>JAVJGG010000039.1:8604325-8669118 GCA_035590195.1 Aviceda cuculoides
TGTAATACGGCCAGGGACCTGCGCGAGCAGGTCCAGAGGAGGGCCACGAAGATGATCAGAGGGCTGGAGCACCTCTGCTATGAGGACAGGCTTAGAGAGTTGGGGTTGTTCAGCGTGGAGAAGAGAAGGCTCCGGGGAGACCTTATAGCGGCCTTCCAGTACCTAAAGGGGCTGAGAGGAAAGATGAGGAGGGACTCTTTACCAGGGAGTTTAGTGGTAGGACACTACAGAAGGGGTAACAGTTTTAAACCGAAAGAGGGTAGATTTAGATTAGATATTAGGAAGAAGTTGTTTACTGTGTTGGGTGGTGAGGTACTGGAACAGGTTGCCCAGAGAAGTTGTGGCTGCCCCATCCCTGGCAGTGTTCAAGGCCAGGTCGGATGGGTCTTTGAGCAGCCTGGTCTGGTGGAAGGTGTCCCTGCCCATGCCAGAGGGGTTGGAACTAGGTGATCTTTAAGGTTCCTTCCAACCCAAACCATTCCATGATTCTGAAGAAAGACACTTCAAAATGATGAACAGGATAATTTTGTCTATTATTTTGGTTTGCATTGATTCAAACTAACCTGCATCTGCTTCTTTTACAATAGACTCCATTGAAAAATAATGGTAAGAGTACATGCTGTTCCAGGGGACAATCAGTTTCAGCAAAGCCTCTTTACTTGCTAAAAAGAAAAGCATGTTTGTGGGACTGTGTTCCAATTGTTTTGATTTAAGCTTTCTGAGAGGATAGCATTACCATACACACAAAAAAAATGTTTTCCTGGCAGAGAATTTGGCCCCAGTTATCAGCAGCTCTTTGCTATATGAAGCTCTTTGCTTGGTTTAAAGAATGAGATGTACAGGAATTGTGGATTTTCTTACACATATGGGATCTCTTGCCAAAGATCTGAGTGTGCTTTTGTGGCTTTCTTCTGTAGAACACAACTGTGTCAGAGCACTTAACTTGAGGAAATGGAGGCCCAGGGAATTAAGACACTGCTTTACAACACGTCTGTGTGCTTTCTATTCCTGTCCACTGAAACACTTAGAAAAGCAGCAGCCACTGACTTGATCAGGGTCATACAAGAAACCTGTGTCAGATTCAGAAAACGAGCTGCAGATTTTGAGGAACCACCCAGGACCTTATCTGCTAGCTGTACTCACTGTGTTGCCCTGGGCAGAGCTTTCTGCTGTTGCAGATGATCTGTTTATCGTAACAAATGCATTTTATACTCTTCATTCAGCCTACTGTATGGTAGTTCCTTTTGAGGACATGTGAACACGGATTTATCTTTGCTAGTGTTCTTTGAGTGTAGGCATTTATGCTTCTGTTACCAGACTGGTATCTCTGTCTCAGAAGGTGTTGACATAAAAGTTATGGAATTAATTTAGGTAAATATTAGTCCTTTGCCTAGTTTTTCTAATCTGTTCCCAGCTCTGCAAATGGAAAGGTACTGTTTGCCTGTGTTTGCCCGAGAACTTGGGCGAAATTGTAGGTGAAAGGAAGCTCTCCCCACCCCCTCCAATGAAACAAAAAGTAAGTCAAAATCAACTTTATAATGGAAAGTGACTTAGATTTCCTCCAAGCCTTATTTTATTTCACTTTTCTGTTTTCATTTCAGAGTAATTACATTAATTTCAGTAGAATTACTCTGATACATTACTGCAGTAACATCTGGAGATTCATGAGGTACCTCAGTAGTCACCAAAAGTTTTTATACAAATTGCAGACAATCATGTAGATACTTTACTGTCCTCTAATACTGTGCAATACAATGTATTGGCAGGTGCTGTAAATGATATGGCATCCAACCCTGGTTATTACACTGAGTTGGTGGAAAAGTCCTTAGGAACATGTACTTTGGCTACTGATGAAATTGAACGAGATTTGCGGCGCTCCTTACCTGAGCATCCTGCTTTTCAAAGTGACACAGGAATTTCTGCACTCAGGAGAGTTCTTACAGCTTATGCATACAGGAATCCCCAAATTGGATATTGTCAGGTAAAGCAGTTTTGAGACTCTTAGTGTTGGTTGTCTATGGCAGTATTGTGGCACTTCATAAAATCAATCACATAAATATGCAATGGTTTCTTGCTCAGTGGTTCACTTTGCTTTTTTCATCCCACTATGTAACATGACTTTTTACATTGTACTTGAATTTGTTGATAAATGCTGTCATGTCCACTTCATATATACCTTTGCATTCTTAACTAGACTTTTAGTACTTAAAAATATTTTAGTGTAGTTTAACTCTGTATTTAATAATATAGAGGCAAAAGTCTTATTCTGGATACGGGTGTAGGTCTAAAAACATGCATAAGGTGTTTTCAGAAATTTAGAATTTAATGAATGACAGCAGTTGTGCTTTCACCATCTTTCCTCGTCAATGCTTCCTTTCCTGTTTAAATGTTACAGGCAATGAATATTTTGACATCAGTACTTCTGCTGTATGCTAAAGAGGAGGAAGCATTCTGGCTTTTGGTTGCTGTGTGCGAAAGGATGCTGCCTGATTATTTCAATCGTCGAATCATTGGTAACATCCATCTGTCTTTTTGTCTATCTAGAATTGAATGTCAATGATCATTCATTAAGAACAAATGTAAGGAGTGAGCTGAACAGTGGAGAGAAACTGGTGCATTTGGTTCAGTATTGTGAAGTAGAAAATGGAAGTTACAGGGAATGTCCCAAGATTCCTCCTTAAGCAGGAGTGCATATGTTTTTCAGATATTGTTATTACTCTAGGCATAACTACTCAGGAAGCAGTCAATTAGGCTATTATACTGTTGTTTTGGAATTATAACTGCAGTTCATACTATTTATTTGAAACTTAGTCAGCTTAAATAAAGGAAAAAGAGTTATTCCAAGTCCAGACTTAGTCTTTCATCTCATGCCATCTCAGTACTTGCAGGTGTATACGCTAGAAGAAAATCGGGTGTGAAGTTTCTCTGTCATTGCAGAGAGCATGTATCAGCTCTCAGGAGAATCAATGGAAGCAGCCATGCACTCACAAAAGTGCTAACACACCGTATAGCATGCAGCAAGGCTCTGGACCCATCTGTAGAGTCCATAGCTTCCAGCATAGGGAACGAAGCCAATGGTTCCATGCAGCTAGGCCTTACAACAAAGTTGCAGCAGGACAGCAGCTTTATTTCTGGCCAGTGCTCTGAGAAAACTGTGCTTCTCTGTATTAAGATTTGGGTGGTGGTTTTGTTATCCTTTCCCTGCAGGTGCCTTGGTAGATCAGGCAGTGTTTGAGGAGCTCATCAGGGTTCATCTGCCTCAGTTGACAGACCACATGACGGACATGACTTTTTTCTCCTCGGTCTCTCTCTCCTGGTTCCTTACCCTTTTTATCAGTGTGCTGCCTATTGAAAGTGCAGTCAATGTGGTGGACTGTTTCTTCTATGATGGAATAAAGGCAATCTTGCAGCTGGGTCTCGCAGTGCTGGAATACAACATGGAGAAGTTGCTGACTTGTAAGGATGATGCAGAAGCAGTCACTGTTCTCAACAGGTATCAGCGTAACTGTTACTCTGATGGGTTGTGTAGCAGCTGCTATAATTGCAAATAAGTAAGTCATTCTGGGGCAGCTGAGAAGACATCTGACTAAGACTTCCAAAGGCTTCAAAGGAATTAAGTGTTCATCTCGGGCCAAAATTCTGGAAGGGGTGGCTGGAAAGTGTTCCTGGATCCTCTGAAAATCCCATCCTCCATTAAAGTTCAAAAACCATTGCCATTTTGTGTATTTTAAAGTAAAGGCAATGTGTTTTTTGCCTGGAATTTATATCACTTACTTACAGAAGGTGGCTTTCCTTAATGGTGAGGTAATCTAGAGCACACTAAGACTGTTCCAAACAGTTCAGGCATCAACTTACAGACAACATATTCTACAGCTCAGTTCTTGTAGTGAAGGCTACTGGCTCCTCTGCTGCTAATGGCTTAAAATAGAAGAAAAAAAAAATGCAATGAGGATAATTGTGACCAGATGTTTGTTCTATATTAGCATTTGAAGAATAAATTCAAATATGCAACATAAAGTGCATTTTAAACTATTGTATTGCAAACAAAACTTGCACAGTTTTTGCTTCACTACCTACCTAAATTCCGTTGTTGCTGCTGTGATTGTGTGTCATGGGGTATTGAAACAGCAAAATGGTTGTGCTATGGGAGTCACCAAGTTATGACTGTTAAGAACTTTAGTGAGACTTTTAAATGTTTCATGTTTGAATAGGGTAGAAGCTACAGAATTAATGAGGAAAATGTAATTTTTATTGTAAGAGACCATGCAGCCTGGTATTTATTGTAAAACCCAGCTGTACTCATTTAAATATTTAACACTTAAAAAACCTAACAGTAAGAGCACATTCTCCCAGTTTAAATATATCAAAATTTAAAATCTAGAACTGTGGTGAAATTTTAATTTCACTCGAACCAAACAAGCTGCTGTTTCCACTTGACACTCAAGATTTTGATGATTATTACGAACTCCTTTTGAACTCTTGCTTTCAACATTTTTCTCTGGCTGTAACATTTCTATTGCACAGTTAACCCAGCCTGCAGTATGCTGGTATATTTAAAAAATGACTACAGTAGTTTGCCTCTCCTCAAGAAAAAGGAAGCTATCGGTCTGTAGGTATGGTTCCTCAATGTTGGCAAAGGAATTGGCCAGCCTGCGTAATGGATCTGTTTAGGCTGGTTACGTAGGGATGATGAACAGGTGCAGGTCAAGCATGTCTTGGCTTATGCATCTGAGGGAATTAAGATTGCCTTGGTCACAGTTCAGGAGAAGCCTCTTTTCCCCTCTCCCAGTTATGTAGTACAACCGTGCTACGTGGATTAGAGAAGCAGGGCAATGCCGAGTGGAAGGAACCTTGGCAAGTCTCTAGTCTAACTTCCCACTCAAAAGAGGATTACTGCTGGCATTAGATCACCTCAGCCATGTTATTGTCTAGGCTAGAAGCTCTACAACCTTCTCGGGGTAGCTGGTTCCCATGTTTGTATCCCTTTGTTCCTATTACAGCATATTTGTGCTACTCATTCTGATATTCTTTGCTATTTCCTATTCTCTGTGTACTTTCTCTTCAGTAGATGCTGATGTTATTGTTTGGTTGTGATAAACTGGTTCCTGCTGATTTCTCATGCGTTTTCTTTGTGCAGATTTTTTGACAGTGTCACGAACAAAGACAGTCCCTTGCCTCCAGCTGTGCAGCAGGGCTCCAATCTCGGTGATACAAAGAGTGACCATCCAAAAGTGGACATTACTGATTTGATCCGAGAGGCAAATGAAGTATGTGTTCTTGTGGGTATGTTTTCGCATCCCGTGCAGTTTTTACGTTGCATGGGGTACCTTAAAAATAATGCAGCTGCATTGTACATACTGGAGTAGAAAATCTGTCTAGATTGGTAGAAGTTAGGCTCTGTATTTTGTTGAGCCTCACTGAAAACCTTATAGGTTACGGGATAGGTTTGTTTTTGTATTGTTTTGTTTTTTTTACTGCTCGGAATGTGCTTGCTAGGCTATCCTGAGTGGAGTTCCCTAGGTTCATCGCAGGTCATGTATTGCCATCCCTCATTCACTTTATTAGTATGTCAACTAAATGACAAAGTACAGCAGAAACAGCCCTTGCATTTACTAATTTGAGACTGATTACTGCATGTTGCAGGTAGTGGTAACATTTGACTTAACAACCTGTGCAGGAAACTGTGTATTTGAATAGTTTATTGTATGGGTTAAATGACTGTTTAGAGATATGTTGGGTGAGGAAGACCAGTTATGATCTTCTGGTACTTTCTTTCAATTTGTAAGTTTGATTTCTGCAGCGTCTAGCTTTGCAACTCTGCACTGGGGAGGAATTAGGTCTAGCTTCTCCTTCCCCTTTTGTCCTCAGATTTTCATGAGGCGTTTCCTTCCTCAGCATGATTTGTATTAGGCTGTTAATCCATTTGTAGATAGGGTTTCTGCTCAGCCCACCTGAAGTGAAAGGCAAGCTGAGAGAAAAGATTTGTTCACATTTTGTTTTTTCTACTAGCTGGTTTCTTTCATCTATATGATACTTTTTTTTTTTTCCCCTCCTTTTCTGATTCTCAGTCATATGTTTCTAGCAAAAGATCCACAATACATCTTTTTTGGAAAAATGTCCTGGCCTTGACTCAGAAAAGATTAAGTAACTGTAATTTGTATAATTTAGGAACCGTCTCTTATGATTTTTACTGAGAAGAGGGCTTTGCCTTTAGTGGGGTGAACAAAGACAAGAATCAAATTCAAGTTCTCTTGAAGTGTGTTTAGCATTGGGCTAATCATATGAAAAGTCTGTGCTTCTGTTATAAGTGTTGTTTCACAAGAACGTTACACTGAAGAATCATGTTGGTAAAATGCTTTAAGATTCCTCTAAGAAGGTTCTTCTAAAATTCTTCTCTAAGAAGAGTTGCAAACTATTACGGGTCTGTCTTGTCATGGTGAGATCTCATAGTGAGGGTGAATAAAGAAAATAAACTTGGAGAATAAAGAACAGAGATGGTAAATAATGAAGTGCTGGCATTCTGAAGTGTAAGCTTTCACAGAGAGGGAATCATCACTGAAAGACAAAGCAAAAGCAACTCCCTTTCTTTTTCCCCTGCCTTCGCAGGCAGGTGACTGGACCAAAGCCTTAGCCTCTGATTTGGTATGGCTTTTGAACGTTGATTTGGGCAGATCCTTGACCTAAATCTCCCACTGCCGAGTTGACAGTCCTGTTCCTAGGCCTGTATTCCCATTTCTATCTCATAGCCCTGTTTTTGGATGCAAATTTCTATCTTCAATTGAAACTGAATTTCTTCAGTGCTGGTGAGTGTCACAACCCGTTGTTTGAGAACTGCTGATACAAAGTGAGAGTCAATTTCCTGCTTCCCATTTTGAACAGACAGCTAATTTCAACATAATTCTGTTCCGATGAAGGGGTTTATTTTCATGTCACTGTGGAAATAAAATAAGACAAATTTCGAAATGGGAAGATTGCTGCAATGGAGAGTTGTCATTCTGCAGATAGGTCTAGTTACAAATCATGAATAAATGAACAGAGACGTTCTTTGTGATACTGTTGCTTTGCATGGGTGTTCACAAGATAAATGAGATTAAGTGAAAAGATATGGAGTTGAATTTTAAAATGATGTTCAGTTTCATGCCTTTATGACTCAGGCACAAATGCAAGACTCTGCAGTCTAATCAGGTATGAAGAAGTCATGTTTAACTAGTGAATGGAAGAACGTGTAACTTTATCACGTCACAGTAATTCAGAGTTAGGTTGTACATCTTGTTTATATTCTTACTGAGCCCATTGCACAATATCAGTGCCCAGAAGCCAGACCAGTGAATGAGTTATGATTCAGAGATGCAATTTCTCTCTGCTTCCTCTTTGTTCCAAGACAGAAGTATGCTGGTAGTGGTCTTCACAGGAACAGAGAAATACAGTTCTGGAAGAGAACTCCACAGGTCATCCAGTTCAGCCCCCTGTCCAGCATACACCCAGATCATTCTTGAGAAAAATCTAATGTTATTAGAACTCTTCAACAAAAGGGAATCTGCAAAAACTTTAGCCCATTGTAGGCTTTCTCGGCCCTTGTCAGAAAATATCCTAATATCCAGTATAGTTCCTCTTGGATGCTTATAAAGTACTATTAAGGATAGTCATATTGCAGTTTTCTCTGCAATTCCTTGTTGCTATTAGGTTGTTGTTCATCATCTACCCTTTCAACTCTGATCTTTTCTTTTTCTAGATTCATCACAACCAGTTCCTCTAACCTTTCCTTGAAGCTTATGTGCTCAGACTATTTATGACTGTGTTGCAGTTTTTCACATCTTGTTTGAAGTGCATTGCTGAAAATGGGAACAAAACACACTGCAGAAAAACTTCAGAAAGTCCTGCCTAGTTTGGTCGTTTATCACTCATTTGTTCTCAAAGTTTGTTATTAGAACCAGTTGTGCACATGGTGCATGGTGATCGTGGTTAGGCTGTATCTTCCTGCTTGCATGTGTTGCTGGAGAGTGTCAAGAACCTTACAGAATTAAAGATGTATCCTATCTGCTGTTTCAGTTTTACACACTAGGATAAATTTCCTCATAGGAGGAAATTAAATTGATTTGACATGATCTCGATAAAGAATGTTGGCCTGTTTTGATTTATCTTATCTGTTTCTATTTAGATTTTAATTGTTCAATAATTTGTTCCATGATTTCTCTGAGAATTTGTTTCTAGTTTTTGCCTACTATACCACTTTTCTTTAAAGTTAAATGTAAATGTATTTATTCTATTCCAATGGTCACATACCTTCCCTGTCCTTCAGAAATTTCAGAGGTAGATAGGAACAGTTCAGAAATTACCTCAGCTAATTTCTAAAATTCACTAGAGTGAACTTCAAGCCCTGGCACCATATATGCCTCAGACTTTGCTACCCTGCAGTAGTGGTCACCATGTGATAGCAGAGTTGGATACAGAGCCAACACGCGGTAAAATCCTGTCCTTTGTCTTCCCACACGGTGAACTACTCTAGTTTCTTTTTTCTCCATCACTCTTTGAAACACCTGCCTTTTTAAAAGTTACACTGTTTAAGGGAGGATATTAGTGCTCTAATAAATGATGTTTTTCTCAGAATTTCTGGGATCTTCCTTTGTGTCCATACCTGTGTTGTACTTAGATGCAAGAAAGACAAAAGTATCTGCTTAGATGTGTCTAGCAACAGTTGATTTCATGGAACGATGCTTTTCTTCTTAGAGATATGACGATATTCGATATGAGGATGTTGAGAGCATGCGCTGCAGGAACAGACTTTATGTGATCCAGACATTAGAAGCTACAACCAAGCAGAATGTGGTGAGTGACTTGGAAGAGCTAAACCCTTCCCTCTGATAAAATTTGTTCCCTTTTGGAAAATCCTGCAAAGAGCTACATTTTCCAGAGCCAAATATATGATTTTATACACTGAAATTCCTCTCGTCTGCAGGGTATCTGTTAACTGAGGTTTGGCCCCTGGCGTTTTCAGTCCGTAAATCACAGCATGACCTTCTGGTCTCGTTACAAGTAACACCACCACAGCTTCTAAAGGCTGCCCTATCGCTGACACTTTGCATTGATCGGAACAGGCTGACCTATATTTCTGTCTGCTGTTGTTAAATTGCTAATGCATTTCTCTTGGAGGCATAGAGCACTGTAAAATGTCCACAGCGCTACAGTAAAACTATTAATTACCTGCATTTTTACTCTGGGAAGCAATCCCAAACGTCACTGAAGAGATGATTGTACTGCATTCAACAAGGGTTACTTTTGTCTGTGGATGTGTGTGGATGGTAATGCGTGCATAGTGTGGTAGCTCTTCAGCTGCCAATATCATCCTTTAAGTTCAGACTCCTGAGTGAAGGTGGAGGTTGCAAGGTGCTTCCTTTGCCTATTTTCTTCAGTGGCTCATTTCCAATAACTGACGATACTAGTCTGTTTAACAGGCAGTGCTTCTTTCTATAGTAAATGTGGCTTGTAGCAACTGATACTAAATGCTGGTGGTGGTAACTGTTGAATTTCATTTTACAAAACATACATATTCTGAAGATGAAACCTGGTCTTGTAGCTAACTTTGTTTTAAAAAGCTGTGAACATTTTTTTAAAAATTAAAAAATGAGGATTCAGCTTCACCATTGGGAGCCAAACATGCATTTACCCATTATAAAGGAAGCTATATGTTATATCATTACAAATAATTGAGTTTTTAAATAATTGAGTTTTATCTCCTGGGTTTTTCATAGTGTAGGCTCCATGTATGCAAGTAATGTGACTAGCTTTAAGCTCCCTTTTTTGGAGACAAATTATTTCTTTCAGTCTGTAATCTTCTGATTGCTTTTAAAAAGAAGTTCTGTTCTTACTCCTAATTGTAACATGCCAAAACCTGGAATATTCAAACAGTGTCTTTTAATGTAAGATTAAGTCTCTCATAACTTTATTCGACAGCCATATTCCAAAGAGGGAAGACTCATTAATTAATTTTCTCTTAATTTTGTTTCAGCTCCGTGTTGTGTCCCAGGATGTAAAATTCAGTCCCAGTGATCTTGAAGAGCTTTATGACTTATTCAAGGTAATGTGCCATTTCCCTCACTTACCAAACATCCATCTTAATGGTGGACCATGTTATGGGTGTGAAACAGTTTTAACAAAGTAAGGTAAAAGCTAGATTCAACATATGTTTTACATGTCAGCTTTAAATCAAATTACATAGTTAACTTCCCCCATCTTTTTCACTCAGAGAGAGTTGTTGTTTCAGAAAATCTAACATTTTATCTTTCCTTTGCAGAAGGAGCACTTTCTTTCCTGTTATTGGAATGTAAATAGTCCTGTCTTGCAACATCATGATGCCAGTCTGCCGTATCTTGACCAGTATCGGATTGATTGCCAGCAATTCAGGGTTCTCTGTCATCTCTTGAGCCCCTGGTCACACTGTGCAAACAGAGACTCGCTTGCATTGTGGACATTCAGACTGCTGGATGAGAGCTCCGATTGCCTTATAAACTTCAAACAATTTGCCTGTGTTCTTGGTATGAGAACAACACATATATGTAGCACATTCACAAGGGAACTCCATCTTGGGAGTAGTTCTGGAGTGGATCACCTTCCATACGCTATATAAAGAGCCTAAGGAGACTAGCCTCTTAATTTTGGGTCAAATAATCTGATTTTTATCAGGTGACATTAAATACAAAGACTGTTTAAATGGCAAGCCAAACGCTCAAAGTGTATTTATAAGCTTGAGAGTGGGAGCTACACTTTCACCATGAAATAGCTAACACAAGGCTTTACAAACTAGTAACTTTTCTGAGATGTTAATCCCCTAGACGATAATCTCATATTTGAGATTAAATTTAAATATGGCTTTACCATCAAAATACCAGAAAATTAGAAACTGGTATGATCTCATTGCCCAGCCTGTTTCGTTGATGATAAATGCTTCCTCATACTAAGCCATGCACACAGATCGTGCAGGATGACCCATGCCTTATATCTCTGGGGAACTGAAAATTTTCTTGACTTGCTAATCTGTTCCTTTCGTCTTGTTTTCAAAGCGGTGTTATTCAGGAAACAAAAAGTTAAGGGAAGGTGCTGAGAAGACATTAGTGCTGTATTTCTTTGGTGCCGTGATTTCATTTTAGTAAGTCATAGACATTATTAGCATTCTTTCCTCAGTGTAGGCAAACCCCAGGCTCAGTTGCAGGTGATACTGCCTTCCTTAAACTTCATCTCTAATTATACTCCATGTGAGGTAGGACACATGTCCAGTTCCAACCTCTCTGGGTTGTATTTGTTTAGGTTAAGAGGGTGTTTTAAAATTTGGTCCAGTTGAACAGACTGTCTTGCCTCTTTCCTCTAACAGATACCATGTATAATGGAAGTTTTACTGACAAACTCAAGCTTCTTTTTAAGTTGCACATCCCTCCAGGTGAGTGAGGGGCATTAGCATTTGGGAAGGGCTGTTCCTGGCTTCTATCATCTTTGCATGGTTCTTTTTCTTAAGCTTTACTTTTCTTCCTGTTGTCACCAGTCCTGGCCACAGTACGGTCCGATGGCAATAATACAGATGTGTATTTCTTCCAGAGTGATGTATTCTTTGGGAAGGACTTAATCTGCTGGAATACCATTTTTCTTCATAGGGACCATTTGTCCGTACAAACCTTTTGCTTTTTATCACCGCTTTGGTAATGCTTGGGAGCCCCAAAGCCACTTCATTCATTTATTTATTGCAGCTTTTACTGAAGTAGAATCTCTAAGCCCTTCCAAAGGTGGTGATCTTTCAAAAGAAGAACTGATCCACTTCAGCCAACTCAGTGGTAAGCTCCAGAGTGTGAGGCTCTGCCTGCAGAATATTAGAAGGAATCTATTAATTATCTCATGGTGAAAAATGGGGAGCTCTCTTCTGAAAACTAGTAAATCATATCACTGTTAACAAGAATCTTCTGTGAAGATCTTCTGTAGGTAGTTACATTTTCATAAAGTAATGCAGAATTTGTGGATGGCTAGTCTGGTGTTTGAATTCAAAGGCCACATGGAAATAGGGGAGTGTATGTGGCCAGTGTTTTTCAGCATAGTAGGCAACCTGTTGCAGTGGTTGTAGAAGTGATGGCCATTTCATTTTTGCATTCAAGGCATAAAGGAATGATATTCCTACCTCAAGAAATAAAATATCCAGATCCATAATTATTTTGAGGCACATAAGCAAGTGTTTCAAAATCCTTTGCTTCCACTTTAAACCAAGTAAGCTGAAAAAAGTTTCATGGGGTCTAAGTTTATTGAGTTGATAAAAATATTCTGTTTGGAAAGCTGTACAGTTTTACTTCTTTGGGAGACAGATCCTTTTTGGTTTTTAAAAACTATCCAAAAGTACCTCATCTGTAATATATGGGTACTGTTATAACCACTGTTCAAGACATGGGCTGTGAACATTATGAAGATTATTTGCTTGATATAACTGATTGCAGTTTCTTTTGTGATCTCCAGCCTTGTGGTGGCTTCTGTTTTTATAGAAAGTATACAAATCTTACAATGTGGTTTTTTCTTGGCCTAATCTGTGTGGAGAACGTAGGGGTCAGTGAGGGTCTTGCTCCTTAAGGAAGGAATTTTTGATAAAAGGAAATGAACCATTGGTCCTTTTTCCTCAAATAACTCTTTCTTCTTTTTCTCCTCCTAAACTGTAGTTTCATCTGTTGGGGATAGTCTTGAAAGTGATTCTTTGAAGAGCAGCCCAGAAAAAGGTAAAGAATCCTGGAGAGACACTTGGTAACTGTGTGTCTTTTGAGGGACTAGAGCTGGGAAAGTGTGTGGTGATAAGTATACTGCGTAGTGTCATCCCTAGTGTAGTGCTAATATTATATCCACTTTTGTAAGTATAGTCCTGAGGGGCAAGAATGTAATGTAAACTCTGATCCTCTTTAGTCCTTGGCCCCACCACTCTGTTGAGAAGGAATGACATTGAGGATGCCATTTCTTTTGCTCATCGTGGGAAGCTCTTAATTCTTGTTTGTTCACTTTTTTTTTTTTTTTTTTCTTTCTGTCAAGTAGGGAAGGGAAAGGTTGATATTCAGGCATATCTGAAGCAATGGCAAGATGAACTTCTTAAGAAAGAAGAAAACATTAAGGATTTGCCGAGAATGAATCAGGTAAACTGTCTAAGTCTTGTTTAAGTCTATTTTTGACTGCTTTTTATCCTTTAAGTCCTATTAGTAGTTTTCTAAAGGATTTGTAGGATCCCTTAAATTTCAAGCCTTCACATTAATCATTAGACTGGTTTTTTTACAACTGCTGTAACTGTAAGCTTATGAAGAGAGGGACTTTCAGGCACACTTAGGTTTATCAGGGCTGGTTCACGCCCATATTGTCATTAGCGCAGTTGTACCAGGTGCCTAGCAGGAGCAGGTACTGGATTGAGATCCCAGTCTGTAGTGAGGCAGGACAGTCGTGTTGCTGTTCTCTGAATAGTCTCCTCTATATCTGTCTCTCTGTAGTCTCAGTTCATCCAGTTCTCAAAAACTCTGTACAATCTGTTCCATGGGGATCCTGAGGAGGAACTGTTATATCGGGCTATAGCGGTGGTTACCAGCCTCCTGCTGAAAATGGAAGAAGTTGGGAGAAGACTGCAGAGTCCCACATCTCCAGTCAAAAGTCCAGTTGCTGTTATGGAGGTGCCTGCTGAAATCCCCAGAAAAGCGCAGGAGAAAAGCAGCTCTGAGCAGGCTGAAGGCGGCAGAGCACAGAGTTTGAGAGGGAACCATGAATGGTCTTTTGCCTTTGAACAGATTCTGGCATCCTTATTAAATGAGCCAGCCTTTGTGAGATTTTTTGAGAAACCTCATGACATAAAAGTTAAAATAGAGAGTGCTAAAAATTTACAACTTAAAGCAAGAACCAGAATGTAATTTTCTTTACCTTTGAGTCTGAATTAACCACATGAAGCGCTTACAAGTGAAGGCTGTTACTATGGAAATTGAGTCTGGTGTTTACATAGGGAATGGAGTTTGAAGGGTTAGCTTTAAATATCAGCTTACTGGTATGTAATGTAAATAAAAATAGTTTGAAGCACAATCACTTTCTTGCATTGTTCATAAGTTTCACTCTAAAAAAAGGACTGAATAAACTGTCTTTACCATGTTATTAAAATATGCAACATTGCTTGGAAATACTGGATGTGACCTATTGCAAACTTTTCTGAATGACAGCTGTTACAGTGCGTGCTCTCCAGGTTTATTTCTATTACTGTGATAAAAGGAATGACTTCCAGCCATTTTCACTTAAAAGGAGTATCGGCAGTTTAGAGGTTGTCTTCCAGGTTAGTTTAATTAGTTATTTTCAACCTTGCATGTGGACTGGGATCAACGCAGGGTGAAGACTAAGAATAGAGGTTATGGTGGGCACAAGAGCATGAGGTTAGAGAAGAAAGCTGCCCTACTCTCAGTTCCTCTGCTTTGGTGTTACTGATGGTCCTGGACTCGTGCAGATTCCAGCCCCTTGTCAGCAGTTTGCAGACTGCGTTATCCCAGCCCACGTCTCAGTTTTTGCAACAAACAAATGGTTTCCTGTTTTTCTAGCTCAGCCTATATACAATTATCTTTCTCATTTTCATACCAATCCTCCTACTATACAGGTGAAAAGGACGGAAGCTTGTTTGGTTATCCAGGCTGCACACAGATGCAAAAACTAGTATAAATTGTTGAAATCAAGGGAAAGCAGTGGCTAAATCTGTCTGACAACGTGGTGGTTGTCATTCATCTTGCAAGAGGAGCTGTTTTTTGCTTCGTAGGAGCATGTTGATGAAATATATAGTTTTGCTTGTGTTTGGAAAGCCCAAGCACAGACCATCTTTAGCTGCTTCACAGTTAGCTGAATGATGACTGTTGAACTGCTAGGGACAGATTGCAGTTGCTCCTTTGCCTACCCTGAGTCCATAACTCAACATAGTAATTATTCTTTCTTTTCAATAGCTCTCTGGATTATTGCCGCTGTAATATTTTCTATCTGACAGGATTCATGGCAACAAGAAAATCCGCTGGTATCTGACTTGAAATTTTTAATATATAAAAAAATGATATAGTAAAGATCCTGTGGAGGCAAGCTCTGCCAGTGTTAATGCTGATAAATGTTGACCTTGAACCTTCGGTAGCTGGTGCTAGAATGGGTTTAGAGAAAGAGGGGAAGAGCTTGTATTTTAACAACAACAAAAAAGCAAACTGGGACTCTGCTGAACTAGTTAAAAATGGCTGTTTTTAAAGCCTGTACGACAATCTTTCTCTGCAGAGCAACATTATTTTTATACTGCGCATGTTTTTTGTAAAGAAGCAGAATGGGGATGGTATCATTCACTGAGGCTTTTCTTGCAATACTAATATTAAAGAAGAATAAAATGAAATTTCGACCTGTGTTACAAGCACTTGGTGATTGCAAATTCATTGCAATTGGCGTTAAAGTTCCCATGCTGCTTCTAAAGAATACAGTTTTGATCAGGAGCAATGAATTGATGAATTATTTCTTCTACTCTCCCCCATACTCTCAGGTATTAATGTAAAATAAGGTTTTATTGAATGAACAGTAACTCCAAAACCTATATCATATATGTGAGAAATGAGGAAGCTTTTTTCAGAAGCCTTCACCAAGTAATTACACTTGATACAATATAATATTGATTTGTATTTTTATGCATAAAATATAAAAACTAATTTATCCATTCATATGGATATGTTTCTGAGGCAAAGTACGGCAACACTGTGTTACTTTTAAAATGTATTTACTCACTGTTTTCCTAATGTTGTTTTAGAAATACAAAGCAGATGATATTGTTGTTCTAGTCCAGGACATACTCAGATAAAGTTTGCTCAGTGAGTAATTCTTCTGCAAATAGCTATGCTGAAATTATAACGGAGCCCCATGAAAACAGATGCAGCTGTCCACCCAAAAAACTTTTGTAGGTTTATGATGGATATTGTTAATTTTAAGAATTAGTCAAAGTTATGAACTATTTGCTAAGCAAGGTAGCACAGAGATATGAAAGTTTTAAAACTCAATGACATCTTTTTGGTTGAGGGCCAAGATGTTAAGGTATAAGTACAGAAGACTGTACTGAAGGAACCTGCAAAATACCATAGCCTTGTGACATTAGTTGGCTTGCTTATGCGAAACAGAGCACCTTTTTAAAGTACCAATTTTCTATTAGTGTCAATCCAAGAGACTGTAGAGCCATTAGTAACTCATCAGCTATCACATCTATGTATAAAGAGAGATTACCAGCATATATATATATATATAAAAAAATAGATTTAAGGTGAGAAGTTGGGATATGTAGGAGAACACTAACTTTTATTAACTGCATGGATTTTCTGTTCATTTTGTTTATATTTTTTTCCCCAAAGGGTAATGTCTTTAAATTGCTGCTGTAATGTACCTGCAGGTTGATCCAGCGAGACTAGTCAGAGTGGCCAGGCATCCAGCCTCAGCAGGACGGAGGTGGAGCAAGGTCACTTCCAGCAGGCTGGCAGCACTCGGGCAACTGCCCAGCTGGCAGGTTCTTCCTTTTGGAGCCTCTGGATCACGGGCTGATCCTTTGGAGAGATCTAGAAGTAGCAAGTGCCAGCTGTTTCCAAGGAGCGTGACCCGGAGGGGTGTTTGCTGGGCCGCTCCTGGAGCGTGCTGTACCACTGAGGGACACCTCTGCTTTGCCTGTGACCGAGTAACTCCGGGCTTGGAGCCTAGCTCCTTTCCTTCCCGGTCCTTTTGTGGAGATAGGCTGGCCAACAGATACACGCAGGCTTAGTTGGGACTGGGGGAGCTAGAGCAGTAGACGCTCTTTCCCTCTCTTCAGTCCCAAAGGGTGATGCCTTGACTTTAAATCCCCGCACGGGCAGGGACAGAGGCCCCCATGCGATAAAGCTTTTTGGCCATTGGTCTTGGTGCTGCAGAGAAGAACCCAGACTCACATCGTGTTGCATTAGGAGGCTGCGGGTGTGCACACTTCTGTTGCAGGAGGTCAGCTGCCACATGTAGCTGAGAATTAAGCAGAAGTGCTAGCAAGGAGTCTGGCGGTTGCAAAACGTCTGACCCAGAATTACTCAGCTGCTTCCCAAGGTGGGGACTTTCCAGTCAAATAATAAATTGGAAGTTTTTAGAAGTGTTTTTGAAATTTGAAATTTGAACAGTTCATTCATGAGCAGGAAGCAACGTGGTTAAGTGAGTACTGGTGTCATTTCACGTATCTATGTTACTTCTTTTCTGTAACAGTTTTCATGAAGTTATCTGTTTTTATTTCTTTGGTTCAGTCAGAGGAAATAAATGAATGTGCATCAGTCAGTACAAAATAGACAGTCATAGGTAGGATATAGCTTGCTACAACTAGTGATTGCTGTTTATACGTTTTTAAAATTGCACTACCTGCTGCAGTGTCACCAGTGTGACTTGGCAGCTGTGCTATGGTTATTTTCCCTGAAACATTTTCAGTGGCTGTTAGCGCACACTACACAGTCTTTTCTTGTGGCTAGGCCATTATTATTGTTGTTATGCACATAAGATGCCTTTTGTCAAACATAATCGTTAGCCCAGGGGGATGCCTAGCAGAGCTGTGATGTTCCCTCGGTCTTGAATCCAGAGCGTGCTGCTTGGGGAGCCTGTCGCCGTTCCCAGCGCTCCGGGTGAATGGGGACAGCCCCGACCACCATGAGGAGCTGCCTGCTCGCCCTCTTTGCGCCGACTTCAGGGCTTGAACACACAAGGTAAGGGAATAGCTCGGCTAATAGTAATAAAAATAGGAGCCCTTGCCACCATGGGGGAGAACTGCTTGTAATTCAGCCGGCAGCATTTCCCGATACATGGAGATGGTCGCTGCCATGTGATTCAGAAGAAGCCCGTCCATTCCTAAAACAAGCCACTTGTTCATCGCTCTAATAACTAGATAATAATGTATTTTTAGAAGAGTTTGCTACCATAGTGACTAAGAAATAGCTGTGTTGATTTTATTAGAAATTTCTCATCCAGTTGTACCATACAAGGGTCTTGATTGCAATTGCAGTTGTTATCTGGACTAAAACAAAAAGAAATATTCCAATTTGTTTCCAGAAAATAGGCTATTTTGTGTTTTTTGCTATAGCTTTGTCACTTTACTGAGAAGGCAACACGTTTGTGTTGGCAGGTTGGCTTTTTTATACAATGTATTGTATGCTGAAGTACTGTAAGACAAGTGAGGTGTTAAATAAAAATTTCTTTCACTTAAAAAAAAAAAAATCTGTTTGAGGCACTATTATTTCTCATGATGGACTGTTTCAGAAGTTCCTTCAAAAGCATTGGTCATGTTAAAGCCATGTTTAGTCAGTGCTTTCCAAAGCAAGGACCAAGCCAAAACCCACGCTAGAATGCCAACCTCCAAAGTGGAGGAAAAAAGAAGAGGGGACCCAGATGTCGAAGCCTGGGCCTAGAGCCTGATCGTGTGGGCAAGTGGGTTAGCCCAGGAAGAGTGCTGTTACTCATTTTTTTTATCCAAATTAAAACATTTACAGCGTGCAGCCATGTCTACACTGACGCTGATGCCTTGTTCTTCCTAATTTATGTGTTACCCCTATTGCTTCTGGCACTGGTCATGGAAATCCCAGTCTTCGTCTTGAGCCCCGTCCCTTCAGCCGTTTCTACACGGGTATGCGCATGTGATGGCTGCTGCTCGTGTGCCTCCTGGAGAGCACGGAGCAGATTCTGATCCCCAGCGGACCCGTACCACCCAGGGAATAACAACAGCACATATTGTGTAAGAGGTCTTACAAGTAGTATTTTATTTCTTTCTTTTTTTTTTTTTTTTTTAATACTATGTACAATCTGTTTAAAGCTTGTCAAAATGCGCAGGCTCCCATTCAATGGAGCTGTGCAGGGACACAGATTCAAGACAAGAATAAGATCTTTACTGTTCATCTTCATAAGACACTTCCTTCTTCCCATTACAAAATACTTTTAAGAATAGTAACATTTATAAATGTATCTATATTCAACGTCATATAAAATAAACCAAGATTTATACTCAATTCTAAGATGTTTTCTTTTTTTTTTTTTTACATGGAGTATATACAATATATACAATAACATTTCACTGTGTTTGTCAAACCAGCCTGATTATACCCACCAGGCTTTAGCTTATATGTACAAATACGCTAAAAGTGCAAGACTTTATTCATTAAAGCTGCCTGTGTTTTCAGAGGTCTGGAATTGTGTGGCCTACGTATATATAGATTTACATACACATATGTATATTAAAAATACATATATCTGTATATCTAGAGAGAGAGAGAGAGATAGTACATAGGTGTTTGTGTACTAGAAAGCCTCAGACCATTAATGACTAATAGGCCGACACGGAGACTGGAGCCCAGCCCCGACGCAGGCGGCATCGGTCACGTTCCTAACCCTCTGCTTGTCCCCAACATGTCACGTTTGTGTTTTCTTGTAAGCACCTGGGGGTGTGTGAACCAAACCCACCAGCAACCCTCAATTCCAAATGGGTCCCAAAAACACAGGTCGTAGCTAACACTGAGGTAAACAAATACAAATCAACCTGAATAAAGAGCTTTAGTTATTAATATATTTTTTGAGAGTGAGTGACAATATAAGGCAAAAATCCCATGGCCCTGACTCGGCCTTTCCTCAGCCCGGAGGCAGACGGAGCAGGGACCAAGCAAGTCCCAAAAAAGGGTCTGGGGGATTTTGTCCTTTGGCGCGTGTCTGGAAAACACAGCTCTACCCGTGCGGCAGCGCCTGGGACCGTGCAGCCACCCAGCGCCCGCCAGCAGCTAGGTCAGCGGCTGGACTGGACACGGGGAATAAAGCGGGGTGGGGGGCACATGATAAAGTGCATTTTAGGTCTCTTGTTTTAGCAAGGCCAATCTAACATGTAAACATCCTTGCAAACCTCCTGTGCTCCTTGCCGACTCAGGAGAGGCTGTGAGCAGGGGTGGTGGTCCCCCCCCCCAGCCCTCCCTGTCTGTGCAGCCCAGCGCTGCCATCAGAAGGGCTGTGTCTGTGTCCATGGCACAGCCCCCAGCTGGCACACCCCCCACCCCCCCAACCCCCTTCCCAACCCTCCTTTGTTGGACTTGCTTTCAAAGCCAAGCAATGGCAGCCCACCACTGCCTTGGCTACCTCTCTACCAAGTCCTCTTGAAAAAAAAAAACCCCAACCAACCCCCAAGCCCCCGACTCCATCCACCACCACCTCTGAGATACATTTGATTGACACCTGCCATGTCGGGGCTTGTACGGGGTGATGGGACACTGCAGAACCGCCATGGTGGCGTGTCGGGGTGATGCAGGTTTAATGGGCAAGACTGGGAAATGCACAGCCTTTCCCTCCTGCCGGCCACACCGGGCCACAAATTCTGTACAATAGTAGAGCCCTAACATCAATGTGTGTGTTTGCTTCCCTACTAACATTATGTGCCAAGGTTAGGGGGAAAAAAAAAAACCCCAAACAACCCAACCACCCCCAAAACCACAGCAAACCCTCCTGCCCCAACCTCACGAGCAACCCTCCTGTCTTGGCATGGGGAGGGGGAGACCCTAAAAGTAATAGTGCTTTTAAAAAAAAAGAAAAAAAAAAAAAAAAAAAGAATTATTTCCTACCTCAAAGGCTCCGTGCTGGCCCTTGCTGCATGTGACGCTGCAGCACAAACCACCTGGGGCCGGAAAGACCCTGCGCTCGCCCCAGGACTTGGGGTCTCAGAGCCAAGGGGTGCGGCTGTTACTAGTTCAGCTCCAGTTTGCACCACCAAGGCTGGTGCTCCCCGTCCCACTACCAGCAGTGAGGCGACCCTGGCCCGTGGCTCTGCCGTAGCCACAGTTACTTGTAGGGATTTAAAATTGGGGGGGGAGCAGTTCAGGCTGTGCCCAAGAGCAGGGGCTCAGCCACCCCGGTCCCACAGGGGCTGGGTCCCAGCCAGGGACCGCGCTCTCAAGGCACTGGTCCCGACATCGTAACCCCAGGGCTGAGGGCTGCCGGGCACCTCCTGGGCGCTGTGCTCCCCAAAACGCTGCGCTCCCCAAAACGCTGCTCGTGGCCGGGAGGCTGCACCTCCCCTCTGCCTGCTCCGCGACCCGCAGTCCGTCACCGCCGGCATCCCTGGGAGGTGTGCGTGCCCTAACGCCCCGGCCAAAGCCAACCCATGCCAATGCTTTTGCCAAGGGAGGGGGGGTCCCGTGGAAAGCCGGGGCCTCGCGCAGCTTTTGTTTGCAGCAGCCCAGCGCCTCGCCCCAGCCCCACAAAAGCCCCTGGGTGCCCCTCGCTCCGGCAGCCCGTCCTCCCACCGCCGCCACCACGGGCAAGGAGGCAGGTGGAGACCCCGTCCCCTTCTCCAGGAAAAACCCAGCGGGTGGGAAACAGCCCCTGGGGTAAGGGGGGCACGGCCGGGGCAGGGGGCGAGTCACGCCGCACCCCGCCAGGCAGCAGGAAAGGCTGCGGCCGAAACCCCGTCCGGCGCAGAGCCGTCGCGCTCCCACCTCGTTCCAGAGCCCTCCGGGAAACGCGGGCTGCCGCAACCTCTTCGGTCGGGCTGAGAGAGTCAGGTTTTCCTCCCCCCGTGCTACCCAGCCCCAAAGCTAACAAAATCCTCCCAGTGCTGCAGCACAGAAAACGCGTGCGGCTGGCGGGGAAAGCGAGGTGGCTGGCGAGCTATAGACATACCTGTCTCTACAGCATGAGATACCTCTAGCTACAGATATATGTACCACTAGCTATACCTCGGTTTTCTGCATGCTGACTTTCCCACTCCCCCCCTTTTCTTGAAACACAGGGGTTGCCAGTGCCAAAGGCTGCTCCACCAGTAAGCACCAGCGTCCAGCTGCTGCGGTGGTGCAGAGGGCCAAGAAAGCGGCTCGCACAAGAAAAAAAGCAAACAAATGCCAAAAAAAAGGCAAACAAAAAAAGCACGCTTTGCTTGGATTCAACAGAGGTTACGAACTAACCCGTCCCTAAACCTTGCTCTGACTGCCAGATGGAGCTTTGCTGCTAGATGGACCTGGTCCTAACTAACCCTTTTCTTGCAAAGCTTATAGTAATGGCCTAACCCATCTCCTACGTTTGGGCTCCAACAGTGCCCAAAGTCAGTGCTAACGCCTCAAAAATGTACATTTTAATTTTTCCTTTGGAAAGACACAAACAGTAGGGACAGTTAACTATACACCCACTGAGGAATAAACTGGTTTTTCATTTCATAAATATAAACTTATAGTTAAAAAGTGACAATTTACAAAAATACAATTTATTGCTGACCCTACGGGCTTGTAACATCACTTGTGTCATTGCGATCACACGTTTCAGGTTCGCCAAATTGAAACATGACCTAGCAAAACCACAAAGTTTGCCGTCATATGCTGTTCTACGCTTTTTTGTTTGTTTTCACGTATAGAAACATATACAACTACATCACTTGAAACAAAACAACCAAAAAAAAGAACGAGTAAGGATTCTTTGTCTGTAACCTGAAAAATATTTGGCTACAGGGAGTAAAAACCATATAAATTTATCTGCACTTGTTAACCAAAATAAAACATGACAAATACCTTACTAGCTGCGATGTGAGCTGGTATAACAACAGTAAGAAATTCAGGCAAAAGTGGTGTTATGTAAATTAGCAGCATTATCCAATCTCCTGGAAAACAAAAAATTGCGGGACTGAGGTATAGAAAAAAGGAAAAAAAAAAATCCACAATGGACCTACTACAGCGAAACGAGTTATGTACACGGTAACCCAATGGCGTCCTGTGGACCGGGACAGTCTGTGTATGTGCTCCAAACGCCGGGCATAAATTCACAGTGACTTTCAGCATTGAAGTCCTGAATGGAAAAGGGTTTTCTCCGTTGCAAAGCAATCTTCGCGGCGACCCGACACCTAACCTCCTCGCAGCCGGAAAGCCGTCGCCTTCCAGTTGTACCGCGGTGCTGGGCGAGGGCACGTACGGCCGCCGGAGCAGCGGCGTCACGGACCGGCTGCGTGGAGATCCCCACCGACACGGTGACCCCCCCGGAGCCGTCCACCCCTGACGGGGACCGTCCCTCCAGCCACCGCCTTCCCCGCGGGGCCCCACCTCACCCGTCCCGCGCTCCGACGGCCTCGTCCTCCCCTCCGCGTGCGCCCAGAGCGGCCAGCCGCGGCAGCCGAGGTGGTCCCTGCCTCCCGGAGCCGGCGTTCAGGGCAGCTGCATCTCGGGCAGGTCGGGCAGGTTGCAGGTCTGGCCCTGCGCGTGGCGGCTCTGCTGCTGCGGGTGGAGGAAGTAGCTCAGGGGGTTCTGCTGCGGGGCGTGGGGGGGCTGGAAAATGCACTGCGTCGGACCCCCGGGCACCGGCTCGGGACCTTGCATCTGCCAGGAGACACAAACCCGAGGAGTCAGAGCTGCCCCGTCGCCCATCCGCTCCCTACGGTGCTGAGGCTCGTACCCGGGAGCGCTGAGTGCCGAGTCCTAAAGGTAACCTCCACCCCCCGAGGGTGTGAGGAGCTGTGGACAAGCCGCTTGGGATGCTGGTGCTATCAGCACGACTAGCAATGCCTGGGGAGTACGGAGGGGAAGCAGGACCCGTCCGTCCAACCAGCCCCACGGGGAAGCCAGCAGGAATGGAGACCTTCGAAAGCTACTTGGACGCGAGGTAGTATCTGCAGAACGTGGAACTTCCGTCTTCCCTGGGAAGGATCTTCAACCAACGAAGAGGTTGTAGAGCGACCTTGTCCACGTACCACCCCGTGGCTGGTACCCCAAAGGCCTGGACTTGCTGGTTCACCCCCCGCCAAAGGCATTGTGGCACCAAAGCCTGCTTTTCTGTTGCCCTGGAGCTGTTTATCTCCCACAGCATCATGGTTCTGCTGTCCACATTGCTAGTCCTCGGGACCTCAGCGCAGCCCGTGAGCACACGTTCCCAAAGCGGGGATGGCTCGTGCCCACGTTTGCTGACAACAACGGTTCGTTTCTTACTCTAAGTCCAGTCCTGCTGCGTGGCTACTTTCAGCCGTACCTACTCCTCCCGCTTTGTTTTCTACCGACTTTGCCTGGAGGACCATAACTTACCTCTGCCAGCCAGGCAAGTCTTGGAGAGCGTATTACTAATTAATTATTAGTTTCAACAACCCCTCTCCTTGGCAGCGTCATTGGTTTGGCAGGTACTAATGAAGCTGTGCTTTGAAAAACCAATATCACCTTCTCCAGAGATTTATTAAAAGAAAGCAGTGACAGCAGCTGATAAAACCCCTTGCTATGCTGAGACGTAACAGCAGGAGGCATGTTTTCAAAAGAGCTTATCCCTTATCATGTTTCATGTCTACAGCAAGATTCCCACCAGAGCTCCTCTGGATGACAAGCTATGTTCGAAAAACTGGATACTTCTTCTGGACACTAAGTGATAACTGAGTTCCTTGGAAAATACGGCCTCCAACGGGTGCATAGCCAGCCTGGAAAGGCTGAGCACTTGGGTACGTGCAGATACAACGGGAACACAGGACGTGTGAGTGCACTGACCAGGTCTGATCAGCCAGGTAAGACCCATTACTTCAAAAAACCCGACCCAATCCCAAAGCCATCCCTGTGCATCCTCAGAAACCTGTTCCAGCTCTGTTACCTGAAGGTAGAGACGGTGCTGCTGAACCTGTTGCTGTGGCCACTGGTGGAGATGAACCGGTGTGTTTCCCTGGTGGGCTGTGAAGCTGGTGTGGGGGATCATCAGAGATGGGGAGAAAACGGGCGACGGGGCTGGAGGTCGGACGGTGCTACAGGTAACTGGTTGCATCTGTATTGGGGGAGGCAAGATCTGCTGCTCTGCAACGAATCTGCCACGAGGAGGAAAATAAGGCATGAGAACCTAAACCCAGACCCACCACCGGAGCGGGCCCTGGGGAGCCCAGGCACTGCAGGAACCAGACTGGAGCAGGGTTTGTTAACCCATGCAGAGCCTGGCGAAAGCAGGCTCCAGATTTCCCCTGCCCCATCAAGCATGGACTGGAACTGCAGAAAATTAAGGGTTTTAAGGCTGTATATCTCCTCCACGACTTGCATAGGCATTTTAGGCTTTGCAAAAGCCAGAAAACAGTTTAAAAAATTTTTTTTAAAACCATTTTAGTTATCATAAAGTTCTTTGTAATTAAAAAATATTGTCATTACTTTTTCTCCTAGCCAGCTGAGCTTTTGTTTCTTTTAAGACTGAGACTGCTTGTGCTTGCGTGATCATGTACAAGTTTTTCCAAATAATTTTCAGTGCTCTAAAATGCCCTGCTAAAACACTGCATGAAAACAAGGGCCAGCGAAGACTCACTTTCCTTGCTGCCTGCTGGCACTGCTCTGCGTGGCCTGGCCACTGCCGTTGGCAGCGGGCATCATGGCTTGGATAGACTGATCCAACAGCATCCTGTGGGGCAAGAAAAACAGAGGGTGGTCAGGAAAGGGAGAGGTCCAAACTCCAACTGTCAGTCTCTAGAAACAAATCCCTGAAAATCCTCCCTGAAAGCATGCAAACCATCACCCTGAAAAAAAGCTAATGAAATAGGATGCTTATTATAACCTTGCCTAATGCGCTCACAAAGGTGAGCTGAAACTTGCTAAATCTTTCATGTAAGAAATATGTTTTACAGACGGTGAGACCTCTAGGGTTTATCTTTAGGGTTTCTTTACACAGTACTTCAAAACGGCTGGATCCTGTAGGAAGTGTCTGCAAATACCTCCCTGAAAGGTGGTTGAATAGTTTGGGGTGGTAGTATGTGTTTTATACAGCGTTTCCAGCACTGTATAAAAGAAAAACACCTTTGCCACGGCACTTGTCCTGGCTGGAGAAAAGACACTGGAGCTTCAGAACAAGCAGACACGGGTTTGGGACAGCCTGTCCCTGCTAGTTTTTCTTGTTCACTCCCTCTGACAGCAGCAGATGTCCAAAGGTACTGAGCTACCTGGACACTTTATGGAAATATGGAGAGAAAAGGATTTCGGGCCCCTGAGGGTAGGGCATGGTGTGCACAGCACCCTGCTTGCACGCACGCTGGGCTCACCACTAACCCAGATCTCTGCAGGAGGGAACATCCTTACGTCCTTGCTGTGACACCCAGAGACATCGCTCCCCCGAGCCCAGATGCGCTCTATCGCTATTTTCTGTCACTGCCATCAGGATGGTCCCAGCAGGGCTGCGTTCGTACCTGAGGCTCCTGTCCTGGCTGTAGTCAGACTGCGGTTGCCTTTCGCTGCCGTCACTCGGCATCTGTGCAGCCACTGTAATGGGATGCGTTTGGGAAAACACCATGGGTTTGTTGTAGAGGGGCACTGAAATGCTCGTCTGCCCCGGTAGACACGTTTGCTGGGCTTGGTTTCCTCTCAGTAGGTGCTGCTGCTGCTGCTGCACCTGAAACGAAGACATAGATACCCACGTAAGTTTTCAAAGCTCCCTAATTAGAAGGCTAAAATAAACTGCTTCCAGTGTGCAGGTGGGAAAAGGAGAAGGAGCAGTAGGATATTCTTCCTGAACACAGCAGTAAGAACAGTATATCTGTTCAGGACAACCAACCTGTTGTTTTCATTTATTGTCCCTGCATGGCAGGCACTGGGATCCCCAGCAGTAGGAGCAGACGGTCTCTTGAGAAATCAGAGTACAAGGGTAAGGGCATGCAAGGCTCGAGAGAGAAGAGACCATCTTAAGAGGGCAGGAGGAGTGCAATTCCAAAATCCCTAAGGAAAGCGTCTCATCCATCCTTTAAGCCAGCAGTTTTGGTATTTTTTGCTTTTGGACACCTCAATTCTTTCCCAAGGGGATGTGACCATCAATATAGTGGATTTAAGTCTAGCAATGACAAACTTGTTTTTCAAAGCTGCCTTCCAAGACTTCTCAGGCAGAAGAAAATTAATCTTTAAAAATTACACCTACTTCCCCATGTTACGAGGTCACAACTCTCACTGGCTATGCATGAGCATCATGCTGCAATCGCAAACAAGAAGTGAATGAGAGCCCAGGCCTCCCACTCAGTTCCTCTCTGGTCACCAGGACAGCTCCAGCAGTGCCCAGGGTTTAATGTTTTTAGGCTACTTGGCTTTTATTTTTACAGTTGAATGACATCATTCACAGCTGACTCTCAACACAAATTTCGTAAAACCAGCACAGGGGAGATGCATGGGACCACGGGGAGGGGGAACGTGGCAGACAAGTATTTAAAAGCCAGGAAAGGGGACGATGAAGGCAAGGAAGCAGCCAGCGGACCTGGGCGGCCGTGCCGCAGGGGTCCCTGAGGAATTGGCGCGGTGACAGCAGGTGGGTGCTGCAGTAGTGCTTCGTCCCCATAAGGCCTTGCTGTTGTGACTTCTTGGCCGTGGTCTGCCTGGGCGTCCCCGGCGGCGGTGGCCTCCTGGGGCTCGGGTGCTGCACATTGTTAAAGACGACAGGGATCGGCTGCTGCATCAGCATCTTTAAATAGAAGAGACACGTGAGTTGTCGCAGCTCGTGCAATGGCTGTACTGCCTGGCAGATAACCGTCTCTGTCTCCCAGGCTGTCTCTATCAACATATATAACACTGCAGCAGCAACATCTCTAAGTCCAGGGGCAAAGTGAACCATGAGTAATAGAAAATCAAATGTTAGCTTGTGCCCAAGCATTTATTCAGGGTCATGACCATTCCGGTTCCAGTATGCCTGTTGCATTTTGCCAGCGCAGTGATCCAGCAGCACTAACTAACCACTGAACCGCCGAGCTTATTGTGCAGGGAGGACTTTGGATTAGCTCAGGATTGTTTTTTTCTAAATCATGAAAATTACTGATTCAATACTTAAGCAGATACTGACACCACTCATCTCCTGGGAGACACTACTCTCACATCTGAGACCAAACTACCAATTTATCCAGAGCTCATTTCTAAATGATTTTGTCACTGACAATTTTGTTACTGATCTGTGTACTCAAACGAAAAGCAAATGGTTTGTGGGTTTGGGAACCCCGGGGGTACCTGCAGGTTGGAGTCCTGCACTAGCTGGAGCTGCTCCTTGATGACGTGGAGCTCTTCTTGCTGTGTCTTGATGTCAGCTTGCAGTATGCGAGTCCTCTCCTCCAGCTGCTCTTTCAGCTGATGCATCATCCCCAGTTGGGTTGGGAAATGGTACACTGGCTGTGGAGAACAGAGAACAAGATCACGGGGTAGGACCAGTCCTGCTACTCACATTCATAGCGATACTGGCTTCACAAGAATGACTGCTTTTCAGCTTTTGCCATAGAAAATATGATGCTGACAAAAACCAGCAATTGCATATTTAACCAAAGTAGCACTGTACTTCCAGAGCAGCGGCACAGCTGGCTCATACTCAGTGCTTCACTCCAGATCTTGGTCTGCTACATTTCCGTGCAGATGTAGTGTTTACGCACGGGACTCCCCCGTCCCTTTAGCGTGACACCCTGCTGATTTCGGACCACTTGCCTTTTGTGGCAGATGCTGCATGCAAACCTTTGCCACACCTCCAGGCTGGGCTTTCAGTCGTGCTGCTAGTTACGTTTGCCAAATGCCAGGCTCAAGTTAGGTTGCAATCCCACCTGGGGATCCATCCTTCACACCTACCTTGGCCGCCTTCAATCCCTGTATTACAGTCTAAATGTTTACTACGCTGACCACAAAGCTCCGTGAGGACAGGCCTCAGTTATGATTTATGACTCCCACATTTTTCTTGTGGGTTTTTTTTTTTTTTTCCTTTTTCCGGCCTAACTCAAACCTTCCATGACATCCCCTTCCTCTACAAGGGCAATAAAACTCTTCAGCATTGTATCAGCCTGTAGTTAGGTGCTAGCAATTCAGAGCTGAGCCTTCAGCAGCCCCCAATGGTTTTAACAAGCGTAAACCTTTTTCTAAGCTATTTCCTTGGGTGTCCTACCTGCTGTCTCCTCCCTCAAATAAGTGGTTGCAATAATTTGGTTGCACATAAACCCCAGTAACAGCAACAGAAAGGGCACTGAAACCTAGCCCCCAGGCCAGGACCAGCCAGCAAGGAGGTAAGAGCAGTGAACCGGCGCCACCGAGTCTGCCCCGCTGACTGGCCATACCAGTGCGTTTAACAAAAATAAACCACGTACCATCACAGCGTGCTGAGAGGGGACTGCCGGCTGAGCCACGGGATGCTGAGGGAGGTGTTCACCAGGGGCTTGAGGAGTTACTATGGCCTAGAAATGAAAACCTTGCCTTACTGTAGGTCCATAGCACCTCTAGTGCAGAGTTGGTGCAATACCAGCTCATACTGGTGATAAACAAGTGCAGGGAATTAGACAACTCCATGTGGAGATCTGAGGAGAGTCTGAAGGCAGGATTTAAGCTCCTGCATGCCCCCTGCTAATTGCAAACCCTCGGTGTCAGCATCCATTTTTGGATAAAGGCCATCTCACGTGTACAAGCCCCGAGAAAAGCGGGCTGGCGGTGTGAGAAGGCGTTAGGCCTGGAGGAGCAGACCGAATCCCGAAAGGAGCCTCTAGCAGCCCTGGGAAATCCCATGCTCAGGCCCAGCACACTCAGAGGTGGGGATCCAGCCTCTCTGAGGGCAGCATCGACACTTGTCAAGCTGATTTCTTTGCGGCATCGGAAATTCTTTTGCTCGCCGGTACCACCAACCTGAGCGCTTCCAGCTGATGGCAGCCGCAGGCCTGCCTTCTCCGCCTGCCCCGCCGGCACCGACGGCCGGGTGGGAGTGCTGGCGTCCGTGTGTCGCATGGACGACGTGGCTGGAAAAGAGACGGTTTACTATGATACGGCAGACCCATGCCCGAGTACCCCGGCTAAGCCTGAACTCCGCGTACGTGGATGAGCAGCGACCCAAACGCTGCCAAACCGCGTCCCCAAACTGCCCCTCCGTGGTCCCTCCGGCTCCCGCCTGACTCACGGGGTTCCCTTCTGATGCGAACGCCCCGTTTCAGCCTTCCCCTCTGTGGGTGTCCCTGGATGAGCTTTCCCATATTCCCCTGGCAAGTACGTCAAGAAAAGCCCCCTGAGTTGGCTCCTGCCCATGGCCCCGCACGCACAGGCACTGTGGTCACCTCACTACTGTCCCCAGGGCAGGGGGGGCACTCGTGGGAGCTGGCAGCAAGGCAGGCAGCCCTCTGCACTCCTTCTGCAGGGGTCTGTCATCAGGGACAGAACATAATAAAAGTTTTGTCAGTGAGGTTCGGGACTCCATCAAATTGCTTCAGCTTAGCGAGTCCCCTCCTGTGCCCTGAGCCACAGCAAACAACCACAACCCTCAGCTGGTGGCAAATGTGGGGGGGACAGCTGCTCTCACACGGGCAGTGGGCTAAGAGGGAGAAGGCAGCACGCGGCCACGGCTCTGCTGCTGTACCGTAACTTCTTACGGCACAGTACGTCGGTCCTGGTGCTGAGCAACCCCCTCCCGCCCCGACTCGGTCCCTTCCAACCGAACCCCAGCATTTTGGAGGTTGCTCTGCCCTCCAGCCCGCTCCACACCCCCACGCCAGGCTGTCCCCGGCCACGCTGGCACCTACACGCGGAGTCGGAGAGGGCGGTGTGCGAGGAGCGCCGGGAGCTGTGGGACGACAGGGAAACTCCCTCCCGGCTGGCGTCCTGGCTGCTGCCGCACTGCCCCACGTCCAGGTAGCTGCTGTGGCTCTGCGGGGAGCGAAGCACAAGCGGCGAGATGGTCAGCAGGAAAGGATGGCACCGGAGGGGACCTCCACCTCCCTGACCGCTTGTTTGCGGAGAAAAATAACAGGCTGGGCGCAGAGAGGGCCAGCACTGCAGCCCCAAACCCCGGCGCAGGATTCGGTCAGCACCTGAATGTCCACCCTAAAGCCTTCGGGTACCCCCGTGCAGACAAGGACCCTCAGGGTCACATCCCAGGCACCCCTGGCTTTGGGGCGATGCCACACATTGCTGTCCTGGGACACCCCTCCGATGGCAGCAAGCGGCGGTGGGGGGGACGTGCCGCGTGTCAGGCGAACACCGTGGGGATTGCTGCCGGTGTCCCACGCTCTGGCCTGCCACCCTCCTGCTCTCCTGCCTGCGGAGCTGTGTGCACGTGGAAATACATTTTTGTAATTAGCTTCCTTCCGCCTGATTTCTTGAGGGATGTCGCAGTCTGCTGGCCGTGGCACTCTGGGCAGTGGTGGCAGAGGTAACGGATGAAGGCGGCAGGAGGGGCTGGCTGGGGAATGGTTTTATTCACGGCAGAGATGGAGAGGGATGGCCAGGAAGGGACACGGAGCAGCAGTGGCACAGGGACACCAGCTGCAGCCCTAGAAGAACCTACAGCAAAGGGCTCCTGCTGGGGACAGGTAGCGGGTGATGCTGAGGGCTGCAACGCTGCTCGCCGCTCCCTGGGGAGCAGTGGTTCCCAGCAGGTTGTTCTGGGCAGGAACCTGGCAGCACATCGCAGAGGGAACAGCCTAAGCTAGGGAATACTAACGGCTTTGGAGCTGTCACACCAAAATGACAGATGCCACCTGGCAGATGGTTTATGGCAAACTGTGCTGCTTATGCTGTTGGGTAGTAGAGGACTGTTTCACCTGCAGGACATGGGTGACCACGATGGCCGTGACACTCCCCCCCCCCCGCCATGCCTCCCAGGGACTCCCATCCCGAAGATCAAGCAATGGGAGCGATCATTCTTCCTCTCCTCCAGCTGCCTCACATCAACAGAGGCAGCTTAAGGTCTGCCAAAAAACATCTCGACTATCATGTGGAAAGGGGAAAAAAGACACAGAAGTGTGCTGTGGTGACAGAAAAGCAGCTGTTTGCAAGACAGTCCTTGCTCAAGTGCAAAACATCTCTGGGACAGCTTCCCCCGTACATCCCATAAACAGCTTCTATAAAATAATGTCTGAAGAGCAATGAGGCTAATGGAATGATAATTACACAACAATTCACTTGAAATTACTTTGATTACTGGTCTTATTTGTAAACTACTGAGAGGAAGAACTTAAAAGTAATTAAAATAACCTTGTTAATTGGGCAGGTGTGTTGGGATGCCAGACTGATTCAAGCCATGCAAATTATTGCTCTGGTCACAATCCTACACTTGATGCGATGCTGCCCAATGGTGTAAACAGAGCTAAAATCTGGGATAAGTGTTTTCCCTTCACTTCCAATCTTTGTCTGAGTATCAGCGAAGAGCTGGCCTTAACAAAACAGGTACCATGTGGTACTGCCCCGCGCTCGGATCCTCTGCGCCTCACTAATGGTGACAGGTACAGCAATCTAGCCTCCAGCTCCAGCTCTACTTTTCTGCTTCTGAACTGAGGTGGTTTAACCTATTGTTTGAGTAACGGTCTCAGAAACATAACGAACAGCAGAACAGCAGCAACGCTACTGCTGAATTTGCAGTTACATGCTTGAAGCAAAACAGGGTGTTTAGAGCTATGCAGTGGAGAACTTCTTGGGGTCTGCTTGAGTCTTAACCCAACTGAAGGTTTGGAAGGAGATGGGAGTAAAGGAGAAGGAGAAGAAAGAACAGATATTTTCCTAAGATTGGTAAGCGATTACTCAGTTTGGTTTAAACACCTACTCATTGAACTGTGAAGGGACACGGTACCTTTAGAGAAGAGGATGCCAGTTCAATTGATGACTCTTCAAGGCCAAGATCTCGCCTTCTTTCAGCTCGAACTTCCGCATAACTAAAAAAGATAAAACAGAATTTAAAATCCAGTTTTCCAGTGTGGGTATTGTTTACTGTATGGTAACTATGCTACCATACAGGTCACTATGGACTTTCCATGTTGAGTCACAAGCTTTGCACAGCACACACACACGCACACTCTCTCTCATATACAAGGTGCTCAGAGGAACATCATGATACAGCCTTGCAATCTGTGAATAACTGCACGCGCTGAATATCCACAGACTAGAAACAACAGGGCAGCATCCCAGCCCCACTGCACCCAGGACTGCAAAGCCTATATGATTAATTGTACTAATCATTCCAAGTACAAATGTAGACACTCCTTTGCAAATTTTGGCCCTAGATGTCTTCAACCAAAACTAATCTAAACGCAAAATGCACTTGGTTACTGAAGACAAAACGGGTGTCTGTCTTTGTTCTCAGTACAGTTTTCCTAATAAAGGAGATTCCTATTTTCCATAATCAGGCAGAAAAATGATCCTATAGCTTCTGTGCAGGTAAACTGCCATAGCAAATGTACATTTATTTTCTAACCTGCTCATGATCAAGAATCAATTTTTTGCATGTTGTACAGTAGCTCAGTGAGACCTAAGCCAGAGCCCCGGGGAGGAGGAGGTCAGGTCCCCTCATTCTGAGGGTGCGCACAGAGCCGTGGAGCGTGCTACATCAGAATTAACATCCCTCACTCCAGCGGAAGCTCTGAATACAAACTGACGGCTACCCAGGTGCAGGAATCCCCAGCAAATTTCCTCCGCTATTTTTTCTCTTAAATAATAAAATATTTACAGTAAAAAATGCCACATGATTCACCATTAGGATAATTTGGAGAGGATGTTTTAAAGACTCTTTGAGCGCTTGTGGATTGCGGGCACTGAAAGGTGCCAGAATTTAGGGTGCTGAAATATTAATGGGCCATAACCTTTGTGGCACGCAAGAGAAGCTGCTGAACTGAACTCACTTATATCATTGTAGGCAGTGAATTTTCCTGAAATCACATTTTAACTTGTGTGTTTCAATAATGTATTCTAAATCTTAACTATATGAGACAGAATTGAATTTCAAAATCTATTTAGGACTATAACACTAGGTTTAAGAGACACTGGAAGCAGAAAGAAGAAACAAGTTCATGCACAACAAATACAGAGCTTAAAGTGAAGCCAAATTCCCTGCAGGGCAGCAGAAGCAAAACAACTCAGAAGCAATCTCTCTGCCTAACATTTGCTTATGATAACACTTAACATGTAGTTTGTATCGGCACACACAGCTTTAATCACTTACACCTGCTTAGTGGTGTAAGGTGTTCTCAGTCTGTGTTTCAGAATATAGAGAAGAATCCCAGTTTACTAGTGTTTGTTCTTCCAGGTGTTTGACAACAAAAAGGAGGACAAGAAAAAAACTCACAAATTGATTCCTGACGGTAAAGAAAGACGCAGTGAGCAACAAGTTTACTCAAGTTAACAGAGCAAACCAGTACGTCACTATTTTTTCAAGCCCTTCAGTAAATATATTCTCACTCCTAACACAATCTTTTTTGAGATGACAGTGGTAATCAAGCAAATTCGCCTCCAGAAGGTGCGTATCACAGAGCATCCCGTGCGTATCACAGAGCATCCCACACACGCACCGCCTTCCAGCATGGGTTTGCAACCGAGCACCAGCAGCTTCCCACTAGAGGGGGATCCTGGGCTGGATTTCAGGTGAGGAGGAAGGCTAGCAGGACAGCAGCTGACTTCAAGTCATAAAGATTTAAAGCTCTGATCAAAAGGTTTTGCAGGAGATGTATGATCCCATTCACACCCATAAAGCTGTCTGATTCTTAACAGCTTTAATTCTTCCTAGGGCCATGTCATCACTGGGATAAAAGGGGAATGTAACACACTGATAGACTTGGCCAACGGTGGCTTGCAGGCTTTTGGCCCGGTTGCAAAAAAAAATGAGTAATGAAAACACATTATGCTTCTCCCCATGTTCCCTGTCATAATAGTTTTATAGAATTGCATACCATCTTAGTGCGTCAATATGCACAGCAAATATTTGGCTAACACAAAACAGAACTAGAGAAAATAATGGATGAGCACATGGGACATACGTTGTGAAGTGTTTGGTGCTTGCTCCTACCTAACTACCAGGTGAGTGCAAACGATGAACTCGGGTTTGGAATTCCACTGGTGGTAGGTGATGTAGTAGTGTGTCTGCAGCCATATCCACTGCTGGCCTTTGGTCAGGAACCGATAGTAACAGGACTTCCCTTTTCCAAACTGCATCACTGTTAAACAAAAAAAGAAAGCAACTTATAGCAAACAGAAATTTCATGGTGCAAAGGTGATTAGAAAAACCACTCGGTCCCATTCGCCTCTTGCGGTCTGCTACTGCACTAAAATGGCTCTCACAGTTTTATAAACATGACACAATACACAACCATGTACTGGGCTTTTAACTGTGTTCTATTCTGCTACTGATTTTCAAGAGTGCACTTTGCTGCTTTGAGATTGTTCTTATAATTGGCATAACCATATAACTAGCTAAATTCTTACAACTTATTCGTGGGCTCCTCTGAAATCTCTGAAATAAGCATAAAAACCATAAATTAATGGCCTTTCACAAGTACATGAGAATGCATTTCAAAGACTAGGGGCTTGAAGTCAGGATCCTAACAGTGGCACAAAACAATAAGACAGTGGAATTTTAGCAGTTTAACTGAGACTTTTCTTTCAAGAGATGATCTAAATACACCAGACTTGTACGTATTATCAGGGTATGTCCAGAAAAATCTCAAGTGGTGTAATACAACTGGAAAATAATGAGGGGAACTACATTAATTAACCACATTAATGGTTCCTGGACTGCTGGGAGTACAAAATGAAACCTGCTGACTTAAAATACCCATAATTAATGCAAAGTAAAATACAAACGTGGTTTAAGCAAACCCACTTCACTTCACAGTAGGCAAGATGCCTGCCCAGAGCGGTCAACCTGACAAACAGGAACTTATCAAGCCACACTAACCCAAGTATTTTTACTCACCCGCACACCTCTACTTTGTTAAATATCAGGACTAACTTTTTTAGCAATCCCATTAACAGTGATGGGCTTCAGACGAAGCACTTTGCAAAGGTCTTCTGGCTAACACGCCATGCTGGGGATCGCTCAGTTCCTAGTCCTGGCAGAGATTTCCTGAAGAAACTTCTATAAGTCACTTTGCCAGCACTTTACTTTCTCCCTCTGCACAATAACATCAAAAGATCCTTTCCTTCAGGTGTGTTGTGCAAATACTCTTTTAATATGTAAGAGGAGATCTGTGGCTAGTAAATATGTAGAACATAAATCACTAAATAGATTCTCTGCTGAATGATCCGACCCCACTCTCAATATAGTTAGTGTCTACGTCAAACTGCATGCACATATTACCAAAGGGACATCGTCTGGTTAAGTAGCTCACTTCTGTCTGAATGGTCTTTTAAGCAAACAGCACTAAAAAGTACAGTACTTGAGAGCAATTAAAATATTCCTTTGACAGTCCCATCTACACACTTGCTGCACTTGACGCGACTCGTGTCTAGCCCCTTTCACAGCTTCCTTTGTGTGCTCAGCTGGGCAGCCGCTTCCCCGCCGCCTGTTTGTACCAGCACTTTGCCTTGACAGGGCAGAAAAGCCAGCAGGCAAGTGGAGTGGGGAAACTTGACTTTCAGAGAAGTAATCTTCTCCATTCTCTACTAGGTCCTTTAGCATCTTACACGTGTAAGTGGCTGGGGGTACGTGGTAAAGACGGAGGTGGTTTGCAGCTGAGGGACGAAGCAGCTTGCCTAGCTCCAGCGTGCTGGGGGGCTGCGGAGCTTCTTGGTGCCCCTGCGCCGCGCTGCTCTGCATCTCAGCGTAATTACAGCATCCCACCTTCGCCACTCTCTGGGGTGTCCTTGTTTCCTTTTGACAAAACTCTCTCCTTTCAAACAGAGAGAGCGGAGACAAACAGAGAGTTTGCCCAACAGGCAACCTATAAGTAATATTTCTTGGCAAAATACCCGATTACCTAGGTGCATTTCACAAACTGCCTAGTTACTTTTCATTACGGTGCTTGGCAATGCAAACCAGCTGGACGACAGACCTAATTGCGGCTCGGTATCTCGGTCTGAAGTGCATGTAATAGAATGGAAAAACGGTCTCAGGGATAAAGCATCTCATATGTTCATCTGGTAGGAACAGCACACCGATTAATAGCAGACCATGTCTGCTGCCACCTTTTGCCCTTCCTCACATCAGCTCCAGTCTTCAGCAGGACAGGGCTCTTCAGCAGCGGGCTGCACTGCTCCGTACTCGGGCTAAGCACTCCTTCTGACCGGGCTCCTCCTGGTCACAGTATTTCACCTTGCACAAAGATGAACTTCATGGACGTTCTCTGGTGTTCACACGTCAGCCTGAACTGGACTTTTCTGCTTTACTTTCAGGTCGACCGAAAATGAGCCATCTTCACCCACAGGGAATCTGTATTCGGTACTTTGGTATTTAAAAAAGAGTGTGGATCTCCAGAGGCATTTTACTAATAGTGAGTGAGGTTCACAACATCTAATTGCACAGGCAGGTGATCCAAATGCTGCTTTCAGGAGTCATTTTGACTCCACTCCGGAGCCCGGTGGAACAGCAAGAGCCCATGAACTGCGACAACCAACAAAACTCCCAGGGTTTGGGGCTGCCCTCACAAACTGGGGGCAGAGGGGGGAAAGTTCTGACCTCCCACCTATTAATCTCACTTCACTTTCAGAAAACCTGTGCTCAAACAGGGTATCTGCCAATTTGGGAAACCTGCACAAAGAGTTCCTGATCTGAGCGAATTCTGCAGGGATTCAACATCCCAGGTAAGCGTCAGATATGACAGTCTGTCGTGGGAAGAGAGAATTCCCTCGTGCCCCAGATAAAGATGCCTTTTGCGACGACAGTAAAAGGTTTTGCACAAGTGACAAACAAGATCAAAGACAGGCACGCTGCAAAGGGAGAGGAACTTACAGTGTTCATGGCACCTAGCAAGAAGCTCCAGGTCATCTGCGTGGTAGTAATCATACCCTGACGTTCCCAGAACCTCAAAGGGTAAATATCCTATAATAGGTGGAGCCCTAGAAAGGAAGCAAAGGGCAGGGAGTGAGCACAAAACCTGACACTTTGACATCCTGGCAGATACACTGCGATACTTGCAACCAAAACCATCTTGTACGTTCACTTGGCAGGGCAATCAGGAGTGGATTTTCATATACACGATGTCTTTTCGTATACAAGAAAAAAAAAAACCAAAACCAAAACAGCAAGCTAGGGAGAAGTAAAAATTGAGAAAATGAAAAGGTGTGTGTTTACTGTTTCATAGCCTATTCATTACGTGGGTGTAGAGAAAGGCATGTACGTATGCAAGTGACTCAATTCATTAAGCATGCTTGTGAGACACACAGCTTGAGAAACGCTATGGCTGTTCCTGTGCATAACAACATGGAGCTCGAGTAAAATTATTCAGTAGGTCGGATGTAAATGTCATCTGGGTAGTAACTGTAGAAGAAAGAGTAAGTGGGAAGCTGCAGTGTGTGTCAGGACCAGCTTGGGTAAAAGAAAAAGTAATTGTTCCCCGGGAAAAGCTTGGGAAATCATAACCAGCAAAAATGTTTCTATGCTGGTAGTAAAGGTAAGAATAGGCATGGGGCTGATTTGAAGGAACGTTATTTCTATGGCAGGTAGAGAAGGAATTGACAAAGTATTTAGATAGACACATTGCAATGACTTACCTGACTATTCTGCTGTCAATTCTAGATTTTCCACTTTCTAGGCAAAATATGAGATTTATTTTTTTTAAGCACATGTCCTAACAATACTGAGCTTCTGCACAGCCTTCACTGGAGCCTGCTAGCTTATGATTATGAAACAACACTGAAATGTGAGGAGAAAACCACTACTTTTGCCTCTACTCCCTCTATCAGCATGCCACCTTCTGTCCCCTAGTGCTCCAGTACACTCCTGCTTGCACCAATTCACTCACCACACTTACTTGGTGAGGCAGGACTTGTGCTAATTTGGCTCCACCTATTTGTTTTGGCTGCTGGATGTGCTGAGAGCATGAGGCTCACCTGCCAAGTTCAGCACGTTCCTCAGGAATAAGGCGGCGGTGAGTTAGTGAAATGGTTAACGACTGGAAACCAGGGCAGGCTGAAGGTGTCACTGCCTATCCAACGTGCCTCTCCCGCTGCCCTTCTCTTGGGCTGTCAAGTGACCTTCTTAAGGAAGGCGAATGCCATAAAGTGGCCAAGAACATGAGCAAAAAATAATTTAAGTGTAAGTACATTCAGGTTGGATGGATCGGTCCTGAGTCTTCTGGATATTAATGTGGGAACGCCTCCTGCCTTAGCTGAGCGACCCAGCTCCACATTTGTACTCGAGAGACACAGTGGGCATAGATTATTCAACTAAAGAGAGCCCAGACAGGTCTATAACCCCCCTCTTCCCCACAACTGCGGGCAGTCTGTCACCAAATGGGAAAAGGGGGAACAGAAGGACAGCCAGGGATCGGCTCAACAGCAGCCCCGGGAGGATCGAGGGCCGAGCAGGAGCTCCCGACTCCCAGCACGAGGGCTTGGCTGGAAGAGCCAGCCCTCCACACTCTCTGATGGCAAATCTCTTGAAACAGAGTGTGCTTAGTATACAGTGGTCTCTGCCACAATACAGCTTTCATTATTCAAATAATGTTTCATAGAGCACTGTGTTCCTTTTCCTCATGTGACCCAGATTTCTGTTAATGATGATAATATGTATATTTATTAGTGTCCTTCCTTGCTGTCTCTTTGGCAGAACACGCCAGTGTCTCTCCCATCTTTAATGACATGCTTATATTCAAGACAATAATGTCTTTCAGATGCACATCAGATAAACATTTAAGCTGATCAGGAAAGTATTATGACTTTCACCAGAGTTCTTTAAATGAGAAAGCAACCCCAAAATGCTCCTCCTCTGTCATTTGACAAGGAGCTGTCTTGCTTGTGGAACAACTTGAAAGTGTCTTGTTAGCTTAAGTTCCAGCCTTGAGGCCTGCAACTCGCTGTGCAAATGGAAATGCACAATCTTCAGAGAGCCTTTCGAGTGCAGTTGTTTAATAAATGAAGGGAAAATAAGGAGAGGACCACAGTGCAGAAGGGAAATAGATTGCTATCAAGGTTGACAGGTTTTCTTCCTCTACACATATTTACATGTCGACCCAGAATACAGATTTTTCTCCTAGTTTTCTAATGTTTATCCAGATCTATGGAGTGCTTTCTGTATTATCTATCTTTAGCCCAATTTATGTTGTCATCATGATAGCAAAGGTCCTGATTCCAACCCATGCTGGATACCCTCTGTCTCTATTGATGGCACACCTCAGCGTCAGGCGGCATGAGCTGACACAAATAAGCAAGAAACAGCAAAATACCCAACAACATTTCACAGCATCCTGTGGAGTGTACTGGGGAGAGGTTCGAATCGGTGATTAAATGAGACAACCCGCATGATCCCTTGCTCATGCTTGGGTCTGGGCTCACCGCTCGCATCCAGGGCTGTCACAAACTCTACCTCAGCATCTGCATCAGCTTAATTTACTCTCAGTAAGAACGGTTTCCTCGCTGGGAATATCAGTGGGACCAGAGTGGCTGCAAGCACCGGGCGCAGAACGATTCCTCTCTGAGTCATAACCCAGATTCATCAAAAGACTCTTTGATAGGTTTCAAAGCAGCTCCTGCTCGCCTTATTCACAGGAACTGCTGGGACACAGCCCTTTGGAAAACCAGCTCACTTCATCAGACAGCGAAGTAAGGGGCTTAGGGCTCTTTCACGAATCTTAACATTAATCACCTGATTCTGAAAATGTGCATTATTGGACAGGCCAATTAAAGTCTAACAAAGTCACTCGAGCAAGATCTCGACAACATGAATAATGAGCCAACTGTCCCAAACCACACAGCATTAACCGTAGGGCTGCCGCAGGGTCAGTTCCTCATGCGTCAAGGTAAGGTCTGTGAGGTACACATCTTGTCTACTTTATAAATGCAAGTTATTATTCATTTATATTTTTCTCTTTCTTGCTATAAATGTGCAGATGATATTTAGGGTTTTTTCCTCCCAAATATTTTTTTTCCCTACAGCCTTATTTACTAGTCTTCTATTTCTAGTAATGACTACCTTTGCACAGCTTGCTAAGGGAGGGATAATGGAAAGGGTAGGATTTTGCAATGTGCTTATGCATACATGTCACATACAGAGAAGTAAAAGAGTGAACAAAAACCTCCAGCTTCTTTTGAAGAAAACGAATCCTATATTAATCAGCTTAATAAAGCGGTTCCAGTCTGTTCCATTCACGAAGCTGAATCTGAGCCCACCATATGGCATTGTTAAAACCAAATCTGCAATTAAATAATCTAATGCACTGCTTTTTCTTTTATTTTTATAAATTCCATCATTTCTCAAGGTGAAAATCAAAAGTTTATTGACACAGCAAAAGATTTAGAAGGATCCCTGGAAGCTGTAGCTGGAAAACAGAGGAACTAAAACAATACAGGGAACAGGACTGACACTGCTCAGTTTTAATGACTTAATATCTTGGTGAAACTAGACATTTTGCTAGACGTTTTCCCACCATTTTATATGGTTTCTTACCTGCCTAAAATATGGACAAGAGTGAAGCATTGAAGGATGTCTAATAAGTAAGTTCAGAGTATTATTACTTACTCAGTTGCATTTAATTGGAGCTATTCTACTTGGGATCTCAGGCAGTAGCTACACAGAGTTTTCTATTTTTAAACTAGAGTTTGTTTATTCTTCAGTGACTAAAATGAAATCTCTTACCTGTGGTCCAAGAATAAAAACTTCCACTCCAAACTATGCCTCGATGTAAATTCTTCACATGGCTCTTCAACATTGCAGAGCTCCTGCAAAACAGTTGGCTCATTCAGACATTTAATTCTATGAAATGACAAAAGGAGCCCTCTATCAAGACCAAGGATGCTGCTTCTTGGTATAACAAAGCCTAGCAAAATGTAGTGCTTTTAAAGCACTTGACTTATTTTTCTCTAAGGAATGTATAAGCCTTGTTTTATAGATGCATAAACTGATGAAAAGTGACTGACTAATTTACCCTGGGCTGAATTTCAGAGCTATGATAAATAGTCCAATGGCCTCATCTTGCAGTCTGTAGGCAAAATTCCCCAGCTTTTTGTAGATATTGGTATCTGAATATGGACAGGAGCACCAGGTCCAGCCTCAAACTGAGATGGCTAATGCTCTCTTGAGCAAGAAGCACCTACGGTCATTATCCCTCTCCCCACTGCACCACAGGACACTTACAGACCAGCAGAAAGAGTCCATGAAACATGGTGTTCACGGTGTTTCAGGATGCGGGTGGCCTTCTGACACAAGAAGGGCTGTATTTCTTTAAAGGCTGCAACTTTTCAAGCGGTTTCGCCGGTCACCTTGTATGGGTGCTTCCTGGGCTGACTGCTCTGAGACCCCATCACACGGCCGCCTCTTCCCAAAAGCAGCTCCCGCTTTGTAACTCGCCATTCCAAAATACGTACTTACGTCGTCCCGCTCCCAAACACAGCCGTGTCCTCTCTCCTTTGCCTCTGCACAAACCATCTGTGCTGCTGAACTTCAGCTTCGAGAGGCTGCTGCAACACGGCTCCCCTCCCGACCGCCGAGCGCACGGCTCGCGGTACCGCCGGCGGCTCTGCCGCTCAGCGCCGGCCCACCCCCGCGCGAAAGGCCAGATGCAGCCGCAGAGCTCTCACCTTTAAGAACTGCGGTGTGACAAGACGAACAGTTGCTACAAGGCAAATCTGCTCCTCCGTGGCTGACCTGAAAGCTCGTGCAATAGCTGACTCAAAGCCATTACAGGAGGGTGTAGGCACTAGACACAACCAGACAATTTATTTAAGAAGAAGAGGAAGGAGAGCTTTCTTTTCATGTCAAGACAGGTACAATGACTGATGAAACCCAAGCAACAAACTCCTCCTACCCACAAGGCGATGCCACGCTGATACAGGCTGATGTTATTTAAAGCATGACCCTTTAGGCTCTGAGTTACCCGGTTGTAACCACCTACCCCTGGCTTGCAGGGAAGCTTCGTAAGACAGCTCTGAGCCCCTCAAGTGTGCAGCTACAGTCTCCTTGTCAGGCTTTCCCCAGCTCAACGTTTGCAACATTCAAGATTTTACAGGTTTCTTGAACTATTTAATCTTTAAAAAGTGTCGTTTGCTTGCCACAAGTGAAACAGAATAGCGTATTTTACTGGTTATTTGAATAAGCAGGCTGCTTTACAATTCACAGTGGGTCAAATGGAGGTAGGATCAGTCTGATATTGATTCTTTAAGCATAGCATGCAGAAGAGTGCACTCTTCTGACCAACGGCCTCCCCACCACTTTTATACAAAAAATATCTCCAACATATCCACAACTCATTCCATCCCTGCCGATTATAGGGCATTTTTAGCTGAAACAAAGCCTTTACGAGGCTACAGATCAACACACAATTTAAAGGACAAAGGTAGAGAGGTAAAAGTAGGCTGGAGCAGTAACTTACCATGAGTAAAATATTTAAAATCCACTACAAATTTCACATATTCATACATCAGGGGTTCATTTGGATCTAAGCTGCCTCTTGCTAAATGGCAGCAAAACTCTATTTGTTTTTCCGCTGAAATGAGAGAAAGTGAGGGAGACATACACAATGTTACTAGAAGTCTGCACTTCAGCACACTCCCTATATCAAATCTGTCTAGGTGCTTATACCAACCCTGTTGCTGTGGTATCCGAGCACACCCTGCGGGGATGCTCTTGATACCCATAAGTAAATATGTAACTACAAGGAGCAATGATCGGCTGGTTCTGCTGAAGGAAATGTATTCTCACCCTTTCTCGCATGGCTTTGCAGCCACCCCCCTACGCTGGGCGTGAAGCCCTGGCAATATCGGTCAGCGGTATTTTCCCCTGACTTTGTGCACGCACAATTTCATGCAAAGCTGTTAAATGATATTGCAGCACTCTGCTCTGACAATTCTGTAGGACTCAGACCCAAAGGGCATTGAAGTCACCCTAGGCCTTTCTATTAGCGGTGGAGGGCACCGTGCCAAGCTCTTATTCAGTTTTCTGCCCGAGGTCTGAACTCCACGGATCAGAGCATGTGGTCTTCAGCCGGAGGGAAACCAGCCCCAGGGCAGAGCACCAGCACGAGGGCTGCCCAGTTCCCACTGGTGCTTACGGGGCAGCAGAGAGGGGAGGTTAGCACTGCCCAGCCACCGTGAACCCGCCAGGAAAGGGGGGTCCCAACACAGGCTTGGTGAAACGTGGATGTTACAAAGATGCTGCTGCCTGCTCTGGTGCTGGGGATGTTTTCCTGGGGAAAGGGACATTTTGGGGGTGGGACGGCAGACAGCAGTAGAGATCCGGATGAAGTGTTCAGATAGGAAGGCTGTTGCTTAAATTACACGTAGCTGTCCTCAGACGTGCAAGCTTCCTAAGGAACAAAGACTCTGCCAAAACCCTTTGGGATTTCTCCTACCCTTTTCCTTCCCCCAAGCCCCTCACTCTTTTCACAGGCTCAGTCCAGCATCCTGCTCTGGGAAAAATATCTAATGAGAGCAACTTCACTGTCCTCTGATGCAAAGCAGACAGTAAAACAAAGACTCTCCAAATCAAAGACCAAGTACTGGGAGCATGTAGGAACATTAGATGATGTGCTGCATTAAAACCCAGAAATATTAACTGCCGCAAAACAGAAGTGGCAGGCAGGAGAATTAAATAGCTGGAGAGCTCTGTGCAGGCTCCCCTGGGAGCTGTTTGCCTTTGGCAAATTTCCCTGACCGACAGACAAGAGCAGAGCTTACCGTTTAGAAAATCAGCTGCAACAGGATCTGTCATGAGCACGTGTGGAGAAAGGAGCTTGTACACCTCACTCTGCTCCCGCTCAGGCAGAAAGTTTAATATATTTTGGTCCACCAAATCTGACTGATACAAAAGAATGCTTTGTCATGTTCAGCAGTACAGCCTGACACAACCACACGCCTTTTCATCCCGCAGCAGGGCACAGACGCTGCCGGTCTAGCGTGGATGCTCTAAGACAAGGAAGCCCAGTCAATCTGCAGATGGATCTAGGGCAGAATATAACCCCTAGGCTATTTTACCCCAGGGTTGCCATCTATTTGCAAAAGGTTGAACGGGTCCCAGAGATTGCCCTTCAGTTCAGCCAGATGCAAGCTAGAGAAGAAACCCTGGTACCATAGGAATACAACATGATGAGAAATATCATATCAGCACTAAAATTTGAAACGTTTCCCTTTGCAAGCACGCGACAGAAGTGGCAGAGCTCTTCCTCACATCCTCAATTTTTCTTCTAGGCTGAACATCTGGCAAAATCAGCTTGACCTGCAAGTGGTTCAGTGCTGATAAACCCACACATCCCGACTAAAGGGATTCTACCAAAATGTCAGCACATATTTGATTCTTTGCACACCAGGACATTCAGCCAGGTTAACTGTGTGTTCAAATTTGCCCTCATACAGCATCATTGGTGTCTCATGCTTGGCACCAGATAAAAATAAAAAATGCTTTTGAGAGGGCAACAGAAATTTCTGCACCTGACAGCTAACTGATTTCTAGAAATTCCCTCAGTAACCTCTGAGGCCACACACTTGTTACTAAAGACCATGGGCTCAAAGTAGAAAAACCCAATGTCATTAAAAGAGCATAGATTCAGTCCTGAAATAATCTTTAAATTATCTGAGAAGAGCTTCAGCATGCACAGATTTCACAAGCATGAGATTTTCCATATACCTGGTGGGATAAACACCACCCAGACCATCCTTCAGACGTGCAGCCAAGTGGTGAGCTACGAGTACAGTGATTTTGCATAGTTTTTTTTCAGCTAACTTGTAGACCCTGAGAGAGAATCTGTTATTCACAGGAGCTTGAGAAACTCCCTAAGAGTTTGTTGTTTCAGGGGAAATGATTCTTCAACATATTGCGTTGTCAGAACTTACCGGTAAGTGTCCAAGCAGAGACGAAACACTATCAGATACATAAATAATAATCCCATCAGTGGTAAGAGCAATGAGAAAGCCATCTAGTGCCTAACGACAAAAGGCAGGCAAAAAGAAAGAAATTAAAAGAATTATGCAAGGGAACAACTTAAATATAATAGGCTAATTTATTCTTCGGTGATGGTTCTAACAGCCTAAAACTAACATAAATCAATTATGGAAATGATAGTTCAATGTGGAAAAATAAAAATTACACATGCTGTCTAATTCAACATTCTTCTTATAATCTTATTTGCTCATTAATACTAAATTGACTTGTATTTTTCACCCAGTGAGTATTTATTTAACATGAAGCAAGACGGTAGTGGTTAGAATTTCTACACCCACACAATCCTAGTGACTTCAGTCACTTCATTATGTGTTCTGACTTACACAATAGTTAACCAATTTGGTGCGTAAGGAGATGTTAGATATCATCACGGCAAGCCCAGCATTGTGGATGGATGGATGGACAGATGGATAATCAGAGACAGAAAAATTATATAACACTGTATTTTTAGCAATTTATGAACAATATGGACAAGATCTAAAGCCTTACTTATTTTGCTTAAAGCACTCATTTGTTAGGCTAGACACAACAATTTTAAAGTTCATTTTGTTCACCCTTTCTTATTCACAATGGTTTTTGTCCTGGAGTCAAAGTTCTCCATCCCTTTTAAGTCACTGCATGTGCTGTCCTCTTTGGGTGTTCTCCCTATTCTTCACAACACCTTCTTGTACCATTGACCCAGTGTCTGTCCCTATTCTTCTCTAATACTTACCAAGACCTGGGAGGTTTAATCTCTGGTCAGCACTATGCGCAGAGCCGACTCTTCTAAAGACACTGTTAGGCTGCTCTGCAGCTTAGCTACAGGGAGCCAAAGATGCAGCATTCACCATCTTCCTCACCTCACTGTCATACTCTGCCTTTGCTGAAAATAAGCCCTCTCAGGAAAAAAATACTGATTTTAAGTAAAGTGGTCAACGGTCTAACATAGTCCAGCAAGCCAACAGTTACTAAAGGGCTCTCTCTTCCCCACCACTTCTAAGGGGGGAATTTGTTTTGATTCAGCTGGAACAAACTAGCTTGTTTGGTGAGAGAAATTCCCAGAAAGAATGAACAGACTTTTCCAGGGAGGTGAGTCATGACATCCTGATGAAAAGGAATAACTAAGACACTGCAGCACCTCCCAGCTCAGCCCAGCATACACCCTTATTTTGGTGGGGCAAAGAGCAACAGCTGCCCACACAGGGTAGGAGATGTCCTCGCCAGAGGAGCATGCAGCACAAACCCAAAGCCGCATCCTTGAGAAAGTAAAAATGTAGGCTTCTAGATCAGCTAAGCATTTTAGAGGTGAGAGTATCAGAGCTGTTCTCCTGAAGGCATTAAAGGCAATCCAAGGAAAAGATACAGCATTCACGTCACACGTACGGCACCGCACAGCTAGCAGCAGCAAAGGCAGCAAAGTAAATGCTGCCTGGCTAATGGGATGTGGGAGGAAGAGAGCTGCTCTGCTTTTTTCAGGTCCTTTCAAGTTTTTGCTAAAACTCCTAGCTCTAGCGGCTCTTCTGAGAAAGGCAATTCTCTTTATCCTCTCTCACCAGGCCAAATATGGGCCAAATTGGTCTTCATTCCTAAATGAAAAGCTGTTTATCTTTAAGGGGAAGCAATCATATTTTTTAATTCTGTGCCTGCAAAGCATTTAGCACAACATTGGTCTCTCTCAGGTTTGTATTCTATGTGCCAGCAGAGTAGAAATCATTAACATTAACATTGGGACTTACAGGTGAAAATGTATCTCTGAACTACTCCACTGAACTGATTACTTCTCACTAATCTATGCAGCTTTAATTTCTTCTTACCTCTAACATCAACTGGGTGAACTCCTCGTTGCTAAGAAATGAAGGCTTCCAGTCTTGTCTAATCTCACAGGCTTCTGTCTGTGCTGTGATTTCTTAAAGAGAAAACATCAAAAAAGCAACATGACTCATGCTAGTTGGATTTTTTTTTTCATTTTCAAGTAACACTAGATTTCTTTTAAGAGGCTTTCAGAGGAATCATCCTCAGATCATTCTCCACACAAAGCCTTCTTGTATGCAACAGTCATTTTCCACACCATCACGACACATGCATTAGAAATCAAGAAAAGGAAAAGGAGACATTTTGCGTGGTCTGAAGAAATCCTTCAAAAAATAAGGTCAATGGGCTAATTTCAGAGTAGCTGTGCATCACCATGAGCAGAGGGTGTCTGCGAGTCTGGAGCCATTTCAAGAAGGCTCACGGGAGTGCCCAGGCAGCAGGACAGTCTGCACCCAGCCATGTCCTACCCCAGGAGAGCTGGGGACAGGGCACAGAACCCCCTTCCCCTGGCTTTTGTAGTGCGTGCTGTTCCTCAGCTCCTCCTCCCTCACGCTCTGTTTGAGAGCGTACAAAGCCTGCCCGGGGACGCGGAGGCCAGCGAGGGAAATGGAGCGATGTCGCTACGTTAAAATAACCACACAGCGCTGCATCTTTTCAAGTGTATGTTTAACTGATCAGCACTGTATTCAAACCTAGACCATTTCCTAGGGCCAACTGCTGTGCCTTACTCTGCCCCTCACTTAGGATCACGTCCTCTCTGGAGGTCTTAGATGCTTGGAAAAAGTAGTTTTCAACTTCTGAGTGGGGAAACTGGCTGCTGGGCAGATGCAGAGCCAAGGCCTTCAACGGGAGCATGCCAGCATCCTCCAGTACCTTTCTGTTTCTGTAAGAAGTCGATGGTCCTCTGCAGTATTGTGGACTTGTCCATCTTGAGAGGGTGGCCGTGGCCCTGCAGCATTGTGCAAAGCTCTTTAATGAGGACATTGAACTGGTCTCTCCTCTTCTTTTCAGATTTGTTCCGTGATGCCCTGGGTGACAGAAACATAAATGCCGCTAAGTAAAATGAAGGACCTACAGCTCGACTTGGGGAGAGGTAAATGGCCCTGCCCCAGCAAAAAACTTTAAATACAAGAATCTAAACTCTGCTGGGACTGCTCGTTTGTTTAAAATTAGGCTGGGGTGTAAGTGCCTTGCTGGTGCTTAGAGCCTTGCAGCAGGACTGAAGTCACCACCAGCAAGGAACACCTGGAGGTAAGAAATATGATTTACATTCATTTGAGCAAGACCGTATCCTTACATGCATTTCAGGGGCAGTTCCCATTGTTTTAAAAGCGGTGATAATGAGGTGAAGGCGTTATGGGCAAAACTTCTCCCATAAGAGAAGTCCTGGCATCTACACGCTTACGTTTTGTCCACCTTATTTTTACGAGCTTTTGTTTTGCAGTTAGTACACACACATATAAAGGTCCAAATGTGGAGGATTCTTAATTCCCTGACTTGCACTTGCAAAAGTAGCTTACAGACAGACAATACTGCGCAGAGATATCTCAACTGCAGAATGAAGTCAAACACATGCTCTTGTATCTGGTTTTGAAAATCTGCTGCCAAGATATATGAAACTGGGAATGTTAAGAGTCTGGCTGAGGAAACCACAGACGAGTTTCCAGCTTGCATTAATACAGTTTAAGAATGTTTTATTAGGGTTTTCCCCTCCATTAAAAACAATAAAAGGCGAAGCAAATCCATTCAGTTTCTTCCAAAATGTTCTTTCCAATGCTCATATCTGAGATGATAACCCTATTTTCATACAACCTCTTCCAGTAGTAATTAATTTTCTTTACAAGTGTATTCATGATGATACATGCTTCCTGTGATCTAGACTGAGTGTGGTATGCAGAAAGCATTTCCATTCAGATTCAGGTTGGCATTTGGAGGTTCTCAGATCCAGCATTTATGTTCACAGCCATTTCTGTTTTGGCACTCGCGTATGATGACTAATTAGAACTGAGCCAAATGCTTCTCTGAAGTGAGACTAACTCAAACCTGTGCTAAAGCAGGACTGCTCTCTAAGTTTCATGGGGAACTCTACCCCAGGTGGGCAGCACTGCATGATGCCAATAAAATCACAGGTCAGGAGTCCTGCATCAAGATAATAAATAGCCATGGGATAACACACGATTCTGAGGGTAGGACAACTTAATTTAAGGATGACTCAGCTGATTAACCCATTGTATGGGTGGTCAAACACACTATGAGAAGCTTGAAAATGGTGACTTAATTATGCTGTTTGTGGTCCGCTATACACAGCCTGTAAACTGCACGGGGGTTTTGCCTCTGACATCAGTGGTCCCAAGTACTTCTTCAAGCATCAGACAACACAACATGTACAGTTCTCCCTCGAGAGAGCTTTCACTCTCAGTGCTCTGTGCATCCCTTCATACCTCTTTGCCCTGTCCTTCTCATCTTCATCCATCAGTTCGTTTACACAACACAGGGCTCTGGAAGGAAAAGACAGAAATACTTACTGAGACATATTCCCTGATCTTGTTGAGGGTGACAGAATGTGGAGTTTACTGGTTTGTACTTCACGACCTCCTGGTCCCTTTCCCAAACTCCAGTCTTGTTATAGTTGCTTGATTGTTCTGTCAACTACTGAGGCTTGAGAAGTGAAGATGTTGCTATACACCCAAACATACAGGTACAATAAATGTGACTTCAGAGGGAAAGAGCTAAGAGCCAGCAACCCCTCAGCCTGCCTTTGCACTCCCCTCTGCCACAGGATGGGGCCCCTGCCGAAGCACTGAGCTCTGCACAGGAATCAGCATGTCCTCTGCAAATCTGCATGCGAGTCAGCATCTCCCCTGCAAACGTGAGAGCCAATTTGACTCTGAGGCCTGTACCAGGCAGCACTGCGCCTGGTCCTGTTTTGGGAAATCAAACAGGCCGCTGGTTGATTTCAAGCATTGCAATGCTTGAAAAGCATCCGAGATTTCTTTCCCAGTGGAAGGGCATAGGAGCAAGAAGGAAACTGTGCTAATCCCCCAAAGGATTAGTATTAGGCAACAGCAGGGTACTATCAGGACATCTAAGAGATGATATGATAGACAGGTTCATCCAAAGCGTCCTGCAGCCAATGACTGCTGCTTGCGCTTGCGGGCTTCCACATCTGAGCTGCGTCCTACCACTGGGATTCATACCCAAGACCTCGAGTTAAAACTTCCTCACCTGGCACTAACCAGTGAAAAGAAGGGAACGTGACCTGGGTTCCCTGCGTTCTATACGTTCCTGCACCAGAACAGTCATGGTAGGCTGCTGTCTCTACTTTTTATTTTAACTGTTCCTGCAGTGCAGGTAAGGACAACAGTTGTCAACAACTCTCAGTAACAACACGGCAGCCTCAAGGCCTGTGAAATGATGGAAAATTCCACACGAGGGTAACTTCTTGACTGGTGATTTGCTTTCTGTGACTCAGATGGGCTAAGCCCAAGGGACGGGGAGCCAGGCAGATGCCGGCAAGCCAGCTGCCATCACTCCATGCCGCGTCACCTGGGTCAGCTCTGCTGGGTTGTACCCCCCTCAGACACCTCCAAAGAGGAGATCATACCCGTCCCCAGCATCAGCAGCAATCTGCCTCCACCTCTAGAAAGCACTTTCGCTGGCAAAACCCTCCCACCCTGCCCAGCACCCAAGGGGCATTTTTCAATGGGTACATCCAAATGTTTTTCCCTGCTTTGAGACTACTCCAAGCTCAAACAACTTGGTGGCTATAAAAGTAACATGAAATAAAACCACCCACAATTGATAGGAAGTCAAAGATGCTGCTCACAGTAAAAGCTACAAAAATGTACCCTTCCTTTCCTGTTCCAGGGCAATGATCCCTCTTCCCACAGATGACCTGGGCAGAAGAAACTGTACGATTTCTTTTGTCCCAAAATATGAAGGCACTCCATGGGGAGGGAGTGGCTTTCACTACCCAAGTCACCGAAAGCTACAAGCCAAATTAGAAATTACCTGTTCTATTCCTCAGATTCATCAGTCCAGACTGACGGAGTGGGATTAGCACTTCTTATCACCATGTAAATACAGACAGAGAAAAATTAATCCTGGAAGGAAAAGCAAACCCAGTTAAAACATAGTTGTAGGCAAAACTTAGCCTAGAGAGCAGCGATCACTTCAAGCTGAAAAAGTCTACCACCGTAAATTAGAAACATGCTCAAATATAACTGGTGAAAGCTCAGCAAAGCCTCCAGGAATGGGAGCTGGACCAAGTTCTGGGGCTCCTGGCTCTGTGTGCACCACCTGCTGCCTCAGGAGAAGCCTGGGAAGGCCAACTTGTCCCCTCATATCCAAAAAGCCATGTGCCCAGCAGCACGGAGGAACAGCCCTACTAGCTTGGGGCCACTGAGGATCGATCGGAGTCCTTCCAGACTGACAGTCTACCTGGCATGCATGCTACGAAAACCAGCGAGTATGATCCATACTTCATCTATCCAATCTAGCAACCAAAAACCTCCTTCAAGATGAACACAATCAGCTAAAGTCAGTGCAAGCCACAACCACCCACCTGTGGATGGATGGAAAGCCTCCCATTAAGATTTGCTACTGACAGGACACACGCTCCTTTTTGTTTGCGATTTAAATGGTTACTAATGAACACCCTGAACTCCTGACTGTACCAACACCACAGTGCTCATCTCTCCGAAACCATCCCTGTTGAAACTTGTTTGGCTTCAGATGGGCCTCATTCTCAGGAAAGACATGGATGCCACCAGACTGTCCATGACTGACAGTAATATCTTCAACAACAGCCAAGTGTTGGGCTTCCAAATTTAACAAGCTTTTAATGCCCTTGAAGTGACCTGCCTACTTTGAGCCCAGGTTCATGGCTGTTTCTCCTGTTACCTTTAGTTCCAACATCAGCTCAAGACACTGCAAAAAACTTGCTGCCACTACCAGGGATTACATTTTTGTAATGAGCAAACATACTCCCACATTTTCGGTCATCTAAAGGACTAGCATGAGCTTGTTCATTTCTCCAACTAGTGAAAACACCTCAAAGGGAAGGAAACACAAGAAGGTGGCTGAAGAACCACGGCAAGAGACACAGGTCAGGCACGCACGCTGGAAAGGGCAGCGGGGATGGGGTAGGGGCTGACACTGTGGGGCTGCTGCTAAACACCACGAGCAGCACAGATCCTGACCGGTGATACGGTGAGAGTGCTTTGTAGGGGAGGTTCACGTGAGTAACGTGAGACAATGGGCCAAATCCCTGCTCATTGCAGCTAAATGAAATTATGTCAGTCCATTCGCTCAAAAAGTAAAGCTCAGATAAAGTGTGATACAGTCATTCTAAACAGTAGTATGGAAGTTACTTGCAAAAGGCTTGAATCTCCTGACACAACGGAAGTACAAGAATAACTTATAAAATACCTAATGTGTTTCAGTGGTAAGTGAATCAGCAAAAAATACCATTGTGATGAAGTGATGATTTTCAGTTTAAAACATGAACTTCCAGGGAAAATCTCACGCAACTCCTGAAATCCTCAGTGAAGCTGCAACTGAAAACAACACCTGCGTAGCAAGTTTAAACACGGTGGATCTGCTGTGCTTTTGTTCTCACAGTCATCATGCGCTGGTCAAGTTACAAGCTTTTATTCTAGTTCAAAAGGAGTGTGTGATCTTATTTGTTACCCTATTGAGCTACCACGGAACCGAGGTGCTTACCTTAGTCACTCCTGCTCATTGGTCAGCGCTGTTTTACTAAAATCATACAGTTATTTCTCCTCTAGAAGAATAATCCATACAGAAGTTGTGCTAACTTGTAATAATTTCAGAGATATGTAGGTAGGTATAAAGAAAATTCTTCTTAAAGCAATGGGTTAAATTATAAAAAATGCTTGTGAAAACACAAACAGATCTATCACAATCTTTCAGGAAACATTTTTGCTATATGGGCTTAAGTATGCAAAAATTCATCCAAACAAAGGGATTCTTCCCGAGCTTGGAACGCAAAGCTTTATGCAGAATCCTTCACACTGCCTTGCCCACAGGTTGTCTAACAACTGAAAAGACCCAGGAAGCCTGACAGGTTTTCTGCCTTGTACGTGTGGTTGCCCTCCCAGGGCAGCTTGAATAACAGTAGTTGAGGGAAGCTGCTTGGTCACCGAGAGAAACAACAGTCCAGTTAATGCTCACCGAGTCTAAACTAGGAAACAAAGCCTGGATTCCCCAGTCTCCAGCAGCAGGTATCACATCCCGCGGCAGTACGGCTGATGTGAGCTGCGAGGGGCAGGGGTTGAGGCTTCCCAGGTCTGTCCCAACGGGACGCCCCTAATGAACGTGAGAGATGTCCTCAGTCAACACCAGACTTCAAGGCTCTAACAGAATAAACAGCCATAAAAGAATTCACAGCCCCAAACACACAGAGAAGCTTTTTGCATGATGCAGCAGGACGGTGAGCTACAAAAAGTCTTAGTAGAAGACACCTAAGGACAAAATATTCTTAACCGGATTAAGCACTACAGGACTACATTTAGCTAAGTGCTTTTTGTCTTGTTATGAGCCAGAGCTAAATATAGTAACCAGAATACTTAAGAATAGTTTCATAAGGCTTGTATACACTCCTCAGCAAGATAAGGCACTTAGCACTACTGACAGCAGTATGTCTGCATGTTAAGAGTATTTTAAATAGCTCCAGATGGAATCTCTTTGACCTTATCTGTATTAACCAGAGGGATCAAAATTTATTTATTGCCTCCTGAAAATCCTTTCCTGCAACACTTGGAGAGAAGGATTCCTGAACTCTATGGGCAGGTAAAGAGAGAGGACACTTGTCAGTGCTGCTAGCATTGTTTTTCACCCCACTTACAACAGGAGAGGATCAGCTTTCTCACAATGAAATGCACATCCATCATTGCTTAATGCCCTCTGTAAAGGAAAAAAAAAATTTCTTCCCTTGTACAGGGAGCCTCCAAAAACATTCATAGCATTTTAAGGGCAAGTAATATTTTAGACTTTTCAAATATCACAGCATTTGAAGTTGTTTCCAGGGTTACAGAAAGGGTAATGTCGTATGACAGCCTTAACAATACAAATGGACTTCTCAGACACACAGCTAATAGTTAAAGCACTATTCCATGCTATCTGCAATGTTCTGGTACATTTTTTACTGAAGAGAGAATGGGAGAGGGAATTTTTTAAAAATTCTTTGTTTTGCAGAAATGTCTGACTTCAGGAGCTATCTAAAACTGCAGACTTTTGCCTAAAGACAATGTTTATTTATTGGCTTGCTGCAAATCATCAAAATATTAACATTACCTTAGGAAAACTCTTAATAGAACATCACATTAGTAAGAATTATCTTCTGAAACCAACAGTTCCTATGAATGCTTCATTATAGCCTTAATTTTAATTATACGGTTATGTCACTGACGGCAAGGCAAAGATCACTCCAGGAGTGTAATGCTGCACATTTCTTTGGGATTAGCAACAACTAAAGCTTTCTTCGGTCACCTAAAAAGGGTCCCTGAACCCAGCTAATTTGATTGCTTTTCCCAACTATACCAACTGGTCTAATTAAAAATATTCTCTGTGTGTAAAAACTTTGTTGCTTGTATTTGAATTTTCGTAAAATTTTGCATTTCAGTAATGTACAGTGGCAGTTAGGGAGTCTTCGAACCTACACTGCAGGAAATATTTTAATTACAGAAATGTGCTGTGCTAATAATTTCTACAGATTTTACAGGCAACGAATTCAGCAGAGAGCCCTCAATTATGAGATGCAGCACTTTGTGGCACAATGCAGTCATAAATAAAAGAGTTAATGCTTTCTCCAGCAATACGATTTATATGTCAATATGCCAATGCTTCATTCTTCTTGAGGCAACAGGAGGGCATGACTGTGGTTGACAGCTAAACAGCTGATTCAATTTTTAAAAGGCAGAATTTAACCTTTTCAGTAAAGTGCTACTGATTCAATTACAAGATGCTAATGTAAATGACATTTGAAAAACCAAACAGTGCCAGTGAATCTTGACGGCTGTTCAGCACAGAGGGGATCACCCCCTCCGTTCACGCACCGAAGCCGTGCCCCCCGCCGCTGAGCTACCCGCGCGTTCGCCCGTCACCCACAGCACGGAGGAAAGCCACGGCAGCGGCTCTCGCAGCCCTCCGCCGCAAAGGCCTTTGTCCCATCGAGCAGACTTGATGACAAACTTTGGGACAAATGTTCCTGGACAGGTTTTGTCCCAGCGCTACAGCAAGGGGGCAAGAGCAGCAGTAGCTGCTCCGTACGGCCGCGGCATTACCCTCTGCCGGAGTACCCCGTACGAGCTGCCGCGTCACAGCTCAGCGTGGAAGCGTGACATGGAAATGCAAAGACTAAAACAGATGTGGCAAAGGAGTTGCACCTCTGCATTATTTGACCTGCTTGCTTAATTTTTTTCTGCATGCATTTTACCCTCTCCTTTCCTTGCCATGCCTTGCCTTCTGTTGTTCTTCATTCTTTCCTGCTCTTCTTTCACTTATCCCTTTCGCTCATTACTTAACTTCCATTGGTTTGCAATTCAGAGAACTGAACGTCGATCTTGTTGTTTCCTATGTCATCTGCCTTCATCTTTCCATTGCTTTTTCTTCTCCGTGTTCTTCACTCTCCTCTTCTCAAAAGAGAAAAAAACCCCTGTTATAATGACCCCGGTATTGACAATCAGTTAGCCATTTAACTGTGGGAACTCTTGGCTTGCCCAAGCCTGAGGCGTGCATGACTGCCAAAGCCTGTTCAGGGACACGCTGCCCTAGGGATCGCGCTGGTGGGGATCAGATGGGTGTCTTCAACACATTTGGCTCCCACGCCACCTTGGTCCAGGTCCTGGGTCCTGTCCTGCCCGATAGCTCCCAATTCCAGTTTCAGACCCTTTGCCTCTTGAGAGGAACTGGAACGCCCTTCAGTCTGGTGGTGGAGCTGTGCAGGTCCATCCCGTACAGAAACACCACCCTACGTCTCCAGCGTGGCTGAGGACGGTGGAGGGAAACGGTGCGGTCCAGCACACTCCTCTGCGGCAGCTAACACGCCTCTTCGCTCTTTGGGGGTGTCAGGGCAGGGTGACATGCCGTGACTGTACCCACACTTTCACACAGCACCTTTGTTTACTGGAACACGGGTAATGGTGGTGAATCGGTGTGAGAACCAAATATTCTGTGCCCTCTTTTGTTAATCTATCAGAAGCGGACTTTTGGTGCCACTATTGTAAGTATTGCATCTCGATGTGCTCACTTATCTACAGCATACTCTCCCCTGGTTTATTGAGCTCTAAAATTTAGCTTGTTACCTGTGACAGATTTATGACTGCCTTCATTATAGCAGTAACAGCTTCAGACAGAAGCTAAGAGGTGCCCAAAGAAAATGGATTATACAAAACAATTACACCATAAAAAAAGGCTATATCAGAACACTGTGATTCAGCACAGAAATGAAATGAAAGATAAAGGGAGGAACAATGGTGGTGTGTTGGGGTTTCGTTGTTTTGTTCTTGGTTGTTTTTTTTGTTTGGTTTTTGGTTTTTTTTAACCAGGATACACTGTTTTCTGACAAAAGAAAGGGGGAAAAGGTTTAAAAACTAACACTTAAAAAGAAAGGATGATTACTGGAACATTTTGTTCTCTAGGATTTTTGTCAGATACTGGAGAAAATAGCTGGCCAAGTTTGTTCTGTTCCAGCAAATTACTGAACCTTGCAGGGTTCAGTAACATTGTACATCTTCAATAACATCTACAACATTGTAGAATATTATTTAAAATGTCTCCCGGGTTTCTGTAACAAGAAGGGCATGCATTTAATTAATTCTATCAATTTGTCTAGCAGCCCCTTAAAATCCTCAAAATATGGCAAAAGGCAGAACTGCTGATTCACAACCCTAGGTTGTACAAAACTATACTTCTACTGGCACAAGCAGGGTATGATAAAAATGCATATGCAAATAATACTTCTTCTGCAGTCTTGAATGAATACCTGTGTTCATTTGTAGCCGTTCAGTTACTACAGGAAAGGTGAACGTGTGTTGTAGTATGAAATGATGATATCTAACCTATAAACAATTCTTTAACACACCTGACTCAGTCAGACATAGAGCCAAATAATCCTCAAGTAGTACACACTTTTCCCTCATGTAGAATAAGAGCAAAGGCAGCTGTCCACAGTTAGTCCTTCAGCAGAAATTGAGATGTGTGTTTTCATAGGACAATTTCCAGGAAAGGCGCATAGAGCTAAAGAGAAGGCAACAATATTGCAATCTAACAGCCAGAAGACTTGTGAACAGAATGTTCTCCAAAATTTCCAGCAAATATGAATGCTCTTAAAGCTCTGCTTCTGCTTATGTCTGATCCTGATGGTGCAAATGCATGTGCGAGTGGGTGAGTGCATACACACTTATATAAACACACATTTGACTTCAGAGCAATTTGCAAAAAAATATCGAGAGCAATTTCTACCAAGGAAAGCAGTGGTGACATTCAGGATGACTCCTGCACCACTCACCTCCTGATGCTGGAAGTTAAGTAACCATTCCTGCTGGGTGCAGGTGAGCAGAGCTCCCTCTCTCATGCCTCTGGACACTTTCTATCATATTCACCTCTCTGGAAAATCACAAAGGATGGGGTATGCGTGTGGGAAGGTTAACCCAATAAATTTCAGCAATGAAAAGAGTGGCCAGACAAGCTAAAAAAAAATCCCCCAAAACCCCAAAGCTATTGATTCTGCAGCTTAAACAATATGGACAACATCTGATCATAAACCCACTGCTGAAATTCTGGGTAATTTCAGGGTTTCATTCAGAACAGTTTCAACACTACCAGAGCAAACCAGCTAGGAACATTTTAAAAAGAAACCAACACTCTCCGCTAACTCGACAGCGTTAGCTTCTGCACCTTCCGCAGAACTGCCTATGAAGTGGGTGCTGGGCACCCTGACGCCTTGTGCTCCGTTTTCAGGGATCACCGGCTGGAGCTTCTCCCTGGGAGGTGCTGTGCGTTACTCCCACCGAGAGGACACAGCTTGCATCAACTGGATTTATGGCATTAAGTGAGGTCATTGGGTCCTTCTTCAGTTTCGGATTTTGTTTTGGCAACTATGTAGATACCAGGACAAACATGTCAAAGCTGTTTTTTTGGATGTGTTACCCTGAAATCCCTCTTGTAATTCCTCTTCTCTTTACTATGGGTGAAACTCATCCCAAGCAGAGAGCTACACAAAGTCTACGTGTCATTAAACTACCTACTTTTATGCCTTATACTCTCCCTGTGCACAGAATAAATGTAATCATTAGACAACAAAGAAAATCAGCTAATTAAACTCAATACCTTCTCCTCTACTTTTCTCAGCAAGAGAACACCCCCAGCAACTACCATTTCATTGGAAAAGGCAATAGTAGCATTCATGTCCTTAGCTGTTCTCTTTTTCTCCTCAAACAGTACATTTTTTGCTTTGTTTCTTCTTTGCCTTTCTCAGTCTTGTATATAAAACGCATTTCAGACGCTTGAGGACGGTACAGATGAGGAGATGCTTGAGGACGGTACAGATGAGATGAGCACTTGTGCTTTGTGTTTGCTTGTGCTGGAGGTTGAACTCATAATGCGAAACCAAACGTAAGGCCCGAGGGCTGCTTGCCTTGCACAGTAAAAGCAGGGGCCTTCAACTGGGTCAGCAGTGGGTCCCAGGAGGTTCCATGACCACACTTCCCAAGTGCTCTGCTCTGGTGAGAAAAACGCTGTGTACGACTTGGCTTCAAAGTCCATCGGCTCACAGGGTGCTGGACCAGCAGATCCTACGTCCCTGGATCCCCACTCCAAGAAAGGGCAACTCAGCTGCTCCTCTGCCGCTTTGGGCCACAGGTGGGAAGGGCGGCTGGATGGCTGGATGCTGCACGGACAGTCTGCAGGCAGCCGGGAGCCTTGCCTCTGCCGTCGCCGCGCTTCCTTAGATCTGCTTGGTCCTCTGCACGGTCTGGGGAGCCCTTGGGCTGGTAAAGCGGGAGGTCTTAGGAGTCTGGTTCTTGCTTGGCGTCCTTTGATTTCTGCTGAACAACGTCTACTTTTCTGATGCTTCGCAAGCAGCTTGCTGCCGTCCTTTCTCTCCTCTAACGCCTTTACATCAGGCACACTCCATAAACACAGTTATCCATCCTTGTTGTACGAGTGAGGAAACAGGGGCACTCTTTTTGCGAGTGCCCCAGTTTTGGGAAGCTGAATTTGAAGCAGTAAATGGAGTTACAACCTAATTTTCAGTAATGCTGAAACCCAGCATAAGCACCTACAAATAATGCACATTTTGGAAAAGCTTGACCTAGATCATTGACCCCAGGTCACACAGCAGAGTTAAGAAGTGAATCCAGATGTCCTGATGATTAGCTCTGTCTATTGGCATTCAGTCAAGTGTTCCCTCCTAAAATTAGCTTCCTGAAGCATCTAAGACTATAGTCTTAGACCTCCCTTAAATAAACAGCGCTGGTAAGAACCGATTTTCAAATGAAGTAGGCGGGGAAAAAACCCAGTTCGTTATTTTTTCCTCAAGTGATCACTGACTGACCAATGAAAGGGCAGCTCAGAGTCACTTGATCTCAAACTTCTTCCTATAAATAAAAAAAGGAAGATTCTTCTCCCTTTTCAAACAACATGAAGAAAAAATGTTCTGCCTCAGTAATCCTAGACCTGAGTAATTCAATCTGCTCTTTGTTGCAATCTGTTTCCCATGTGTATCACCAGCCTGGAATTTCTGGAACTCAATACATAAGGAAGCTATTCAAAAAAAAGGAAATACTTCGACAAAAGGATTAGAGATAGGTCTGAACCAGACTGAAAGCCTCCCTATACCAGAGAAGAATTCAGCTCCTGATCCAGAATTTAACTTCTTGACTTCAGCCCAAATCTCAAACTGCCAGAACGACAAATTTCCCAGAGCCAAACCACATCTCACCTCTGGTTCAGAGACAGAAGAAATGAGAAAATGGGTTGTAGAGACCTGCAGTGGTATCGCAGCAGAAGTGGAACAGCACTAGCTGTGTGAACTGTTAAACTGCTAAATAGAGTAGTATAGAATAGAATAGAATAGAATAGAATAATTTCAGTTGGAAGGGACCTACAATTATCATCTAGTCCAACTGCCTGACCACTTCAGGGCTGACCAAAAGTTAAAGCATGTTATTAAGGGCATTGTCCAAATGCCTCTTAAAACACTGACAGACTTGCAGCATCGACCACATCTCTAGGAAGCCTCTTGCAGTCTTTGACCACATTCTGTAAAAAGGGGCAAAAAAAGGATGCTCATATTGACATGTTACTCTTACCATTACAGAAACTATTAAGAATCAAAAATAGCAAGAGGTATCCTGTGGCAAAAAAAATCAGGATTCAAGCATTTCGCTTGGATTGGATGCAGGATTTTGGTCTTTGTCATCACAATCATATCACTATTTCTGTATAGAAAACTCACAAGAAACATGAATGTTCAGATAAATTGTACTCGCAATCTGACAGCACGTTTTTACAAATAACAATGCATGTTTCTCTAGTTTAATCTCAAACTTCCCCAATAAAATCAGTCCTTTCACAAGTTTCCTGTTAATCAAACTCAATTGTCATGTGAAGGTTTAAAACATCACATGATTACACATTTTCCAATACCACCAACTCTTTTACAAAGTATATAAAATACATTGCCCAAGTCCCCACTGAATTTGAAAAGAAGGCATTGAGATCTGCAAGGTTCGGCAACCTCTCAGCATTTCGCACGCGGTCCATCCAAAATCCCACAACTACATATGACATTATAACATCTATGCTGAGAAAGGCCATGCTGGTCATAAACAGAGTTAAGCCAGAAAGACTTCTGAATTCTCTTGGGGGATATATAAAAACACATTAGCTAGTTCAAGCTTATCTTTTTTTTTTTTTTTTTTTCTTGTATTTACAAAGTAAGTGGTTAACTGAAGAAAAAAATAACCTACATATAATACATGTGTAGATATACATAGTTAGACATATACACATAAAGTGTTAAAGTAATTTACATTTTAGATGGGGATTCAGCAATTTATTTTACACTTGTACTTGGGAGCACAAACTAAATCAAAATAAACCAGGTTTTAATATAAGCGTCTGCATAAGACATTATGCTAGCTTTATACATTGTTTGATACGCTCAGTTTAGTTAAGCTAGTAATGCTGTATGTTTAGAATAAAAAGGGTAGCCAATGGCATGTGCACACAGACAAAAAATTACAAAATTTGCTCTTCATTCGCATCCTTGTTGTTTAAACACAGGAACAAAAGAGTTGCCAGGGAGGCAAAAAACATGCTGAGAAGTGGAACCTTTTCTGTTACAGATAATCCATTCTTTCTCATTGGCTAAATCCCTACTTTTTACCCAGGACAGGAGATGACAGAAGTAGCTGAATAAGTAATCAAAAGACTATAAAAAAGGATAAGTCAAACCTGATGACTGTTCCTCTCTTGTTTAATAAAGCTTACAGTCAGTAAGCAAGCCAGTTCGTTAAAGGCAACACAACCACCTCACACACTTGCAATGGAAATGTTTTTACGGGTGCCAGTGCTGACAGTTACTTTTCACACCTACATGATATAAATAATTTCTTGTGGTGCAAGTCAATAACGAATCAGGATGTCTGAGAACCAAACAATGGAACATACAACTAACTGGCAACCTCACATACAGACCTTGCTGCTGGAGTGGAGAAAGGATGCACTGCAAAAAAGACAGTTCTGTGGAGTTACAAAAAATGAAAGGACTGCTTGTGAAAAAAACGCAGGCAGAATAGCGCATGATTGATTCTGAGCTACTTGAAGCAATATAAAAGGTTTCACTTCAAGTGCCAGTGATGAATCATGCTGAGTCTGGCCTGGGCTTCCAATCTGCATGCAGGGGAGAGTGTGTGTTCCCCATTCTGCACAGCTCGTGTGTGGTTTCAACAGAGATCCGGCCTCAGACATGGAGGAAAGACAGAGTTGTGAACCGTGTCAGATTTGTATCTCCTGATGCTGCAGTCAGACACCATGTGGTGTCTTGAGGTGGACAAGGCTTGTTGTTACACAGGAGGTGTCAGAGGACAGGAAAGTCAGAATATAAAACTGGCTGGGAGAAATAAGTACCTCATTTCCTCTTGTATACTAATGTAACCCATGATTTTCATTCAGTATTTCTAGGTACGTGCAAGAAAAAAAATGTTCCAGGTTCTGGGGGTACTGGGTTTGCATGGCAAGGTTTTGGTAGTGGGGGGGCTACAGGGGTGACTTCTGTGAGCAGCTGCTGGAAGCTTCCCCATGTCCAACAGAGCCAATACCAGCCGGCTCCAAGTGGGACCAGCCGCTGGCCAAGGCCGAGCCCATCAGTGACGGCATTAGCGCCTCTGGGATAACAGATTTAAGAAGGGGAAAAAAGTTGCTGTGACAGAGAAACTGCAGCCGGAGAGAGGAGTAAGAACATGTAAGAGAACCAGCCCTGCAGACCCCCAGGTCAGTGCAGAAGGAGGGCAGGAGGTGCTGCAGGTGCCGGAGCAGAGATTCCCCTGCAGCCTGTGGTGAAGACCATGGTGGGGCAGGCTGTCCCCCTGCAGCCCAGGGAGGTCCACGGGGGAGCAGATCTCCACCTGCAGCCCAGGGAGGACCCTACGCCAGAGCAGGTGGATGCCCCCAAAGGCTGTGACCCCGTGGGAAGCCCACACTGGAGCAGGTGTGGCCCCATGGAGAGAGTAGCGCACACTGGAGCAGGTTTTCTGGCAGGACTTGTTTACCCCACGGGAGACCCAAGCTGGAGCAGTCTGTGCCTGAAGGACTGCACCCCATGGAAAGGACCCATGCTGGAGAAATTAATGGAGGACTGTCTCCTGTAGGTGGGAGCCCATGCTGGAGCAGGAGAAGAGAGTGAGAAGAAAGGAGCAGTAGAGACAAAGTTTGATGAACTGATTCAAGTTGAGCCTGGGAAGAAGGCAGAGATGGGGGGAAGGTGTTTTTAAGATTTAGTTTTATTTCTCATTATCCTACTCTGATTTTGATTGGTAATAAAATTAAGTTAATTTTCCCCAAGTCAATTCTGTTTTATCCGTGATAGTAATTGCTGAGTGATCTCCCTTATCTCAAACTATGAGGTTTTCACTATATTTTCTCCCCCCTTTCCAGCTGAGGGAGGGAGTGATAGAGTGGCTTTGATGGGCACCTGCCATCCAGCCACAGTTAACCCACCAAAGTCCCTCTGGAAAACTTGGAGACAGTATCTAGTGCCTCTGGGGAAGGCTTAACAGGAGCTAAAGAAGTGGTAGAAAATTGTGCAGTGCTTTTAAGCCAGTCCTTTCAAAACAGTGACTTTTAGAATTCAGTAATCTCTGTGTTTTGCTTCTTTGGACTATAAAGACCTACAAAGCATTTAGAGGTTTTTGAGATGAAGAGGTAGGTGCCAAAGATAGTTTTTATGTGAAAATTTTTCTACCACTGAGAAAAAGATGTTCATGCCTTTCATTAGTTTTATGTTTGAGGCTATTCCAGAGAATTTTGTAGATTGGTCTTATACATATATGCAAATAAATACTCCGCTTGTATGTTCTGATATCAACTTGAGGAAGTCAAATGCGCTCAGTGCAGGAAGAAGTAATCCCTTCTGAAAAGACTGTTTAGTCTACTATTTAAATGGATTTACCTGTGCTTTAATATTTTACATATTTTACATTTTACTTCAAACTCTCCTGGGAACAGGTATCTTAAATAGTTGCAAGTTGCCTAGCTCCATTTAAGCATGCAGTTATTGCCATAATGATAATAAACTGAATTCATGTGCATATTAGTTGGTTCACTGCAGTATGCATCCCCTGTATTTAATAAATATTTAACTGTCTACTGTGTAATAATTAATCACTTCAGCTTTCCTTCTAAATGTCCTTCTGTTAAAAGTTGCAAAGCAGTTTTATATCTATAATAAATCTGCCTTTCCAAAAATCAACCTATGGCAGACAGTTCCTCTATCTCCACTGTAATCCACTCCTACAATATGTATTTGTTCAGCGCTCACAATTAATTGCTTGACAGTGGAAAGAGAAAATAAAGAATTTGAGACATTCAGGAAAAAAAAAAGACCAAAAAACAAAGGCGGACAGTACTTGAAACAGAATCAGAGGTGCAGTTTAAAAATATATCTTGAGGGCATGATGGACTTGTAACTAGACCTTTACCAATGACACCCAAAACCTTAGCTCTAGTCT
>JAVJGG010000039.1:8669218-8684427 GCA_035590195.1 Aviceda cuculoides
CCAGAGAAGGGCAACCAAGTTGGTGAGGGGCCTGGAGCACAAGTCTGATGAGGAGCGGCTGAGGGAGCTGGGGCTGTGTAGTCTGGAGAAGAGGAGGCTGAGGGGAGACCTCATAACTCTGTACAACTACCTGAAGGGGGGTTGTAGTGAGATGGGTGTCTGTGTCTTCTCCCAAGTAACAAGTGATAGGACGAGAGGAAATGGCCTCAGGTTGCACCAGGGGAGGTTTAGGTTGGATATTAGGAAAAATTTCTTCAGTGTAAGGATTGTCAAGCATTGGCAGAGGCTGCGCAGGGAAGTGGTTGAGTCACCATCCCTGGAGGTATTTAAAAGACATGTAAATGTGGTGCTTAGGGACATGGTTTAGTGGTGGACTTGGCAGTGTTAGGTTTGCAGTGTTAGGTTTATGGTTGGACTGGATGATCTTAAAGGTCTTTTCCAACCTAAATGATTCTATGATCCACTTAGGCTCCTGGCAATGACAGAGCTGCCACCTGAAGTCATAAAACATAATCAGTTGCTTAAATATATGTTAAAAGTGAATTGCTAAATATTTACAAAAAAACTTGATTATAAATTATTTAGCTCCAGTAGCCTTGCCGTAAGACAAGTGTTTAAGGTCATTACAGAATCTTCAGAAAAGAATGTGAGAGCAAGTGGGAATGATGTTGCTGCCCATCTGAATTAAGATGCTTAAAACCTAGGAAAACAGACATACTTTCAAAACAGTCTTCACTTAGTGACAAGAGTGTTCAGAAAAACTATCTCAAGCCTGTTGTCACCAAGAGGAATGATGTCCTTGTTGGTAATGAAATTAGTGGCATGCACATCAACAATGACGGAGAAGATGATACAGTCAATAGATTTCAGGAAATCAACAATAAAGTAGAGAATATACCCAAAGAAAGATCTATAGCTAGAAGAGATGATTTAAGCATTGTGTTGAATCTGTGCATTTTTTGAAAGAGGCTGTGAATTATTTATTTCTCTGTTTTAGCATCTTTAAATATTTAATGTGAATAAAATTAATATAAAGACTCCAATCTTTAACAGAAATTCTTTAAAGTAAGATTTTCATACACAGATCATGCCTGTTGTCCTGACTGTCCCCTTGTCATTTACTTAGCAGACAAGAGTTGTAATGTCTTAGAATAGAATAGAATAGAATAGAATAGAATAGAATAGAATAGAATAGAATAGAATAGCATAGCATAGAATATTTCAGTTGGAAGGGACCTACAACGATCATCTAGTCCCACTGCCTGACCACTTCAGGGCTGACCAAAAGTTAAAGCATGTTATTAAGGGCATTGTCCAAATGCCTCTTAAACACTAACAGCCTGGGGCATCGACCACCTCCCTAAGAAGCCAGTCTCAGTGTTTGACCACCCTCTCGGTAAAGAAATGCTTCCTCATGTCCAGTCTATGTAAAAGACCTGTGAGAAAATTATGAAGAGCTTTAGCAGTTAAAATTCAAAGTCTCCCATGCAAGCTTACTTAGAGTTTTATCTACTTATCCATTAAATGAATATCAAAGGACTCACTGCAGCTGAGCTAACTGACCTCATTTTACATCTTCGGCTTCACGTGTCCAAGTTCAAGCATAAGAAACTTCTTCACCCTCTTGGTGTGTTTAATTCTGGAGCGTTCCAGGTATAACGTGCACATAAGTCAAAAGGAATTTAAACAAAGCCCTTATATTTCAAAATTTGTCTTATCCTCATTTGGCTCCGAGAATTTCAGCTGTTTTCCTTAAATGATCTGCTCACATCTGCTCTCCAGCTGAGCTGTGTTCATGCCCCACTGACCTTACCGCTGCCATCTCTGTAATCTTGCAGCTGAGAATAACCAGCAACGCACCCAGTCCCTGTAAGCATCAAGAGCCTTTCAAGAAAGAGGAGGTAGAAAAGAATCAGCCTTTCTATAACAGGGTGAAGAAGGATTTCAGAGAAAAACCATTGTTTGACTAAGGTGAGTAATGGGAGCCGCACGCCTGAAGTGCCCTGGTCCAGCTCTCTCGGGCAATGGAAACCGGAGGTGTCAGCATCTTGCAGGATTATACTCCACAACGGCAGCTGGCAGACATTTTGCTAATAGAGAGCACAGCAGCATCGTTCACACTCATTTGATTCTATTTGCTGCTGTTCCTATTCAAACTCGGCTAATCCGATCAAGTTATTTCTTGGCCTGTGCCTTAAAGCTGCATAAGTAAACACCTTTCGTAAGGTCTGAGCCCACTTGTTTCAAGTGTATGATTAAGGGCTAGACTTGAGCATTATTGTGAGAAAACTCATCTCATTACTCAGAATTTCCAAAATCACTCAGAGTTGTCTTGAAGTGGCACTTTCCACCCAGTGTTTTACTTCCTGCATTACAAATATGTAATATGTCTGCAAAGGGTCCCAAACACCAAATATACGTTTGTGTTTCAGCTGCCCTAAAAACCAGCTCTTTGAGCTGAGAATAGCTCATAATGGCACCAGTTAGACACTATGATGCAAAATATTTTCTGTGGCTACCAGACCTTCTCCACAGATGTCTCTTCTTGTTTACTGTGAAGAAGACAGATGATAAATATAGTCAGCAAATGCATTTTGGACAAAGTCATGCTCATTGCTAGTATTTGCATTAAGTAACTCTAGAAGACTTATGCACCAGAGGTGTTGATCCAACTATAATTCCATCACTGTTACACCAAGGATGGATTTGAACTATTGAAGCTTACAAATTTTTTTCAAGAAGCATTGCTGCCACTTATGTTACTGGTATCGTTAATAATATAACTGGCTTGCTTTCCTTCTTTAAAACATGCCCCCCTTCTCTTTTTCTTCTCTGAGGCACTTTTAACTTCACATCCAATATTCTCTTTTGCACTATCTTGCCCACATCACTTCTCAACTAGCTCCTCAAAAGATGCTTATTTGTTTTGAAAGCTTCAGGAATAAAAGAATATTTAAACAATTAACTGTAACCATATTCATCATTCTGCACGGTACCGCTGATATGCACTAGAAATATAATAAGAACGCAAAACTTTCCTTCAGAAAGAAGAAAAGAGAAGATAAACACGCACAGATCTCTCTCTCATTACTTTGTTATCTTTTTAGACTGCAAATATGTCAGTCACTGGAACGCTTTCATACTAGGTCACTATTGTTACACATATTGTGTACAAAGACCCAAGGCCTCATTCTGTCGTAGATAAGATATTCACACACATCCTTTTTTCCCCTTGCAGTTTATTTGCATGGCTGACTGGATAATCAGCCATAATAACAAAATATGACTCAGCACGACTGAATGTCCACTTTGCTTTAGGGATTCTCTTGGAGGTTGTTTGGGTTTTTTTTTAACTATTTAAGACCAGAAAAGATGCATCCTTCCCAGATAACGTTCATGTAAAAAAGATTTGAGTAAACACAGAGACTTAGGGGAAAGGGAACGGATCAAACAGCAGCGTTTCTGCTATCATGCCCTCAAAGAGGCTCTGGTCAATTCGGCCGCTCGGGCCAGCGGTGCGGAGCGCACGGTCCCCCATCGCCCGCTGCAGCACAGGCAGGAGGGGATTTCTCACCCACGGCAGAGGGAAGAGCGGGACAGAGACATGTCCCACAGGGACGAGCATCCCTGAAATTAAGGACACACAGCTTTTTCTGGACATCTAAATGGTGTCTATGGATTACAGTTGTGCAAGCATGCAGAACATGTGCTTTATTTCACATCTGCAACGGTCCAGTACTAAGAATCCTCCCAGTATGAGCCAAAATCAAGACTCCAATACAATCAGTAAATTAAACACATGGGTCCATCTCTCTCAAAGAATAACTCTCCTCTACTAAGTAAGTTAATGGCAGCAGTGATGGATACTGCCACTGCTGAGCAATCCTGGCTGTACAGGTGTGGCTGACAAGGACGATGGATCTGTACCTACAGACATCTGTGGTCCCTGGTTTTCAAGTAAGAGACCAGGCCAGGTGAAAAGGCTGCAGTGTGAGATCTCATCTCACCTGGGAAAGAGTAAAAAGAGCATCGAAAAGCTTGGCCCTTCATTTACCAGATCCATTGGCACATGCCTCTTTTTTTAAGCATCTGTGTAATTCTTGGATGACGACAGTAGGGTTTATTTATGCTTTCCAGAATTAGGATAAACATAAACTTACTACCTAGGGCTTTCCTGAGTAAAGCACCTTAAACGGCATGTCCATATACTAACAATGTCCATACTGTATTTAACACAACAAAATTAGGCTGGACGAGAAAATACACATTAAAACCAGCTGATGGAAAGAATCGTGCTGTAACGTACACGCTTAACAAAACACATGGGTAAAAAGGGAGCCTGCTTCTGTGATAATCTGACTACGTAATACCACCAAGGCCAGCAAGATCCCTGACAAACATCTACGCAGTAGCATGAAGCCAGCAGCAGAAGTTAAAAATGCCCATGACCTTTAGCTGGCAGTCCCAGTTTCCTCAGAATTTCACACCATGTTCGAGAGGCAAATATCATCTGTACTCCCAACCTCCTTCTTTCATGCACTGCTTTTGTGCGTGTCTTCTAAAAATCACAAGCAAACTATACTATAGTTTAGCCAAAACTCAAGTAGGGAAAACATTCAACTAGGCAGAGAGAAAAGCTAACTTCTTCCTTTTCTTGCTCTCACCAGCCCTTCTACAAAAGATCAGCAGTAAAATTCCTATCTACTTCACTGAAATTAGTGTTACACTCATCCTGATTTACCACTAAAGTTTCTTCCAATTTAATTCAGTTTCGTTTTCAACAAGTGAGAAGTGCAAAACAAACACGAAATTAAAGCCGTGTCCTTGATTATTGCTTATGTACAGCCAACGCTTCAAAGAGCCAGCAGAGTTATGGCGGAGCGATTGCACGAGAGGGGCAGAGCGCACCTCGTCCTGGCCCAACTCCCAGCCCAGGACTACGCTGGCCACCACAGCTGGGCACTGGGTGGGCTGGTGCAAAACCAAGGCAGAGGATGGACGTTTTGGTGCTCAGGCTGTCCTCGTCCTACTGAAGCCAAAATTAACTCCTGTGCCATGATCACGTCCCAGTGGCAAAACCTGCAGCTTTGTGCTCATCCTGTGGACAAACGCTGCACGCTGTAAACCAGGATGAAGCTGGCCATGTTTATTAGGGTTAAGCGTGTTTGGCCCTCTTCAAAGTGAGCCCCTGGTTATGATCAGTGCTGCCACAAAAAGTTATCTGAAGTACCTAAGCTGCTTTCTTCTACACTAAAGTTTAAATGAATAAGAAATCAAGTACGGTACCACAAAGTGCTTCTCTTCAGCCTCGGAAGCTTGTTTACCATTGCTGTAGTGGCTGAATCGCTGAATGAAATATTTACAACTATTCATGCAATCAAACTCATTTTCCTTAGGAAATAACTGATTAGGTATCTCACATCTGTTCCTGACAATGATTTAAGCCTGTGCTGATCCATATCTAGACCTGACATGAATGTTAATGCTTTGGAAACAGTCATCCTTAATAGGAGGGTGACGACAGGCTACCCGGGTCTGGTGGCGACTGACTGCAGTTGGGAAGTTCTGCATCTACAGGAGAAGGATGACACAATCGGCCCACAATTTTCTCTAACCTTATGACCTAGTGCTTAGGAAGCCTGGCAGGAGACAGAAGTTAGAGCAGAGCTTGACGAAGAATTATCTTGAGAACTGTCTTGCTATCCCTGTCGAAAGTTTTTAATCTCTCACAGGTGTTTGCTTCCTCTGTGCAGAGCAGCAATCCTGCTCCGCCAGACTCCAGCGTTGCGTGTCATCCTTCCACAAACGTTTCCCCATCAGGGCTCTTCGACTGAAGCTGCTGCTGCTGCAATTGTTGCAAGGCTGGGAGGAAAATCAACTGCTAGTAAAGCTGATTGAGACGATTCCCTAATAAAGCATGATGTTCATGTCAGGAAAGACACAAAAATAAATTCCATATTTTTGCTCCAAAAATAGCTAGTTTATGGGTAAACAGTCAGTGCCAACGCACTGTTAGAAACAGACAGAGAAATCCAATGTTAGTTAATCTGACTTAATTCATCCAGCAATCCTCTTTTCCACAGGAAACTTATCACAAGAACTTACAAAAAAGCGGGAAAAAGAAGTGTTTATTGCAATGACTCCATACTCCACACTCTTCATTTCTGCACAGAGCAAGGGAGAGATCTTCGTCCCTCTCAGGTCAATTGCAAAGCTCTGCAATGTTGTGTCAAAGATGCCAGTGATGAAGGAGATGATCTGTATTACTGCTTCTTCTGGTAAGGTGCATCCATCGAGATAACAGTGCTGCTTAAGTTCTGACAAGAGCAACTAGGTCAGAAGAATACTTTTGGCAACACCTACAATTGCTACGAATTTTACTTCAAGGTTAAGGAACCAAAAAACCCAAAACAACTGAAGAAAATGAACATTTGCCTGCAAAGGACCTTGTAGAGCTGTAAATCAAATATAAATGAAGTCTATAGACGTGTCTGAACAGTAATCTCTGGAACAGTCAGGAATGCCTCATAAAAGTAGATTTCAAACACAATCCAAAGAAGATTAAACTGACAATTCATCTCTCTTAGGACTTCTATACATCATAAATAGGCATTATGCCTTCTATGTAAAGCAGCTCATTATCTGATTTATTCACCAATATCTCTTCTTATTCAAACAATTCAAACTGGACTGTATTAGAAAATCCCAGAATAGTTTCCTCGCCACTGCAGCTTTTGAAATAAGATGATGATTTATATTTATAAAATTTTACTTACCGTCCAATCAAATTAATGTTAATATAATACGCTATCTCTAAGGACAATTTTTAAGAAAGATGCTATTCCAGCTGGATCACTTATTAGCATTCATATGCTTTCCTTCAAAAAAAAATCAAAACACAGAAGTTGTTCTTCTTTACGTTAGTCTTTTTTCCATCCCTCAAGCGAAAACAGAGATTCTGCTCTAGTCACAACAGCCTACTAACAACAAACTAATCGGTCTAACACTCTACATCTTGATAGCTCTACTAGTTGCCTTTTTAACTATGAATATACCCAAGATAAGGAATTCAGCTCCAGATTCAAAACATGTACCCTGGATAAGACAAAGTTCTGATTCAGCCTCATTTCTTTTTTCCAAATGGTTTAGGGGCAACTTTAGTCCATCGCATTTATTCTTCTCCCATTTTAGGCAGTGGATTTTTGCCCTATCCAGACAGTACACCAGGACTGTTGCAGAATCATATATACTCTCCTGCTCTAACAACCTTTTTCTGGGACACTCTCCTTCCAAACTCTGAATTATTTCCAGAAAGTAGAAAAACGGGATTGTAGACAATTTTCCCATGTAACAAAATTTTCAGCAAGGGTTCCCGAGTTGTGCAAAGTTCCCCAAATAATGGACTTCTGCTCTGGGCTCGGTGAGACACAGATACCAGGAGGTCTTGCAGTTGAAGAGCTAAGTCCCAAGAGATGTGAAGATGCCCCAGATAAGAAAGTGATTTAGCTTCACAGAAGTCCATGCTCCAGCAGAATGAACAATGAGAACTGTCTGTCCCAGGACTGGCACCCAAAGGCCAATGTGTACTCCCTCTGCAATTACACAGCCCCACATCACCACTGCCATGTGGGAGGCTAACCCCAGAGCTTATGATGGAAAGAAAAATAAAGCAACTCACTTTTTCTATGTTGACACATTGTCTTCACTAATGACAAGGTTGAGCCCTCTGCAATAAGCAAGATTAAACAGAAAATGTAGGTGTTAAGATTAGCACAAAGGGTTTATTAATGTTTCCTACTCTGCCCCTTCCATTAAAAGCCTGCCCCAAAACAAAGCCACTACAATTATTCTATTTGAGAGAAAAAGCAAACTGTTGATATACATCTTTAACATATACACCAGTAGCGGAGTCAGCCAAAGTCCCGCCTTTTTGCCACGCATGACTCACACACACTTAATAAAATTTGATCGGAAACAGTTTGATCAGAGTGAACATTTTTAGTTTACTGTAAATCGTGCCAGTGTACACTGCACTCAAAGACAGGACAAACAGGTTTATGGCCAAACTTCCTCAGCAAGGGGCGTAACCCTCCCCAGCTATTACAGCCTCTCTAATTGCTGCGTTTGCCGTGGCAAGCCAACAGTGGACCAAACACACAGCATCCTCCTCTGCGCATAAAAACCTATTTGCAGTTTGCACAGTAAAGCCTTAAACAGCCTGACCGCAGGGGCTGACTCCCAAGGACATTTATTTTTCTCTTCAGCTGATACTCTGGGGAGAGGTCCTCACTGCACAGAAGCTGATGGAAGTTCAACCTTTGCCTTCATCGGGGCGAAGGGTTCGTCCCATCCCCTTCAGAGAAAGCCTCTGCATTTGCTTGAGAATCTTCCTATAATGCTGCCATGTCTATGCAAAATAATTAATGGCAATGGGAGCTATTAGCAGCTCATCTATTGTTCGTTTATTTCTCAAAAAAATGGTTTACTTCCTGTGTTGCTTGTGGTCAAAACTTTACTGTCCTGAAGCAATGTGCCGCACTGTGCTGTGAGTTAAAACAAGATTAAAGTAGGCTGAGCCCAGAAGAGAACAAACCAACCTTATTAATTTCTGTTAAGCATGTGTGTATGCGTGTGTTTGTGGGCTAAAGAGATGAAGCAAGAGAGGAGATTAGCATTTTTATGGATATGATTCCTGCCATTGCTACATACTCGAAAGTCTTGCCTACGCTTGGGCAGTCTGTAAACAAGAATAAACACACCTACAAATATCTTTGCGTTTATCTATCAGTCAATCAATTAATCGATCTGCCTATAGCTGGCGCTCAACAAAGCACCTCACGCCGACCCACCCATCACCTGTGGCTGAGAGGGAACGCTAACCGTGGGGTGGCGGAGACCCACCGTAAGCGCCCGCCGAGCCCCGCCGCCACCACCGGGAACCGAGGGGCTTGCCTAAATCCCTGCCCAGAGCCGGGGCGCGGCGAGCGGCGCAGGTGGCAACCGCAGGTACAACGCAGCTAGCCGGGGCACGCGGCGTAAAACTCCACGCGCCTTATTTCATGCGACAGGTCCCTGGGAAGCAGCCCCGGAGGACCGGGGTCCCCGCGAGCTGACGGAGGGCGAGGCGCAGGGCGGCCCAGCAGGGGCGCGGGGAAGAGCGAGCCTTTTGCTCTCCCTGCCGTTCGGGACCCCCGGGTGCTCGGGACCCGGCGGGAGGGTGGCACGGCCGTCCCCAGCCCACCCGCTCCGCCAAGGTCAGGTAGCGCCAGCGCTCGAGGCGGTTGTTAGCCGGCGTCACCTCTTCAGTCGTAGCCAGAACATGTGCACCACCGGCAAACCAGCCTACGCTCATCTTCCGCCATCAACAGGAGGCCGTTTCCAGCGGCTCACCTGTGCAGCCGGGTGTGTTTGTGTGCGTGTGTATCGGTCCTCCAAAGTTAGAGCTCCACGGCCGTGCTCTGCCTCCCTCCCTCCTAAGGGGAGATATATTTTACAGTCTCCTCTGTGACAGTGTTTAGCGAGCCTCTTGGTTGCCATAGTGTTATGCACTAAAGAAATGTCGACAGATTAATCAATTATACAATTTGTGTTTGCCTAAGAATACAAGTCACAGTCAGACGATTCGACGCATTTCAACAGCTCTGTGGAGTTTGGTTAACACACTTCCTCTTCTACCATCTCAATATTATCCTCATCTGCACTGTCATTTCTCCACATTTCAATTTCTCTTTACAGGCAGTTTAGCAGGTATGTGATCTCTCCTTCAGGCTACGTCAAGCTGTTTTCCTTCTTGCTTGCCTGCTTGCTTTCTGTCATATTTTTTTTTTCTTTACTTTTCTCTTTCTTGTAATAAGAGGCACATGATACATTCAACTTTCCTGTAACAAAATGATATTTTTGAAATTACTAATCCATCACTAAAGGTCAGCAATTGCCTCTTTCTTCTAGAGGTTATCCTGCACGATTTACAGAATTTTTCTCCGATCAGCACAAAAGCAGAGCTGATTTTAAGTCCAGCTTTGCAACTTATTTTAGGAATATCAGGTAGAAAGGGAACACCAACCCCAGCACTCCAGTCTGGGAAAACAACACTACTAATGGCTACTTCACAACATCTCTTCAGCCTGCCGAGATGCACCAGGAGCCCCAGAACACATCCTCGCATCGTACAACAAAATTATGATAGACATCGGAAGCACAAAAGATTAAACTGTGTTGTGACACAGAAAAGGGCAGGTGAAAGTCACTGCCAGTACTGCACGTCCTTGTATCCACACAAAGTCCATTAAACAATGCTAGCAACGAATTCCAGAAAATACACCATGACGTACTATACGGTTACTGGCAACACAACCTGAAGGAAAAATGCCTCTCTGGTCCAAAATCTGATGAACAGGTTAAACCAGCGAGCATGCCAGAAAAAACTGCAGGCAATTGTGCCCGTCTCATGCTACAAGGAGTCTCCGCACTGCACATTTGCAAGGTCTAGTGCTTGAGTGGAAGGCAAATATGGGGAAAGAAAAAGATTCAAATCTGCAGCAACAGGGAAAATTCATTCTTGCCTTGGGTCCCAAGAAAACAGCAGAAGCCTTGATGCGTGGGATTAATAGTGCAAACAAAACCAGGTCCATTCTCGTTCAAACCTACATTAAAAATAGGACTATACTGGAGACCAACAGACAAACTCTGCAAACTTAATTTCCTATCTCCAGGAACTCTCTAATTTAATTGTATAATCTCTTTCATAAGATTATCAAGATCTATCTCAAAACTACCCTAATTGAAAGACTATTACACAACTTCAATCCTTAGGTAGCTAGAAGCTTTCTTCTAATTTCCCCTCCAAATTTATTCATGACCAACTTAGACAATTTGATCTTGTGCGGATGCTATTTTTTGACTTTGTTTTTCTGCCTTCTTGCTATTTAGACCCAACTGTGTGTAAAAAGACCTACTGTAGCCTGTCCCTTCATTTGTTCAACTGGCCAGAGCTAAACAAATTACGCTCTTTAACCTCACTTCATGCAACAGACGGTCCATTCGTATAACCACATCTCCAGGCCTCCTACTGTTGTAATTTAACATTTGCTTGACCGGTGTGTCCAGAGCTATGCAAAATCCCCATGGGTTACTCCATGAGCAACGGAAAGCTCTTGTACCGACGCTCTGTGTGATGATTTGTACAATGATAGTATCACACTTCCCTGAATCTCTCATACTATCTTCCTTCGATATCCAAGGATGTCACAGGTCTCCTTCACTGCTGTATCTCACGGCTTGCTTGCAGGTATCTCCTGACCAGCCAGTACATCCACATCTCTCCCTTCTGTCATGGACAGCTGACGAGCTCCTGCTTCACACTGGAAATTCTTGTTACTGGTCTCCACGCTTAAAACTTTGCATGACTTTGCACTCAGCGCTATTAAATGTCATTTTATTTCTATCACTCCGATCAACAAAGTCAACTAAATTCCTTTCATATGATAATCTGATCCTCCTCCGTATTGACAACACCTCCCAACTTTGTGTCATCCCGCACGGCTCCTGGGCACACACCCAGACCCTACCCACAGGTCAGAGCAGCTCCGTTCAACAGGCACAAGCCTGGTCCCCAGGGAGCAACAGCACTAATCTCTCTCCATCCCGATGACTTTCTTTGAATACCTCTCCCCATTCAGACAACTTTATGCGCATGCAGCTCCTTTTCCACCTTGCAATTCTTATATTGAACCACCATCTCCATTTTAAGCAATAATGGCCTGTGGGGCACGGAATCAAATGCTTGGGTTTAGATAAATTACATTCCTGCCTTACCCCACCTAAATAATCTCTTATACAAAAAAGATGTTAGATTAGTCTAGCACAATCCATCTTTGATAAAATCTTGTTGTAATTTAGCCTGCTTCCTCATTATTTCCACGTCTAATTATTCTTTCTGACAAAATACGTCACGAGACACTGTATACTATTGCATTCAAACCAGCAGGCCTATAGTTCCCTACATCGCTTTTTTATTTTTTGACTGTATAGGCACTCCGTGTACAGGACGCAAATGCTTCCCCTCTTCCACAGCTGAAGAGCCATGGGACAGCCTGGCTGCAAGCCGTGCAAGCCTTGTGCCACTGCTGTCAGTATTCCAGGACTGGGATTATTGGCACTGCTTCATCTGTCTCACCAAGATATTTAAGTTTTGCTTATTTTCTTGTTTGTTTCGTTGTTTTTTTTAACTTTGCTATGAATAGCTTTCAGTCTCCTGCAGATTTGTTAGTAATTACACACTGTTCCAGATTCTACAGAAGGTTCTGCTTTCATGAGAAAGTTGTCTCATTATTTAAAGACATCAGTTCTCCTTTCAGTTTAGGCATGGCTAATTTCAATTCTGTGTAAATTGACTAAGTGCAGGTTTTGGTTGAACCCAAATAAGTTCATTCGAAGCAAAATAAGAACGTCCTCATGTGAGGTCACATCAGGTTAATCAAATCACTTTAAAAAACAGACTTAAACTAAATTGGTGTAATCTCCCCATGTCGACAAGGCCAAAGCCAATAATGGAATATGAAGTAGGTCAAAGTCTCTCGTTAACTGTACACACACCTCCGCGCTTTGACTGAATCTGCTGCTTCTGAGGCCGAGCAGATGTGCAGCCCAGCTGCGTACAGAGCGCTTGCCGAGGCCTCGCCACCACCTCGACCTCACGTAAAACCGGCGCTCCAGTGAGACCAGACTAGTAAAAGAGAGGCTTTTGCTGGGCTCCTGCACAGGGGTACCATTCGTTCGGCGCACAGGCCACAGAGCAAGAAGTCGCCCCGTGCTACAAAGTCCCGCGTGGGCCAAAAGTGGCGGAGAAGTGAGGGAAAAAAAGGGAAATGGCCTCAGCCTGGGCAGCAGAAGGGGACAGCCAGGGCAGAGCTGCAGCCAGGCCAGCCCCGCCGGCTGCGGCTGCGCCGATGGGCACAGAGTCCTTATTGCAGCAGGACGGCGTGGGGTACATCGAGCAGAGCGTGGCCTTAGGTGAACAAAGAGTCGCGTGAAAGAAGGCTGTCATCCAAGCCGTAACGAATAAATACAGGTTTTGTACCTGCCTGACTTCCTTAACAGAGATTTGGAATTGAAGTGATACAGAGCTGTATCATTTTAATAATACCAGCAAAGACCGGTCCATACTATTTTGGGTTTTATAGGTTTTACTATCTTGGTTAAAGCCACATTACTCCACTGGAATCCATAACTGTTCCAGTACAAGCCTGGATTCAGTTGTTCTGGTATAGGCACATAGCTTATTCTCCCAGTCTTGAAAGAACGAGCTATGTTGGCATCAAAACCTTTCCACCATTACATGTGAATCCTGGGAGATTGTGTAATTTAAGGCAAAACAATGCAACTTCTGTGCATAGACAAGCCCTAGCTCCAAACTGTAAAGACATCCTACCCAGTTTTTGATACTACTAATAAGCAGAAGTTGGATTTGACATCGGTATCTCTGAAATGTAATCCTGCTTCCAACACCATGAGACTTTAATTATGAACTACTCATTTGCTAATTTTAATCTTTAACCCTGAGCTATTTTTGAGTACTTGATGGGTGTCTTAAACCAGGGAAATAATTTAATACAGACATAGTCTGAGTGGCTAAAATCCAGGAACCATCACATACCCGACTGCCAAATTTCACAGAAGATTGCAGTTTATCAAAAAAATTTCAAACCAATTTTACTTTTTCCTCTAGATCAAGTAACTCTAACCCACAGCTCTGAACGAACAGAATAATTGAGCAGTAAGCAACCGCTCCTAAAGCCGTTTGCATTTTTCCTATTACATCTTCCAGAAAAATTCTAAAGAATCAGTAGTAAACACATTTAGCCCAAGAGATACGGATGCCTCCCTTCCACGCAAACTTCCACTTTTGGCTTAACCCCTGAGCCTCCTCTCCTCGTTAGTGCTTGCTGCATTTGTCAGAACTTCGTCAGCCAGAGCCCTGCGTGCTGTCCTTACGGCACATCAGTGCACAGGGTGCTCTGTTCCTCTGCGATGCATTGCTGACCCACTGGTTTACTCCGACTAGCACATTACAGGAAAATTATCTTTTTTTTTTAGATACAGATTCTAGAAAACAAAAAATCCAAATGTATTTTTCTGCCTAGATAACTACGGTGAGGCACTGCAGCCGAGGAAGTTTATAAAAATTACACAAATGCCCAAACAAAACAGCATGTGTTGGAGTATGTTCGGTACAAGGGGCTTACATCGCATACTCCTGAAATTATCTGCTGCTTCACACAGCACTCGTAGGACCTACGAGGACTCTAAAGCCTACATATCAAAAACCACGAAGAGCTGCCTCTTTAAGGCAAGTTCCCATTTCCAGGGCTAGGGATTAGCGAGCAGCGATCCAGCAAAATGAGGACAGGGGAGCACCGCCATTCTGCCTAAAAATGAAGCGACTCCTGACATTTCCCCATGTATACACCAGAACGTCTCCTCCCGTTAGTTAGATCAGCACCGCCGCTTTCACCGCACACAACAAAATAAACTTAGGCTAATACAGAACCCTGCCTTTTCACGCCGGGTTATGCTGCACCCTCGCAGGCGGGCAAAGCATGGGGCATTTTAACAGCTTTGGTTTCAGGTGCGTTATCTCCAGGGCTGCTCCCCTGCTGAAGAAGGCAACTTGGTTCAGAGATCGGGGCTAGTTGGCACTTAGGTGCCGGTTCTGCCCCAAAAAAGGGACTGCCGTGCTGGACTTCTCCAAAACCCACCGAGGAGGGACCTGCTCGGCGGAGGGCTCGGGAGCCTCCTGCCTTCGGGGACGGTGGCATTTCACAAAGGACAAGTGCTCTCTGCAGCACCCGTGACACCTCATTTATGAATCACGCAGGGCTCAGCTTTGAACTGTGCTCCCGGTGCAAGCTACCCAGAGCCACCGGTTTGCCATTTCTGCCTTTAAGGACCGAGGCTTGGAGTTGTCATTCACAAATCCCCAGCTGAAACACGCGAGGGACTTCCAAAGCCTTCCTAATTCCCCGCTTATAACGTAAACAGTCTGCAAAACCAAATGACACAATAACCCTGGCGGGAGGAGTAACTTTTCAACCTGGATTTTGGACGCTATCTTTAGGCGCAAGGCTCGCTTCGGAAGCTCCCCCCCGCCGTGTTTTTCAGACAAACGCATCCCCGGAGCGACAGAACTTCAAGACAGAACGCGAAAACTG
>JAVJGG010000039.1:8685612-8736540 GCA_035590195.1 Aviceda cuculoides
CTCGCCCGGCCGTTCTTCCATCTCCCCCGGGTCTCGCCGGGCGCTCGGCGGAGGGGAGCGAGGCACGGCCCGGCAGGCAGCAGGCGCCGGCGCGGCCGCCGCCCTCCCTCGCCCGGGCTGCCCCGCCGGGTCCCTCAGGCTGGCTGCTTTCCCCACGAGGCGTTCGGCACCCGGCAGGAGCCGCGCTTTGACGGGATTAGTCATCCCGTACCATGAGTCACCGGGCTAACATTTGCTCCTTCCTTCCTCGTACGACCCCTTTAATGTTTTATTTATTTATTCCTCCCCCGTAATTATTCTCCCTCCTCCCCAGGGACAGGGGGTTGCTCCTTCCCCCCCTTCCCGTGCCCAGCTCCGGGCGAGCAGCCGCAGCCGGTGGCGGGAGGCAGCCGCGGGAGAACCGGAGCCGGGGCCGCTTTTCCCTTGTTCCACTTGGCAGTGCTGGTGGCCGGGGATCATTCGATTTATACTGCTCTGGCTTCTGGAAGCAGTAGATCCCAAAAGCTGTGGCACCGAGGCTGGTCTATAGCCTCCTCCTTTCCCCCCTCAGGGTCCTGCCGGGAGGGGACCAGCGCTGGCTGGGTGCTGCGGTGGGAGACGCGGAGCGTGTCGTGCCCCGGTTGGGGTGACCTGGGGGAACGCGGGGCTGGGGGCATCGCTTGGGTCCCTGACCCAGGGTGCTGCCAGTAGCTGCACCGTGTAACCCCCTTCCAAAGCTGGGGCTAACAAGTTAGATTTGTTTTGGTGGGTACTTTTGGGTGGGGGACGGGTTTTTTCCCTCCCTCCAACTCCTCTTGGAAAGCTGCTCCCCAGCCTGCGCAATGCTGGGGGATCTGCTCCTTCTCGGAGCGTATTTCTGCCCAGTAACCCTTTCCCACAGCTGGCATACCTGACCCCTGGCTCTCTTCGCTCAGCCAAAATTTCTGTTCCTTTCCCAGCCCCTGCTCTGCCGGAGGAAGGGGGCAGGTGGGCAGCCTGCCTGCATGGCCCCGTGCCCCGGCACGTGCCAGTGCCCCAAAGCACAGCATGGGGGACAAAAGCAGACCCAAAAAGGAGACAGTGGACAAAAATTCTTTGCTATGAAGTTTTTAATATAAACCTGATGCCACTGAGAAAGGGAAGTGACGTTACAGCAATAAACCTGGGGAACATCAGCTGTCATTGATGAAGACAAGAGAAAAGGCACCTTTGCCTGCATTTAATATTTCTTATTTTCTTTCGTATCAGAGGCAAAGCAAACAGCATGGCTGTTCTGACTGCCACAAGTGGCAGATCTCATTTTCCCATTTAGAGTGGGGTTTAGAGGCACGCAGCCTCGTCACTCAAAACACAGCAACCCTTCCCTCGCTTGTGTGGGAAAAATCCTTCTTGCCCTCTTTCAGGCAAGGTACAAACAGGTAACAAATGCAACATTTTTCTCCTTTTTTATTTGAGTTAAGGTGTGTCTCTGCAGCCTGCAGTGCAGCCCTGTCACCCGAGTGACGGTCACTAGGAGGATGCCATTGCCCGCATCTGTGGGCAGGCAGGTACACATTTGCGGAATTAGATCGGGAATAAAGAGAACACCACACTCTGCAACTGAGGCACTTCAGATTAAGCACTCGTGGATGGACGCTGTGGGCAGCGCAGGCAGGATGTGGCCCCAGAGGGGCTCAGTAGGTTTCCCCTGGAGGCACCAAGTGCCACAGCCATTGTCCCCAGTTGTGCCTGCACCTCGGACACTTCCACAGCCACCCCCCATCCCATGAGCCTGGCAGGCACAGCAAACAACCTCAACACTCTCTTCTAATAAAGCAAAACACTCAGAAATACTGCTTTACACATTAATTGCAATAACATGATTTTCTGACCAGAAATTGTGTTTTATTTGAGGTATTTCAACCAACTCCCCTGCAGCCCCTGGCAGGTAGAGACAGCAGACTGGGCGAGCGCAGGGGCCACTCCTCCTATAGCAGTGCTGAAAGAGTTTTCATGTTGATGACTTTAATTATCTCATTTAGAGGAACACACTTGCCACTAAGATCCTTCCAAAAGTTGAAAAAGAATGGGGACACAGACAGGTGTGACACAAAAAAATTCACACATTGCTCAGAAAGCTGCGGTGTTGGGCAGCTTTGGCTGTACTCTGCAATGGTTGGCATAGCCTCAGCTTTGTTTATATTATTAGTTTTTAACAATGCTCTGTTGCAAAGACATGCCAGCAGCAATAAAACCAAGAGAGAACTGGTTTTGGCTGGAAAATAAGAACAGCAAAGCATATCTCTCCCCCCACCCCCCGTCTCTATCTCTATCTCTATCTCTATCTCTATCTCTATCTCTATCTCTATCTCTATCTCTATCTCTATCTCTATCTCTGTCTCTATCTCTATCTCTATCTCTATCTCTGTCTCTATCTCTATCTCTATTTCTATCTCTGTCTCTGTCTCTATCTCTATCTAACTAAACCAGCCTGTCCCTGTTGCACCCACCCAGCTGACTGGAGAATCCTGCAGCCTGGCAGGCACCATTAAGGAATAACATAATTAAACGAAGAAATAGAGGGATAGCTTGAGCTGTATTTTGCAGAATCTTTCATCCGGAGCAAAGGGTTGTCCAAACTAGCCTTTAAATTACATACTGCAAAAATTCATAGCCAGGAAATGTTTGCACCGCGCAGTGCTGAGTTGAGAACCAGCACCGGAACAGGATCAAGCACCTCAGCCTCGTCTCACGCTGGAGTATGCCCAGAAATTCAACATGATGTTCAAGCAGTAACTGTGAGGCTTGGGATAATGCAAACCAAAAGGAAAGAGAAGAATAGAGACAGCAAATTGGAAAAAATACCCTTGCCTTGATCCGCAGAGGCTGTTTCTGTGTAGTTTTTCTGTGACTCTGGGATGCAGCAGCCAACGGAGAGTTGAAGCGGTGGAGCCCACCCAGCGCCCGCCATGGGACTGTGCGTGCGAGGCCGGCGGGAGCCCCGTTCCCAGCACTGCCCAAGGCAGGGACACGGCGTTAATTGTGTCAGTGCTATTGCACAAGACTGTTGCCTTGACACCGTGTCCTGTAAAGATTTTAAACTGCCTCTTTATTAGTCATCCTCTATTCATTTTAATTGTACCTGATAAACAGGGCCATTTCACCTTTGTGTTCTAGTGTACGCACTTATCTTGCATATTTATATCACCCAAGAGACTTTCAATCTTTTACTGTAGCGTTGGTAGATGCAGAGGAATGAGCAGGCACTGCCGTCACAGCCTGCTGGCGTTCTCGTGCATTTGCTTCCTACTTTTTCAGACCTTTGCTCTCCCGGTGTGGAGGTCTCCACAGGTCCTTGATCCTGGCACTGAAAATGTTCAGGCAGAGGCTTAGGTTAATGCATGGGAACCAGTAAGAAGGGATAGGCTGAGTGAAACATGCACTTAATTTTTTTCAGGATCAAGTGCTGTAGGTCTGTGCTTAACACCACAGGACTCACTTTGATCTTCTCTGAGGACAGAATTTTCAGTGGATTAAATTCTCGCCTCTGAATTATGGTATTGGTTATTTAACAAAATCAAAGTTGGGAGATGAATAAATAATTGTTGGATTTAATGTAAAGAATATAGTTGAAGTTTCTGGAATATTTTAGTCACATTTACTTACGACATAAAAACATACTGCCCAAGAGTTTACCCATGTGAAACTGTCCCTGCAACTCTTTATCTATCCTTATGTTTGTGAACTCTAAAGTTTCACTGAAAACTCCTGGAAGTAGCAGCGCATTTTCCTTTCTGTGGTACTATGACCTTCTCCTCATCCCAAACATCCCCTACGCTTGCGGTGGGGAGAAGGAAGTGCATTTTGGCCAGGCACAACTCTGCCACCTGTAAGAGAACCGCAGTCAGGCTTCGCAGCAGCTTCTCCAGCACCTCGGAGTACTGCTGGCATTGCTGCTGCGCCGCGGGGACTGTTTGCTTAGAGCTCACATCTCTGCTTCAAGCAACACCCTGCTGTTATTAGAGCCCTTCTCCCTCTGGAGATGCATCTGGTCTCTGGGCTTATATAGTTTCACCTTCATTTTCCCCTGCTAAAAAGACTCAAACGTAAAATTCAGGTTTGCACCACAATCATGTGAGAAGATGGGTAAAATCCCGTTCTCATTTAAGTTCAGAAAAAGGAACGGAAACTCCATTAAAGGCAGAGCAAAACCCACATTTACTCCAGTGTGAACAGGATTTCCCCCTTAGCATAAAATCTTGGATCCCTGTGGGCTGGAAGGAGCTACTTGCTGTCCTACCCAGCATCTCCGAGCACTACTTTGAAACTTTATGCAACTGCTTGAAAGGATTGGGAATATAAATGAGCTCATCACCATTTAGGTCAAAATTCCACCTAAGCTTTTGAGAACCAACTGGAATATTTTCATTTCCATGATCCAGCACTTTATTTTGTAGAAAATTATTTAAGATGGTTCTTGTAGAAGCAAGATGGGTATCCAGATTTTGTGTGTATCTAAGGCCCTGTATTCCCTTGTGCTGCAGTAACAGCAGGGCCAGATAAATGGATTTCTTTGAAAAGCTGAGAGGTGCCCAAGTCAGAGATCTGGCCAGGAAAAAAGTGTAAAAGAATACTTTTAATGTGGATGATCATACTTGCAACAATAATTGTTATTTTTATAAAGGAAAAAGTGTTCTCTTAACTGAAGTAAAATATTCTCTGATAAGTTTTATTGTGATCTGTTATTCTGCCTAACTCAAAGTGGGGGAAAAAACTTGCACAAACAAGAACATGGCTACCTTCTTCTGCCCATATCCTTCCATGAGAGCATATACTGACTCTAAAGCTCTTTGACCACATTTTAGCTTGATCCCATAGGATAATATACCTATGAATTAGTTTTCTTTGATGCTGGGTTCATATCTTCTAGAGACTGTACTGAAGACACTCAGCCTGCTGCATTTAAATATGGGTTAAGTGGGCACAGGCAATAATCACCTCTGATTAGTATAATCAGCTACTGAGGGGCCTCATGAGCAGAGACATAAAATAGAAACTTAATGATAATTATGTTAAAGGCCCAAATCCCCCTGAATTCAGCAGTCAGAGGACAAATGGGCAGAGGGAGCACCAGGCAATGGCAACAGCTGTAGTAGTGTCACCCATGGATAAAGCATCGAGGAAGAACGGGCAAGTCAGTGCAGAATTTCTGTCCATCATCTGCAAGTGCATCCTTCCTAATAAACCACAGTTGTCACTAATTAGCACATTAAAGCCACATTGATAAACAAGGATATTTCCTATTAATACTTCCGCTGATGTTAAGCTGTATTCATACAAGGTGGTAACGCTTTAAAGCTTCCCTCTGGTATTTGCCCGTTCTTAGTTACTTGATCCCACACAGGGTGGTTGGGAATTCTGCAGGCCAACTATTCCTTGCACTGCAAAGTTTCCACTTCTCCTCTCTGGCCTTTACGCAGAGCAAATGCAACATTAGCAATGCCATCTGATGGAGGTTTCAACATCATGGGTTAAAGCAGCAACGTCTGACTCCAAGACAAGAAGCAATGTGCTCTTGGCCAAGCATGGCAGAGAGAAAGCTGTCCTCGGCACCTGATCTTCCCGCTACAACCCAGGGTCTGACCAGGTGCCCGAGTTACCCATGTTGGGAGGGCCTGGCAGGCTGTGCTGGGACAGGAGCTGCCTCCATCCATACCTTCCCGGCTGTCTCACAGCTACTGACATTCACCTCTTTTACTCTGCCTGGATTGGTCTGCAGCCAGAGAGCTCTCAACTACACCCTAATCTCCTTTGGAAACTGGGTAACTGGGATGGAGAGCGGCATTAGGATGGCTGTGACCTGCAGGCACGAAGTAGCGCAGTTCCTGCCGCCCCGCTCACCCCCTGCATAGTCTCCCTCTGCAAAACCACATGCAACGGGGTGCTGAGAGAAGCTATTGCCTGATCTTCCTGTGTAAGGAAAGTAAAATCTTCCTTTCCAAGGCAAAGTGACCAGTGCGGTCCTTTCCCAGCTCTGCAGCTTGTACAAGAAGACAGTAAAATCAAGACTACTGAAGACCATGGAAGGACGTAGAAGAAAGCAGAGAGGATGTTTGCATTTAGAAGACCGCAGGATTGCCAGTCCTCCTACCACACCCTGATTGGCAAAGACTGAAAAAACAATACGTATATATCTGATACCATGCAAGCTCACTCACCGCAAACAGTTGCATGTACTTAACCACCAAGGAAAGACCAGGCATAGTTTGACACTCAGCCAGATTATAAATGTCAAGCAGTGGCTTCTTAAGCACAAGCTGTGCCGGTGGTTCTGCAGAAAAATTGAGCAGCCTGATTGTCTCGAGGGACCGCTGACAACGCAACCCAGACACTAGAAAGGACAGGCACTCGGAGCACAGGGCACAGCTCTCCAAACACCTCCCTTAATGGTCTTTTAGGATACACAGGAAAGAAAACGTGTGTCCGTGATCTCAAATGCACCAAAGTCAACAGGGTTCTTGTGTAACTTCCACTGTTTTCCTTCTGCCTTTTTTAAAAATACAGAAACCTTCTAAATAAATTCATGAATGCATAAAACAAGTGGCCTGATATTCAACAGAGATTTTACCCTGGGAGCAGGATGGACTGAAAGCATCACGTGTTGCTGATGCTGTGCCGCTGTGCTCATAGCTAAACAAAAGCAAGTGAAAACGCAAGTCTGAGAGACTTTATCACTGTGTTTTACCACTAAATGATACTAAAATGTGTCAAAAAATACTCAGAACTGCGTGGGATGTTACTGCACCCTCTACTCACAGAAATGCACGTGGTTTTTCTGGGCACAGGGGAGGTGCTGAACACCATCAATGAATTGACTATGATGTTAGATACTAGTATTATGCGACAGATGTTGTCTACGAGTAGTGTTGCAAAAAGTCAGTCCTAATAAGCGGAAACAAACCCTTGACTGGCCTGGTGAAATCAGCTTCTATTGTGCAGCTATATGTGACTGATAGCCTTTTTGTGTGTCTGTGGAAAATGAATATGCAAGATGGTTGGAATTTCCTCATCTAAACAGGAATATCAAGATCAGTTTTGGTCAGAGCTTGTGAACGAGGGGCTGGGACCGGAGAGAGGAGCTGTCTAATGAATGTGCTTGTCATGAAACCCTGGACACATCTTGCAGAAGCAAGATGCGGGGGAAATGGATTGGATTTTTTTTCTTTGGCTAGTTTGTCTCTTTTCTTGGCCCCAATATGGTGGTGACCATGCGGGCAGTTAAGTACTGCCACCCTTCTCATCCTGACACCAAGACCCTCCATCGCACCCCTGACTGTCTTAGCAACAGATCCTGCTGGTCCTCTCCACATCAAGAAACCCTCTCTGCCTTCTTACTCCAGGGGAGCATCCATCTTCTGTGATGAGCCAAGCAGCACCTTCCCAGCACATTTTCAGGCAGCCAGGCAAGCCTGAGGAGGTTTTTGGTTGGGTTTCTGTTTGTTCGTTGGTTGGTTTTTCCAGAAAAATGGTTCCTAGTTGTTTTGCACTAACCAACTTCTGTCAAGTTGCAGCTTTTCTCATGGACACCATCCACCTTTGTACCCAATTTTGCATTCAGAAGAGTATACAAACAATATGGTTCTGCAGAGCCCAGGGCTTCTCAGAGCACTGCAAACCACTGTTGAGGAAAATGCTGGCTTACACCAATTTCTCTTCATTAAAGTGAAAGACTGTCCTGCTTTGGAGCATCATCGCTGTTATAGTGACATCTCCTTGTTCCCCCCAGTTTTTATCCTCCCCTTGTCCATTTAATACATCTGCCTGCCCTTAGCACTGGTGGTGGTGCTAGTTTGCAGAATAACAAGTCATTTCAACCAAGGAAAAACAAGTGCGAGAGACTCCAAAAATAAATTTTTAAAAAGTGCATTGTTTCCTGTAGAGCTTCAGTCCTTTCACTTGCAAAACTTCGGTTGACCTGCATTGGACAGCAATTGCACAAAGTGCTACAAAAACAGCACTCACTGCGGGTTTGCTGCCCTGTCATCATCTCCTTCAGTTAATTCAGACACCACGCAGTCGTATGTACGCAGCGCAGATAGTGTCGCTAGCGTAGCAACCGGTGGGTGAATCATAATGAAACTATGAAGAGGAAACATGTCACAAACCAAAGGAAAAGCTTGCTTTTCAGTGGAGTGTTTCATCTACAGAAGAGTGCTCAAGTTAAGGATGCCGATGAGAGAATTAACTTGTCCCCTGGTCACTTAATGCAGCTTTTTAGGCAGTTGTTTTCTGGTTCTGTTGCTATGGAAAATATGAATACTCGCCACGACAACTGCAGCAGAGCGTGGCACACAATCTACTTCACACAGAGCATCTTCTTAAGGAACCGCTCCCATTCATACATCCTACAAAATTCTGCGTCCTTGAGAGCAATTCAGCGTGGGGTTTTCAGGCACAGTGATTAATTCTCCTGCATTTTACAGTGGGATGTTGCCTGGTGTCTAATATTATTTATTACTTGATTCTTACACAGCCCTTCCAGTATTACATCTGAAAATACTTTGCTAAGGTAATACTTCCAAAAAAATACTCTGCTTATTTTACAGCTAAGCAATTCAGGCAAAAAATTCCACATAAGGCTGCACAGCACGGCAGTATCAGGACTGGCATTTGCACCCATGTCCCTCGGGCCAGCACGTTAGGGTAACAGGAGCACGGCTCTCGTTGCAACAGGGTGGGATGACCCTATGAACTCTGCAGCCAAAATCTGCACCACGAGGGCAAAACGGCTGCAGGGGAAAACTTCAAGCAGCTCAGTGCATCCATACCTCTGATTAAACAGGAGCAATACACCACAGTGCTCTCACTTGACCCCTGGTTTGCGGGGCGACGGCAGGCTGGTGGCCGCTGGCTGCTGTAGGCAGGCTTGGGGACGGAGGGCGCTCCCCGTGCCAGCCAGCACGCTGCGGGAAAAGGATTACACCCCCTGTAACATTTTGTTCCAGAAGATGCTTCTGGAAACATCCTTCCTCATTTGCACGGAGGGGTTAATGCATGCTGCTGCTGACCCAAGCTGCGCGCCCCGGAATACAGCACGCGTTGTCCTTGTTTCGTTGACCCCGGCCAGCCCGCAGCTCCGAGCAGCCTGCAAGCCCGCGCTTGGCTTTGGCAGACGGTTTTCCTTGTGCCGAACCGCGGGCTGCTGCCTGGGGCAGAGAGCCCCCGCTCCCCGGCAGGCACGGGCCGCAGCCACATTAGGTGGCTGGCTCGCACTTACTTTACGATAGGAACTCACTGAAGCTCTGTCCTGCTTCGGCTATCAGTGGATCATGGAGGTTTCTAAAGTTATTTGCTTTAAAATGATTTCTGGAGGGGGGGGGGGACGGACGACACACCAAAACCAACAAATTGTGATCAAGGGTTATGAGTAACCTGGAACACAAAGAAAGTGCTCAGAGTAAATATGTGGCTGAGAAAACCATTACCAACCCAGATGATAATCATTCTGGCTATTTACCTCTTAACCTCGCCAGACATGTTCAAAAGTGCATAATAAGTGACATGTCTCCTTTATCACAAGGTTTAGCCTAGAGGGAAACTCTCTCTTTTAGTTACCGACACTAACCATGTTGCTTTTGGCATTGGATCTATTTCTCTACTTTAAAAAACAGCATTGACAACTTTTTTCCACTGTTTAATTTGTGTAGTCACAGTAATTAAATATGAATCTTCAAATATTGCTTGACATATTGCAGATTTATCATCAGTGAAATAGTCTTCTGCACATTTCCATAATTGCTGCTGTTCAGAACAAAATGGTTATGCACTGAAAGACTGACAGTTTTCTCCTTTTGGTTAAGTTCTCATTTGTTTGCCCTTTTGGCAGTGCCGTACAGCCGTTTCATTTCATAATTAAATTATTTTCCGTTCGCATATGGAGGCAATACTTTACTTTCCAATTTTTCTTTTCTTTTGATTTTACATTGTTTCTGAAGATGTAGAATCCAATACGTACTGCAAGGAGCCAGCATATCCTTTAAGAGCATCTTATGAAACGCTGTTCATGTGCTGCCCCAGCTGAGTAACAGACAAATATAAATCACATAGATACTTCATTTGAATATAGTGGTCTTGATGGCCAAGAAAGAGCTTTGCCTGATTGGTAGCTTTAACCCTTCATGCTTCTGTAGGCGGTAAATTTTGCAAAGAATTAACAGTGACTTCAGGCCTTAGTTCAAATTGAAGGGTTGGGGGTTTTCCATCTCTGTGCTGTGCACTTTTACATCGTGACTGCTCACCATCTCTGTGTGTTTTCTTAGAAAGGACAAAGACTTACATTCCCTGAACAGACCAGTTTTGCCATAAAGAGGAAAGATGAAAGGAGAAGTAATTTTTGGGACCCTTAAACCCCGGCAGGAGCAGCCTATGTGATTGCCATATTTCAGAAAGGGCTGGGGTGAAGAGCTCCCCATCCTGACCCCCCCAAGCAGGTGGGTGACTAAATGTTACCTGTCCGTCAATCGTGCTGTTACACAAGCTGTCGTAATAGTCTCTGCTTAACTGTTCACACATTTGTATCTGCTCGGAAACCCTTCTGGCTGTCTTCCCTTCAGTAAATAAATACGTAGCTTCTTGCGAACAAAGCCTTATCAGATTGAACAAGCCCCTTGGCAACGTTTGAGGTATGAGAACTAGTACAAAAAAACTGCAGACAGGTTGAAATACTGCAAGTGATAAGAAGCCCCAATGAATCTTTTTGCTGAAAATCAGGATTTCATTCTCGGGCCAGGTTACCTTCCCTCCCTATTAAAGGTGAGAAAGGAACAGGCTGTTCCTGTTGCGTGTGCCTTTTGTAAATCCTCAGCAAGCATAGCCGTCTGTGTCTCACCACCCCGCTGTTTCTGGGTGCTCTCGGCTGAGCCCCAGCACGGGTGCTGCAGTCACTCCTCAACACAGCTGGTGGACGGTGCTGAGAGCCCAGGTGCCTCCAGGGACAGTGGTGGGACCAAAGGAGAAGGGGGTTAAAAACATGACCATTACATTAGGAGGCAGCAAGGAGCTTTGCCCAGCCACGGCAAGCTTTCAGCTGCCTGCCCAGGACCCACTGCTGGTGCCTGGGCTGGGGCGAGAGACCTCCTCATCCAACCAGACCTGCAACTCCTGCCTTCCCGGTGGGATGACACAGCATGTGGTCTTGTGTGGCTCCTGCCTGTCTCATCACGCATCTCAGGGTTTCACCACGGCCCTGAGGAAGAGCATCTCTTAATTTCACAGAAGTCAGATCAGTCCTCTTCTTTGAAAAGCAGCTTTCATCACAGATTAGTGACTGTGAGACTATGGCGTTTGTTTGGGGTTTTTTTTAATCTTCAGACTTCGGTACACAAGGTTAGAGTCACAGCCTGTGGCAGGGATGGGCAAGCCTCAACAGTTGAATGGGTTTCCTCTAAAAGAAGGACCTACAGCTTGAGGGGCTGAACCGATCGACTCTTAGTAATTTCCTGCTTGCCACAGGCAAAACCCACTGTCCACGTGGGCATCAGGCACTTTTGCTATCACTGACCAAAACGTACTGGGGCCAGAGAGCAAAGAAATGATCTCTGAGCAAGATGTCCTCCTCCTCCCTCCATGAGGACACTGGAGATCTTCCAGAGCATGGCCAACATTCAGCTGTGCGTTTCTATTTCAGGTCTCGGCTGCTGGAGCTGGCTGGAGTGGTTGATCGGCTTACCTACTGTCTGCCAGGATCAGGGCCTGAATGAGGGCAAGCTGGCTGTGACCCAACCCAGATAAGTCTAAGGTTGTGCTGACAGGCTGGGAAAGAGAGGGAGCTGGGAGAACTTCTCTGGGAGGGTAGTTTGCTTTTTGTTGTTCAGATTTTCAGACCCAGGGACCTTAGTGGACTGACTTCTGCCCTGTCAATTATAAGAAGAACCAAGGGTGGTCTGTTTGATTTTTTTTTTTCGACTGCTTTTCTGGATCAGAAGGTGGAGCCCACTCTTTTGAGCATGGGTCTTTCCTATACCAAGCCATCTTGAGAGTGGACTTCAAATGTCCAGGCCACCCTCATAACTACGTCTGCACCTGGAGTGATGCAAGCTTTCTTTTAACCAGGTTGAAGCAGTGGTTTGAATGCACAGCTCCCACTGTTCAGAAAGGCTGCAGCATTGAGAGATTGCACAATAAATGAAAATAAGAGGCAAAAGCATTTGCGTACTGTGTACTAGGTGTTGGAAATGTGGATATCCACAGGACAGGCTCTTCATCCTCAGGCTGACCAGCAGAGCCGAGGCATCTGAGACAGTGCTTATTTGTCATCATTGGAAGAATCATTTTCTCCTTTATGTAGCCTTTCTGCTGCTCTCAACTACAAAGGGACTTAATGGCTCTGTATCACGACCTTTCCTCATTCAGACGACTGTAAGCAAATGAACATTTTGATTGATCTGACAGACAAGAAGCCCAGATGCAATGCTAGAAACAAATACTGAATTTTTGACAGAGCAAAACTGCCTGGGTGGGGGTCACTGCCTCCTCGTGATGGCTAATTTGAGCATGACCTCAAAACTGAAAAGAGTTGCCTCGGAGATCTTTTGGGAATAATATGCACTGTTGACCAGTAAAGGTGAGACATTAAACTTTGCGTAAGTCTGACACTTTTAAGAATAAAGCTGGACAACCAGGTGGTATTTTTCGATTACAAAACTGGTTTTGTGTATGCTTCCCAGAGGGAGCGGAAAGGCATGCCTTCCTTCACGAAGTCTGGTGGGGAGAGAACTTACTCGCATTTTCTGAAAATCCTCTCAGAATGGTAATAGAAGGGACCTTTGCTCCTGTGTCCTCATAAACCACATAATGGTCAAAATTTTAAAGGGAACTAAGCCTTTGTGAATATCTCTTCTCTAACAAGTGCAGGGGCAATAACTGTGTGCTACGAAGAGGCACACTCTTTTAGGCTCCCCTGCATGTTGGAGCACTGGATTTAATTTTTTGGGACTGCAGGGCCCAAGTTGTATTTTTAGAATAGCTTGGAAGGTATAACTGAGATTTCCAGCCAGGCGTAGGACTGCGTTTTGTGTGCAATTTACAAATGGGAGGAATGAGAGACATATCCTTCGACTGAATAAAAAGACAACAGAAATCTTCAGGCAGAATTCTCTTCTCAGATCTACCCACGCTGCACACAGTGATGGTGAAGAGAGACATCTTCTGTGCCGCTTGCGGAAAGAATGCTGCATGAAAACAGATGCCCAAAGCACATATCTTAGAAGAATATATTTAGCCTAGAAGTGTTTTAGACTGAGAAGTGATCGTGCAAAATACAGTTTTCTTGCCAGCAGTATCTTAGTAAATAAGGAGGAAAATTTTATCCTACTTCCTATTACAGATAATCTGGTTAAAGTGGGGATGAAGGAGTAGCTTTGGGTGTGCATTAAGAAGTACCATGACGTTTAGTCTACTCAGGCTCTTAGATCTTCATTTCAGATTTGACTTGTTCAGTCACTTTATCAGGTGGAAATCTGCCAGTGTGCAGTGAAAGGTGATACATACAACTTCAGAGGGCTGATCGATTGTTTCGTTTGAGGGAACTACGCAAACACGTGAGACACTGCATGCAATAGAGAGCGCTCTGGAGGTTTTAGAAGACCCATCTGAAGGAGAGAGAGGAGAGACCCCGGAGGTTCATTCCAGCAGATAGGCTGGGTGCAGCGCATTGCCTTCAGTGCTGCCAGGACGTTGGTGCATGCTCGTCGATATCTGACATCATTTCCCATGTACCATGTACCACTACTATTACCTGTTGTTACCACCATGCCAAATGGAGATTTGTTCTCACTCTTTATCCTTAAAGAACAGACTTCTAGATGTTGCTACAGCACCACAAGTTTGCCAAGTATGTAGTTCATTGCTAATGCAGGAACATTTTTCAGGCACTGTCAAAACTAATCAATATCCTTCAATTTGGAACACAGTCAGCCTAGACTGAGAAGTCTAATGTAGGCAGTCTTGAGCAGCCTGTCATTATCCTTCTTTAAAAGGACAAGTTGAGACCTAAATGCATCAGATGAACAGTGACAAAAAAGTACAGAGGATACTAGAGCAGAGTAAATATCATATATTCCGATCAGAGCACAGATTTTCCAGTTGTTTGATCCACTCCATTCCAGAATAAAACTAATAGACCAAATCCTGAAATCAGTATGTAGAAAATTCCTCCACAATGTAACTATAACACTGAACACTGTGCTTTCATTGCAAAAGTATTAAGATTCAACACGCCATTAACATTTATATTATAATAGCCATTTAGCTATTCTTGTATGGGGAAGCCCTTATTGACACTGATAAAGCACTGTGAAGATGGGAGTTACTACATCTACGAGTCATCATCATCCTCAATAAAATTCTTCTTTTGGAGTTCACTGGAAATAAGAAATTCTGTCTCTAGTCTAGAATGATTAGAAATTACATGATCTCTTCTCCCACAGATGCAGGACAGAGAAAAGGTTTTTAAGGTGAATTGTGGTAAAATCTAGCAGGCCTATGACACTTATCAAGGATATTATTATTGTTGATGTTATTATTATAATAAATTGTTATTATTGCTGTCATATGCCAGTTGCGGATGGATAAAAAATGGGTTTAGTTAAAAAGAAAAAAGCCCCACTGCACTTAGACTTCCATTATTAACACACTTAACAAATTGAGCTAAATGACTGCTTTTTGTTCAAACAGTTCAGACTTTGCAGTCAATGCATAGTTACGTTCATTTATTTTGTTAGTTGCGTTTCAGGTAGAAATTCAGTAACTTAAATGTTCTTCAATCTGAAGTTCAACCCAGTATCCTCAATTCATACCTGCAGCCTTTTGATGTAAGTACAATCCTAAATCTCTACTTCACACATGCATAAAGCTAAAAAGATAATGGCAGTGCTACTGCCCTATGTGTTTCAAGCTCTTTCCATTTTATATAACCCAGCAGCACAAGTAGGCTTTTCTTCTATTGATAATAACTCCAGATGTGGCACAGCCATACCTGTGACTAACACACTCAACAATAACATTCACAAAATATGTTGGTCAGGAGGGCAATCAAGCACACAGCACTAGCCTACATCACCTCTGGGTTTCAGCATCTACGGAACACAGTCATCCACTTGCAACAAAGGCTCAAAAATAAAGGAAGATGCAGCCTCCACTACCACAGCTATTAACAGCGAACAAGAGAAAGCTACCTTTGCATTTTCAGGCTTAGAAGAGCGTAGTCTCTGATAAGAAAAGTTGAGCTGCTGGAACAGTTTGGCTTTTGATCTGTACTTGTTTGGGTCAGCCTCGCAGTAACTACAAGTGTGCCTTGCTTTGCTCTTCACTTTCCTCACATGTTTCGCTATGTTCCTTACCCATTCAGTAATGCTTCTGGTTTTCTTATTAAATGCATTTTCATCACCAACAAAGTGGAGTTTTAGATAAAAACACAGAAAGAAAAATGATGCTGATTCCCCATGGCAATAACACGTGTATGTTACCCTACACTGGGTCTCGGCTCCCTTCCTTGGGCCATAACAGCCCAAATAATACACAACAGAGGAGGCAGTGCTATGGCAAACCAGAACTGGAGGTGCTGGCAGAGGAGAAGCATCACTGGACATTTAAAAACTCAACTGGATCAGGGGAACACCCTTTCCTCTGGTAACAGAGGAATAGGGTGAGGTTTGGTCTGATAAAATGGGCTGGTTTGGTTTGGCTGGCTGTTTCTCTAAATATACTATTATGCCCAAATGAGCTGGCAATTGTATTTTCATCACTCATTACATGCATTGCTCAAAAGCTGCTCCCTTCAGTCACTGGGCACCAGCCTAGGGGATACTCCACCCCAGCCAGCTCAGGAACTTCTGCTGCTTAACAGCCCTTCTCCAAAACCAGGAGCCCACCTTCTCCGCAAAACCAGATCACTTTGACGCCAAGAGGACTGAAGCCGCATTTTCTTTCCCTTTGCCAGGTCTCTGTCCCTGATAAGTCAAGCCTGCTCCCTGGCTCCACTGGGGAAAATGATTATGCTGGGTGGGGAAATCCTGCCTCCCTGAGCTGCCCTGCTCAGGCACTGACTCTGCTGCAGGCAGGTGTCTCTGGCCAGGGGTGGCACTTAGAATCATAGAATCATTTAGGTTGGAAAAGACCTTCAAGATCATCGAGTCCAGCCATCAACCATGCCCACTAATCCATGTCCTGAAGTGCCTTGTCTACACGCTTTTTGAACACCTCCAGGAATGGTGACTCCACCACTTCCCTGGGCAGCCTGTTCCAATGCCTGACAACCCTTTAATTAAAGAAATTTTTCCTAATTTCCAACCTAAACCTCCCCTGCTGCAGCTTGAGGCCATTTCCTCTCGTCCTATCTCCAGCCACCCAACAGAAGAGACCAGCACCCACCTCACTACAACCTCCTTTCAGATTCCCTTCCCTTGCTCCATCCCCGAGCCGGTTCCCAAACCCGGCCTGCTGCGGCTGACACCTAAGAACGTCACGGTCTGTGGCACAACATCGGCTGTACGCAGAATGGCAGGGGAACAACCGGTTTGCTTCACATCAGAAAGCCACCCGGTTTTGCAGGCACTTAAGGCACAGGGCACAGGCACCGCACAGCGTGTGCTGCAGCCGCTCTGCTCCCGCTGGCCTGCTCGCTGCTCGGGGCTGCAGCCAGAGGAGAGTTTTCATCCAGTGACCACGGGTGGGCATGGTGGGGCTTGCACCATTTCGTCACCTGTGCCAAAAGGCAGTTGAAGAATTTGTGTTTGGACAGATCTGTATCTGCACAAAAGGCATCACCGTGAAACATCGGGGCGGGGGACACTCTGGACAAATCAACACGTGAGCCGTGAGGCATAAGCAAGTGACTGCCAGCTTTACATATTACAATATATAACTTGCTGTCAGGCAGAACTTCCCTTCCAGGACAACTTCTTCTCTAGGATGAACTCCTCTCCTCCATGAGGATCCTGCAAACACTTATCTCCTGGGTGGGAGAGCAGACATCAGGAAGACAATGATGATGCATATGGTTAAAGCAATCTATGGATAGCTTACCATACAGTGAAGGACACAAGTACCCATAGGAAGTTCATAAACACTGCTGCAATAGTGAAGAACGTAAGTCGGAGGAGTCTTTTCCTTGTGGTGTCGCTGCAAAGAGCTTCCTGTCTATCAGATGGCTCTGTTAAAGCCAGTTTTGCACTGGGAATGGCCACTGGCAGGATGACAGCCTACTCTTTGCTCCTTAATCTTCCTTGCACATTTAGTTGGCCAGAATTGAATTAAAATTAATACTAGATTGATTCATGGTTGCAATCATGAAGGATGAGAAAGTTGTAAGAAGGACATGCGAAATAAGGACAGCTTCTAGACCCATGAGATTTCCTCTCATTCTTGCTGTCCAGAATTTCTTTCGAAGCCTCCAAACAGCTCTGACTTCTCTGGGCTGGAATTTGGAGGTAGGATAGCTCCATAAATGCATTGGGAAATAATACTTAGTAATGGACAAACCTGAATCAACGAGTCCTCTCAGCTCCTTTGAGATATGGGTTAGCCAGCTAAGCCAGACGTTGTGCAATCCCCTGGCAGAGCAGTGGAACGCGCCCCGCTGCAACACTGCCCAAGCCCAGCTTAAAGGGAGGTGGCCATTTGTGCCTCTGCGATGTGGAGAAGTGTCCATTCTGAATCAAATTTAAAAACTGCCTCTCAGCACTCCAGGGGCACGCCTGGGTAATGCCTGTGCATGATAGCTTCTGCCCGGCTCCTGGAGCGGATGGGACAAGCCTGGGAACCGCACTGGAAGTGGCCTTGCAGCACGAGCGGTGGACGTCAAACCCCGCTGACACCACCTCCTTCTCTGTTCCGCACCTGGGAGTGATACCACCCCAAACGGACGGCACGGGTACAGCCCTAAACCACCACTGCTCTCTTCCCGACCAGTCCTCTAACTGTGCAGCCCGACGTCTGATGGCTGCTATTTGTCAATATTAAAGCACACACAAATCCACCGTTCAAGACGGATGAGACTGATGGGGGTCCAAGCACACCAGCCCCATGCACACAAAAAACCTTAAGCTGGCTCTACCAACCGGCTGAGATTATGGTCTGAATAATTCATTTAACTACACCGCAGTGCAACTCTCCCGTGACATGGATTTCAAGCCAAAAGCGAGCAATGTTTTGAAGGGCCTCTGTGACATGGGAACCTGGTTTCCTCTCACTCTCTGTAATTCACGAGGGGCTGCATTCATCAGAGGGCAGGGACGCACATGCTTCTGAGGAAAGAAAATAGGCATTTTTTTGAAAATGTCACACATTAATCTTGCTTTTCCAAGCACACTGAGATACAGCCAGAGAAAGTAGTAGCTCTGAGGAAAATATGACTGTGTTGAATAACTGTCTGGCCAATAGGATCTCCATAAACAGTTATTCAGATGTGCCCTGCTCACACCTATCACCAACTAATTGCAACATGACTATAAGATCACCAGGACCGTATTGACATGTGAGGAAGTGATTATGAACACAGAGCTTCCTAAGAAGCAAGGGCTGTCCCACTTTTCACAATGATGTTGGAGAACAGAAATCTCTGCGGAGCTCTAATGGGCTACCGGGGTGAGCTGACAATAAGCACTCTTTAATTAAGCTCTTTGAGAAAGTCAGGCTCCCACTGGGCTTGTTGTGAGAGCAGCAAAGCTCTTGATTTATAGCAATTCAATGCCCAAGCTTCCTAATACTGATGTAGGACACCAAATCACCAAGACCTCTTCAGTATAATTAAAGGCAGGATGTGCTCCTGGCCGGCTTATCGCATCTCTGAACAGGAATGCAGTTGGATATATTCTTGGGGTTTGCTCCTGTAGCTTATATGTTGTATGTTATGTAATAGGTTGCACTGGCAATAGTAAAAACTGTATTAATTAGAAAGGGGAAGAAGTAGTGATGGGGAGATTATTCAGGATCTTCTGAGTTCTGATCATGCCACAAACTTGCTTCAAAGCTTTGAGAAGCCTAAAGTTTCTCTTTTCCCCTCTTAAATGAAGTGGAAAAAATAATTAAGCATATAGGCATGCAGGGGTTAATTAGTTATGGCTCGGTTTTCAGAAATGCTAAGTAAATCTCAACTAATTCCTGGTGCTCCTTATCTTTGAAAAATCAGGCCAAACAGTGTTATATTTCTTTGCAGCATTTATAAAGGCTAAATATTGCTCCTATAACCTAAATCTACCGTGGCGATCTCATCAGGGCTCGGGGCATTAATGCAGCATGTACGATGTCTGGATTAACTCCTGCCTGAACTGGTGCTCAAGCACACAAAGAGCGTTAGACCAGTGATGTGCCACCAACTAGCGTGGCACGTGGCTGCTGGCCACCCTCTGCTGTCTTGACGTGGAGGTACACGGACGGTGGCCGGGAGCACCTTTGAGCTAGCCAGCGGCATTTTAGAAAGTCAGCCTGTCTGGGCTTGGAACGGCCTTGTGCGTGAGGATCTGTTCTGATCCGCGATGAACCACAATGATCTGTGCAAATTGAATTGATGTGGGAATTCTCCTAACTTCCTCTTCTAGCCATTGACTCTCATTATGCCTTTATCTGCTAAATAGGAGAACTCCCTGCTAATAAGTGGGAATATTAGCTCCTTCTAGGCTGCAGTCAATTCAGCCCTAAACCTTTTCTTTGTTAAGCCAGCCTGGTGGAAGCCTTGGAGTCCTTCACCAACATATGCATTTTCCAGTCCCTCTGTCACTCTTGGTCCTCTGCAGCTCTTCATCATCCTTCTTGAATTAGAGGAAGGCTTGCATCAGTGTTGCCATGAGCACCAAATAACAGAAGTAATATAATTTAATATCCCTGATAGTATTCCTTCTAACTACAGCATTATGGCTATTTAACTCTTAAAGTCTTGTTCAGAGTCGTTGCTTTCAATCCTGTGAGCCTGCCTTCCCATCTTTGTCCTTTGAAGCATGACTCTCTATTGGTCCGTACTGAAATGAAAGCTACGTGCTTGCCACAGGTAGTCATTCCCTTTGTATTACCCTACAAGGCTAAATAAAAATAGGAAGAAAATAACTGCACAATTTGAATCACCATTATTGTTACTTTTTAATCAGAAAAACTATGTCAATATTTGAAAAAAAAATAGAATTTCGGTTTTCTGCTTTGGTGCAAAAATACCATAGGAAAGAAAATGCCAACAACAAAAATATCTAGATACAATTACAACCCTAGAAGTCATGACTATGCTGTGGCTAGTGTGACTCTTTTGTGGGTGAAGTTAATTCCTCTGTCGAGGCCAATCTAAGGCCTTTGTCCCCCAAAATTCTTCAAAAATAGGTTCCCCACAGCAGGTAGGTCACTCCTTCACTCAGGATTGAATTTCAATCTCTGTGCATATCAGATGAATAGGATTTGGTTCAATGAAAGAGTCTGAAGGGAAATTTTTTTTTCAAGCTGTGTGATGTGCAAAAACACCCAACCCATCAAGAAGAAAGGCATGAAAAAAACAATAGAGAAACCAAAAGTATAAAGGAGGAGTAAAGACATCCTTCGGGATAAGGCAATGGAACACGTGTGGGTGGAAAAGCACACAGGAGAGATATGGAAAGTATTCAAAGAGAAATTACCGTATGCCCAATGGTTATGTGTGCCATTGAGCTATAAATACTTCAGGACTGGAGACAAGGGTAAAATTTATAGAAGGAAGTGGAAAAAAAGTAATCTGAAGTAAGAAAAAGCTCTCTAAAAGCATAGGAAAATTGAAAAAATTGAGGTGGAGAATAGGGGAAAAAAAAAAAAAAGACCAGTTAATGACGTGAAGAGAACGGGTCCAAAGAGACATTTGTTTCTTTCACGTATGGGTCTCTAAGTGTGTAAGTTTATTAAAATCTTACTGTTAGCAATCCTGGTGTCAACTGTCAAAAAACACATTTCAGAAGCAGGCTGTACCACAGAGGCTTAGTATGGCTCTTCGGAGCCACCCTGGCTAAACCTCCTGGCCATCCCACATCTCTCCCATCGCTCGCCGGATCCACCCACTGCCTCCCGCGTCGTCTTACGCTCGACACTCCTGCGGGTCCCGACTGCTTTTCTAGTCTGTGTTTGTTCAGCATCAAAGGGGCCCAGTGCCTTCATGTGCCCTGAGACCAAGCAGAGCTACAAATGACACCACCAGTGCCACAGCTGGCTGTTTCTGGCTCCACGGCTGATGTACATTCATTTCTGTTTGCCCGGCAGTGTACCTGTCTATTGACACTTATAAGCAGGAATTTCACTTCCCCGGGTAATGGATGTGAGTATACAAATAAAATGTTGCAAATCCTGTATCTACCACTACACGTTGGGAACCACCTACAAGACCTATGCCCAGAGGTGTGAACAACTTCCAGCAAGGGTAATTATGCATTACCTTAAGGAATTCAGGTTCCCCAGGGCAGGATTCATCTCACCCGATTTCAGTTATTTAAGAGCTCAGTGCTTACTCCCAGCCAATTGTGTAGGCTCATCTCTAGAAACAGAGGAGGGAGAGGGGCTCCTTCAAAGACTCCAGCTCCAGCTCCCGATGAAGATTGCGTGGAAGGGCCCATCTCCGGCCGTGGACGAGCAGCTTGCTGGGCAAGGCATGGCTGGCTGCCAGGTGATTTCAACCTCATTGCTGGCGATTCTGTTTTCCATAACAGAAATTGTTGGTTGAGCTGTTGTAATATTTTGGGGATGCGTGTCAAGAGCTGAGAAGGAAGATTTTAAAGAAGGGGTCGAAGTGTACCTTCAAGACCGCCTTTGACCTACCACAAGCAGCTGTCTTCTGAAGCCCTGTGAAGGTTCATTCCAACAGAAGACACTTTACCACTGCTGTCATTTCACGATGGGCAAGTACGTTTCTCTCTTTTTAACCATCTCACCCCCGCTGAGTGAAACCGGCCCCCTGTACAGAAGGAACAGGAATCGCACACGCAGCCGCACTTTGCCCTGAGAAGCGGACACGCGAAAGCCGAGCACGACGGCCCGGTCTCTGCTCTGTCCTACTTGCTTTGCCGTAATTACATAAGCAGCATTTGCCTGGCTCCTACTTTCTCGTTTCCTTTGCTTGTTTTCTGATTTTTAGGACACTCTTTTACTCAAGTTACACTGACCTCTTTTGTGAGAGAAGGTAACATATTTTCTGACTAAAGCCTCTTATCTTTAATAACCTGGCACATTTACTGCCCAAGTCAATAGTTAGACTTGGGAATTCTTTTAATTAGAAAAGCGACCACTCTAATCAATAGCAAAACCTGAAAGCCCCATGTAACAGAGAAGCAGCTATGCAGAAATCTAGACCATCCACAAGCAAGGCAGACACCTACAACAAGTATCATACTCATTTTTCTCCTTTTCATTCAGCAGTGGAAAATATGTGAACATATTGCAGGGCATCCAAATGACCCTAAACAGATTCATCTGCAAAAAGTTCTGCTTTAGTTACAGTGGAATAAAAAAACCGGCAGCACCACTGATATTCAGGCCTGCTAAACACCACTCTCTCTTCATAAAAAAACTGGGTACCAGTTAATATATGCCACAATGCTCCCTCCACTCCTGCCACTGCCGTTTAACCACGCGGCTGGGGGAGGCTGGCAGCAGCACGGTGGCTTATCTGCCTTCGGTAGGAGCTCACCGAAGACAAGCTGAGGGTTTCCTTCTCAGATCTGCAGGTGTGTAGCATGGGGGGCAGTTAATGCAATGGCACAGACAGCCATGGTCCCGTGATAGCCAGCCGGCACGGCGACGGATTTTCTCTTCAACCCGTGACGGAGCCAGGGTAATATAAAAACTGTTTTATCCAGGATATAAGAAAACTTGTCCTGTGGACAAGAGTGGTGAACAAGGCAGGGGTGAACAAGGGAGCAGAAGGCACGTGGTGGCAGGGGAGAGGAGAGAAATGGGTTAAACCAGAAGGTAATAGAGTACAGAAGGTCCAGCTCGGTCCGGAGGTCCCATCCTCAGCCCGCTGCCGCCCGGGCAGTGCTGTGACGGCCAGCACAGGGACGCAGCGCGTGCGGGGTGCAGGGGTCGTGCTCTGTGTGCATCCTAGATACGCGTTAGGATGCTGCAGGGTTGCTTTAAAACGTACTTGTCACGGGCACCTGTAGAGAAAAATTTGGTCCTCCAACTTTAAGCTAAGCATTTGCCAACCTCCTGACCCGCAAGGCTGAAAACCAACATAAGAGATTTTTCTTGAAAGCCTTTGCGCCGGGTGACTGCTGGTTAGTGAGTACCGAGCGCCTTTTGTACCCAGCCCAGCACGATGGCGCTTCTCTACTCAAACAGAATGGAAGATTAATCAGATGTTAAAAATTACTATTCAAAAGATATTCTGTGTCATAAATATCCAGACTCACAGCAGCACATTCAGCAGCATGTCTGAACCCCCTTCCTCTTCGTGAGAGGAACAGAAACTGCTTCTCAAACAGATGAGAACAAGACTTTTGTTTTGTTTTGTTACAAAGAAAAATCGACTGATGATAGCAGATATTAAAAAAACAACCCCGCTTAATTATAATCTTTCTGGAGCAACCAGGATGGCTTCAGATTATTTTACATAACTGTGTTAAATCCCCCCGAGAATTATTTGCCTCCTACACTCCAGGGTGCCTGAGCTTAAAAGATGGCCAGTTATTTAACAGGCTTGTGAGTAGCTTAAAAATGTACCAGCACTTGCTGCAAAAGAACAATTGCGAGTGGGTTTACATCGTTATCTGCACAGCCCCTCTACAACGGGCAGGAGATTGTTCTTTGATGGTTCATTTTATTTTGAAATGTGTATTGTACCTGTCCTGCTGTGTATTCAAATTGTAATAAGCTTTATATATATATATATATGGCCAAGGCTGGGAGTCTCTTTACAAGCAGTATTTGCAGTAGCAGCCTTGCAAAACTTCACTAGTCAGCTTGCACAAAGACAGCATTTTTTCTTCTATAATTTGGAAAAGGAAGGAACATCTTACTTTCCTGCATCTCCTTCCTAGAAAAGGAGAAGCAATCTGACTAATGAATAGCCCAATATTTTTGTGGGGACTTAGAAATGCAACCGGGAAAGGAAAAGATGGCAAGATTCAGCCCCAGCTGTGCTGCAGTCTTTCTTTGGATTACATTTATTTCTTCTGATTTTTGGTGTTTAAGGTATGTTTCTAACCACAATTCTCTATGTTTACCTAACATCAATTATGAAGATAAGTAACAAAGCGAGGAGAGAACTGAATTTTTGTTCATGGACTTTTAAGCCCAGTAACTTTCAAAAGAATTTGCATGCAGGCTACTGGAAGCAGCGCCTTTGTACCACCGGAGTATCCCTCACTGGAGGACGAGCCTCTTGCCTGAGCTTGAGCAGGCAGGAGGACAATTTGTGTCTTCTCTCCCTCCTGTGGGCTGTCTTTTCCGAGTAGAGGCAGGTCTTAAGGCAGGTAGGTAAAAGGACTAAGCAGTGCATGGCTTTAGCATGGCCCAGGTATTATCTTCACTGCCATAGAGACAACAAACGAGAACGCTGGTAGTATGTTCATTTTCCTTTCCCTCTGATGGGCTGGCAGCAAAATATGTCATCTGTTAATCGAATTCTCAGTGAGCTATACAGGGACAGGAGTGGCTATTAGCCATAACCATGAAGGTGGAAGATCGGAAGCAAAGCCCGACGCAGCGGCTCTTTCTCAGCTGCTGATGGTAAAAACCAACTCAAATATCCCACAGAGCTGTAAAAGAGAGCTGAAGCCACTCCTGAGCATCACTGCACCACCACCAGCACCCTTGGACTGTGCCTAATAAGGCTGAGAAAGTCTTTTCTGCTATTATTTTGGATGGTTAATCGAGCTGAGGACTGGATGAGGGGCATGGTGCTTACAGCAGGCAGCCAGCCCCGAAAGCAGCCTTCGGAGAGACACCCAAACTCTCCGCGGTTCCCAGTCCACGCATAAGAACCTTTTAGTTATAACCATGACCCCGTCTTCTTCCAGCAGCGGGAAAGCTGGAAGGACTGGACTTAGCGCTGCTGGGCTCAGGGTTGAATCTCATGCTGGGAGGTTCAGAGGAAGGTCCCCCTGTGCCTGATGGCTCCGGTGCCTTCTGCAGGCCCCCTCCACCCAGTAACCCCTATCCTGCTCTTGCACAGAGGGGCTGGTGCAGGTCAGGGAATGGGAGGAAGAGGCACTTTGTGGAGTCAATGTCACCCCTTCTTCGTGCCCTGGGACTAGATTTCCTGTGTTTGTGGCAGGGTGGAAGGGAAAATATGGCCCTGAGCGTGATGACTGTCATTCTTGTAACCAGGGACTGATGTGAAACCTTCAGCACTGAAATCAAAACCAAACAAGAGGGGCCCTAAGCTGGTTGCTATGTGAAAAAACAATCATCTCCTGCAAACTGGTCAGAAAGGAGTATAGACCTCAGTCACCAGTTACAAACCGGTTGAGAAGGACAGAAGTTCATCGTGTCCCAGGCAAGACTAGATCACCTGGAGTCAGCATCCCTGAGCTGCAGACAGATCCTAACGCTTAACGAAAGGGTAAGTCGCACATTGATGCAAACCCAAGTGTATGGGAACCTGCAGGGTCACGTCTGCTGCCGGGAATCCCTCGGCACTGCAGCACCGCGGGTCGGCGCTGGGCCTCCCTTCACACTTGGTTGAAGCTGTTCAAGAGGATGTGCCAAAACACGGATCTCTAAGCTCAGGAGGGAAAGGGAACAACCAGAGTTCAAGCTGACAGAGAGACTGTGCCACAACAGCCGAGATGAGCTCTGGGGCAAACGGAAGAAGGGACAGAGCCCGAGCAGCCCTGCGGTGGCCGGAGGACCCAGGCAGTGGCTAAAACGCAGCCAGTTTCTCACGAAAGCTCTTTGCAGGGCTGGAGATGGCAGCAGCGGGCAGCGCGTCACGCTGGCTCGGATGAGCGGACGGGTGGCATGGCGGGACTGATCGACCCTGCCCTGGGACCTGCTTCGCCATCTCGGACCGTGCCGGGGTCCAGTCCCCGCATCTCTCTGCATCCCATATGCTGTGGGCTGTGGCTGGTTCTGGGCCCCCAGCTCACCCAGCCTCCTGGGGCTGTGGGGTAGGAAAGAGGAACTCCCCTCTCTCTCCTTCTCTGTATATGTAAAAATTTTCCTCTGAACGCATGTAAGCAAACTCATCTAGAAAAAAGAAGCTCGAGTCAGCTTTCCAAGAAGTCTGTGGAGAGAGATTGATTTTGTGCTTGCGAGGGTGTAAATTTGGGCTTTGTAACTTCAGTGGAACTATTTTGAATTTGCCCCATATAACAACGCTGGCCATTTCTGAATACAAATAGAAAATACAACAATTAATATTAAATACCTTCAATCACATTTTGATGGGCTCTGTATTTCAGAGCTGAGGTAAGTGCCTTCTCTTTCTGCTATTAGTATAAAAGCTACATGACTACGCGGTATTATTATATGGCAGAACTGACAGGGAAGTACAAACCTCATCTTAATTGCTGGAAAGAAATTTAAGAGTACCTAGTTGACGAGCTTATCTTATTCACCCTCTGGGTTTGCTACTTATTCAGTTCAGGGTAATAAACATACATCATTTACACTCATAAGTACATTATGTCCTTTCTTCCCCTTAAATAAGTCCCAGTAGGGAGCACTGCAATTGAGCTGCCAAAAAGGAAACCTTGGAAAAAGTCAAAACACACGATTTTAAAGCTTGAGCACATAATAAATCTACACTGTCAGCGTGACAGATCTGTATTTTATAAATCAGCCCTCTAACCAGCTTTTTAAAACATAATGGAGCAGTCCCAATTACTACTGGCAGCTCAGGGAGCGGGGAGTGGGGGCGCAGCTGGTGCGACAGGAGAAGCACTGTAAGGAGCAGTGCCAGCCACCCGCCCCACGCAAAACCAACATCACTGCCACAGCACCCGAGTCCACGCTGCAGGGAGAAACCTGCAACCGAGGAAGCAATACAGCGCGCCCAGAAATTTTTACTCGACCCTGTAACTTTTCACAAGGAATTCTAGCAGCGTTCGAAACACCGGATCCATCTCCGAAACACGCTGCCCTGGCTGGCAAGCGGCGTGTGGCCGAGCCGAGGTTTGGGTTTGAGATGGAGGAGACGGTCCGTCCCGCAGTGGGCCGGTACGAGCGGCCGGGTCGCCCCTTGTCTGCAGTCCCCTTGCAGGGGTGGCCCGCAGAAGCCCGCGAAGTGCCCTCACCGGGGCACTGCCGCGATCCAGAGTGCTGCCCCGAGCCCGAGAGCATCGTCATAACCCAGGTCCGCATCCCCTTACCTCCCTGCTCGGCCACAAGGAGAAGTGATACACTCAAAGCACATACTCCATATGCTAATTTAGGTGTTCACCTGCAGTACATAGGTGCCCAAAGGATCTCCATTGACCAGACATTAAAAGTCTGAAACACAGACTCTGTAGGAGGTGCTGAAGTTGATCTCTGGTGGCATACAGGCTGTTTAAATAAGCTCCGAGGAGAGAGGACTTCCAAAGAGTGTCCTAAAATTATTCCAAGGGGAACCAAATAATCTTCCCTTTTCCAACCAGCCTGAGATTATTTCCATAGCACAGAAGGAGTGCCGCCCCTTCCTCAGCACAAGCAAATGCTACTCTGGAAAAAGAAGTTGAAATGTTCTTGAGAACAAGGCGATTAGTGGAGAGTTAGGCTAAGCAAGTCCAGTCTCCATTGAAAATAAAAGATATTTAACATTTATGTAACTTAAACATTGCTGCTGTTCAATGAGCTGTAGAAATTAAAGACTAAAAAAAAAAAAACTTGCATCAAGCCATCTGTGCCTCCTGTCTGTTCAGCATGGGGTAGAGACTTAACAAACAAAGATTAATATGTAGAAATGGAAAGAACCATGTACAGAAAAATGCAAATAAGCAGCAGGACTGCGGAGCCAGAGCAGGGGCTGAATCGTAACCTTGAGACAGATGGATGGGGCAGCTTTTCCACAGTTCGTGAGAAATCAGCCTGTGTTTCAACTAAACCTTTCCAGCTGCGAGCAGAGAATTAAGGGAGGCCAGAGAGGAGGGGAGCGTTGTTCTGCACAGAAGAGCTGCACTCGCAGGCTGCGAACACCTCAGGCCCGGTCACTGCAAACGTTACGAAGGACGCAGAGGAAAACGTCGGGGAAACAAGAGGGAGAAGAAAAACTTCCCCTGCTCAGGGCCTGAGCCTCACAGAAAGGTAAAAGGGACAAAGGACCCGCAGGCAGCGCCTTCGCGCCGCGGGGCAGAAGGATGCTCGGGGCTGCCCCTGGCCGGCGAGAAGCTGACGGGTCTGTGCCAGTCGTCCCTGCCGCGGACCCGCTCCTCTCCACGTCATCTGCGCATGGTTATTTGTATGAATCGCCCGGGGCAAACCTCGTTATCCAGCCCCAAAGAACCTGTCTTCAGTTTTTCACGGGGCACGTGTAGAAATAACAAAAGAACATTTTTACTCGAAACCTAACACAAAAGTCCACGAAATTTTTTGGTTGCATTTCTCACTGAAAAGTAACAAAAGCGTTTGCAAATGGCACCGCTGCTCAGCCCTGTTTGTCCCCTTTCCCAGGGGAGCTCTGACCTAAAAAATCCCTGAGGGTTTCGTAATCGATCAGGATCCGTATTTTCCAGGAGAATGCCTTTTTAAAAAAGCATCTGAAAGCTGACTCTCAGCTAATCCCTTCACAACAAAAAGGCACCTTCTTTCCATGTTTTCTTCTCTCTGCTCTTTTTTCTCTCTCTCTGCTATTTTTTTCTCTCTGCCATTTTTTCTCTCTCTCTGCCATTTTTTTTCTCTCTCTGCCATTTCCTACACTTTTAAAGTGTATATCCAAATTTTCTGATTCTTCCCTGTCCCCGTCTCTGCAGTCAGTTCTTAGTAAAAGGGTAAGTAAAAGATGTGGCCCACTCCATGCTTTTGTGCTCCTTTGGGAAGGGCAGGCCACAGGAAAGAAAGAAATGGGTGCATGAGCCACATCCCCCCCTCCGTCACCGAACGTGTGAGCAGGATGGTAGCTCTGATCTCAGAGTACAGAAATACCAGCAGCCCCTGTCTGGAAAAGTGAATTTTCCTAAATGCTTAGGCAAATCAAAGGCTTTGGAGCTGTTATTAATAGACTGGGATAGCTGGGAGAAAGCTCACTGTATACACTAACAAAAATGTGTCTAAGTACTTTGGAGACGTGAATTTCTATTTTTAGAGAGATGTGGGTAGTTAAGTAACCCCTGGCTGCTTGTGTCAGAGAAGCAGCGGCAAGTGTCCTGCCTACGGAAAACCCCAAGCCACAAAGGACGGAGGAAAGAAAGAATTTCCCATAAGACTGAAACAGAGCCTTTCAGCTGAGGGAGACCCAGAGCGCAACGAAAAATCCGGATGGACAGACAGGCACACGTCGCTGGGCGAAGCCCAGCCAAGTCCAGGGTAAAAGGCAGCAGTGAAACCGCAGAAGAAGGGCACGACCCACCAGCCTGGGACAGGAGGGGCGGGAGAGCGGCCCTCCCACCGAAATCGCAGGGGGCATTTCAGGTAGGCACCGTGCAACTACTCCTATCGGGATTCAGCCACGGTGCCGGAATTAACGGCCCTTCCTCAGCCAACAAACCCGACCGGTGATCAGAGCCCCCCAGCCCGGGAAGAGCAGGGCTCCGGCAGCCCTGAGCCGCTGCAGGTGGGCTCGGCCGCGGCTCCGAAAGCAGAGGGTCCGCGTGCAGCACCGGGGGCTGCAGCCCCCCCAAGCCGCAGAGTCTCCCTTGAACATCTCCCCTGCAACGCCAACCCCACTTCAAACCTTGTTATCGTGTCACACAAAATTGAAAGGGGTGAGAGGCAGGAGCAGAAAAGAGAAAGATTTCTGTAGCTTCAGATGAAACATGAATAAAACTGGTTTCCACTGCCGTGCAGTCTAGGGAAGAGGCTGTTCAGAGCTTGCTGTGCTCACTCGTCGGCAGAGAGCGTGGGGTTCACCGCTCCACCGCCACGGGCTTTGGCAAATCTGGGGTCGAGCTGTCTAAATGCTCCAACCATTTTCAAACGCTCCCTGAGAATGGCTGATTTGCCCAATTTCCAGCTAACCTTCTTAACTTGGTGCTTCCTGGGGGACAATTAAACAGCCCTAAGCAACAGGCTTGGAGATAGCCTGCTGTGGGCTCTTGAGACTTTTCTACAGAGTCTAGTATTAAAAAGGTTAATCAAGCCCTGTGGTGGCCAAAAAAGCCTACTCTAGAATTCATTTGCCTTGATCACTTCCTATTCATAAGAATGAAAAAAAACATATTTTGGTGCAATTAAGAGAACATGGCTAATGTTCAAGCTTGGCTTTGTCCACTTCATTCATCTGGAGTAGTACCGCCGAGCATCTGGGGAGCTGCACAGAGGTGAGCGGGCCAAGACCTGGTGACAATCTGATGATTTGATCTGTGTCACAGTCCTTTCCCATCTTTAAAAAGACCTGAACATTTTATTAAGGGCATCCAAGAGGATGCTCGTGATGCTTCTATGTGCAGTACAGGTGCTTATCTTAATGACATCTCCGCCCGTCGTCAGCTCTGACTATTAAACACAAAACTGGAAAAACACAAGAGCAGTCTTAGAAGTGTCTGTATGGATGGGTGGATAGCGAACCCAGAAAGGAAGAAAGTTCAATTCTGCAGTTCACTCAAAGTGGAGATTCTCAATCTCTTCTCCTCTGGCACGTTCCAAAATCTGAAACAAAAATATTCAGTGAGGAATTCTCTCTGCAGATATATTCATTATATGCTGCTGTAAACTCTGCAAACCACCTCCCACACCACGGGCAGCTATTCCAGACATTAGCTGACTCTCACTTCAAACACCAGGGAGGAAATGGATGTAGTGGGACCACTGACACCTCTGGGCTCTGAGCAACGAGGACCACCAGCACCATTACTGTCTCCAGGAGCATCGCTCAGCTGCATCCTCTCAGGTACCCGCAGGCAGTCGGCCTGCCTTTGGGATTAGCCACGCCATGGTGCTGGAGGCAACGGAGCCTGGATTCTTTGGATCAGGCTCAGCTTGGTTTCTTGAAAGAGTTTGACTGCTTCAGGTGCAGAGTCCTGGGGAGCAGATGGCAGAGTTGGAACAGGACCAGTGTGGAGGTGCAGTACAGAGATAACGCATAGAAGCAGCACAGATTTGGTGTGGCCACCATTGAGCCATGGCAAGGCTGGACCCAAGCTTGAATTCTGCAAAGGTTCCTGAGTGACTCGGTGGATCCTCCTGGGAGCCTAAGGTAGGGCAGGGTTTGTCCACGTGAGAACAGCTCACGTAGCTCCAGCAGTCACCACGCTTCACGTGAGCTAATCTTTCTCCCTGAATCTAGGAGCTTAGGGCAGGTACACCAGGACAGTGCTTACGTAAAGAGAGGACCCAAAGGAATTTGTTAGAAACTGCCCTCTACAAGCTTAGGGAGGCTGTATCACCTATTGCCTTCCCTTGTTATCACAGGGGTTCTCCTTACAAGCACAGGAGGAAAACACTTGCTGATTTTTGGAACATCACAATGTACTATATATGCCCAGGAAAGGCAGAAATCCCCAGCTCGCATGTTCTGGGCCAAAATTTTAGATCCTGAGGTGACAAAAAGGTAACATCTAAGTAATTGTGGAGCTCCAGTAAGGAGTGCTGAGGGACTGCTGTGCCCTGCTTTTAATTGGTGTGACCCACCATGAGCAGACCAACAGTGATCCACATCAGTCAGCAATCTGGCTCACTGATCCTGCTTTGCATTTCCTTCTCACTAGACAAAGGCCGCGCCGATGAGTACGCTCTTAGTTGTCCGAGAGGGGATGTAAACTCCAATGAAAGAATTCAAAGCTCCCAAAGATACTGAGAAAAGGGAAGCGGGAGATTCCCAGTCCTGCTGTTCTGGCATGCCATTTGGCAAATTTTCCTTAGGACCTACGATTGGCAGTAGGTGCACTTTTCAAAACAGAGGAAAGAGGAGCGATGTCCTGCCACTGCAGTATTTCCACTTGGAGGGTATCTCCCAGGATCTCCACCGGGGAAGACATTACTCAAGAGCTGCTTGAAAGCAGCAGGTTTTGCTAACACATTCCAGGCAACTGGGGTTCCTTTGGGTCCTCTCCTTCTCTTTCCATTGTCCTCCAAAACCGGTGATGTTTCACAAGAGCCTGGAGGCGTGGGAGACGGGACCTTCCTCTGGAGCTGGGTGAGGACCACGGAGCCTGGTGCTGGGGTGGCCGTGGTCTGGGGACATCAGTGCCGGGCTCCCAGTCCTACAAGGAAGGGCAGCCATGAGTCCTCCTTGATGTTCCCAGCGAGGTGGACGTAGGTGGCAGAGGAACCAGACAGATTCCCTTGGTGGCACATGACTGTGAAGACGGAGCTGCCTGGTCCCTGAGCAGCCCCAGCTCCCCTCTGCTCAGAGCGGGATCGCTCAACCCACAGCTGCAAGTCACACACCCAGGTTCAGCTCGCAGGGAAATTTAATTCTGTGCTCAACCAGCCATTGATAACAACAGTCTTCGCTGCTATAAAACTCTCTTTTTCTTGATGACAGAAAAAGAAATTCCTCCTTTCACACAGCCCTTGTCAGGGTGGATGGTAACTATGGAGCCTTTCAGACTCATTGGGTGTTTTCAGGTGTGAAAAAAAAAAACAAACCCAAAATCTTACCAGGTATAAACGAACAGCAAAGATATATATATATAATATAAAGCCTCACCATAATTGATGGAATACAAACATGTGTGTGTCTGAATGAAATTGCAGTGGTAAGTAAAGGTTTTCTTCGTTCTCTCCCATTTTTCAAATAATCCTTGAAAATAAATATTTGAGGTATTTTTCATGTGAGAGACAGAAAGAGAGGAAACAGATGCATCATTCTTTACAAGCTATTATTTTTATATTCCTAAATAGCTGCTGTATTAAGAAGCCAAGAGAACACAACTGTGTATTTAGTATCAAAACAAACTCGGTATGAGTAGAGCCAGCCCTGTCTGCTCTCCCAAGGGCCTTGCTCTAACATACCTCAGCTTTGATTTGGAAAAACATCTTTAGGGAAAGAAAATGCCACAACCCCTTGTCTGCCTGGCCACTTGCCTGCCTGCAAACGGCTGGCCATGGTGCTAATGAAGGCAGGAATGGGATTGCAAAAGACACTTCCCTCCCTCAAAAGGAGAAAAAGAAAGAGAGAAAAAAACCCCAGCAACCTGAAACCCCCAAAGTTTGTGCACTGGCTACTGAGCTGAGACTCATTTTGCACAGGCCACCAGGCAGACATGAGATGGTAAGACGTTTTAATTGCTAATGGCCTGGTCTGGATTTCAATGCGTGACACAGAGATAAAGGACTCTATATCCTATTATCAGTCCCCTGAGCAACTGTTACATCTTATTAAGTGTAACTAGATTCATAGGTCAGAATCCCATACACGGAGAGTACATGTATTTTCTTTGACTGGAAGCAAAGTATTATCAGGGCATTCCTTTGCCATAATAATGGTTTGCAAGTTCCTAAGCAGAGCCCTTACATCAGGCTTTGATATTTTTACTTTCATACTGCAGCTGTTGAAGTGACAAAGCTGGGCTGGAGAGCTATTTGTGCAGCAGGGATGAAGAACAGACACAGATTGCTGCTCTTTTATGTCGCTTTCCACCCCAAAAAAAGTCTAGGTAAAAAGCATTCAGATAGCGCTGCCGTCATCGTTTTGCAGAGAGAGAAATCAAGGCCAGGCACAGCTATGGGCTTTGCATAAGATCACACAACAAAGCGGTGCAAGGGCAGGAGCGGGAGCGAGCACGTGTGATGTGGCCGCGCTCTCTAACCGACGGGCCGTCACTTCCTTCGCCAGCCCCGCGACGGGAACGGGGAAGGCAGCGCCGAGCCGCGCGGCGACTGCAAGCTCACCCATGACTTGGTGCCCGAGAGAAAGACGCAGATTTTCATACAGGTCAACTTCCAGGCCAAGTCAGCATCAACACAATCCCCTAAGAAATGAGGCCAGCGAGAACTAATGCTGGGTATTTGGCGTTTTACGTGCACGCCTCTCCCTAAAGCTTTAGAGCTTTTGCTTCTAAATAGACGCCTGGCCAGATTCTGATCCATCGTACAGCAGCGTAGCTCCTCCGAAGGCGACGGAGCCACGTCTATTTTTATCAGCTAAGAATCTGATCCAGCCCTCTAGGAAAGAAGGGGGCACGCAGGGGGTGAGCCGTTCACCTCCTCGCCGCCTCTTGTAGTGCTGCTGCCCGCCCCAAACGCTCAGCACCTCGCAGGACTGGGGTCTTCAGGGTGAGGCTGAACATATATTCTCTGGTAGTCGCTGAACTGATTGCCAGCAGAGAGGGAACTGTAAGTCAGCGGTGATAACCGGGGCCCTGCTGAGCTGTTGCCGGTGGGGAACCGTTGCAGCTCCGAGAGGTTGATAGTCTCTCATAAATAACGCATCTGCCAAGAGATGCTGCGGTTTCACTTGCCTTTCATTAAATGGTAAGAAAATGAGTTGATCCCTACTTGGAAATACAGAGACTTGTGGGTTTATTAGCTGCATTACCCACCTCACCCTTCTTCGAGCAACATATTTTTCCTCCACTTGCAGAAAGTCAGATATTTTCAAGTCGCGGGCAAGAAATGTGAAACATGAAGAGGCATGTGGAAACCATAGTGCTGAGGGTGGCCTTTGCAGGCTGCACGAACCATTTTCTGGGTGCGCTGCTGATGCGTTGTGATTAGATGCCATTTTAGCTCGGTGAGAAGCATTAAGCGATGCTGTTCTTTCTCTGTCCTGCTACATCTGGTCTGGCAGCAGAAAGCTCTCTGTGATCTAAGAGAGATTTTGTGAGGTACAATCTTTCTTCAAGTCCTGCCTGGTTTTTTGGTCTTTTTTTTCTTTAATTTCTTTTAGATGAGTTTTCAGAAGCACTGAAAACTCGATGAATCACTTGGCTGAATGGCCCACATAGTTTCCTCTTAAGTCAGCTTTGGCAGCGAGCCACCGAACATATTCTGAGGCTTTGCTTCGAGTAATATTGTTATTAGTGAGATTATTCAAATATTTGAAGCCGGGCCACCCATCCCTTGTGTAACCCACTCCGCACTTAACCAGAGGGAGGAAGGCTGCAGGATCAGGCGGTAGAAATCCAGGCACAAAAGCACTGATCGAGAGGAAAGCTCGCCTCCAACACCGAAGGAATTTCCCTTTGGATATAACACATGCCCAACTGCAAGGCTGGGGCAGTCCAGCTGCGTGCTGCCGGCCTTAACGGCGGCTGGATGCGGCCTCCGGAGCGATCAGGCCCAGAAAGGGTCGTGCCAGCCCTGCGGACGAAGCAGCCGCCGCCGCCTTCGTGCTCCCCTCGTGGGGCGACGGAGCCTCCGGCAGCGCCGGGACGAGCGTTCCGCTCCCGGGCTGCCGTCGGCCGGCACAGGAGGGACCGCGGGGCCCGACGCTCGGGGCACGTACAAACCCGCAGGCGGCGTGAGTCAGCTTTGCCTCTGCCTCAGCACGGAACCATTTAGGTTGGAAAAGACCTTTAAAAATCGAGTCCAACCGTAATCCTCTTGCCCCCGCGTTCTCGCCGGGAAGGCGGCTGCGATTGCGTTCCTTGTGTTGCCCGTCTGGTTTCCCACCCTCAGCCTGGCACCTTGCTCTCCTTCGGGGACCCGACCCTGTCGGCGGCTGCCCTCCGTCCGCACGCCCGGCCGCTCCGACGTGAGCTCTGGCTTTGCGGAGGCTTACGAGGACAGAACGCCTGCGGGGGGAGGAACCGGTTTTGGACAAAGCAGTGCAAGCAGCTGGGGGGCGTTTCGAACGGATCGGAGCCTGAATCAAAACTCCTTTATTCCAAAATTCACCGTTCTGAGCTAGAGTCGAATTTTGCAGATGTCCCAAAGGATCTTCTCTGACAGAACCCTGGATCTGGGAGCAAATTCTCCTAGTACTGAATTCTGAGTGAGCCCACCTCTCTGCACTCTCCAGTGAGTTTAGAAAGTTTTTTGATTTTGAGCTAATCATTTAGAAAGGACAACAGTCTTTTTTCGAGCAACTGGATTCCAATTAGCTTTACTTTTCATTTCAAAAAAGGAAGCCACCGTAAAGCAAGCATCCTGCAAACTGATAACCTGATGCAAGCACAGAAGGACAAGTTCAATCAAACACATCTTGCTGTTTTAAAGCATGGCTTGCATTCATTTTAGACTCATTTTAGCATGGCAGGTCACAGCAGTATAAACATTGTGGGGAAAAAAAAAGGCCGAGCTGGCAAACAGTCAGAACTTGCTGTTCCTGACCCAGTAACCTACTTTTTGAGCACTACGTAACATGAAAGCCACCCCTAGCCTAGACTGCGACGTCACCTCTTACTTAACTTCTTAGAGGCAAATAGTGGGTCTGGCTGGGAAGAGTTAGATGAGATGTGGTCATCATTTACTTCGTTCTGGCCACAGAAATCATTTTGGGTTAGGCAGGAATACAGAGAGCGGTTTCTAACCCCAAGTCATTGAAAGCCACCGTCTAAACACGCACGCTCCACGCGGCAGAGTTTGGACTTGGGAGTCCATCATGCTGACGCATAGAGCAACCTCAAATTTCGTCTACAGCACCAGTGCCACCGTCAGCATCGTGGCTATGGGTAAAGTAATTGTCCAAGGGAACACTTCGAGAAGGAGACCTGATTTACCTCCCTAGTGCTGCTTTAGCTATTTTCACTTCAACTCCCTCATCCTGACCTGGTGTGGTATTCAGAGACCACATAGCTCAGTCTTTAAAGGCAGGGGAGACTTGAGGACCTCTGCGACCAGCTGCTCTCCTGCGATAGCTCTCCATGCCTGTTCTCCCGTCAACAGGGCGACGGCAACAGCCATCGAGACCCACCAGCGCTGGGATGGCATCCGCCTTCCCCCTCCCCTCTTCGCTCCCCCGGATCTCTCCCCCATCTCAGGCTTCCCTTCAATCCGAGAAGCAGCCAAGCTGATCCCACGCTGCACACTTTGCCACCTCTGTTCAGGTTAATGAAGGATCTTGGGGAACTGCTAAATAAGGTGGGAAAAGACAGATTCTCAAGGATACGCAGTATCCCTTTTTTCCAGGCCAACTCCTGGGGTACTGGGAATTTTCTCCTGCATCTTATCTATAGTTTCTCTTCATTTTTTTAATGACAAAAGTGGCGTCTCTGGTTGAAATGCACCTGGATACAGTGTCGGTAGCCTGCAGACAAGAAAAGCGGTAACCTGTGGCACTCATCATCCAGAGACAGCCCTTGCTTAACACCTGCTGTCCCCAAATGGGTCAGGCAGCAAACACCAGCTGCAAAGTTAGTATCTGTCTCACAGCACGGTGGATCATCTATTTTCACGTCGTATTCCTGGGACTTCCAGGGGGGAAAAAAAAGAAAAAAAAGCCAATTATGCTACTGCTACTCTTCTGACAGAGCAAAGGGGGAGAGTTGGATCACTGAATCAATGCTAAAGCAGAAAGGAGCGAGACGACTTGCTGGGTGTTTTGGTAGCCCACATTTCACTTGAGCTAGTGGAGGGGTATGGAGCAGCCCTTGCAGACTGCGGCAGAAGGCAGGAGTGCAAAACTCTCCAGAAACTCGACAAAAAGACTTCCATGAGTGCCAGGGTGTCTCGGCACAGCCCTGGCACTGCAGGACCAGGGAGAGCTTAATGGGGCCCCAGTTCAGCAAAAGACTGTCTACATCTTCAAAGCATTTTGTTTGCTGAAAGCCAGCTGGAGTTTTCCCATTGAAACACAAATGGAGATGGACTAGGAGTAAAGTTTTCAGGCAGTTTTCTGCTAGAAATAAAGGAAGAACAGAAACAGAAAATAGTACTCATCTAGTGTTGTTTGAAACTGTATCTGCCTCTGTGAACAACCTTGGAAATCAATGTTTAATACTAGCCATTAAGAAGCAAAGGATAAACTGAAGGACTAAATTCAGGCCTGAAAGAATTAATATTTTACTGAACATCAGGGAAAATAAATAAGAGTAGTAAGACAGAGTGAGAGAAATTACAGAGGGAGCTCTTTAGGGAAATGATGGGAAAAGGTTCTTTAGCGGAATATGCCCATTTTTGCAGGTGATTGCTTACATTCCGTCTCTCAGCAGAAAAACACACACTATAGGAAGAGGTGGAAATGAAATGACTTTCGGTTGAACATTCCGGCTACATGCAAAAAGAAGCGGTTGAAATAATCAGAACAAAATGTCTTGAAGTTATTCCACCTTCCAGCTGGCTCAAACTGACTAAGATTTTATTTCTGTTGACACTTTGACTTCCCTATTGCAGAGCAGGAAGGGACCGGGCACTGCAGTATCTTAAAAATTCTAGCTACATTTTCTTGCATCATCACAAACCATTTTTCCACCATCTCTTTTACCAGCAGTTTTAGCTTAACCTAAGATTAAAAACATATGGAAGTATTTCACTCTAGCTGGCATAAGCACAACACAAAAGTAAATGTTCTAATAGACATAAAAAGTCATTTTCCTTTACTACAATGTCTAATTTAGATCTCTGAAATTGTAAAATTAAAATCTATTCTAATCCATACTTACACAAAAATGCATTTCTAGCAGATTATAATATCTAACTGCTTATTACACAAAAATCTTGAAATGACTGTATTGTAAAAAAAATAATTGCCTAATTATGAAATCCTGATGATAAAGACACCATTGTCATGAAAACATCTGGGCTACCAGCCCCCCAGAATGCATGAAATTTCAATAGGCAGAGAAAAATCAGGAGGCAGATGAAAGAAGAGTTATAAAGAGGTCCAGAGAAAAAACATCACCCACTGCAATTTCTGTATCGAAGTGTGGGTGATGACTACAAACAAGCAAGCCAGTAATAACCTATTCACAGTAGCAGAGCAGGAAACATGTATGGGGATGTGAGGGACAAGTAACAAATATTATGCCTATTTTTGCATAACCTTGGAAAAAAAAATACATCTACTCTACCTCTCTATAATGACAACCTGGAAAAATATTCATTGTATCAGGGTGTTAGAAGACCGTTTAGCAATCTGATGCCCTAGAATAAGAGTTGTCAGATTTGAACCAAGCAGCAATAAGTAGCATTTCTATAGCATTTAACCCACAATAAACATCATTGAAATGAGATTCGAAGAAGAAAACAGGAAGAGGAATAGGAATGAAGGAGGGGGAAGGGCAGTTACGCACAAACAGGAGAAGTATTGAGAAAAGTAAGAGAAGTTTGACTGTTGCGTTCAGTTCAGCCCAGCAGGACTAATTACCAATGAGAAATCTGGTCCTTGTTAAGCCTCTTGTAAATGTTACGTTAATAGTGAAGTTAGTGGCTATGCATACTTTAGCCGCTTATGAAGCGATGAAAGCTTTTCTTGGAAAACAGGGACTACAGCAACATTGTTATCCCAGACGTGAGATGCTACACCAAAAGGACCAGAAGAAGCATGAGAACGTCTGCGGTAGGCTGGGAGATGCAGTCTAGGGAGAAGAGACCTTGCCTGCGAGCCAGGATGCCATCGTGCTGGAAGGATCTCTCCCAAAGCAGGGCTTTTCTCCTTTTCCACCCAAGCCCAAGCCCAAGCCCTGAAGATGTGTCCATTGCTAACTGGCCCTCAGCACGCAGGTGATTCCAGGTGAGCTAATGAGAACTCCATCGTTCAGATGGTTAAAAGTTAAATGCATAGAAGTATTCAGAGATCTGACAGCTCCAGCAAGGCTTGATTTCTTAACTCTAACTAGAGCTCCCACCACTGGCAGCAACTTTTCACCACTGATCAGCCTGAACCTTGGACTCTGCAATGGAAACCTCATGTGTAAATAATCTGCAAGGCCCCGGAACCAGACTTTATGGATGAGACGTCAGAGGGTGATGTATCACTGATAGGATATGACACTTTTTTACGGGGGTGATTACAATGCAGATGGCATCAAAAGCACAGTAGCCTTCTCACATGGTTGCCATCTGTGATTCGCGGCTAAAGGTTATATGAGGATTCCTATTATAAAATGCTGCTGGCTGAGATTTATAATTCAGTGGACAGCCAAATTCTCAGCCAAGAAGACCTTCTGAATGAAAACTGTTCAGTTGTGGGTATTCTGCTCATGTTGGATATTTTTGACCACTAACACGATAAAATCCACAAAGCAGCACCAGCCTGTGCATCTGATATGTTTTCCAGAAATGGCTCTGCACAACAGCCGAACCGACGGAGTCGATCGTCTCCTTTGGCCTCGGGTCTGCCTGCTGGTTCGCGCAGTGTTCAGATGGTAGGATGAAACTCACCCTCCGTGCGAAGGCTCACCACAAGATTTGTACAGCACTTAAGTCTGCCCTAAGCCTGATATTTGGGCTTACAGGGGATTTAAGAAGAGTGTGGACAGTGCAATGGCCCGCGGGGTACTGGTGAATAGAGTCGCACGCACTAGGAAAAGCTTTCATATCTTCTGCAGAAGTGTTACTCTTCTGCCAAGTAAAGAAAGATGTGGTTGCTATTTACTTTCCAGCACATATTGCAAAGCTCAAGTTAATTAAACTTCTAAAACACACAACAGAATAAATCTGTATTGACATAATGCCAACAAATTGTATATGAACTCTTCCCCATGCACTTAGTAAATATTTGCTTGGAAGGAAATAACTTGCGCTGTCCTGGACAAAGGACAAGCCAGTTAGGGCACTGGAGCCAAGAGCCTCTTTTCTGTTCTTGTGGGCTCCAGAGCATAAAATCTAGGACTCCCTGAGTCGACTTACACGGAGTTCAAATGTCAGGCAAACCCATCAGAAAGAAGACAGGCAGGATAAACCTCACAGGCCTGACGCCAGGCTCACCGTTAGGGTGGCCACTGGTAGCTCTGTGGCACTAGAGGATCTTGGTACAGCATCAAAGACCTCACGTATTTCCCGGGGGGGGAGTAAAGTTTGTAGCATAGGGGTATGTCAGTGGTTGGAAGGATGGCCCAAATCCAAAACCACCCCCAAAGCTCAACATACATTACAGAAAAAAGTCCCCTCTTCTTCAGAGATGCCAGCCCTTGTAAAGACTACTGTAGCTCTCAAAATCCAAGCACTAGAAACCTAGGAATATTGGGTCTGTTACTCATTTACCTTTAGGTGAATTTCCAAAGCACTCCACGTATGGATAGATTTCTAAAATATATTTTCTCTTGTCCAAAACCTAGTTACTCCCAATAAAATGCACAAGAAGCCCCAGCTGAACCTTGTTTGACATTTACAGAATGCCCTTTCAGATAACTCTAGTCTATTAAGGCAATTTCATTCTGTTAGGCTCTGCAGTGACTAAATACCTTTGTTAATGGCAAAGCTGCCTCTGACTTCAGCAGTCAGAGGTTCATTCCTAAAACCCCATGAAATTTCAATCTGTTACTATCCCTCTCACTATTAATATTTTTTTTAATTTCATCTTTAAAGCAGGTGGACTGATTGCACAAGGCTGAAAGATGTCCAAAAGAGCAGTGTCTTCTACTTGGGAACACGGTATGACGCATAAGCACTTCCAAAATATGTGAATCACGCTGGCAGGCTGTCACAGCACTCTTCTGACTTTGAACCTACATAATCTGAGATCTTTTTTCTTGGTGTCATACCATATTTTGACTCTTGCCAATTCTCACTGGCCAGCTACAACTCAGTTCTGACAAATTTCAAGAAAATTGCAACTATGCTAACAAAGCCTCTTAACCTCCACATCGACTCCCTGCTGAAGTACATGCAGGGATACATAAAAGTGGAAAAAAAGGAAGATTATTTTAAACTGACATGTTACTTGGACTCTCATACCTGTCTTTCAAAAACTGATTAGATAGTATTACCATCCTGGATTAGAGGGTCTGGGATTTTGTTTATGTTTCCAAGTAATGGTCATGGGGAATTGCTTTTAGTTGGTCTCTTGCCTTCCGTGATCCACAGGGATAATGGACACATGTAACGCTACTTATCAAAATACTATACTCCATATCTACATCACTGCTGCTCAGGAAAGACAGAAGCATTACTATTGATTCCTCTATATGAGTAAGATAAATACAGCTTACGAGAAGGCATATTTACATAAGTTTCAATGACTCATGCCACAGATAGAGAAGCCTTAATGCAATTTTTTCTTCTCCTACACACTGCTGTGTGCTCCGTGCATTGTCTGGAGCTATTTCACAAAAAGAATGTCTCCACAGCCTTTTTTTCTCCCATATAAGAGCTGTTTCCAAACATCAATGCTATCTTCTGTTTCAGCAGCACTGTCACCCAGTGTATTGTTACTGAGCCGTTTGCAATGCAAATCCATTGCAACCTACCAAATTTCAGCATTGGCGAATGCAAAATGAATTTTTCATTTTGGCGTTGCAATGCAATGGACTTCTGTGTTTGAAAAATAGAGCCCTCAATTTCCTACATAGCTGAAGCCAGTTCTTGCACCAATGATTACTTGACGTTCCTAATTTAGGCCCTTATTCAGCAAATGTAGTGAAACTTGAGCTCGTGCTTAGGGCTGCTGTGCAAGTTGAAAATTCAGTCTAGCTTTTCACAGCTTTTGTGTTTCAATACTTTTCATTCAGTAGGGGGCAAGATTGTAAACGTTACCCACGTTATTCCTAACACGGCCCAACTTCCTTGATTTAGCATCTTTACGAAGAAGCCTTACCCACAGCATCCACCTCAAAAAGGTCAAAACCACCCCAGACTTCGCCCTCAAAACAACGAAACAAAACCACCCTGAACAAAATTAACAGCTTTGGCATGCATTTATGGGTAGCTGGAGGATGTTAGACTGTCAGAACTGCTGCAGAAATACCTTCTGGCAGAGGTCAATGAGAACTTACAGTTAAGCGAGCAGGAGGAAGCCAGGTTGTGGAAGCGTCCCCCCCGCACGCCGGCGGGAGCAGAGTGCCTACCTTCCCGTTTTCCATGAACAAATCCCGGCTTCTGTAAAAACAGCCACACTTGTGAGTGCCAGCAGTAGCTCACGTGCAAGCAGTGGCCCCTTCAGAGTAAGTTCTTTTCTAACGACGGTAAAGATCTAGACAGTGGAAATGTTATTTAAACCTAAATTCCTCCAACAAACCCTTGGTCCAGGGCAGGCCAAGCAATCAGTGGCCAGCTGGATTTTCAGAACGCACTCTGCACAGCACCGGGGCACAAATCCCACGGCCAGATTCACTTGAAACAAATAGTGTCAAACTTCTGAAAAGCAGCTCAGGATGTCCAAACTGGAATGCCTGGAAAGGGCCCGCTTTCCAAGAAACATTCGATGTCTGAAACAAATGGACCCAGGTAAACCTAGACTCACTGCTGCCCAAGATGGTCACTAGGGCCTCTTTGCTTTTATGTGCCACTGATTTTAAATTATGCCACCTTCCTGCAAAATGCACTATTTCTAAGGATGTAATGTCAGCTTTCCAACCCCAGTAATTTAATTTACTAACGTTCTTTGATGTCTGTGCTTTGGGTTTTTTTCCTGGGTTGCAGCGGAATCCCAGATTATTGTGAAACTAAATCTCACTTGCAAAGTAAAATTTTTGGATGAGGTTCCTTTAAAGACTTCAGTAGAACAGCCATATTTAGTAAAAAATCTCTAATACCTACATAGCAAGGATTTGAGAAGACGATGACTCAAAACCCTTTTTGTTTTGTTCAGCTTCATAGAGAAAAAGGTGAATTCTGCACTGATGGCTGGTCCACTGGCACAGACACAAACAGAATGATACCTCTTGATGAATTCTACTGTACACTTAAAAAAAAAAAAATCTACGGGAAAGAATTCAGTCTACCTAATTCTGCAGGTTTTTAAAGTACTTTCTAGAGCTGGTCACAATTTGTACACAACACTTAAAAAAATAAAAAACCACAGCATTAAGGAAGAGAAAACTTTTTTGCCTAAAATATTTCTGTCTCACATTGCTTTGGAGGATTTATTCTCTTATCTTTCCCAGCAAGTACTTTTACCTCACAGTATTGCTTGCCATTGACTTTCTGGGAACGTGGGTTTTAGGACCAGGGCAGCAAACAGGTGCCAATCCTCCCTGAGAGCAGACCATGCAGGGATTTTACAGACTCCATCTCCGATGCTTAGCTTTAAACACAAGTTGTAGCCTTTAAATCAATTGGACAGCGAAGTTTAACCGTGAGGGTAAGCAAATACCAATCTCAATGCACATGGCCTAAAATGCTTTGAGGAACCACTTTTTTGGGGTGCTCTCCCACACTGTCTGTGGGTTCCTCAACAAGGGCTTCAAGCCGTCAGTAGGTGGATCTTCCTTCTGGTAGGTGGGCTAATTTAGGGAGTGCTTTTTAGGCATAAATGCCTCATTGGATCTCTCCAGTGGCAATGCAGCGTTCTCATCCTCATAGGCCTCATACTAAAAGAGTCTTCTAAAGAGTATTCAAAACCCTAGAGTGTCCATCACCTCCTAATAATTGTTAAAGCCATCCAAAAAAACCCAAATCCAATTGCTGAAGACTGCAGTGAACAAACAAACCAAATGTATAAGCCTATTGGTAAACATTTTTCTACCTTAAAAAAAGTTACACATACTCATAGGTACCACTCCAATTAGAAATGTCTCCACCTTTTGGGAGCCAAAAGGTAATTTCAACAAATACTTCCTCCCGAAGATAAAAATAAAAGTGCTGTTATGGGAACAGAGCTGTGGTTTTCAACAGCCTCTATATTACAGCTAGTTAAAGCCACCAATGATGTGCTCTCCAGTAAGACACAACAAACTGTTTGAAATTCGGAAGAGTGATAATGCACCTTCAGCTTTGCTTTGTGTAGCAGTCGGTAACCAAAACACATCCCGAGGTAAACACCGGAGGAGCTGGGCAGGCGCTTCCCCGTGGCTCCGCTCTGTGACCCTGTTTCCCTGATGGTATCGCTTTATCCTCATTGTAACACTTCAAAAAGGACATATACATCTCGTACATTAAAATGCCCTCGACTTTTATGAGCAGCCTGATTCAGCAGCCCTCAGGGTGCGGTTTCATGACTAGCTCAAGCACATCTTGCCCTTGAAGGACTTCCACCACTCCCAGCCTTCCTTGCACAGAAAAAAAAAAAAATCACACTTGCATGGTTGAAAGTTAATGTTGGAAGAAAAGTTTTAAAAAGATCAGCTTTCAACTACTTCGCCACTGCTGTGCTGATGCAGCAGAGATGGCAGGGAGCAGGAGAAGACAGAACCGCCGCCTTTGGTCTTAAATCAGCTACTCGTGAGTTGGTATCCTTGGTCGCACAAGCCATCAGCTACGATGGCCACCAAGGAGTCTCACACGCACCCTGGTGTCTGCAGCAAACGGAGGGGACCTCAGCTCTGCATCTCAGAAGCAGGCGACTGCTGTTGGTGCCAGTGGGCTGATGGCCAGGAATTCCACACTGACCCTACAGCTCTGCCACTGCGTGATTTTAATAAGGTGTTTAATCTGTCTCCCATCTCCTTTTCATGACAGCATTTAAAAGCACTTTCCTGTCTTGTTTTCTTAAGCTTTAACTCTAGAAGTCACGTCTGCACATCTCTACTTTTGATTGTGATGGATCTCCTTGTGGGGAGCAACAAAATGGCCCCCTGAAGCTCCTTCCAGACATATTTTGTACAGTCCCATCATTTCAAAATGCATATTGTAACTGACAGCCTTTGAACTCTACGCACGATCTGCTGTCCCAGGCTAACACAGCACTCCAGCCTCATGTGGAGCTTCTCATGCAACCACAGGAAAGACGATAGTATCAGCAAGCACCCTCTACATGTGGAGCACTGCGCAGATGACAGAACAATTTAAAGGGAGTGAAAATGTTCCTAAACACTATTAAATGCCACTGAGGAACAGTTGTTAAGGGTGGATATAAAGACCTGTGAAGAGGAAACTATTCAGAGTGTTCAGCACCGAGTTTTATTGTCCCATAAAGCTCAGCACTGTGCCCCATATCCCGCAGCGTCATCTGAAGAAACTGTATCTATGATCTAATGTTTAAATCTATAAACACTTCTGTAGCACAAAGGTTGCCAAAGATCAAGGAGCTGATTCAGCAACAGACGTCGTTTAATATTAAGAAGCAGCACCTCCATTAAGAGGATTATTTATCTACTCACATTCAATGATCTGCTACGCACTTTGGCCAAATGAGGGCCAAAATGGGGGATCATTTCTGAAAGACATGTTGTGTCTTGTGACGCACGGGTGAAGTCTCACCTGTAAAAAGAGAAGGAGAAACCTGGGACAGATCCACTGTTTTCCTGCCACAGAAGCATGAAGGGACAGTCATGCCCAAAGTAGCAACGGTGAAGAAGGACCTAGGGCTGAGGGCCAGCGGGAGGTGGTGCAGGAAGGTAGCAGAAGCAGGTACCCACACCTTCCGCTCTCCCCCAAACCCATCATACAGCCATCGCAGAGCCCAGGGGCTGCACTCGCACTGGTGCAGGTGAGATCGCAAAGGGGTCTCTAGGTTAAGGATTGGCATCTTGCTACACGGGGAACAGAAAGAGAGCCGAGAGTCTCTTTGTGTGCCACTTGCCACAGCAACCACCCACGAAAGCTTTGCTGAGAGTCCTATACTGCTGACCGCATCTCACAGCATTCCCTTTTTCTATGGAAGGCTCTGTTCCAGCTCCTAAGGTTGCTTGCAAATCTGTGCTACATTGCTAAGCGATGTACAAGGATGTGTTTTCTGACAAATTCCATGTCGCTTCTGTTTCTCAGAAGTCCTATTTTATAATCACTTAGGGATGAGGGTCTACAAGCCCTTGAGCAGAGATGCAGATGGAGTTTATTCAGCAAAGCTGGTGACTGTTCTGCTCCTTAGCTTTTTTTGTGCCTCTGAGACAATGGTTTCCAAGGGACAATCGTGTTCTTGAGAAAAGCAGACTCCAAATTTGACTTTGGGTAGAGCCCTAAGGTGGATTAGACATTCTGCCCACCTCAACTGCATACTGTAAGCAGCTTACTTGCAATATGACAGATTTAGCAAAAGTGACAGTTGCTTGCTGTCCAATATCATTAGCTAGCCCTGCCACAAGAGCTCAGACATAGTGCTCCATCTCCCTACAAAATCAGCTTATTAATAAACATAGAGCCTGGCACAATATTTTCTGCACAGCTCAAGCAGTACTTTGAGCAGGGGACTGCCCAATCCGCCCACCAGTGGAGACTCAAAATCAAATTCTAGCCAAGATGAGGTCAGAACAGCAAATAGGTTCAATGGACCGGCATGTTGGAGGGACTGGGATGGCTAAACATCTGTGCTTACCTTTATTACTCATCCTGCATTACCTTTAGTACTGTGGTCCTCGAGTATATGGAGGGAATGGCAATCTAATGAAAAGGCTACTGAAGTCAATGAAAACATTGCAATTTATTGGTCTGCCTTAGGCTCAACTGCCCAAGGTATCAGACAGCCCCAGCACTCCTTTCCCCAACCAAGAGGGCTCAACGCCTTCCCCAAGGTGCTCTGCGTCCACAGGTAAGAGCCGGACTGCTCTTCCAGGCAGGCGGAGGAGGACGTCTGCTTCCTATGTACACGTTTGTGTTGTAAAGTTAAAAGAAGTTTGGTAGTAATTTGATATCTATTAATACCTGCAACAAAATACTTCAACTAGGAAAAAAAAAATTGGCTGAGTCAATCAGATTGCCGCAAACAATACCATTCGTACTAAAGCCTCACTTTTATTTGAAAAAGTTTAACTTAAAGAACAGAACCAGTTTCATTGCTGATGATGGAAAGGTTTAAATATAACCCCAGTCAAACCTGTGATTTCCCCTTTACAGCCAGGCAGGCAAGACTGCATACTGAACCATTTCCTCCCCTGCTATACAAAACCGCGGACCTGCGCGGCCGTAGCACATCTGCCGTAATGCCGCCCAGGAGAATGATTTCCCAAAGGTCTTCACGATAATCCCAAGACCAGGTAATTCTATGATAATTTCAAGTGGAGAAAATGAAATGTTTCTATTTTGACATATACCTGTCGGGAAAGAACATCCCACTATTTTACAATGAGCTCTTTAAAAACATCCTGGGAAATTTTCAAAGAGATACAGTGAAATTGAAGAACGCTTAGTTATTTACTTCAGGGGTTTTAATAGCATGTTGGAAATCATTCTTGTCCTCTTCCCTCCTCCCCCCAGAATAAAAGCCTTTATTTTCTGAAGCTGGGACACTTCTGAGGAACCCGGCTCTGACCCTGCCACTGAGGTTTACATGCTGACAGCTTCACGGGCTGCAGCTCGGAGCTAAACTGTCGGGGCTCAGCCTGCCCCGAAGGCAGCGGGGTGAACGGGGGCTGGGGAAGGCAGGGATTTATCCCACCCCAAAGAACCTACTTAAACTGCAAGCGGTGGCTGAGCTGCCAGTCAAACCCAGCTCCGAGCCACCTCCGAGCTAACGGAAGAAATGCGGTAGGTTTTAAGCCCATTTTAATACCCTGAAAGATTTGTAAGCACCGGAGAGTCAAAGTGCATCAAACGGCTTTACCTTGGCGAGAGGGGTGCTCGTGGCTTCAGCAGCTGCCGGGAGGTGGCACTTTGCAAGGCGACACGGGAGGCCTGGGGGTGGGCGAGGTGGGTCGGGTTTTGGGGGTGTCCCCTAGGGAGCCGGGGGACCCTTCCTGACGCTCCTTGCGCCATTCGGGCTCTTTACTCCGACCGGTCCCGCCGCTGTACCGCAGGCACGCACGCAGCGGTCTGCTGGAGGACGACCTCCTCCCGGCGAGAGGGGTTTGCCACGTGCCGGGCACGTTCCAAAAAGCAAAATGAGGAGCGTGGATGGGAGCAGGGCGGGGAGGTGGGTGCTGCTCCCGTCCCTGGACCGCGCAGCTGGGGCAGGGGGGAGTGGGGATCCCACGGCCCCTGCCCTGTAACTGTGGTTGAGGCTAGAGGGGCAGCTTTCTCGCGTTTGTCTCCTCGAACAGGTTTGCCGCACAAGGGCGGGCACAGATCACGGCAGGTCCCGTGCGAGCTCAGCACACGGCAGAGAAGAGGCCTTAATGTTTTCTTGAAGTCCCTCTCACTTCAACTGTTTTTTCTGGCAAGACTGTCATAACTCACCTGTGAAACGAAGTCATGTTGGATTCATCTCTGTTCCCACTGAAGTCCCGGAGGATCTCATCACAACTGATTATTCAGATGTTAGAGGGATCTTACTAATTAGGAAAAGTAAATAACAATTCTGCCCTCATCAGCTCTATGTAACCTTTACAGTTGACATGAGGGGACAGGTAAGTGCCTTCCTCCTGCCCACCTGAAATGGTTTTGATCACACAAAATGTCAGGAGGAAAAGACCTTTATATCCTAACACAAGCAGACTGAAAAAATCAGAAATGTTTGCCAAAACCGATGACACAGAAATCGGAGAAGTTTGGATTTAAAGTAAAATTCTTACTAAAGATACACATGGACTCAGCTGCCCCTCACCAGCTGCCCTGGACTGCACCACAAAGCACTGTTCCAAGGGTGTTAACAAAAGGGGAAAGAAAAAATAAAATGTGTGTACCATTTAAAGGCCAAAATCACACTGGGCAGTCAGACAGCGACACAAACCTACTCACCAGCCCCCTCAGCTTGGATTCTCCAAATCGTTCTCTCCATTATGTGACATGCTTCTACGCTGCTTGGCCCAAACTTCTCAAAGACTTTTCTTCGCCTACCCTCACAGCAATGAGCACGTGCAAACGTCTACAGTTCTCAAATTCAATGAACAGGCAAGGAGATTTAAGAGGGTGGCATGAAGAACACACTATTAAAATGTCAAGGTTTCAACAGGAAACATCCAGATACCTCCCATTATCTGAAAACCTCTTCTCTGCACAGTCAGTACCCATCCTTTCCTCCTACTTTTATCACTGATGCCTTCACCTAAGTCTTTATGGTTATTTATAACCTTAGAACTGGGTTAATACTGCAAATTTTTAGGGTTATTTGAGTGTTCACCATGTGCATTTTAACATTCTGCTAACCTGGATGCTAAGTAGTGCTTTGACTTATTCTAGAAACACGCAATATAAACCCAAGTCCAGGAATTCTCCTCCACAGCAGAGTTGCTGAAACAACTGCAGGCAGGTAGTGATATTTCAAAAAAATCACACTGCTCTTGCTTTCTCATGACCACCAAGAGATGTGTCCAGCTTTACCATCTGAGTGCTGGTCGGAGAAATACAACTGCTTACTTCAAGTTCTGATCCAGCTCATTCCAGAAGTGACCAAGTGCTGTTGCCATCTGATGATTACACATGTGGACCTCCTCGTTTCCACTTTGCTTTTTGGGTTTTTTTCATACATCCCTGATGCCAGCACAGCTACCCATAAACAAGCTGAAGGAGACTCTCCAGCAGAAATTAGCAGGATGAGGCCTCATGTCCAAATACGCAGTAGACTGTTGTCTCCACCATGTATGAGAGACGTCAGGGCACTGAACGCACTGTTTCTAATGCAGCAAGATTGCTTCAAACATTCAATTTAAAACTTTATAAATGTCTGAGAACAAATCTACGCTTTAGAGTCACCGGCAAAGCTCTCAAACCATTTTCTCTGGTTTCCTAAGCAGAAATGCTTGAGCAATCTTGTGCCCTGTCCCCTCTTCTTGGTCACTTTTTGACTTGTTTGCCAGCCTCAGATGAGCCTTGTCAGAGGTTTCAGGGAGAACCAGGCTCCTACAGTTCCGCGAGAGCAAGCATCTGACCTCAGGACCGTGGCTGAGCAGAGGCGGTCATTGCGCACGGGAGAAGATCTTCCAAGTGCTCCGACTGCAGCTGAACTTGTGTCGTGGTTTAACCCCAGCCAGCGACTAAGCGCCACGCAGCCGCTCACTCACTCCCCCCCCACAGTGGGATGGGGGAGGTAATCAGGAAAAGAAGTAAAACTCGTGGGTTGAGATAAGAACAGTTTAATAGAACAGACAAGAAGAAACTAATAACGATAATGATAACACTAATAAAATGACAACAGTAATAATGAAAGGATTGGAATGTACAAAT
>JAVJGG010000039.1:8736640-8747729 GCA_035590195.1 Aviceda cuculoides
TCGCATACTGAACCCAAAACACAGCACCCTACCAGCTACTAGGAAGACAATTAACTCTATCCCAGCTGAAACCAGGATAACTTGGCAGGCAGCTTCCCTCAGAGCCACCTAACACAAATCAAGGGCCAAACCCCTCCGCCGAAGGACTGACAACTGGTGGGGACCGTGGGCTGAGGGCTGAAGCAGCTGCCAGCAAAGATCAGCACCAGCACAGGGCTGGGCTGGTTTCGTGCTGCAGACCTGCTGGGCTGGTTTTCTCCTTGGGGCACAGGAAGGCAAATGCCAAAGTCGCTCCATTGGGCATCTCTCTGCCTGGTGTTTCAAGGGAAGCAAAGGAAAGTACCTGCAGGCACCTTTGGTAGGACGGCTGCCCACTAAGAGATGCAAAGACGCTCAGCATTCAGCCCCGCGACGTAGCACAGCCCCGTGCCCCTGCCGTCTCGGAGGCAGCGCTCGCTGCTCTCGCAGCTGCAGCGGGGAGAGAGGAGCTCGGCGGCACCGAGTTATCTCCATGGCGACTTTCTCCGAATGCGTACCAACCTACGTCAGGGAGTCGAAGCAGTCCTAATGACCCTTGGCTACATCAAAATAACTCTCCTTCAAGAAGCGAGTTACTCCTTGGGCATGCCTAGCACTGCTTTTGCTGAGGCATCTGGCTGGTAGGAGTTTTAACCAGGCTAAAATTCCACCGTAGGAAAGACTCAGGAAAGGTGCTGGCACAGTCATATCCAGGCAAGTCAGCGACAAACAACGTGAGCGGCGTCAGCCTGCTCGGAGAGCGGTTCATAGAGGGGAACAACCGTCCAACAGCAGAGTTCAGATAAACTCAGACCAGCTTCACCAACAGGAGACTTGCAGCTGGATTGCAAATCCCAGCTCCGCACCAAGTTGTAGTGATATTTTAAATTTTTTATTACCATTTCATAATGGTAATTAAACATGTGCATGCGCACAGAGAGAAAGCTGCTTGATTTATAGGGCAAGGCTCACCATCTGCAGGCAGCAACTGGGACCCTGCGAGCTCAGCTAAGGGGCTGCAGAACTTACAAAGCCACCAACACCACGGTGATCACGTATGAAAAACTAGGCAGCTATGTGGTATTTCTATACCTGTGGTCACTTATGGCCTTCTACCTGCGGTCAGTGATGCACCCAGAGCTTGGGAGCTTGCAGCATCGGAAAGCCTAACTCCATTGGCGTCTTTGCAGGTCTGGGGGAACTGTTGCATTGCTGATGCACGCAGGACTAACGCCTCTCCCTCCTGCAAAGGGAAAGCAGAGGTTTCTGCCCATCCTCCTGCCCAGCAAGACAGAAATTACCTCAAGGAGAGAGTGGAGCATAGCCGCTGAGGTGTGGTTAACTCTTGGCATCTATGTTTAAGTTCCCTGCAAAGCTGCCCATCACTTTCAATTATTACAATGATTTTTCATGACTTCTTATGTGAATTTAGCAGTCTTTGTTTCCTGGCAAGTCCTGTGCTGCTTCTATTCACTTGCACCCTACCCCAGTAGTAGGGAGCCTGCTAGAATGAAGCTGAGCTTTTCAGCCCTGGTGTGACTGAAGCTGTTCCAGTTCAGTTTTAAGCCCAGGACCAAACTGGCTCACTAGCTTCCAACCAGCTGAAACCAGCTGACATGGGCAAAACTAAAGTGGATGAAACAGAGACAGCCTATCCCCAAGTATCTCCTTTCCCCTTGCCAGAGCACAGCACCACTTGGAGTCTCAACACTGTCCACTGCTGCCTATTCCTACATCTGGCATGAACGCTGGGAGACCCAGCACAGAAGAGGGAGGGAGAGGACGGACAGGAGAGCGCAGTATGGCACTGCGCTTCGGGTCCTGGGAGGCCTGCTGGGGAACAGGTCTAACAGATACCAGTTTTCAGCTGGACCACAATCCTGGACCAAAACCAGACCATGTTTTGGTTTGGTTCTGGTTTGCATTAAATAATTTAAAAGTCACACCAAGACAAAAACCCACCCAAATCAGGCTCAGTTCCTACCTGAGGGAAAAAAAAAAAAGCAACAATGCTGGCTAATCTGCAGTTCAGTGCCACGCTGTAAGTTCTCACCAGGCAGCAGGGTGTGCCTGCTCAGGGCTCTGGTCGTCTGAACTGCTCCTTCCATTTTGTCCAGTTCTGTCCACGGGCAGCTGTTACTGGGATACAGACTTGCTCTATTAAACCTCTTGCACTTCGACACCAGCCAACCTGCAGGTCAAACCATCTTCTCTTTGCCTCTGGCTGGCATCAGCTGGGAACTGGTCAGCAAGAGGGAGATCTCTATACCTAATTGTATTTTTAAATCTGTGATCCCTTTCTGGCCCGGGGAATCAGCCCCACAGGATCCAGAACAGAGCCCCAAGCCAGGTTTTAACAGACCCATTGCTCCACGTGTGTGCTCCCTCCTTGCCCTTCTCCCCTCCTTCTTAGAGCACCCCAGAAACCCACAGCTGTGATCTCAGGAGCACATTCAGAGTAATAAAAGCGTGAATTACACCTTGCCGTCTGGCACTGTAATTACCCCCCGCCCGCTGTCCTCCCCAGGGCAGTAACCTGAAGTGAGGGCAGACCCCAGAGAGGGTCATGCCCGTAGGCCGGTCGTGCAGTGGTCCTTACTGCACCACCAGCCTTGTAGTACGAAACGGCTCCTGCCTCCACCCGCCTGCGGTCTTCACAGATGACGTTTTTCATTAGTTGCACCCATTTCCAGCAGACAACTGATGATCTTGCCCGAAGCAACGAGGTGTTTCCGTAGCACAGAGAAGCCACCTTTCCCAGTGCAAAGATGGTTATATGCCACGCTTGCCACCAAGGTGGGATTTCATTAGCTCGTTTCCCTTCCCGAGGTCCGACTCCCGGCCACCACGGCCGCCAGCCCCGGCCGGCCCTGCCGCACCCCTCCTGGGGTGCTGGGGTGGAGGTACGGAACGTGGGGGAGCTGCTCCCTCCAAAACTTCCGCAACGAACCAGGAGCGCGCTGGCGATGGTGAGATGCAGAGGCGGCGGCCACGGCACATCTGCCTGCCCATAACCCCGGAGGTTCAGCCTAAAAACTGTTTGGCAGCCAGTCCGTGTGCCGCTCACGTGAGTCTGGAGTGGGACACTGCCCTGGGGTTAAGTCCCCTCTGCTTACGCACGTCTCCTCACGCAAGGGCCACACAGCCGGCGGGGGACCAGCCGCATCCATGGGGCCACCAGACCCAAGCAGAGCGAGAGAAGGAGAACAAGGACGAAATAGGATGTGGGCCTCGGCAGTCTGCTGTTCCAGCTGAATATCGCAAGGACCAAACGCAAAAGCCCAAGTGACAAGAATTGTGGCGTCAAGTACCTTTTAGATGATAACAGAAAAAAAAAGAAGAGCCTAAAAATTGAGCACAAGAGATTCACAGTCCCAGGGGAATACGAGCTTGTATCTAATACCAAGCGATTTTTCTGTTGCACGGTTCATTTTAGGACAACGCTCACCCCTGCAGTGCCAGTCCCACAGCCTGAGGCTGCTCCGGATTTAGGCACCTGACTGTTCAGGAACAAACATTTCTGTTTGTGAATAATTCAGATCCCCTTGTTTATTTAGGTTCATTTGGGCTCTGTTTCTCACTGTTTGAATCTTCTGAGCTTACAGCTAACTGGGCTGCGGATGTACAGCCCCTCTCCGCAGCCCTTCTCTTTCTGTAAGGGAACCATCAGTTTCACCAGTAACTCCTGCATATTTTAAGCACATACAGCACTTACAGAGCAAGCATAACCCCCACAACATAACCCCAAAAAGCTCAGGCACTCTCTTTGTTGTACATCTTGCTGCAAACCGAGACTGCTTTCTGTTCCGAGAGGCACGTTTGGCCGTAGCTCCACGAGAGCGCTACGCGTACGAGTAGCTCTTCGTGACAGTGGCAAGCACGTCCAGACCTACAGCTCCAGTCTTAAATCAAAACAGACATGGGTATCGGGCACTCACGGACAGAGATGTCCAGCATGTACTCACCAGCTAACGCGAACATTTGCACTCAGCAAGCAAACGTACCAGCTGAGCTGCAAACAGGCACAACTCCGCAGGTGCAAAAAACCAACAGCAAAGCCCCAGCAAGTTACATTCTGAATAGCGTCAACATCTTGCGATTCTTAGGCGTAAAGCATTTCACTGCCTGAGCACAGCCTCCTCTCAAAAAGTGTCATTACCACTATTAAGGGAAAGCCATTGTGGCTAAGCACAGCATATTCTTAATTGTGTTTCAGACAGAAAAACCGTACAAACAAGTTACAGAGCTGTTTCACAAAGCAGCACTATCCTAAAACGATCTTTCTCGGGCAACGTGCTAACTGTGCAAAGAGGCTGTGCTGGCTTGAGGTCCCATCGCCTGCACCCACATCTCAGCCTGTGATTTTGGAGCCCCTTTCTCAGCACCGCGCACGCCGACACACGCCTGTGCACCCCCTTCCCCCTCCGCCGCCCCGAGAAACACGTTCCTGACTTACCCTTTAGCCAGCCGGCAGCCCCAAACCCCGTGAAACCTCCCGCGGAAGAGTTGACAGAGTTTTTTACCTCGTTACCCGGCGAGGGCGTTATATAAGCGGCACCGTTTCCGCAGGCAGCGAGGACGCACCAGCCGCGCATCCCGCTCCTTCCCATCCCACACGGACACATCTCCTAACAACAGCCGGGGAGGGCAAGGTGGGCTTCGGGGTACTCGTGAAAAGCAACGCTAACGGGATGAAAGAAAGTTCAAAAGGTGCCTGGCGTTTATTAAGAGGCATCGCTACTATGAAAGGACGCGGCGCAATGGTATAATGTTCCTTAGCCCGCTGAAAGCAGCTTGGCCTAGATTTTCCTGTACTGTTTGATGTGACCATTCATGCAAACAAGAGTAAAACTTTCTCTTCGCTTTTAATTAAGAAAAAAAAAGAAAAGCAACACGTACAAAAGACCTTTTTCTGCTGTCATCTGGGTCTTCTGGGCTACCGTCAGACGGAGGATACGCAGGAATCGGCCCCATTGATTAAACTATTATTAGCGGCAAACAAACAGATGTGCTCAGCGAAAGACAGGACAAACCCCGTGCCCTGTACTTCTGGACTAGATACAGAAAAAAAGATTATTTTACCAAAGGCTTAGTTGGTATTTTAGCAAAGAAAAGCGGAAACATTCTCTAGCACACTGGGCAGAGGCATTTTAATCTGCAGAAATCAAGATAAATAAATAACATTATTGTCTTTGCTCTTTTGTGAGACAGGGACCAGGTCCTGTATTTGAAATCTCATCTTAAACAAAACATGGCTTGTAGTCATTCAGGAGGTCCTGGTGTCCATGAATCATTGGCAGACACAGTACACAGCCCACAAATGCATAGGGGCTGTAGCTTTAGGGCAGACATAAAACTCTTATGTAAGCCATAATCCTCTCAGACTCCTTATTCAGTGATTTTAAGATCTGCACCATAGGAGCCTGCTGGCATCCCAGTGGCTTTTAATCAATTTGGAAATGGGAAACTCCAGTTGCAGCGCAATCCCCTGGCCGACACCGGTGTTATTGTCAGCACGTGGCACCACCTCGCAGGGTTTCGGACCGCAGAGCATTTCTGTACGCTAATATTTTGGTCCTCTGCAGAAGCGCCACTGTTTCTTGCTGTGCTGAGTGAATCACCCAGATTAATCTCCTGCAGAGTTCACGGAGGTTAACGATAATCAAGTTAAATTTACACTATATGATCAGAGTTTAATTAGGTACTGTTATACAACCCCTATTAATTACAGTGATAATACCCTTATGAAATGCAGATGGGAGGGTGGGGCTGTGGTGAGAGGGGGCTCGGCTGCTCAGATGATTTCAGGAAAAAGCCACATTAAAATGCTCCGTGTGTACCTTTAGTTACCTGCTTGCCTCTGCCAGTGCTCAAGACGAAACAAAAAGCTTAAAAAAAAAATTATAATCCTGCAAAATGTAACTCTAGAGGACAAGATTAAAGACCTCCCGCATGCTACGCTATCACCTTCTGTTTACACCAAGAAGCAAGAACGCCTTTTAAAATCCCGATGCGCCAGAATCATCATCAGCTTGCTGTGCTCAAAATCCTACCCAGAGAAGCTCAAGGCGATAGAAGTCATTTCTTTTGCACTGAGATATTAACTCCCTTGAAAGCAAGGCAAGTCTCCCAGCATTATTAAAGCAAGTTTCTCTTCCCCTCCCCGATTTACCCCTCCGGATGACCTGCTGGGTCACGGCAGACGCCAGCTCGTGCTCGGCATTTGCTCTGCAGAGGCACAACCCGCCCTGGGACACGCACCCAGCGTGTGCCCGGGTGAGCCCTCCTCCCCGTGCCCCCCCAGCACTTGCGTAGCTTCAGGAGGACGCGGTGGGGAGAGGCGGCTGACCTGAACCCCTCGGTGAGCTACTTCTGCTGGAAGCCGGGGTGTCTCTGCCGACAAGGTGCAGCCGGGGGGAACATCAGATCACGAGGGCAGGAGCGGACTCCAGCTTTCAGCGCTCGGTAGCGGCCGCGGTGGGAGACCGATTGCGCTGCGTGACATTTCAAGCCTGAGACTAGGTCTTTGCTTCCGGTAAATCTTGCCTGAGGTGGGCTATAGAAAGAGCGAAGCTTGTGCCACGTGGCATCTGCCACATGTGATGGTGGATGGCTTTAGTGAAACCTGCAAGAGACCATGTGCTGGTACTGCTACTCACGTGGCAACGCCAAAACTCCGGCCTTGCACCCATATGGTCAAAGATGCAGGCAAAAGTCTCTTCTTCATTGAATGAAGTAAGCAAGCAACACAAAGAGCGAAGCTTGCTGGCCAGGACAGATGCTGTTCTTGGACACGGACACCTGCATGAGCCTCCTGCATCCAGGTTCCCTCTCCTCTGCAAATCGCTTGCTCAGTAAGCACATCCCAGGAGAAGCCCTGGCACCTTGCCATTGCTGCCACTGCTGATTATTTAATTAAAGCCCAAAAAGATAGGAAAAGCATTTCCTTCTTCCTGTAGTTTTTTTTCACCCTCTTCACCAGACAGCAGCAAACTAGCAAAACTAGCCCACTTTGCACAAAACACACGTAAAAGGAGCAGTATGTTACAGTATGTTGTACTAGATATTACCTGGCCCTGCCAGCTACATAATTATCTTAAGTTTTGGCTAGATACACTAAACCGGCCCTTTACACAAATGGCTGGAGGATACTGTCGTACGGGATCCAGGAGCAGAGTCCTGTTCATGAATGCCCTCTAACTCCCACCCCACCATTACAGACAGCCGAATTGTGCACGAAGGAGTTATTTTGCCCACATGGCAATTCCACAGCAGTCTGCACGGCCCCATGCGCGTGTACTCAAATCCCCCCCTCTGTCCCTTGATGGCCAGCTCTTCTGGGGATCCACAGGAATGATGGTTTCTTGACAGTTCCTTGCTCTGTAGCCAGACTGAGATGGGCTCTAGGCCCGTACGTTTTTCTGACGGTTCACAGACATCACACGTGTCCATGCTTCAGAAGATCCTCAGTCTCTCCCAGCCCTGGGAGTTCATAGCCAAGACTATGAAAGGACCCTTGCTTTTCTGGAAACATAGGGCTGGCAGAACATCTCAGTTCCCTTGCTGGGGTTTTTGCTTGATTTAGACACAAAGGACTTGCTATTCCTCCTCATTCCTAACTTGTGCAGGGGCTGGCTACAAAGCATGGCTGGGACCAGGACGTTCCCCCCAAAGGGATGCCTTGAGCATCTCCACATCCTCATCTCAGGACGGCAGTGCTCCGAGAGGAGAGGCTCCAGGATTCGGCCAAGGCCTTCAGCCCTTTATCTGCTGTTGTGACACTCTTTGGTCCCTCACTGCCGAGAACGGCACTTGTGACACACTAGTGGGAGCGCAGCAACGCTCCTGCAGCACGGCTTTGATTTAGGAAGCAGAGCTGCTCAGCCCACTCTGCTCTTGCTGATGTAGTGACCTGGTTTTGTCAAGACTGTTTTTCTCCTTTCGTCTTTGATGTCATTTTGGAAGGCAAGTCATGAGATTTTCATGGAGGCATTGACTCCAAGTTGGAGTAAAACAAAGCCAATCACAATACCACTATAAATGAATGAGTGTGCAATTTCACCTTAGAGGATTATTATACTATTTAGGGTTCTAGCGCATTTATTTCCACAGTTTAGTAATCACTTTCATGCTTCTCATCGGACTACACTCTAATCCATTTATATTTTAATGTAACAAGTTACAAGGATTAGCAGCTCATAATAAATATGCTAAGCATTTAAACAGGCCCTACACTTCATAAAGATCTTGCTTAGGGAGCAGACATCTACAAATGAATGAGGAAACTAACACCATGTTACACAGAACACCATCAAACTGCAAAATACACACTGCCTAAGTTACTTTTCTGTGAAATAATGCCTTTTTCAGCACACAGATTCTACCTTCGTTATAGTACACTTTTACATTAATTTTAGCATAGTCTCTGGAAGTCACAGAGATTGCCTTTTGCATTGGGCATTTGTTTACCATATGCTCTTAAGTTTGGAAGGATATATTACATTCAGCCTATGCACATTACATCAAACCAATAGATCACCCATGAGATTCAAATTAAGGAAAGCTGTTGATACCAGCTAAGGGGCATCCACCCAAAAACCCCCGAGTAGCACTTAGGTCAGTTCTAGTGCTGACGTGTCCATGCAATCACGCCCACTGAAGCCAGCTGAAAGCTGCACTCTGTCAGAGAAAGGTAAAAATCTCTTTTGGCCTACTGGCCTCTACTCAATCACAATATTTTTCTACTTGCAGTTGTCTTAAGAAGGGATGGGAGAAACAAAATATTACATGTCAAACTATAAAGGCATTCCTTACCTATTCATAGAGCTGCCCAACATATTTTTCACCACAATTGTCTCACCTAAGCTTCTGGTGTTCGCTCTACTTGCAACCGAAATCCTAACTGAGTTTGTAAGGCAGGAGCACGAATTACCCTCCAGATCCTCCAGTCTTTGAACTTCAACACACAGTTCAACTTCCCATTTCTGCCACAGTGGAATCTCTTCTTCCTCCCACATGCTGCATCTGCCCAAAGTGTTTTTCTCCATTGGAAAATGTGAAGTTGATGGTCTAGGTAGCTTTCGTCCTTTATTCTTGCAGATGCACGTTCTGTTTAGCATCATGTGGGATATAAAGCTTATCCCTTTGCTGTACATGACCCTGTCAATCTCTTGCACTTCTGCAGGTTCATCTATCAAGAACTCCATTCACAGCAGCACGCTGGCTGTCGAGAGTTCCAGGAAAGTAGAAGTGCTGCAAAATCTCCAAACCCCTTTTAACAGGAATCCATAGATAGTCTGGCCTTAGCAAGAGTCATACAGAAAGAGGCTTGTAGCTCTGGCTGATGGAGAGTACAGACATGTCTATTCTGCAGCTTCTGTAATTATAGCCAGTCCCTCCCACCCTAGGAAATGGTGAAGGGAGGAGATAGTTACACGTGGAGTTTTTATTGATTTTTTTTTTTTTTCCAAGAGACAATCTCAACAGTCTTTGTGAAGTACCAGTCATCCCAACATCTGCAAGGCAGTATTAAGTGTGCAGTGACCAAACAGGAAAAAATTGATGTTAAGAGTACAGGTTTCTTTCTGCAAGCTGCTTCTTTTGCTTTACCTCTCCAGATATCACCAAAAAGGAGTACGTGGAAAAACAGGGCTTGCTCTTGTGAAGCTGCTGAATAATTAACAGTAAGGAAGAGAGGGCAGAACACCTGTCCAGACTTCGAATTCACACCCATGTCACTGGTTAGGCTTTGGGCACCGCCTACAGCCAGACACTGATCAGCATCTAGGCAAAACCAATTCAGGAGCTCAACTCTGTTCTAGGTTACACAGTATTTACATCATAAAAGGATCAAATCTTTATAAAACATAATCAGCATGAGGCTCAGCTATGTAATGTAAGTCAAGTATCTCTTTGCCCAAGAGTCTGAGCTTAAATGGCCAACTCAAATATCCACCTGTAAGCCAGCTTTCAGGGCCTGCTCTCCAAAGTATCCAGTTTGTCCTGCAACTGGTTCCTCACACTCTCTCCCTAATCCCAGTGGACAGAGGCCTCAGTGCTGCCCCTAGTCGTGTCACTTGGTTTACAAGCACCTTTTGAGGGAAGAGCAGAGTCAGAAAAACCAGATCCTATGTGTGAAACACTTTTGCCAGACGTGGGCTGGGAGATGCCAAGAAAGCCCCTTATTCCTCTGCACCCCTATCAGGCATCCCCCACGGGAGGCTTTAAGCCAGGATCTGTCATCAGGGATGCTCAGAAGACCTTTCCTCAGTTAAAAAAGCCCAATGCAAAATCCACAACTTCGCAGAGACGTCAGCTGCCTTTCATGCAGCGAATTGTGCCGAACAAACTCTTTCCTCTCAGCTAAACCTCAAGGGGTATCCACACCGCAGCGCTGCAAGGCCATACCTCACTGCAGCCGTAAGCGAGGCCGGCTGCGTTAAGGCGGGAGCGGGCCCCGGCTAAGGGGGCCTGCTCACAGCACCGGCCTTCAGCAGCAGCCCCCACTTGGAGCTCCTCCTCCCGTCTCCGTCCTCCGCGCTCCCCTCCGCGTTACACCAGCACAACCATCTGCAGGACTGGTTCGGTCAGAATGAAAATAGAGGGCGTTTTTATCCCAGATCGGCGTACCATCTCGTACATCCCGATACTCTCCATCTGCAGGATTAACGGGCCCAAAGACAAAATATCACAGGTCTCTGCCTTCTGCTGTCTATTCATGCGTCAGAGCCACAAACCTTCTGGCACCACCATGAAGAGTTACAAGCGCACCAGACTAGGATCACTGTAAACGCGAGCAATGAATTAAATCTAATGCTGTTTTCTTCACTTAGGGAGCAAACTTTGCAAAGCTCCTTAATGCCCGGAGATGCAGTTTTACTGTGGCAAGGAATTTTCCTCCTGTGAACTCAATGTTCAAACAAGCTCCCTGATGAGGTAAGCATAGGCCGCCTTCTAATACAAACACAAAACTCACATTTAACTTATTAGCTGGGGGAGGAATATAGATGAGGGTTGGATGAATCTCATGAGTCATCGTTTCTGTAGGATAAAAAGCAAGCTTGTCTCAAAA
>JAVJGG010000039.1:8747829-8764169 GCA_035590195.1 Aviceda cuculoides
TATGATAAAAAGCAAGCTTGTATAAAAAAAAAAAATCAATTCATTTGCCTCTATTGTGCATTGCAGATAGAAGTGCTTAAATAATAAAAAGATTAATACAAACACTTCAACCAATTGTTCTAAAAGAAAAAAAAGAAAAATAGCTTTTGGATTATGAAAGAATATTCTTTAAATACTGAAAACTAAAACATTTCAAATGGTACAATGTTTTGGGAGAGGGAGACAAATGCAGATTAGTCATGCTTGAATGCACTTCCCCAAACAATACACTGCTTAGAGCTAAGACTAAGACATGTACACACCCCAAGGGATCGATGAAAAATTAGGGTCTGTATATTAGTTTAATTCCTTTATCATTTGCCATATTCTTCCAGTCTCGTACCAACCCTTCCCCAGACAGCACCCCATGCATATGCTGTGCCTTGACCACTGAATTCATCCCCAGTTCAATCTTGTGGGCAAATGAAGGGGTGTGCTCTTAAAGTGTGAAGCAGGACGAAAGCGCAGCGCTAACCCTACTGAAAGGATAATGGACTCACACAGTTCGAGTACAGCATCATCCTCCAGTGGTGTGCAAATTTCCACTAGCTTTTTTTATTATTTTTATTTGAGATTTTAGGAGGAGTGGAAGGAAAGGACCACCAGGCAGAGAAAAGGTATGCCTGAAAGAAGCTCAGAGAAGTCTAAAGCCAGCTGAACAACAGCAAAGATCTGCTGAAACAGGGATTTCACGGAATACTCAGAACTGGCAACGAAGGAAAGCATGCACTACAGTGTGAGCTGCACAGACATTGACGAGAATGTCAAGCTATGCAAAATTAGGGAACATTCCAAGTATCCACTGATTCAAGATCTCACCAGAAACAATCCCTAAAAAAATCACTGTGGATGGATGGTGGCGAGTGGCAGATATTGCTAACAGGGCAGTGGGTCAAAAGATTCAAGTTCCAGTCCCTTCCCCCACCCGCTCTCCATCTCTAAACCTGGGATCTGCCGCAGCACGCCAAGCAAATCCCTTTACCTCTCTGAGTGCATCTACACACAGTAAAGATGTGTTATTTTTCCTTCTGTGGAGACATAGCTCGGAGGCCAGACCCAGCGACCACAGGAGTTACCATGTACTAACTGCACTAAACTACCACTAAACTGCAACTTCCACTCTGACACGTTTGTTGTGTTTGTTTCCCAAGAACCCTTTCACCCGACCAATCTAGTTATACAGCGACTTCTTCAGGACGGCAATTAATTCTGTGCATTTATAAAGATTTAGCGCAGCAGGATCCTATCTTGTTCTTTGGGTATTGCTGCAATGAAGAACAGACAGTACACGAAAAGGCAAACACTACAGAAGGTGATCTGGATACCTCGTGGTACAACCTCTAGGAAGGTTAAATACTCTGTTACAACACAGCCGGTGGATGCTGCCACACATAGTATTCTGTGATATTAACTTTTTTTTTTTGCACAAAAGGAATATGCAGGGTATTCTGGGAAGGAAAATCCATCAACACCAACACCAGAGTTTCATCCCAAAGCTCTTTTTTTTGGCTAAAGAAATAAGGAGCTTAAATTTGTACTGAGTCTCAAAAGCCTAGTTTAAGTAGAATTTTTTCCTGGGGAGATATTAAGAACAGATTGTGTTTCTCAAAGACTGTTAGAATAAATGATGGCTTTATAATGATTTCCCAGTGCTAGGAATGCACACGAAAAAAAAAGCATCAGTCTATGTCCTGTCACTGATGCATAACTCTTCTTATCCATCCATATCACAGTACTCCTGGCACAGATACCTCCGATACCTCATTTTCTGCATTTCATATTGTATCGGATTTGGGACAAGCCCTTGTTAGTTCTGCAAAAGCCAGGATCACAGGCAAGGGGACTTCCCTTACGATGCAAAGCCTCCCCTGTTCATCACAGGAGTCTGAAGCACGCTGGCTTCCACAAACACAGCAATTCATCTTACTGGTCAATCGATCTGTACAGTAATCTTTGAGGCTGAGCAAACTGCTGAGTTGGAACTGAAAGAAAACTGTCTTGGCAGAATTCAAGGAGACAAGACAAAATAAATTACTGTGTCTGCTTTACTGGTCAATCAGTTCACATATTATATCCACATACACATGTGATCAACTGAACTCGTGCTTATGTAATCGGCCATCTTATTGCATTGCTCCATCTTTAACTGAATAAAATTGTAGCACATTAGTTCTAGTGCTGTGCAGAATCACCTGCTGTGAAGAATTACCTGTTCGCTCTTTGAACGAAGTCCATAAAAAGCTCACAGAACTTGTTTATCCCATCAACTTGCAATTTGGACCATGCAGCTAGAGCACAGCTGACCTGAGCTAGAAAGTTCACAAGCCACTCAGCTCTGCTGCCAAATTAATCCTTTGCATAAGCCTGATACAATGCAAACACAGCTTTTGGGCATGGGCAGGCTTCTTGAAGAGCTGCATCACACATTCCAAAGTGCTCTCTAAAATTTCCTTACCAAAAGGTTGAACGTAGTTTTCTTTCAGAGCTGGAAAAGTGAAAGCAGCCTGGATCACACTGACAATGCTACTCAGTGTAGTTAAATGTTCTTAAATTTTAAATATGCTAGAATAAAACTACATTTGAACGCAGAGTTGGACTGTTTTGAATCTAATAAGCACACAATGACACAGAAACATGCTATTATTTTAGCGTTGTTAATTACTCCTCCCAAGGCCCAGGACAAATAGCTATCTGATTAACAATTTTTTATAAAACTGGAAACTTTTTTCCCCTGCATTGTTTTCATGACTCAAATATCAGAGCTGATAGCACTAACAATTCTGAAAATTCATGGGCAGGAAAGCACGGTCCCCACCAAGTGGTATAAAAACCTCATCTCTCCCTGCAAAGTTCAATGTAATCTTAACTAGGGATCATGACGGATGTCTTACTATAGAAAATATTTGCTCCCATCGAAAGCACTTGACAAATAGCTAGGAGAGGTAAAGAGGGAGAAGTGCTAAAAAGAGTGAGGAACCTGCTGCTGCTTGCAAAAGTATAATAGGTTAGAAATAAATGCTAACTAGAAATAAAAGGAACTGGCTTAACATAACACATCAGTCAGTCATTACCATGAAGAGAGGTGCAATTATAATTTTATTTCAAATATAAAAACCAGTTTTCACTTAGTAAAACTGGGAGCTGTGAAACAGCTGCTATTCAAGATTATTTCTAAAAACCCTGCTGAAGTTACTAAGCCTTAAGACAAACAAAGGACCCTCCTGTTAAACACATGGTGCACAGAATTTGATAACCACTGAGCAAGTCTCAGGGATGTTGGGCTAAACCTGCAGATGATGAGCTACAGCCACTCCACATTTAAACACAGCTAGCTGCACCTAACATGCAAACAGCCATCAAAACAGTTCAAACATGCAAATCATCAGAATCACCCTTGGTTCGGATTTTTTGGTGAGGGCGTATTTTACACTGGGAGAAAAAACCACTGTACTGAAGACATAACACAAGCTTCTAAAGGAAATTGCTCTATCATAATTCAAATTAAGAATCATCCAACACTTGCTAATTCTATAGGAATTATTCTAGGAAAGAGCTCAAACTGCAATAAGGTTTGAGAGCAAAGTGGGTTCTTCTGTCTTCTCTATAAGACAACACAAAACCACCTACACATCGAAGACTCATTCCCTTGAAATGAGCTGTATGAAGCATTCCAGCTGTGGAGCTAAACTTTGGTACTTCCAGTTGATCTCCAACATCAGCAGAGCTGTATTAATGAGTCAAGCAAGTTAGAAGAAACTCTGCTTCATGAGGATGAAAAACTGCAAAGGTATTAAAAGGCTCCTCAGTGGTGCCTGCAGCATGGGCCCACACCCACAGCAGTTTTTGTTCTTTAACTTAGACTGCTCTTAGTCTTGCTCATAAATCATCCTTCAATTAAAAAGCAGTTTTAATTAATAACACACCCCCTGTGCCTATGCCCTGGGCCATCTACATCAAAACTATTAAACCACACTGTGTCATGTGCCAACTATAAGCATCAACAGCTTTTTTTCCAGGCCTACAAGTAGCTTCCACTATTGTAAAAGCACAGTTGCAAGTAAGAAGCAGATCACTCCTAGAAACACTGGGTACTCACGGGGAATCATCTCGGCAAGAACATGCCATCCAAAGCTGGTGGGACAAAGAGTTGTGACACGTGACAGCAAACCAGCACCAAGAAAACTCAGTGCCAGGCACAGAGCTGGACAGTCACCAAGTTAACTACTTGACTTTCCAAGCACTTCTGCCTGGTCATTCTTCCCCACAAAGCTTCCCAGTCAGTCTCCCACCTTCAGAAACAGGACCACCATCAGCTCTGTCTCTTGGTTTCAGAATGCGAACTGGGAGACCAGCACCTAAAAACCCCTGCTTTCTACAGAAATCCCCATTCACTTCCCCCATACTTTTTCTTACCATTTTAGGTTCAAACAGCACTCAAGTCCGAAGAGTTTACCTCCATCTCTTGTCTTGAACTATACCTCAGCATTGTTACACAACACTGATTCAGTCCTCCTAATAAAGAGGCTCGAGCTGTATCCCACCATCTCAGAAATTCAGACATTAGCATGTCATCAGATGAGAGAATGACTATGGGGACCCCAAATTACACAGTATTTATTGCCTTGTTGCAAGCCCCATTCAAGAACAAGAGAGCCTCCTCTTGAAGGGAAAGAGCAGGGACTGTTTCCTGTGAACTTGAAACAAGAAGCATGTGTGTCTTCCTTTAACTGACAGTTGATTAGAGCTAAAGAAACATTAGAGTGGCAGTTGCTCTTTGGTATTTTTAAAGAAATATTTACACTCCAAGGGCTTGACCCTGCCCTAAGAGATGACTCGGAGCCAGTAACAATGCTAGTTTGTACAAGACAAAGCTGAATAAATGCGCCCCAGATGACAGACTGCAAAGCTGTCAACCTATGAACAACTTTAACTAGAAGTTAAAAATGGAATTGGCTTGCTATTTGGTATGATTTACATTTAATATTTCAGATCAACGGCTCTGCTTAATCCCCTGGAGAACAGTGGAATAAACACATGGTGCCTCAGTCATCATATACCAAGCTGTGCCAGCACATTCCAGTTCTCACCCTACTCCATCTCCACCCCACCTCCCCGGGTCACTCTTTTGCTTCACGGGACCCCTTCCTCCCCTTATCCCATGGGCTGCAGCCTACCTAAATTTCAGTCATACCCATACCGTGTTATTTTGTAATAATGCATGTGTGGCTGAGTTTGCTATTTTAAGGGCCCTCTCCTTTCCCATCTCTTACTCGTGTGAACTATTACCAACAATGCCTCTGCCTGGAGGCTTCGAGCACACCCTGTCCAATTGCGGGGGCTATCAGAAGCCTAAGCACAGTTTATTTAACTACAATTACGGTGCAGCAGTCTAAAAACCGCCAAAATTGCAGTAACATCAAACATTTTACTGCTCTCCAATGCAGGGAGAGAGAACCTAGTTTTCCAGCCAGCACCACAACTTCCCCTCTCCCATCCCAGCGATCAGGCAGAAAAGCCTGCCCTCTAGTCTACCATGCTGCATTAGCAGCATCGCAAAATTACCTTTACCTCTGTATCAGTTTGATAGCATCCAACAACCATCGTGGTGAAAATTACGCAGGAGGTTGAGGGTTCTGAGGGGTTGGTTTGTTTGGGGTTTTGTGGGGGTTTTTGTTTGTTTTATAATGTTGAGAGTTATTACTAGGCCCTCTCTTACATAGCAAAAAACAGGTAGGCAGTATTTTGTTTCGTTTCAAATATGCTGTAAAGACTGTTTAAAGTTCATGTACATTAATCAATGTTAGGGTATGACAAACAATTCCCATTCACACCATGATCACCAACACCACCACTTTCTCTGGAGGCTTCCTACTCCATGCTAGCAGTTAACAGAATTAATTAAGTCAGGCATCCCTAACCACAAACTAAAGCTGATCACCTACATACTTTCACAGGCTGGGTACCCACCACAATGTTCTGCAGGCATTTAAAAAAAGCAGAGATTATAAGAAGTACAGAATTAGAAAACTAAACTAATTCTGAGAAGTCACTGATTTTCCACTTCTCAGTTCTCCCCTACTGCCTTTACTATTCATAGTCTTCGAAAACACTCCAGAAAAATTCTGCTATAATCTCAGTCTCAAGGTATTTGCTCACTGCTAGATACAATTGCTTGCTTTAGCTAAACTGCCCAATTGCCAATGTTTACAAACACATGATGGACCACTAAGGGAGAGGCAATTTTGAAGTACTGAATGGCTTATGCAGAACAGGTTTTCCCAATCTGGTGCTTTTAACAACAGTTTTCTCAAATCCATTCCTAGTAATAAAACGAGCAAACTTACAGTACCACTTTAAAGTATTACACGATGAAAAATTTTACATCACCATTTTATAGAAAATAAAAAACAATGCAACAAGAATATTATCTCTCCACCTTTTATCAATTTCTGTATTTGTACATGTGGTGGGCTGACCCTGGCTGGACACCAGGTGCCCACCAAAGCCACTCTATCACTCCCCTCCTCAGCTGGACACGGGAAAGAAAAATATCACAACAGGCTTGTGGGTCAAGATAAGGACAGAGAGAGATCACTTGGCAATTACCGTCATGGGCAAGAGAGACTCCACTTGGGGAAAATTATTTTAATTTACTAGCAATCCAATCAGAGTAGGGTAATGAGAAATAAAACCAAATCTTAAAACACCTTCCCCCCACCCCTCCTTCCTTCCTGGCTCAACTTCACTCCCGAATTCTCTACCGCCCCCCGCTGAGCAGCGCAGGGGGACGGGGAATGGGGGTTGGGGTCAGTTCATCACACGTTGACTCCTTACTTTTCCCCTGCTCCAGCGTGGGGTCCCTCCCACGGGAGACAGTCCTCCACAAACTGCTCCAGCGTGGATCCCTCCCACGGGCCGATCATCACAGACTGCTCCAGCGTGGGCTTTCCCATGGAGTTCCGGCCATCTTGGGGGACATGCCCCTGCTCCAGCGTGGGCTCCTCTCTCCCCGGGCTTCAGGTGGGCATCTGCTCCCCCGCTCCCCTCCGTGGGCTGGGGGACACACAGCCTGCCGTCTCACCATGGGCTGTGGGGGCAACCCCTCCTCCCCGCTCCTCCTCCCCTCCTTCACTGACCTCGGTGTCTGCAGAGGTGTTTCTCTCGCATCTTCTCACTCCTCTCTCCCAGCTGCTGTCACGCAGCATTTTCCCCTTCCAAAATAGGTTCTCCCAGAGGCACTACCACCGTCGCTGATGGGCTCACCCTTGGCCAGAGGCAGGTCTGTCTTGCAGTCAGCTGGCATCGGCTCTGTCAGACATAGGGGAAGCTTCCAGGAGCTTCTCACAGAAGCCACCCCTGTAGCCACCCCACTGCCAAAACCTTGCCACGCAAACCCAATACAGTACGGCATTACTTAAACTCTAAAATAATTACAACGGCCATTATACAATTAAAAAATTGACATGAGAATCAGCTTTGACATTAACAGGAACATCAGATACACAAAAGGAAACACTCAACCTAAAGAGACCACAACAAAGCTCTTGAAATATGACAAATCTTAGTATTGATAAGGGACAACAGGAGGCCCAGTATCATATCTACTCCACGTACACTCTACATTGTATGGCTGCAGTTTCTGTTCTTTGAGCTCCCTAGCCATGATGTAATTCCACCGCTTGACTGGTTTTGTACCATTTACCTGAGTGGTTTTTTCAACTCTCAAGCACAGGCAACATAACACCCAGGACATGGCTGTTACTATGCAGAGACTCACGCATTGCCTCTTTTCTCAAGAACAACATTGTGGATCAAAGGATTATCTTCAAAGATCTTCCAATGGATGGATTAATGCTCAGCTTGTTACCCCCAACTGCTTAGACATTATAGTACCTATACTTACAGCATTGGTAAAACTTTTCAAATTTTTGTAACTAAACAATTATAATAAGCAATTATTTCCCTGTTAGTCCTAGGAAATTAACTTAGTGTCTAGGGATTCTGGCACCTGAAACATAAAATAGATACAGCACAAGACTCAGCTAGTAAAGCACGACAGCTATGTTCCCATTTATTCTCCGCTATAAATGGAGTTAAAAAAAAAGAAAAAAAAAAGCTACTGAACAGTGCTATAGCTGATCTGTTTGTTGTAGGCTGTGCTGCACACGAGCGGTATTAAAGAGATTATTCAAAAAACTGTTCAGCACAAGTACTTGTTTACTGGACCTTGTATTGCAGGGTAGTTCTTTATTAAAAGGCAGTATTTGTCCTACAATGTACAGTTCATATACTGGAGAACAGGAAGACAATATGCCAACGTACAAACTAAATTTGTATTTCAAATACTACGAGACCATTCTCCAGTTTGCTGGCCGCAACCTGACTATGGGCTTCTGAATGAGAAAAGTTAATGTTTCAGAAACAAAATGTAGAAATTGATTTGCATTAACATGAGGTATATAATTGTGCATGCCTGGGACCATGGTGGAGATGAGATGAATTAGACCTGGGAACACATTCCTCAAGCTACTGGGCATGGATAACCAATTTTAGTCTCATTTTTGGGTAAGTTTTAGCATGGATAAATGCAGCATCAAAACCATTCCAAGCCCTATATTAAGCAAAACACTTTCAAAAAAGGCTCAATACAACAAACTGGAAAACTCAAATTAACAGAAGGACCTCTAGCACAACAGCTTAACAGCAATCATCAGCGTTCGGAAAGTTCTACGCATTGCTGGAACCTTAGGAAAAATGTTTTATCTACAGACTAAGAAGCCTGCTAACAACAGCACAAGAGCAAAATGAAATTCAGGTTATCCTACAACACAAAAATCTCACATTGGTTTGACTACAGCAAGTTTCTATACACAACCAAGGAAAAAAGAAAACAATCAACATATGGTATCATTTCACAGTGTGAAAGTTAATATTTATGAAGACAAGCAAATTTTCCATGTGATCACTCTTGTGTTCTGCTTCATAAAAGACAACATTTGCTGATGGCTACACCTTGTTTTCTCTTGCTCATTCCTCTACTAGCCATTAGAGTGGCTTATAGCTGTTACTGACATTACTTTACCACAGGAAATCCAACTACATCCTTCAGCAATAATCACGGAGAAAAATGTAAAGACATATGAGAAAATATGCTATGTCACTTCCTTTGCCTCATCAAGATTTAACTGTAGAAGAGTGGAAAGATGAGCAATGCAGTAATACAACAATCCTCCCAAAAGGAAATTGAAGATTGAATTCTACAATGTAATAAAAAATTACACTTGAAAACAAAAAAAACCTTTCTTTTTCACATTAGAAAGACATCACCTGAGTTTCTACACAATTCTATTTTTGCAATTACTTCTAAACTCAGAAATGTATTACTTATGTCTGTCTCACTGTGCTGGTTTTGGCTGGAATAGGGTTACTTTTCTTCACAGTAGCTGGGATGGAGCTGTATTTTGGATTTGAGCTGAAAACAGTGCTGATAACACAGAGATGTTTCAGCTGTTGCTGAGCAGTGCTTACACAGAGCCAAGGCCTCTTCTGCTCCTCAACCTATCCGACCAGTGAGGAGGCTGGGGGGGGCACAAGAAGTAGGGAGGGACAGGTCAGCCAGGACAGCTGACCCCAACTGACCAAAGGGATATTCCAGACAATAGGACATCAGGCTCAGCAATAAAAAGCTGGGGGAAGAAGGAGGAAGGGGGATGTTTGCAGTGATGGCATTTGTCTTCCCAAGTAACTGTTAACGTGTGATGGAGCCCGGCTGTCCTGGAGATGGCTGAACACCTGCCTGCCCGTGGGAAGTGGGGAAGGAATTCCCTGGTTTGCTTTGCTTGCATGCACAGGTTTTGCTTTACCTATTAAACTGCCTTTATCTCAACTCACGAGTTTCCTCACTTTTACCCTGCTGATTCTCTCCCCCATCCCACCAGAGGGGGGTGAGCAAGCGGCTGCATGGGGCTTAGTTGCTGGCTGGGGTTAAACCACGACAGGGAAATAGATACTTCTGCTGGTAGTTCTGCAAAGTTTCACAAAGGGCTCCTGAGATCCAGCACTCCTAAAAATACTCCCACTTACATGAACTGTAAGGAGGGGGTTTTTTCCCAGAAAAAAATAGAAAAAAAAAAATTTAAAAAAGCAAAACCAAAATCTGGTGGCTTTGACCTCTCACACTTGATGGGGACGGAATCCCCTTGGGATCCCCTATGGAGCTGTATGAAGGACCAGTTTAGAAATACTTCTGAAGCTACTGCACTCCAAAAAAAACTTATGAGCTTCTCACACCCGAGCGAGCTGCCGCTTCCTCCGGAGCTCCCGGAGTACAGCATGGGAGCGGCACAGCATGGGGCCGCAAACGCGGCTCCGAGCAGGACAGCGGCTCCGAGCCTCCTCCTCCATACTCTGGGCACCTCGCTGCTCCCGCAGCCCCAGAGGAGCCCAGCACAGCCCCACCGGGAGGAGAGATGGGCAAGGGTCTGCCTGGGAACGCGACGTGAAACCCCACCGAAGCCGCCACACATGAAGGTGATGCTGTCCGAGACATCTCCAAATCAGCTGGGCCGCGGGGCTGTGACACGGACCAAGCAAAGCGCCATTCCTCTGTGCCTCACTATGCGAATCACCTTCTAGGAAAAAACAGGTTAAGACTGTTCCTCGCTTCACACTCCTATCGCGCTTAAAGCTCAGGCTCTACCTTAATCCACGGTCATTTTCCCACAGGTTTTATCCCGCTGTCTCTCCCACCTCCTGCAGCCGGTGGCCCCGCTCCAGCGCCCACCGGCAGACCCACGGGGCAGGGGGCTGCGGCAGCGAGGGGGGGGCACCGACACGTGCCCACCAGCACGCCCGCTCCACCGGTCCCAGAGCCCACTGGGTGCACTCGGGTACAGCCCCGCCGCTCACACAGCAGACCGCTTCCCAAAACTTCTCTGCACCAACCGGACAGCCCAGGCGATCCCTGTGCCAAGCCCCAGCCCGGCTTCTCCGGAGCAGCCCTAGCGCTGCAGTCGACATTCCCATGGTGGATGGCACGGGAAGCATCACCGGCAGCCAGCTTGATATGGCAAATTCATCACCGTCCGGTTGAGTGAGTCAGTAACGAAGCTAAAAGCAAACACTGCCGTGGATTGCTCCCAGCAACAGCGGGACCGGTCGCCAGCAGCTCCCCCATTTGATGTCACAGGCACCCATCCCTCTGGAAGAGCCAGAGGGTGCCGGGTGTCACCCTTCCGCATTAGAGGACCCAGGGAGCGGGGAAGGGGCGCAGCTCCAGGGTCCCCCAGAGTCCCAGCAACCCTCACACCGTTCCATCGACAAACAGCACATTTCCCGCAGCGGAGCCCACCAGAAAGCCAAGACACCTGCTGGGCGAGCACTGGTGGGAGTTTGCTATAGACAAATGAATCGGCAGAACAGATGAGCAGCTCCTGAAGCATCTACCCACAATGTACAGAAAGAAAAGATGTAATTTCAGGCTTGTGGCAGATGCTGGAGGGTTTGTGGTGCTAAAAAAAGAAATTTGAAAAATTTAAAAAACTAAAAAAAATCTCAACACACTTACATATAATAGATAGCTTTCTAGGACAAGGAAATCCTGCAGTAGCTGGAAGAAAACCGATCACAGCTCTCAGTTGCGTCTGAGATAAGGAAGCAGAACATGGTCCAACATGTCTCTGAAAGGTCAGTTTCCCAAAACTAGAAACAATCAGACAAAAAAATAACTGAGAGAAAACACAACGCTTATTGGGAGATGTTTAAAGATGCCTCAGTAGAGCCCTCCTTTCCCCCCCCAAAAAACAATACTATATTCAAAAAAAGTTTATTTGGTTTAAAATAAGAATTTTTTTAAGACAAGAGCCAAATTAAAAAATAAATAAAATATTTAACAAATAGAAAATTCACTATAAAATTAGTATCTGCAAATCAACACATTTTATAAAGAAAGCTAAAAGATAACAAAAGACCTAATGGCAACAGGTATATCAGGAAAAAAGCAACAATCTATCAATACTATGGGCTTGATGCTAAAAAAGTACAGTGAAATTATCCTGATACAGAAGATGTAGAAAGTATAAACATTACTTTTTATCTTTGCAGATAAGGATGACGTGTATCTCGGCTATAACAAAATTCTCTGAGAAGCAAGTTGGGAAGATACCCAACACCATCCGCCAACCATTTTTCCTATCGGTAACTAGAAAACCTGCACATCAAAGTGTATGAAGGAGCTCACCAAATCCCTAACATTGACTTAAAAAAAAAAAAAAAAAAAAAAAAAAAAAAAACAAAAAAAAACACTCAACACAAACATGTCCAACGCCAGCCAGGAAGTTCCAGAGGTCTTAGAACAATAAATAAAAAACTTCACTCAAGCAAACAAAAACTTATCGTCGTGCCAATATTTTCCGAGGGCAAATGGCCTGACCCGGGAATCGCGGGCTGGTTACCCTGCCTGCAGTCCCCGGCGGAGCCAGGGAACAGCCAGTATTCGGAGATGGAAACACCATTAGTGCTAGTCAACAGCGTTTTCTGGTCGGAGGGCTTGTCAAACTGATCTAGTATTTCTTCTAAGAGTACACATTTGGCTGACAAAGGGAACTGCGTTGACATAATACATGCAGACTTGTGTGTGACGCTTGACTTTGGCCGGTGTGAGAGTCTAGGAACAAAATCCCCAGCGCTATGCAAACACCAGCGTATAGTGTACATCAAGAGGATTAAATCCGGTTGAGCCCGGTGACCTCGTTAGAGTTATACCTGTGCCGCCTGCCCCCACGGAGGTTTCGGCTCCCCGGAGAGGCGATGTTTCCGCGAGGGAGAAGGGCCCACGAGGCGGCAGAAATGGCTCTCTGCACGAGCACGAAGCTGCCGGCAGCACTGGTGGGAGACGTGGGTTTTCGGGGAATGCATGTTTTGGCTGTGTGCCTCAGTCGGCAGCAAGTGCGGGAGATCTCGAGAAGGGTATTTCCAGAGCCTCTGCCCAAAGAGCAGGCTAACTCGTTGAAAAATATTGGCTGGTTTTAGTGCAGATATTCACCCTTGTAAAGCTAGCGGGGCCCACGAACGAAAAGCTGTAGACTCAGCCATGCCAGCAGCCTTCGGCTGGACACGATCCTGCACGTGCCACGTAACACACGGCTCCCTCCTATTATTTCCTACATGGCTCCTAATCTGTGCTCAGCACTTCGAGCACCTTCCAGTAACGACACAGGACACACCAACACCGAGCCGACATATGTTATACCTTCCCGGAGGGCAAAAGGAGTGGAGTGATTTCTCTTGGAAAGTTTTAGAGGTCAGGTATTTTGCTTTTAAACTCCACCAGTGCAGGGATAGCAGGGTGGCCAGGCTTGTGAAGGCTTTCAGCTGCCAAAAAAGTTCACCCCTTCTGACCTGCCTCCCGTAAAGACATCTCTCCCGCCAGAGGAGCAGAGTTATTCCCTACGCCCTCAACCATCTAAATGTCCTGCACTGTGGACATATGGACCAAAGCCTGGAGGTTTGTTTGAAGCTCTCAGCCTATACAAGCAGCTCCGAGGGTCCAGGTAGCTGGATGTTACTGTAGGAAAGCTTAAGGCCAGCAGTTCTCCAGCATGACTGATCAAACAACCAACTGGGGACGTGAACTGTCCACCGTGGAGGAAGCCTGGGGCTTTCAGTGAATCGGGATTTCCTCTGCTCACCGGCATCACTCACCTCCTTCTGCTCGTTCAGCTCCAGGCAGCTGCTGATGTCCTCCAGGCGGCTGACGGCACCAGAGAGGGTACCCCTCGTGAGACCCCGCTCGACAGCCACACTCCTCCTCCCTGCCCGTTGCAGCTACAGGCTGCGCAGAGGTGCTGAAGTGTGCTAAGGACTAGCGAGGTCCAGGGCGATGGACCAAAAACCCCATCCCCACAAGGGTGATCACCCACCACAGCTACTGAAGCAGTGCCAGTTTCACATCCCAGCCTGAATCCAGCCCACCCTGGCGACGCAGTTTTAGCTCCAGCTGGACGACCTTGTAGCTGGGCTCTTGCTAGCTTCCCTGTGAGCTTGCTCCAGAAATGGAGGGCTTGGCACTTCCAGGATCTGGCAAGAGCTGACACATCCATAACGGGTGTCCTTTTCATTTACTGGACTGACTTAGGGTAGGTTTGAACATGAGCAGAAAAACTTTGTCCAAAGGCCTTCGACCTGGCTGCTGCACTCCCGCTGAGCCCCTCTCGTTCGTGGTGTGGCTCACATGTCAGGAGGGCCACAAACTGAGCTGAGACCCCCGACTTCTCATTCTGCGTCCAGAGAGGCAGGCAGCCCGCTCGCTTCCCGACACGGACAGACGCAGGACGTTGTCTGAACATCCTAAACACACATGATCTTTTCAGCCAAAGAAGATGACAACAGTTAAATGCTGGTTAGATGTTTTACCTTATTGAACTTCGGACCATCACCATCAGTCCAACGACCTCGCTTTCCTGCTGCTGAACCCCTCTAGTGACTTGGCAAAGGCATTCCCAGTTCAGGCTGCTGACCGAAGGAGGAACAATGCTCAGGTCAACAAAGCAGGACGGGTGTCTCGATACCTACCACCGCTTCGAAGCGCGTAACACTGAATCCCCCACTAGTCACGCTCAAGTTCTGCGTGCAATGAAAGCCATCTCCCCACAAGCCGGGGAGGTTAACAACGGGTTCACTTGTGTTGGTTTTACTCGTACATCCCGGTAGCTTGCATGCAGAGCAGACAACAGGCTACTGACAAGGATTAAGATTTGGAAAACACATCCATGGTCACTTCAAGGGAAAGCTGTTCTTTCCCAGTTTTGCGGGAACTTTAACTCAACTCATAACAGAGGCAGGCTTAAGACATGAAACGCATTCCAGCGATTAACAATTTGAAAGGTGATAAAAGCAGCTAAAGTTTCAAATCTGCTTGCTGCCCAACCAGCCAGATAACATAACCACTAGTTATCTTGGGGGGAAGGGAAGGGTATCTCTATTTTTCTTTCCCAGGACCACTGATGACAAGCTCACAGCGGTCACATTTTAAAGCGAAGCTGAAGAGAATGGAAAATACCTTTCCCAACTATATTAAAGTTCTCATAAACCCAGTACAGCATGTTCGTGTATTGTGGATACTGTGGGATGTGTTTCATGTACTGGTTAGAGAGCGAATCGCCGGTCGAGGTCACTGAATCCAGCACCTGCCCAAGCCGACGGCCATTTTTGCGCTATCATTAATAAATCAATCGAATGTTAAAGGCACCGGGGGGAAATTGTCCCATCAGTCTTAGCCATCAGCTACTTTTACTGAACTCTGTTGAGTTACTCTATATTTACAGAAGATTGAGAGAGACGGAGAGGGATCAGCATCTCCAAAATCCTTGCAACTTTTTCTTACACATTATAAACACTGGAGATATTTAATTAAAACCATTTTACAAGCTATAAAACTAAAGGTCATTTTATGTCTTTCACTATAAAAGCAGACAGTGGTGTAGTCTTTAGCAAAACGTACTCTACAATGTGTTTTAAGCAGCACTACATAGACTACTCCAAACTCCTTCCAGAGCGATTTATAGCCAGCACTATTTCTTTACTAAAATTTATATCCAGTGCTATTTCTTTGCTAACAGCAAAGGCAAAGAAAAACCACCAAACCCAAACTACACGCTCAAAACCCACAGCCTTTTTAAAAACGGTTGATATCAATATCAAGAATTGACTCATTAGGGAGGTCGATACGTAAGGTGCCAGAGCAGACTTTCAGACGACCCACGGAAGAAAACGTGGAAAATCTTCACCCCGCTTCCAGCCGGTCACCTGGAGCACAGCAGCTCTGAGATGCGAACGCTAACTGCAGCCACCTGCAAGGCTGGGACATGGGAGCAAGCGCTCGGCGTCGGAAGGGGCTCGTCTCGGAGCCGGAGCCGATCTCCTCCGCACCCGCCTCGGGCGCCGGCAGCTCCCCTTGCGCCCCCCGCGCCCCCCCCCGGGCTCCGCCGGTCGAAGCGACGCGGCTTTTACCTGAGTCGCGGCGTGAGCTCGGGCTCCTCCATTCGCCGCTGCCTCCGGACAGAGACGCGAGTTCCGAGAAGTCGGAGGACAGAAGCGGCGGGACGGGACGGACCGGCGGCGGGACGGGACGGGACGGACCGACAGCGAGCGGGGAAGCCCCCGCCGGCAACTCGGGCCACCGGAGGGAAAAGACGGACAACCCGCCGCCCGGGCCGGGGCGGCCCCCGGCGCTCCCGAGGTGCCCCTTTACCGCTCCGCTGCCCAAGCCCAGGGGCTGCGGGCCCCGGCCGCGGCCGTGTCCC
>JAVJGG010000039.1:8764269-8774820 GCA_035590195.1 Aviceda cuculoides
GAGTGATCTCTCCCTGTCCTTATCTTGACCCACGAGCCCTTTGTTATATTTTCTCTCCCCTGTCCAGCTGAGGAGGGGAGTGATAGACCAGCTTTGGTGGGCACCTGGCGTCCAGCGAAGGTCAACCCACCACATTTTGCCTGTGACAGTAATTGGTGAGTGATCTCTCCCTGCCCTTAGCTCCTTATTTCAACCCATGAGATTTTCATTCTATTTTCTCTCTCCTGTCCAGCTGAGGGGTGGAGTGATAGAGCAGCTTTGGTGGGTGCCTGGCATCTAGCCAGGGACAACCCACCACATCATCCCACCAGCAGGGAGGAATGAGCGAGCAGCTTCACGGTGCTTTGTTGCCAGCTGGACTTAAACCATGACACCAATACTTGTGATGGAGCCCTGCTTTCCTGGAGATGGCTGAACACCTGACCGCTGACCCAAACTAACCAAACAGATATTCCATACCATATGACGTCAGCTCAGCTATAAAAACTAAGTAAAGGGAGATGGAAGGGGAAGCATTTTCAGCTTCTGGAGCAAGCACTATGCGTACTAAAGCCCTGTGTCCCAGGAAGTGGCCAGACATCGCCTGCTGATGGGAAGTAGAGAATAACATCATTTGTTTTCTTTTGCTTTAGTGCACACAACCTTTGCTTTCACTATGTTAAACTGTCCTTATCTTGACCCATGAGCCTTTTTTGTAATTTCTCTCCCCTGTCCAGCTGAGGAGGGGGAGTGATAGAGCGGCTCTGGTTCTCATTGACCCCTCAGTCAGGGTCAATCTACCACAACTGTCTTTACCTGAGCCCACCAGTTTTCTCACTTTTACACTTCTGATTCTCTCCCCCATCCAGCTGGGGGGAGTGAGCAAGCAACTGTGTGGTGCTTAGTTGCCAGATGGGGTTAAACCACAACAGCCATAAATCAGGAAACTACCCACAGCAAAGTGAAATCCCTCCTTTTCCACTGTAGTTGGAGAGTGAGTAATGTAGCTTTTTAACTAGCAATTTAATTACTCAAAAATGTAGTGCTTGCTTCATGCCAGTATCATTTTCAGAGCAAGCCAGAAAAATACTAGGAATGGCAAAAATAGCTACAGGATTCTTTTCAAAAATTTATGTAATTATTTCATTCTAATTCCAGGGGAAGACCTCCTCAGCTCAACCTAGTAGAGGCTGGCTAAACAACAACCTCCAGCCGCATTAGAGAAAACACTGGTACACATTCAAGATGAGCACAAGTCTTATTCTAACCAGAGTTGAGGCATTAGCCTTATCTTTGTACATGTGCATTATACATTTTGAAGAATGCTTTTCCTTCAGCTCACAAAAATTTGATTTACAGTCTGTAGGCATCAGATGACGATGGTCTTCGCTCTAGTCCTGTTTGCCTTCCCGCCACTGTCGAGAACCCTCATTCCACGCTACGTATACAAAGAGAGCAAGTACCACGTGAACAGTAACTACAGCAACTATGGCAGCATAAAAATAGCTGTCTCTGTCGGACATTCCTAAGGTACCTGAGAAAATAAAGAAAGTAAAGAGTATTAGTTACTGGGAACACTGAAATGGCAAATCACAATCCTTCCTAAAGACCAAAGTTGCATTTACTCCTGTATCAAAAGACTGAGCTTACAAAGATTCATAGGAAGGAATTCACCGTGATAACTACAGACCTTGAAACTATTTCTGGAATAAAGCAACACTGCAATTATTCCATATTTAAGATACCATTCCCTGGTTTGGAAGTCAACAGCTTAGACTTCTGTAACATTCACTTTTTCTGTTACTATCTTCTAGCACCAAATAAACCTCGACATCCTTTTTTCGTAAGTGTCACTCTCTTTGTGGGGCAGGAAAATAGGGGGTGCGGGGTGTTAATTATATAATTTATTTGCCACTGCAACAGGATAAAGTGGTAGAACAACAATTACATTTAGAGGACTTCTACTCTCTCAATTTAGACTGTAAAACAACAATTCCTCACCAGTTAAGAGACATGAATGCATCTCACATGAAATAAGCCTTCAAATACCAGAAGGCCAAATACCAAAATATCATTTCTCTTCATTCATTTAAAAGAACAAAACCCAAAAAACAACCAAACAAAAAAATACACATCACACCACAACAAAAATAGCACCCTCCAAACAGAAATCCAATCTTACAAGTGTTGACAAATCTTGCCATTAACTGACATGGAAAAATTAAGGCTCAGTTTGCTATACCTCGTGTAAAAAAAACCCAAACCCAACAAAAAACCCCACAAACAAACAAACCCCAAAACATGCTAAAAATTATCTTGAATGTTACTTAACAGGCTTTCAGCTTCAGCACTACATACAATAGTACACACCAAAGAAGAATCATTTTGTCACAACTCAGTTATATATTCACAAACTGGTCTTAAAAGCAGCTGCTTTCTCCCGTCCTCCTCCCCACTACTGAAGGAGATACTTTTCTCCTGCATTATTAGGAAGTTATTAAAGCCTTGCAGAATCAAGGCTAGAATGTGGCTGGTTAGCAGTCCGACAGAACTGTTCCAAACAAATAGCTAAAAAGCTCTCTTTTTTAATTTAAAAAAAAAAAGAAAGCTCTACAAGCAACCACATTCAATATCTGAAACTGGGTAGATGACTTAACTGGTTTACACTTACAAATGCAGGTATGTTTTAAAAAACAAAAAATAAATCCAGTAAACAACATTATTCTGTACTGAATACACAATTAGTTTGCAACACCTGCAGGAAACATATCCCAGATGATTCTGACAAGTTTGCTGCAGGGTGGTGTTAGAAACCCTTTAGGTAAGTGGAACAGTGCACCTGTATACTATATAAACCATTGTATAGCAAACAGCAAATACTAGATTGCAGACCACAATGCAGGGAAGGATGCATCGACCATTTATGTAATTTTCTGTTTTAATTAGACATTACAAGGCCTTTAGTCTGCATAAAGAAACAAACAGTCAAAACAGGAAGGAGAACAAAGAAGCTATTAGAAGATTGTGCTTTTCCTCTTTTTTGTAATAGTAATGCTAATTGGCAGAAACAGAATTACCTTCAAATATATAAGCCTTTGATGAAAAATATAGCCCCACAGGTAATGTAATCATTAGAGCTGTGAAGAATAGAAGTGTTCTTAAAGTTGATGTTAATGAACCCTCATTTCTGAAATAAATAAGAAAAGTTACACACAAAAGAAAGTCACAATACACATGCCTGAAACAGGACAAGAACCAGTCCCAAACAGAAGACAATTCATTTTCAAGAACTGAGTACGTATATCATTTGTAAGCAATAAAGACTTGGAATATGCATTTGTTGGCTGCAATAGAAAAATCACAGCATTCAAAATGATGTAATGATTCTGCCAGGCAAAGCTTACAAACAACATTAAAAACAGTCTTTAGATTTTTCCCTGTTATGGCTTTGAAAGCATTAGCAACATGGGGGGATTACATTAATATGTTTATCAGTGTATTATTACATAATTATCATAACTATCTAATACCAGATACACATTCATTTGTCATATGACAATTCTCATAAGTAGGAAAATGAGAAATCCTACAGGCCAGGATATAGAAGGAAGTACACAGAATAACTTTAACTGCTTACTATAGGAAGTGAAGTTTGTTTTTATTAGATATTGTTCCTCTATTCAAAATATTTTCTGTTTCCACTGAAAAAGTTGGAATAACTGTAGTGATAATCAGAACACAGAGCCAATACACCAAAACATTAGTAACCCTTTTTGCCTTCACAGACCTAAACCTAGAATACCTTGAGCAAGACAATCACAATGAAGGATTACGTACTTGGTAAGGTCTCCCTGAACTTGACCTGCTAGAACAGGTTTTGTATGTACAAAACACTACATACAGCTTGTTTTTGTGTGTGCTTCCACCAGTTTTCACTCTCTCTGCTTGGCTAACTACGTTATTTTATGCTGAAGTAAACACGTAAGCCAAGCGATACCCTCCTGACTTTCAAAGACTACCAGATTCAATGGCATGTGTCCTTAGACTCATAGAACTGTTGAGGTTGGAAAAGACCTTTAAGATCATCAAGTCCAACTGTTAACCTAGCACTGCCAAGCCCACCACTAAACCACGTCCCTAAGCACCACATCCAGATATCCTAAATACCTCCAGCAATAGTGACTAAACCACTTCCCTGGGCAGCCTGTTCCAATGCTTGACAACTCTTTCAGTGAAAAAATTTTTCCTAATATCCAACTTAAACTTCCCCTGGCACAACTTCAGGCCACTTCCTCTTGTCCTTAAGGCTTTGAAACACAAATCTGCATAAAAAACAATTCAAGTCAGGGATACACAATTCTTAAAACTCCCAGGAACCTCCACAGTAATTTTTCAATAGGTAGTTTCAAAAAGTTTTATCAAGACATATTTGTGCCATAGTAGATTGCTTGAAATCACATTTTATCCTTGACATTTTCTTGGATAAATGAGTGGAAGTGGGAAAAAGAAAAAATATCTCATCCTCTGACAGTCATCAAAAGACAAGTGACATGCAGCCACACACAGCTTTTACACTAAAGCCAACAGCACTTTTTGCTGATCATGTACTGCCATACATTTAGGTAGCATATTAAGTAGCTCAAAAAAAAGGACATTCTTCATCTTTTCCTTTACCTCGGGATGCCTCGGGATGGCAAGCGTAACCCCATTCAAACTTTCCTATGGAAATTAGAAACTATTCCCTATTTAACACCTACACATAAAAGAATAAGATGACCTCCAGCTTATTACCGAAGTTAAAAACTCCACTGTTTACAAATACTTTTCTTACACTGGCATACTTCCACCGCTTCCCTACGCAGCAAAACCAAACATTCTCGTATGACCTCAGCCCCAACACGGGGCTTTTAACTGCAGACCGGCCTCCGCGCTGGGGTTGCGGGATTGCCCAGGGTTATGCAGCACGGCCATGGCAAACCTAGGGCCTCCCCCACCCCCTCCGGCTCCTCCGGGCCCGAGCTGCCGCTCCCCCTGCCTCGCCAACGGCTCGGGACGGACAGACACTCTTCCCCGGGGGCTGCATCCCCCCCCACCGCCGCCACCCCGGGCTGGTAGCACCGGGAGCGATCCCCGCCCGTCGCGGCCTAGCAGACACCCCTTCCCCCGGACAGCCTGCGGCCCGCCGCCAGGCCCCACCATCCCGACAGGGCTGCCCGCCCCTCACCGTCGACCCAGATGCCCTTCCCCTCCCCGGGACTTACTGCCTGAAGTCGGGCACGGGAACAGCGTTCAACGCCGCCTCACCATAACGCTCCATGGCCGCCGCCTCAGCGCCCCGCTCTACCGAAGCTTCCGGTCTGCCGGAAGCCCGCCGGAGGGGCGGGCGCATGCGCAGGGCGCGCGCCGCCGTCTCCATAGCAACGGCGGGGCCGTCGCGGCCTAGCTGCGGGGCGGCGGGCGACCGCCATGGCCTGCCAGCCCGGGGCCTAGGCCGCAGCCGTGGTTTCTGTTGTGCTCGGACTGGGGCGTCTCTCTACAGGGAACGCTACCCCCCCACCCCGGGCGGGCTCGAAACAGCCCCGCAGTCTGTGCCGCTTAGGAGCGCTTTCTGTGAGGGAGATGGAAAGTGTCTGTGCGCGGCGAACCTGTGGCCGAGCAGCACCGACCCTTGAATGTATTGGGTGAAGGTCAAGGCTTCCCAGCAAATGGCAGTGGTCTCGGAGCCAGAACAAAAAGATGTTCTTGAGATGTTTTGATGAACTCACCAGTACAAAACACTATACATGAAAAAACACAGGCAAGGGCTAAAGCATTCTCTAAAGGGAAACTGCAAAGTTGCTCTATGTTGTCCTGTTAGGAGGGAGGTTTCCTGCTTTCCTGGCACTAAAGTTTATCAAAATTCCTTCTCCAGCCAAAGATGAAACTTCTGGTCAAAATCTGAGAGGAACAGTCCCCAACGTAGCTAACAGGTCTTGTAGATGGCAGACCAAGGAGTGGCCTGGCTGAGCACTAAGCATTTCCAAGATGACACTCCGTTTAAGCTATCAATTCACATTCCTGTTGAAACTACTCTACTCTGCTTATATACTCACCAAGGGATGGACTTGAACCCAGCTTTTCAACAGAAGACCAGTGTTACAATCTTTGTGCTATGCAGTCTTGTTTGCAGGAGAATTAATTGTTTATACTCAACAATCAGCTCTAGCAAGAACACAAAGCACTGCAAGCTTCCAGACAAGAGCTCTGGAAGCCGTTTAATTGAATGTTGCCATCTAATTGAATCTCGTATACCACAGCTATAACATATTTGCCCCTTTTATGGTAAAACCACGTTGCTCTCTTACCACTCGGCCATGCCAAATCTTGATTGTGTGAGTCACTAACTCCACACATGACTCTTTCCTCGTGTTTTCCTGCAGCGTGCAGACACCCAGTATTCCTGCAGCCCAGCACTGTAGCTTCTGCCCTGCTCCTTGTTGCAGTGTCACACAGCACACGGCACAGCACAGCGGCCTCTTCATCTTCTCACGGGCCAGCATGGCATCCGGCTACCTACGAGCCTGGAAGAGAAGAAGTATAAGAGAGGGTTGTTTTCCCTGCAAGCAGTAAGATCAGGAAATAAGCACTTTGTTCTTGGTAATCCCTGCTGTGAGTTTGCCTCTCCAAGCTTAGAGTGAATTTCCCTCATCTCGGCCAGAGGCAATGGACACTACACTGCACCAGCAGCTACAGTGTGTGAAGGTGGGAGGGAAGGAGCAACACTGCAGCACTGATTTTCTCCCCTCTGATTGTGAATAGTGAGGCCTTTTATTCTGTTTTCTCCAGTATATGTGAGAAAGAAGGTGAATTTTGTTAGAAGCTTTTTTTTTTTTTCCAGCAGTGAACGAAGCTTAGCTGGTGGCTCCCTCCTATTTGTTTGTTAAGATGCAGCACAGTTCAGGCTGTTCAGTGCTTATGAAGGTCTCACTTTCACTATAAACCAGCCAATTTCATGCTCTTTTAAAATAGGACAGCCCTCCTCTCATTTGATTCCACTGCTGCCCGAGTCCACAAGAGAGATGATTTGCATGAGGGGGGCAGAAGGGGGCTGGTGTGGACCCGGGGGGATGCCTTGTAGCCCATACCCATTCAGGTGGGGATGGAAGGAGAGTTTGCTGTGTAATATGAGCTTGACACTTCAAACTAGTTCTTAAAAACATCTAATTAAACTCCAGCTAACCACTCACAAATCCAGCCCAAATGTGTGAGCAGGTTTTGTTTATTTATGGATTGCTCAGCGAACAAAAATAATTTGGCAAAGAAATCAGTGCATAGTTAAGATATAAGTCAGATGACTGAAAAATATGAATGTAGGTGCAGTGAACATTTAATCACCAGATACATGATGTTCTTTCCGCTTCTGGTTTGACTTTTCTGTTTGTTTCCCCAGTAGGAAAAGCAATGACATAAGACAGTTCAAAAACAAAACAACAAAACAAGGAAACATAAAAGTGGAATAAGTCTCACGTCATATAAACTTACCATAAAGATTCATATCAATCATTAGAAAGTAGTGAATCACTCAAGGCTTAACAGCCCAAGTCATTAATTTTTAATATAAAATTACTTCATATCTCATTACACTGATGCTTTCATCTACTAGACTAATAACAATTTCGCTGAATGATTTCCTGCATGTTTAACAGCTTTTCTTTCATGAGCACATAAGGGAAATACAAAACTATTAGAAAAATTTTGCAACTGTGAGGAAAAAAAGCTTTTTATTTGCTCTTTTTGTGTCAGTTATTTTAAAAGATCTGGAGCATACAAAGTCTTGTCCGTTTGTTTCAGGTTTTATACGTCAAGTATGCTGAAATTTCAGGCAGACCGCAGACCTGTCTTACCTTCTGGATCATAGAGCAAATAAAAATTTGCCCTTAAGCAGAAACTGTGCTGCAAGCACAAGAAACTGCCAGTTTAGCTGAGACCAAAGATCTGCTATTCTAAGACGTCCTCAACAACAATTGCCAGGGGATTCTTGAAGAATAAAAAAAAAAAAAACAACAGCCTGTACAGAGCAATTCATTTCCTGGGACACAGTCTCAGCTCCCAGCAGTGAGCTCTATGGAGAGGACTGCCTGCCGGTGAAGGCATTCCTGTTTTTCCAGCAAATGCAGCAAGAAAGCCTGTTAGTCTAGTAACTCTGGCCACACACCTCCAAGTGCTCGGAGCATTTTCTTTTTCTCCTCAGCTTCCTTGGTGCTGCAGCCCCTTTAGCTGGTCCCTCTGAATTGCCTTGCAGCCTGCCTGTAAAAGATTAAAAACAAGGTGAAAACACAGCCCGTCGCGTAACTGCTGAACTCGGTTCATTTGGGCTCATTTGGCGTCGTGAGCACATTTCGAAATTCAGACTGAGACCAGAGCCCCAGCTTTTCTGGGGGTCTGCATCTCAGCAAGGGTGCAGAGCAGCCGGGAAGGTGCCTGCTGAAGCAATACCATCTAGTGGCAGATGAAGAAAAAGAATCCCCCCAACATGCGCAGAGCTGGAAAGGTGAAGACTGAAAAGATAGTACTTAAAAACAAAACCACCTGCTTGCGAATATTCTTTTTCCCCGAGGTTTGTTTCCATGGTAAAGTATCAAAAAGGAAGATATAAAACAGATGATCAGAAAAGGAGCTGGAGTGGGGAAGGGACCGTGGTTACTGGGGCCAGTAACAGGCTCAGGTTACAAGGCCTGATCTTGCAGAAGTGTCGAGTGACATCAAGGCTTTTGAAATGAGATTTCCCAGCAACAAGCAAGCAGCGCTGTGCAACATCAGCTTTGAAACTGCTAACCACTTAGAATTAGTAAATGTTTTTATGTGGTTAGGGCTTAGCCCCAGAGGAGATGGTGTAGAAGAGCGAGCAGCTGTGAGACAGGGCTTTATTTCAAGTCATGGTTTGCTGTGGCTGGGGGAAGGATGTATAACGTTTGTCACTGGATTCACAGTGTGGAGGGACGATTCCTCTGTAAGAGAGCTGGCATTTGTAGGTAGCGATAATGTCTTTTATTACACTATCTGATAGAGCTTGAGCAAACAAAGACAATTCCAGAGGCTGTCTGTCTTTTGCTGAGTAATAATGACTTCTGTGCTGGAACACTGTCCATTTTTTTCCAGTGATGTCAGTTGATCTAATTAAAGATGTTAGTTCTTCCTACCAAACCCTTCCTCTTTCAGTTTCTTGATGTTCTTCCCTCCAGCAATACTATGAATACTCTCTATTTATCTGTTTTGTGAACCTCTACACCCCAGAAAGACACAAGTTTCACAAAAAGTGAAATGAATGGATTGGCTAACTCTTCATGATACTCCAGGCCAAAAGCCCAAATTTTCAATACAAAGCATAGAGTATATTGCATAGTTGGCCACCAGCTTCTGTGGAAATAGAACCAGAGTAATGTTAATGCTTGTGTTAGCAAAGAAACCATTTATATGGGCATTATAGGGGTATACCCCCTGTTACAATCGTGTTGCTTTATTGCAAGTCCCAGGATCAGTTAGAGCAAACAGCTAAGACACCCCTACTAGCTAATGGAGCTTAGAGTCTCACTGTCTAATTTCTACCTCCCACTATTATTCCTATCATTTTGCAAAGAAAACATAGGGTTATGGATGGAAGTGGCTACCTTCCACATGCATTGTGAAATACCTGAGGCACCTACATTAATAGAGTGGGAAAGGCTTCATTCCCACAGCTGATATAAGTCAACCAATATTTACCAATTACCAGTGAGATTCTAGATGCTGAAGGAAAAGAGAAATCCCCTTTTTCTGTAGAGGCAAATGTAATCAGTTTCTCACATGTTACATGCAATTAAACCAGTATGTGACATTTTATACCTCTGCCCAGACAAACAATGCTGACTATAGAGTGGATGATATGGATTTGTTTTGCAAGTTTGGGGGTTACTTGTCTGAAAAATAGTGTATGTTAGCACAAATGCACAGGAAACGCAGCCTCTTCCCACTGCTATTTGGTTTATAGTTATGTTTGGAAAATACAGCAGGTTTTTGTGAAGATGGAGAGTTATACAGGTGATGTTTCTGATGGTCTCAGCCTTGGCCAGTGGCAGGTCTGTCTTGGAGCCGGCTGGCATCGGCTCTGTCAGACATGGGGGAAGCTTCTAGGAGCTTCTCACTGGAGCCACCCCTGCAGCCACCCAGCTACAAAAACCTTGGCACACAAACCCAATACAGTACAGCATTATTTAAACTCCTGTATTGGGCTTGTGTGGTGGGGTTTTGGTAGCAGGGGAGGGCCTGTAGGGGTGGATCTTGTGAGAAGATGCTAGAAGCGTCCCTGGCTCCAAGTCAGAACTGCTGTTGGCCAAGGCCAAACCCATCAGCGACAGTGGTAGTGCCTCTGGGAGGACAGATTTAAGATGGGAAAATAAGATGCTGTGGAACAGAAACTGCAGCCAGAGAGAGGAGTGAGAACATGTGAGAGAAACAACCCTGCAGCCCCCAGGTCAGTGAAGGAGGGGAGGAGATGCTCCAGGTGCCGGAGCAGAGATTCCCCTGCAGCCCGTGGTGATGAAGACCATGGTGAGG
>JAVJGG010000039.1:8786296-8887942 GCA_035590195.1 Aviceda cuculoides
TGTAATCCAACCAGAGCAGTGAGACAAATGAACCTTTACTTTTTTCCCCACTATATGGCGGTTGTGAAATCTTTCAAAATCACAAATAACCAAGGTGGTGTCATGCCTCGTGCAACACACTATGCCCCAAAATACCTTGGTGTCCTGCTTTCAGCTGGGGTAGAGTTAATTTTCTTTCTAGTAGCTGGTATAGTGTTATGTTTTGGATTTAGTGTGAGAAGAACGTTGATAACACGCTGATGTTTCCAGTTGTTGCATGTTGTTCAGTTGACCTTAGTGTTTAGACTAAATCAAGGATTTTTCAGCTTCTCATGCCCAGCCAGCAAGAAGGCTGGAGGGGCACAAAAAATTGGGAGCGGACACAGCCAGGACGTCTGATCCAAACTGGCCAAAGGGGTATTCCATACCATGTGACATCATGTCCAGTATATAAACGGGGGGGAGTGGGAGGGATCACTGCTTGGAAACTAACTGGGCATCAGTCGGCAGGTGGTGAGCAGTTGCATTGTGCATCAATTCTTCTGTATATTCCAATTCTTTTATTATTATTATTATTGTCATTTTATTATTCTTATTATCATCATTATTATTTTCTTCCTTTCTGTCCTATTAAACTGTTCTTATCTCAACCCACGAGTTTTAATTTTTTCCTGATTCTCTCCCCCACCCCACTGGGTGGGGGGGAAGTGAGTGAGCGGCTGCGTGGTGCTTAGTTGCTGGCTGGGGTTAAACCACGACACTCAGCTTGCTCCTCTTGCAATAGCCAAAGAAACATCATGTTGGGCAACTCAGGTTTTAATTTTGCAGCCTCATATCCCAGTATGAGCCTGGGCTGGTTTTACGAATTCTGATTAGGCTGCAGCCTAATGCAGCAGTCTGATAGATGCTGACTGAAGGGAAGGGGGGATTTAAGAGCCCTGGCCCGAGCACTGAGCTGGTAATGAAAGGTTGTTATTAATCATTTGCATAACATAAAAAGGAGATCCACATCTAGGCTTAATAAATTCTTCCTTGTATGAAATAACACAGTTATAGCCATTTCTATAAAAATGTCAAAGCCTTTATGCTAAGTAAGTGTTCCTTCAGAGCATAAAATACAGTCCTACAACTTAATAAAAATCACTTGTGTCACTACATGGACTTCTCTGAAGTGCCACTCCACAAGGGGAGGGCTGTGAACTTCAGCAGCATGTTCATTCTCACATGGGGTGTGAGAGAGCACCATGACAAGAAGAGCTGAAGTTACGGTGCAAGAACTAAACCAGGGACAGTGAGGAGCAGGCACAGAGGAGCAATGCCCTGGGTGTGGATCTACTGAAAAGGCACGCTGCTTTTTCTCGTTTGGTGATGTTTTGGCCCTATTTTCCCTTGAGAAACTCTAGGCCACCAGCCAGGATTCAGAGAGAAGAGTGAGCTCAGAGATGGGTTTGACCCTCAGCCGACTGGAGGTGGATGGATTAGGTGGTTGGGCAGCAAATGGCAAACACCGTGCAATCAGTTCATGTACCAAACACAACTTACGGAAGGCAGGTTCGGGTTCTCAATGACAACTGGTGATGCTGCGTGCAGAAAAAGTCACTGCAGCGGTGGGGACGGTGCGGCTGTGAGCAGCCCGACTGCGGGGAGACGGAGGTGGCGTCGCAGGAGCCTCCGCCAGCTGCTCCGTGCAGTTTCCTCTCTGGCCTTGCCCTCTTGCCAGGGCTGCAAACGCCCCATACCCGGGCCAGTGCCTGGCCTGGGCTGTACAGAGTGCTCTGCTGCCTCCAGCACAGCTCAGCCACAGCTCCTGCTGAGTGACGGGAGGCTGGGGGAGCCCAGGAGGTCTGGCCGTGCCCTCCAGGGAGCCCCAGAGAGGCCACGAGCGCTAGCACAAAGGTCTGCGACTTTCTTTCATCTTCTCCTTGAGCAGCCCAAGGAGCTGAACCCTGCCCGGATCACAAAGAGCAGCTAGTTTCCCTTGAAGACAGATACGCTTTTCACACTTTGAGATGTTGAGACTCAGGCATTGCGGTGACCCTGGAAGAGGCGTCACACCGCAGCAGGAGCGCGTGCTATTTCTCAATGAGCTAGCTGAGACACGAGAAGAAGCGTAAGTGCAAATTCAGTGCTCCTTCTGGGTTAAAATAGCTTCTGAAAGGGTACGAACAGCTGCAGAGCTCGGCGAGCAATTTGAGGAAGCTCACACTCTTCCTGCAGCACCCCGTGTGCCATGTCAACATTTCTCTGAAAGGACAGAGAACAGCAAGTGCCCAGACCTTGCCCGCCCTGGTGTGGGCAGGTACTAGCACAAACTCTTTACAAGGGCTACCATCGAGCATCAGAGCTTGGAAAAGATGAACCCTGAAAGACGGTTACCCAAAAAGTGGCGTTACAAAGAGGTACCCATGGGAATGTAGCGGTGGTTTCGCCATCCACCCCAGCGGGTGCTGGAGCAGCAGGGAGGAGGGGATCAGAGGACCAAAGCAGCCGGTGGAGCCCTGCTGGCATGGCCAGCCTGCGTGTCCCTCGCAGCCTGAGCCCTGCACAGCCAGCACCTCCAGTTCTGCAGGTTTTTGGTTCACAAAATCCACGTGACATAACAGAAAGTGCACACGTGGCTGCTTTTCTCGTGGTCTTGTACACAAGGGGTGAGAGGCTGGAGCCTATTATGTGATACTTCTCTGCTGGGTGACTAAGAGCTCTTCAGCACACTCCAGCACAGAAGCACAGCTATGTTGGCAGCAACAGCCACCCACTCAGCTCGACTTCTGCAAGACAGTTTCTCCAGTAGAGCCCCTGAAGAGGATTTTGAAAATAACTCACCTCCGCAGCAGCACGCTGGCATTGCAGAGGTGGCAGGGAAATCGCCGAAAGAAGCACCCGTAGCCAGACCCCGGGAACTCACACTTCGCGGGGCTTTTGGGGTTTGCTCGGGGAAGCCAGGTAGCCCAGGAGACCTTTAGCATCTGACGCCATTCTGCAGGGCTTGCCTACAGAAGGGACAATGTCATCACTTACCTCACTGTTTTTACTCCTGCTGCCCTCTTTGGGCCCCGAGGTTTCCACAGGGAACACCTCTCCCACACCTGCTTAACCACATCCTCATCCAACTTTCATCTGTTCTGTGACCGATGGAGGGGAGTAAACTCTACCTTTCCAGCAGACTTTGGTTCACATGACGAAAATGAAATTGGATCTAAGCTTCTCCCAAATCCATCAGCCTTTGGAGCAGCCTGGGCAGAGAGCACAGGAGCTGAAGCAGATCTGTGTCTATCCATTACTATCAGGATGTCTTTCTAGTGAGCAGTCCATTGCAGAATCGATGGCAGGGTACTCCATCCTAAAGGAAGGATCTGAAAGGCAGAGAAAAGCAGCTTTGAAGACAAGGCTTACCTAGCAAAAGATTTTTTTTTTTTAATTAAAAAAAACCCAGATTTCAGCAGTCAGATTCAAACCCAGGAAGGTAAAATGTTGCAGCCAGGGAGCATGCACAAGAGCTGAAAGGCAATGAGTGCTCACCACTGCAAGCAACAAATCACCAGAATCCAATGTTGACCTGTAGTCAGGCTTTAAACACACTTTAATTAAAGAAAATGTAGAAATAGTGAGTATTTAGTGTTTCTGCAATGCCAATATGGAACATCATTTATGGATGTGCAGGGACATGCAGTAAAATATATTTGGAGATTAAATTTGCTGCTGATATATAGTCCTGGGTGCAGAACAAGCCTTGCATCCTTATTGTGCAGCCACCCCTTAAAGCATTGATCCTGCCACAGGGCAGGGCCTCAGGGCTGGCTGCTTATAAAGCTTGAACTTAGACTGGTCTAAGAGAGACAGGCTTATTGAAAAGGAGTTGGCTAGTAAAACCCTTTCAGAAACTGTGTGTATTAAATTCATGTTCCAGGCAGCTTAGAAAGCATCTATGCCCACTGATCTTAAAAACTAAATTGCCACTGTAGGAACATGCATCCTTTCCATCACAGGTGGAAGGGCTAACTCCCAGCTCCGTACATACTGGTGCTGGCAGAGGGAAATTCCCCATAGCGGATGAAGCCGTTCTTTCCCAGGGAGCCATGCCCTCGCAGCTGGACTCTGTAAGGACGGTGAAGCCGCTGGCCTGAAACCCGTCGTTGGGAGGGGCTGTTTTCTTACCCCTTCCGAGGCAGAGGTCCCAGGTGAGAGAGCTGGCGGTGGCCGGGGTCCCTGCCTCGCGCGCGTGCGCAAGGTGCAGTCTGCTCCGTCTCCACCAAATACCTGCAGGGTGGTGAAAGAGGAACTGAGCAAAGTGAAGCAAACCTCCTCCCCCCAGGAGGGACCGCAGAGCTGTTGAAGTCTGTTTGTTTAAAAGAAAGCAAGGTGGAGGTCCAAGGCAGAAGAATAGGTTGCCGGAGGGGGAGAGAAGAGGGGATGCTCCTGCCCACGGAGCAGATCTGCAGCATTGAAGTGTCCACTGGCCCTTCCACCAAACCCAGGGTCCCATCCTTTCCACAGATAAGGGGATTTTTCTGGCTGTGGACCTGTCTCTGCACAACATTAAACACCCCTGGGCAAACGGGAAACAGCTCAGCTGCTGCTGAGCTTCTACCTGCAATCGCTAAAGCGATCGGCACAGATGAAAACTCGGATCAAGCATAGGAATTTTCCTGGCCTTGCACCAACCATGCTCCATTTCTGGAAGCACTCTCTGCTTAACATGACTGGAGAGAAACATTTCAGAGATGTCAGCTTTGCACCGTCTGCTTTTCCAGTTAGCATTTTCCCCTGAACACATCTTCTACAGCCCATGGAGTTTCTGGGCGATATGACAGAAGCATCCACATTCATTAAAGCAATCTTCTATTAACTTTGTTAGAAAAAACTTTTACCATGGGGAAAAATAGACGACGTATAATTTTAAAAGCCATTTTCTCTAGTCCCTTAAGTTACTTTCAGATATAATAATACTCCAATAACAACAAGATCATCCTGTACTAATACAGAGCCTCTCCTCCCAAAGTGCTTTAAAAGCTACTTCACCTTCCTTTTCCCAACAGAATTTCAGCAGAATTTCAGGCCGCACAAGGAGAACAGGGTTATCTCCTCTGGCCCACAGCCGGAGACCCATGGCTGGGAACTGGCCGACTGGAAAGCAACTTGTGACTTAGTTTGGAAACAGGCAGATTGAATCCAGCACTCTGCCATGCACACGGGCCTGTTACTATGTTCACAAATATTCAGAAGTCGTGGGGGATTCGGGCAGGCTGTAGCTCTGCAAGACGTGAGAAATCCGTCTTTTAGGCTCAGAGCACTCGACCTAAAACATCACAGCCACACGACACAAACCAGTGGCCTGGTACCAACCCAACCAGCCGGCTCAGATCTGCTCAAGACTTTCCAAGGAGTGACTTTGTGGCAGGAGATTTCATGCCAGATCGAATACCAGCTGAGCTCCTGTAGCCAGCATAAAGCACAAGATCTAATACACTCTCGCATGGCTATGCTCTCATGCAGACACTTGACTATGGAAAAAGTTCGTCCAGCCTGGAGATCTGTTATCGTCTGGATCCAATAATTAATTAACTGAAGTTTTCCAATATTTTAAATTCTGCTTCCATGCACCACACAGCGTACCATCGTGCATTTCTGTGTGGTTATTTGCCTGAGTTTGGGCAACCTGAGGAATAACAATCTGGAATTTGACACCATTACCCCAAACAATCCCATGCTACAAAAAGCTTTGAGTCAAGTGAAGATTTTCAGGCCGTCCCAGAGCTTGGAAAAACTTCCTGGGCAAACTGCATGGCACCAGTGGGACACATGCTCCAGGTTTGGCTGCAGGATGCTGAACCAGCTATTCTCTCTCCTGCATTTTTAGAAAAATACACCTGTAAAAACACACACACACGTAAGCATATAACTGGATCTCTGTGATCCCACCACAGAGATTAGCAGCACAGCCTTTGAAAGAAAAGAGGAGAATACAGCCACTGCTGCATACACACCAAATTCCACATGCATATAAGCCATTCTCCTTGAAGGGGGAGTTATGGTGTGTGGGGAGAGTAAATCATCCTGGGCATATTTGGGGATGTCCCACACTCCCTCACCACTCCCTCAGGAAACAGAACGTGGAGAAGCTAAAATAAATTGGAGAGATGAGCAGTAATTTATTTTCCTGTCTGGAAAAGATAATTTAACTACTCAATTAAATATTGCCTTAAGCCATACTATTAGAGTTGCATGTCCCATCTGTAATACAGATGGATCTTGCTCTCTTATTACTGGTCTTCATGCTGTCTGGTACTTAAAAATTCTGGTTTAATTAGATGACACCTTCCACAAATGCTGAGCTATTGGCACATGATAATTCAAGTAGTATCTAGGAATTTTTGCCATCCAAGAAACCTTCATATGCTCTTATCTCTGACACATAATAACAGGTTGCAAGCAATACTGGATAAACTGATGATACATTATTTCTTACCTTGTGTTATTTTGAAGCACAGGGCTTCAGTCTGGGCTCTTTTCTCTCATTTTTTCAATAGTTTTCACCCAAGACCATCCACAGATCAAACAGTTTTACCATGTATTTTTCACTGATTTTTCTGAAGTGTTGATTCAATATTGAAATAGACCATTTTAATACTGAATTAAGAAGCAAATATGCCCATTATGAGGAGCTTTAATTATGATTGCAGTTATTACACCTAACTATAGCTGTCTTGAAATCCAGTTAGTTGGAGAGATTTGTGGGCGATGCCCGTATGGGCAGCCAACTCTGACATGCCAAAATACGCTCAACCATTTCCCCGTGGAGCGACTCCGCCGGAGCATTTAAACGGCACACGGACGACGTGCCTTGAAGCCGTGTCGCAGCACCGCTGCGGAGGAGGTGGGCTTGGCAGCCCTCCTCACCGAGGGCTGGCAGCGGGCACGGAGCAGAAACACACTTTTACCCTTGGCGACCGCCAGCTCTTCACCAGCTTTTCACTGAGGCGGGTGTAGGAGGCAGCGAGTCACCCCCTCTTCCTACCACTGCTTCCCTCTGGGTAGGGACTTGTGTGTGCGGAGGGGGGATATTTCGTTAGGGGCTGTGTTTGGGAGCGCCTGGCAATGCCTCCCATCTCCTCGTTGCCCCCTCGCCCCTCCTGAGCCCGCAGCGCAGCTGGCGATTCCCTGCAGCAAGCGCAACCCCCCTGAGTTTAAGGTGTTAAAACCCACCAAGACCCTCGGTGGTCCCGCCTGAGAGCTGAGAACGACTGAGACCCTCAGACTTCTGCCCGGGATTCGGAGCAATTTCCTCCAGCGCGTACGTGCTCCCGGCGCTCCGCGCCTCCCCAGCTGTGCCCGGCTGCTGGCCCCCCTCGGCTCCCCGCAGGCAGCACCCAGCCGGGCACGCACCCGGCTCGGCGGCAGTCCCACGGGTGCTGGAGAAATGCAAGTCCATTCTGCCGGCCAGCCCCAGACAGCGGTGCTGCTTGGCAAGCTTTAGCAGGAGTGTTTTAAAGAGTATTTTGAAGCAGCTGTGCAACAACGGCTACGAAGAGCTAAAAAATGAAAGAGGATTAACGTTGCAGTTAACGGTAAGGGTCCATCTACTTCAGATGATCATCTAAGCTCCCTTGTGAGGCTGTGACCTACCTCAGGACCGATGTGCTCAGACCTTCACCGAGGTGCAGGTAGCACCCAGCTCCTGGTTTGCTCCAGGGTGACTCCTTCCCTCTCTGTCTACACACCTGCACCATATTCCTAAGATGCTGGGGCATCGCCTGGCAAAAAGGCAGGATGGAGTCATCTCTACATGCCTCCTCATTAAACCTCCTTAGGTAATAAGTCTGTCTCTTGCACATCCCCAGCTTTTTAAAGCTCAGTCTTGCAAATCATGAGGGAATTGACTCACAGGGGCTCTGTCATGGTTTAAGTAAAAGGTATCACTGCAATTCTCAGAGAACCGAGAGGTGTTATAGACACTCAGGGTTGTTCAGACCAAGCCTTTTCTCTCCCTTTCCTTCTCCCCTCCAGGTAAGAGCACACATCTGTCTCTCCTGCACTGCTGGTAACAGTAAGGTGCAGGCTGAAGGACCCACCGGCTGCACTGCTGGGGTACATCCCGGCTGTGGTCTCAGGGTGCCTGAAATGCAAACAAAATGCACCAACTTCAAATCTGAAATATGAGGAGATCCTCCTCTATGTGATAGCTTCCTATTTGCAATGGTAATACAAATTATATATTCCACTAAGGCCTTTACACATGCCATACAAATAGAAAGGGAGAAAAAAACCCAGCAGGGTCAGAACACAAGAACATTGCCTGCTCTGATCTGCCAGCTCCTCAGCACCTGCAGCCTGAAAGCACCCTGCAAACACCGGCCTTTAGACATTCCCACTAGACCCACGTGCATTACTATCCCCCTTTCTTGCACATGGGAGACTGGAGGATGCAGGTGAAGAATTCTTCCATCAGGGAGCGAGCAACACAAGTCGTGCACAAAACTCAGATGAGTCGCTTTCCCCCACCTCCCATCTGCTTTAACCCACCAGTAGCCCACCCTCCATAGGATGACGAAAAGAGGCGCGCAGAATGCTGTTGGGAATACATCGGTATTTATGGACTAGTTGAATCAGTTCCTCCATTTGTTTTGTCAGATCATCTTCCATCTCTTCACCCCTTATCCACCCCCACCATCTGCCTAAAAAAACCCATCTGCTTAAAAGTTTGGGGGAATTTACATGATTGAGAATTTTGCACGACAAGTATAACCTAACAAGGTGGATCTTTTTGCATTTGCATGTGGCTAGAAGCACTTTGTGCTTCAGATCCCCATGACAGGGCTCCTCAGGAGCTCCATCCCCCCAGCTCAGTGGGGAACTAGACAAACATCACTTTATTCACTGGTTTGTGGTATTTTCCCTAACCCTTTTTGTCTAACAACATTTGCCAGGATGGGAGATTCCCTTGCACTAGGCTCTGTATGAACACAATACAGAATCAGTGTTTTATAAATGCCTTCCTGGTGAAGACACTGTAACTTTGGGGAAAACAGAAGGATTTACAGATATGATGAATAAACCTCCTGTGGCCACTGCTTCTGGATGTCTTGGATTAACCAGGCAGCTGGGCTATCAGTGAACACCTTTAAGCACAAAGAACAGTATTCTTTATCCCATTTCATTCGAACTACTATGACTACAGGGTTTTTTTTTTTTTTTTACTTTTTTCAGCTTTTTTTTTGTTGTTTTTGTAACCCTGTTAAATTCTTTACCCTTAACAATGTCACCGTTGGATGCACAGCACATTGTGATTTCTTTATATTGTACTACATTTACAAGTCATAGGAATCAGCCAGGGACAAAAATGATGATAGAAGATGTAAAAATATCTGTTTACATTGTTTGAATAATTTGAGTTTTAATCTGTTTTGCTCTTCTCTTGCTTGCTTGGTAGCAGCGGTTTATGGAAGAGCTTTGGACAACTCATTCAGCCTTCAGACGTGCCCAGGGATGGCTGGAGCCTTGGTAGCTCCTAGACAAACAGCTGTCAGTACCTTCTACGTGCACTGGTCCCTGCAGCTTTCGTGAAATCCCATGAAGACAAAGCCAGAAGGCTGACTTCCCTCAAAGAGCCTTAGAGATTACAAAAAAAAAAAAAAAAAAAAAAAAAAGAAAAAATATATCTCCAAAAGATAATTCCTTCACTGTTAGATTTGTAACAGAAGCTCATCACATATATCAGATCTCTGGGTACATATGCAGATGTTTCAGCCATATGCAACAACATATGGCACACTTCTCACAATAGCTAGTCTTTTTCCCTGTGTGAGGCTACAAAACCACAAAAACATAAACATGGAGTGTCCCAGCCTGCTTAGGACAGAGGGGGTGTCTCTGCTGCCTTCAGCCCCCCCTCCCAGACTGACTGCCCACCAGCCAAACACTGGTTCAGCTTCCTCTCTCTCCAGTCCGCTTCCCTGTTATCCTGGTACGATCCAAGCTCTGCAGAAAATACCTTTCTCCCAGACCAGGGTGGAAGCTGAGGCACATCCAGCCACTTGGGCAAGTCCCCGAAACCCAAGAGCTTCTCCTTGCCTTCTTCCCAACGTGACGGGGTTTGCTCCATCACAACGAGCCTCGCAACGGCCGCGTTACGAGCAAATGAAGTTAGAAGTAGGCACCTTTTATCTCGGTGGAGCAGCCAGGTGTTTGATCACGGTGTCTGGTGCCTCTGCTGGAAGATCAATAGCAACAAATTAAGTGCTGCTCAACCTCTACGGATCAGATCACCTCCCTGCCCCAGACGTCCCCGCGGTGGAAGAAGCTCCTTGCAAATACCAGCTACCTTCCTTCCCGGGCACCCTTCAGCAGCAGCACGAGCGTTGAAAGCCGCCGGCTGAGCGAGTCTCACCAAATACCAGACATTTCTCCTGCCGGATTAGCGACCAGTTTTCGCATTTGTGAAAGTTACTCATAGGGCAAAGAGGTTTTTCTGGATGCTGGAGGAAAAGTTGCTAGCTCAGATGAAATTCAGTACGAGCACTTGAGATGGAAAAGGTCATGGCTGTTAGACTGGGCAAAATTTAATTCTTTTTCATTATAACAGCCACAAAGAGGGAAAGAGAAGCTTGGGGGTTCCAGCCTGCCTCGCAAGCAAATGCGAAAACAGACCTACAGGATATTTTAAGCATATAAACCAAAAAGCAGATCAGTGTGCTTGACAACGTAGGATCATGGAGAGACATTTCAGGTTGTTACAAAATTGCCAAAACAGAGAAAATCCGATTAGCTGCTGGGATTAGGGAAGGTTTTGTCCAAAATAATTCAAGTGGCTGCACCCATCACGTATACCAGAGAGGATTGAAGCCAAAAGCACGCGTCGGGAGGGCTCCCGCTCACTACGGCAAAAAACCTGTGGTGGCTTCGCGAAGCTCTAATTGCAGCTCGTAGCTTCAGCCAGGTAAGAGTGGGTGGCTTTGATGGATGTGCCAATCAAAAGTGGATCCCTTTTAAACTGAACCCTTGCTGGATAGTTTGATTTGCAAAACAGTTATGGTTTTTTAACACTTTTCCCACTCCGCAACATATATTCAAACTTCGCCAACTTCCCTGGGGCTTAGAGCTTTGTTTCCTACTTGCTCTACACCACTTGCAACGTCACCGCTTAGCTCAACATAAATACGGTCTGCCAACTCCTTAAACATAAAACAGTCATTTCCAGGAGAAATATGAACTGGAGCCTAAGTGCAGCAATAAAAACATGAATTTTTTAGATTTTTATTCTTCAAAGTACTACTTTACTCACTGCAAAAAAGGGAGGACTCTACACACAGACAACTTTCTGTTCCCTAAATGCCTGTCAGAAGCAGGAATTAATCAAATAATGTCACTTTCTGGAAAGACACAGCTATTTCAAACCTCTGCTGGAAGTTTATTGAAGGAAATATCAGTGTTTACATGTAAAAGAACATGTTTGTTTGGGAGGGGAAAAAAAAATAAAAATCTGAGCTACAAAGATATGAAAGGATAAAACCTGTTTATTTTTGGCTTCTCCTTCTCAGTGCCTTGTCTAAACAAAACACTCTGCAGCTCTAAAGGAACATGGCTGCGAAGCCCTGAACCTCTGCCCACTTTCTCTCTCGGATCCCAGCGCAAGAAATAGCTGTGGAAGACACGGGGCTGTGAACCAGTACTCTGCTTGTCCGAGAGCAGAGGAGGAGCAGGTTTGGTTATGGAAGCTGGCGGACATCTCCAGCTGGCCCCCAGCCCCTCCTGTCCCATCTGCCCACAGAGGTCCAGCCTGGAAGGGGCCCATCCTGCTCCGCAGAACCTGCTGGACCCCTGGTGCGGGGCAGAGCGACGAGCCGCAGCTCACGGTAAGTACGTTTAACAACATTTAGAGCAAGACTTGGGGTCCAACGCTCCTTTGATACCATTTCAGGAGCCCGCCTTGGCCTTGTTTTCCCCAACCCTTTTCAAGGGCCAGCACCTGGTTGGAGCCCTCACCGGGAATGACAGGTCTCCGAGAGCGGCGGCTCCAGGGCACGCGCTGGGCTCCCGGGGGAAGCAGGGCTGCGATGTGACTCTGCGCCTGCTTTAAAACTATCATTTTATTATTTAAACTATTCCTTTTGTTTATGACCTAGAGGCCTAGCTGTCTATTGTGGTAGGTGAAGAACACCTCCATCTATTAGAAGACAGAAAAAAAACACCAAACCCACACATTTTACTTTTTCTCCCAGGTACCTCTTGGCAGCTCTATAGCTGCTGTTTTACTGAACATATGTACTAGGGAAAGTCAAGTTTATCTCCTTTTGCTCTGTGTTTTTACAAGTTTGACATCTGAACTGCATATTCTGGAAAAGATAAAAATACACCCATTCTTAAGATGGCTCTAGTGGGATCTTTTACCTGATGGGGGAAAGCAAAGGAGATGGAACCAGACTCTCCTCCATGGACTCTTCTGGACACAGTGACAGGACAAAACTGAAACACAGGAAGTTTGTTTGTTTGTTGTTGTTGGGGTTTTTTTTGGTTGGTTGGTTGGTTTTTGTTTTTTACTGTGAGGATGGTCAAACACAGAGACAGGTTATCCAGGGAGGTTGTGGACTCTCCATCCTCAGAGATACTCAAAACTGAAGTGGGGATGGCACTGGGCAGCCTGCTTTAGCTCATTCTGCTCCGAGCAGGGCTGGACCAGCCCATCTCCAGAGCTGCCTGCTCACCTTAACTGTCCTGTGATGCTGAATTAGACAAGGCCCACAGCCAGCCTAAAAACAACCTCCCACCTGGTGTAGATGTGTTGTACCACCTTTTGTCTTACAAGAGCATGGAGGGCACCCTTAACTTCTACTTAGACAAAGAATAAACATAGTGAAGGACATTATTCGCATATAGGAATAAAAACCCCACCAAACAAACCCTTCCACATCTTCTGGGCATACTTTGTTCTTCTCAGTGAGAGACAGAAAGGCTTCAGAATAACCAGTGCAATCAGGGACCTGATTTCTTCAAACAAGACAGCTCAAATGAGTCATCCCATATTCCTGGCACAAACTGCAGCTAGCTCTTGGATGCTAAGTGAGATGGGCAGGATACACTAGGCAACAGCCTGCCCGTACATGAATTGAGAGCTGGATTCGATCACGCCAATTACTTTCAGAGACCAGCCTTAGCAAACACACTTTCTACAACCAAATCGATCGCTGGCCCGTTTCAGGCCCCCCTGTTCACTCACCTCCTCTGTCACTTACCATCCTGCAGCAAAGCAACCAGCTTCTTTTCACACCGAGATGGCGCAGTGATTCACACACCTGGATTTTGGTTTCCATCCACGTCTCTTCGCCTGGCTAGGGCACAGCGAGCACAGAGCTCCTCTTTGCTTTTCATTCTGCCTGCTGTATTTTAACAAACCAAATCCGGAGCACACAAAGGTGACGTCTTCATTCCAGGCAGGACAGAGACAGGACACATCTCTGTGCTTACTGATTACCTTGACACACTGTTGGTGTTATCATTTGTATTCTGTCATTGTAGAACAAGAATGAAGCAAGTCAATGACCCCTGTTTGACATTAAATTGTTTTCTACATTGTCAAACCACACAGATTTGGAAAGATAATTACCCCGTTACTTCTGGATGACAATCTCAAATTAAACTACAAGATCTCCGTGGTCTGTCTATCTCTTTGCAGCTGAACTCACTCCAGATGCACACAAACCAGGCAGGAAGGTAACCAAGAAGGCTTCACAGGGCTTGTACCTCTACGTCTCGCTACAGAGAGAAAGGGCCGAGGAGTGTCCCGTCCTCGGCGGGCAGGTCGGGTGTGAAAGCCCACTCAGCCTGGGTGGGCACTGGGGCAGGTAGGACCTTCCCTGGAGCTGCAGCAGCCCAGTAATCAGCTCCTGGGAAGGAGCATGAAGAGCAAAGCTGAAAAGCAGCAACCTGCTGAGGCCATCTCCCCTGGAAAATTGTTGGGTAGACACAGGCTTGTACACCCCAAGCACAACAGTGGGGCACTGGGCTTTCTGCATCACCCCCCACCTTCAGCTACCTGAATTTTGGGGGGCAAATCTAGCCCTCTCTCCATCTCCCTTGGCTCAAGGTGCTGGATGCTGCTGGCTGAACTGGTCCAGAGCAGATGTGCTACTGTTCAAGTATGACAGCTTGCAGGGTCAAAGGCACCCCAGGGTGGCCGGGAGCCAGGACTCCCTAAAGTGCCACTAGAAAATGGGAGGACAGAGTAGCCCAAACAAGCAACATACCCTGGAAAGAGCCACTGCAGCCCAGCAAGCAGAGCTCAACAACCACAGAGCCACAAGCCTCCAACTGCCCCTGCTCGAGTGGAGCTAATTTAACAACCAGCAACTGGGGAATTGGCTGGGTCCCAATTAGGCTAAATTGGGTAATGGAGTGAGTCATGCAGCTAGCGATGAAGAGGGAGAGGCTGGCAACTTGGATTCATTTGGGGACCTGACAGAGGTTAATGCCAATACCGTACTTGAGCGTTTGCTTGAAAATCTGTGCGTCTCACAAGTTCATCATTCCCACAGGGACTTGGGCTGCCCAGTAAACCCAGCCCTTCCTCTGCAGGTACAGCATAACACCTCTTACCACACCTCTAGTGATACTTGCTTATTTGATCTTGCAGTTGTTTTCTGTCAAGTAATCCCCCTTCCTTGTGGTTTCCGCAGTGGGTTGTCACCAAAGACTGTTTGTTTAATCATTCTTTTACCAGTGAGGAAACATCGCGTGCTCTTGCACACATTTGTCAAGAGTGCAACCCAACTGCACGCCCTCGTTCACACCAAGCGTGCGGCCGGGAGCCTCTGCATCGCTGCAAGCCCTGAATCCAGCTCAAGGCACACACATCACGTACAAAACCATGCCCAGACCCCCGCCTTCCTGCTTCATACTTGGCCGTGCATCTCACCAGCTGTCAGAGCCTCTGTCTGACATGGTCTCTACCAGAAAATGCTGAAACAGGAGATGATAACCCACTCATGGAGTAACTATCAGCCCCCAAATCTGCACTCTTAGCCTCAAAACATGGTCAGTCACCAGCTGTAACCTTGCCTGTCTTGGAGTTCACAGATGTTCAGTGTAATGGCTTTAGTATAGATACATACTTCTCTCCATTTTTTCCATCATAATTACAGAGTAGTTAGAAAATAATCCAGGCATATGTTATTCTAGGTAAAACCCAGCAGTTCTTATTAATATAAGCAGGTATGATATGTCTTTCAAGACAAAGCTAGTCTCAGTTCAGGCTTTTTCCTAATCCAAAAATGTATTATTTCACTTCTGGATCCACGTGGAAGCCAATGTGAGGTAGTCTTCTATATTTATGTTCCTTGATTTAGCTTATTCTATTATATATTAATGTAGGCTGCCACTTAGCCAAGGCCAAGATTTAAGGTGTTATTGTGCTCTCCTTAGGATGCTAATTCTTCCCTGAGTGCTCTTGCTAGTACTGCACAAATCAAGTGGTTAATCACACCTCAGGTAGCAGGTCCCAGGGCTCCCGGGGATGTAGCCACATTTTTTTTTTTTTTTTTTTTTTTTTTTTTGTTGTTGTTCCGGTTTTTTCATGTTTTAAGGTAATGTAGCGGGGTCGGGATGTGGGATACAGTGGAGATAAATGAGGCAATTCACTGTTGGACATGCAGCTAGAGGGTGAACTATTGAAAACCAACGCGATCAACAGGTGAAAAAGTCTGTTCTGTAAAAAAAACCTTTGTAAGATCTGAAACCAAGAGCTGATTTAGGATTTCATAGAAGGAAGGAATATTTCTCTGACTAACGGGGACAACATTGGTTTGGGCTCTGAAAACATTTGAAGCCCTGTAAGCCTTATGTTCCAAAAGAGATATCTACTTCTGATTTCTGGGGCTGACAAGGCCAAAAGGTGAGTCCATCCCTTCGGTGAGCTGCCCAGGCAGGGACCGGCGGTGGGGCAGGGGGACGGCTCCAGGTCCCACTGGTGGCCAGCAGCTCCTGGCTCCTTCACACACTGCACCATGTTTTGCAGTCGGACAATCAGGGACATCAGTATTTACCTGCTGCCCTTAGATAGGTAAATAAAAGTGTACCCAGCATTAATTTTTTTTTTTTTTGCATCCCTTCAGCTCCATTTTTTTGTTGCTGTACTATGAAATTTTCCACTTTCTTCCAATGGCCTTAAAAACTTAATTGTTTAAAACAGGGAAATGGTTTTGCTGCTCTGTTAGATAATCAGCTTTCTTTGAACTGTGAGGCAATGCAGAAATTCCCCATGGGGAAAACCAAGAGAGGATAGGTCAGATGAATGCTACTGGGTTTAGCTTTGGGATCTTTTCCTGGGACTTGCCCACTGTCCTTAACTAATGAGGGATGCAGGAGAGACCATAACTCCAGTGTCACGCTGGGGTTGAGGGACCCCAACGTCACTGAGAAACGGGCTCCACTTGTGCCTCTAGTAGTAACTACTGTAAATGCTTTTGTTTTGCTATAAGCTCTAATTACCTGCTTCAGTTTCACCAGTTGCATAGCTGATGAGCAAAACAACTACGCGATCGTCATGTTCCGTTACACTGTCAGCAATTTAGCCCCGTTTAAAATATGTTCGTGTTGCAAAACCAGGCTAGCACTGAACCAGTCACTCCTTGAGCTCTCAGAAACACAACCAAAAAGCATCCAAAGAGAGCTGCCCATAGAGAACCCCTTACCGATCTAGGAAGGATGAGCGTCACTCTCTTGCCTTGAAGCCCTCCATTTAAGCAGTTACTGATCTGCAAATAAAATCCATAATGGCTTTAAAACGTTGCTCAAATTAGTGCTTAATTATCTGCCCTCCTTTGGGAGGTCAGATCACGTGTCTATTTAATTCATCCCTTTTGCAAGGCTCTAAGTGGCCTGGCAGTCTGGGCCACTGAGGTTAGTGGAAATTTTGTTTTGGAAAAGGACAAGAGCTGGAGGCACAACCAGGGGCCAGGAGCCCCTGGGAGGGGGTGTCTCTCCATGGCCACCAATCCCCCGGAGGGTCCTGGTCTCCCCACTGGGCGAAACCCCAGCCAGGTCTGCCGAGGAAGCGGTCCGGGCCCGGCTGCCGCATCCCAGCACTGCGGGAAGGGCTGGGGAGAGGGAAAACTTCTTCTCGCCTTCGCATCCTTGGGCTGCCCTTTCTGAGAACTCACAAGGGACCAGCTGCCTCTGTTTGGGTGTCAGCGGAGCAACACGTGCCTGGGGAAGACTCGTTTTGAAGAGGAACGTACTTGAGTTCCCAACAGATGCAAAGGAGCTGAAATTTAGTATTAAGCTGCTTGTCTCTACCATCAATTCACATTGGATATAGTCAAGCTATTGACTTAAAACCTCAGTTCCCCTTCTTAAGAAAAGAATGAAGCTGGATTTGGAAGAGGAAAAAGAAGTCTGTATTTTCATGAGCCAGCGCCTGTGATTTTTCCGCACGCTGGTGAAAATTAAGAGGATTGCAGAGCAATAAACCAGGAAAGGAAACAGCCCAGTCATGAAGCTGTCATCATGAAAACCTCAGGCAAAGGCTGCACAGCCTCTGCAAATCTCGTGTTACCTCTCCAGTGAGAGGCGATGAGGTTCAAACAACCCATGAAAAGACTCCAAGGTGATTACACAGAATTAAAAATAAATCTGGAAGACTGAGCAAGTTGAGGAAAGAGACCTCAGATGTTCTTGCTGCTGGTGTCTGGCCAGGACCCTGCTTGTGGGAAGGAGGCTGCCTGCTCCTTTCCTGATTTGGGTCTGCTGGGATCTGCAAAGCTCTGAGATGATGGAGTTGCCGTGGATGCCTGTAACTGAAACCTTATTCTTCTCTCCTCCAGCCTGCGGGAGGGAAGTTTTAATAGTTGTGACAGCATTATGGGTATTAATCCTTGGGAAATGATCACGCCATCACCTTTGCAAAGTCCACCTGGAGTACCCATTCACTTGAGTAGATTATTCCTTGGAAAAAAAAGTACAACTTGTATTCCCGTTTTATGTTACACCTATATCAGTGTGCCTAAAGTATCTGTGGAATAACTGCTACGATTATTCTGCGTGCTGGTTATAGAGCCTTTACTCTATATTTATTTAACATAAGACTAAAAAAGGTTCCAAGAAGACCCAATGGGGATATGTGAATCCTAGCAAAATGAGGTTGTGACTAAGATTTATTCAAATTAAATACAGAAATAAAATCAAGAATGTAATCAAAAGTATATTTAGTGGACTCTCAGATGATTAACCAACATGTTCACAGAGCCAAACCTCTATATCAGTCATTTAACTGGTTCATTAGTTTCTCTTGGCATGAACTAATGTACAAACCTCTAGCTGACCTTGACATTTGAGAAAAGTGAATTCTGACAATACCTTGATTTATATTAGGAAAATTATTTGTCAGAGAGTGGTTTGAAATAGGGATTCAAATACTGTTTTTCCCCCCCTTAAACTGGAATTACAGAATAAAAGCACTGCTGTCTCCATACAGCACATGCAGTACTATGAAAATGAAATTGCTGTGAATTAAAGGAACATTTAATGCGAAGGGTTGAAATAGATTTGATTACTTGCAATGACTGCTTGATTCCGAATGACTTCATTATGAAACTTCACGGTCAGACACAGCACTGAGTGAGGAGCTCTGAAGGTGCGTGAGGAACTTCTGAACCCTTACAAGCAGGCTCAGAACTTCTCACGTGTATTAATAAAAATGTCGACCGTGCCCTGTGCTTGTAACTTGCAGAAGTGGTATAATACTGGTTCTTTTCCTTGTCTGGATGACACTTGCTGATATTCAAGGTAGTCTGGGACTGTTACAACTAGACCCACTACTTGAGCTTTATTTTCACTCATAGTGGTAGAAAAAAAACCCCAGAAACTATGAACTTGACCAGTTTAATCCAGCCTTGCTCACCACACTCTTCACATGCATCTTCTGCAAACGCTCAGCAGGTGAAGTTTCATGAGAATGAATCCAAGCAAAACTTGTGCTTGAATCTATCCCATGTTCGATTTTGCCCTAGATCAAGCCCTGTTTTACAGGATACAGAATATTAGGTAGCCTTGAGCAATGCTCAGTAACTTTCTTCAGACTTAGGACTTAATGCAGGACAGCCTCCCTGCCCACAAAATTGAGTATTTAAGTGTTTTGCAAAATCAGGACCTAAATCCTACAGCTGTTCAGTTTCTGCTCACATCAGTTCATATCTGACCTATCTGACCATCATTCTTTTAATCATCTTGTATTAGTTATATCACTTTGATAATACAAAATGATCTTATATTAGTTTCTCATAAATATAAATTGCATTAAAAAGCCAAACCCTTCATTTCAGTTAGGGAAGTGTAATGCTGTCACTTAGGAGCCTTATCTCATCATTTACAAAAATCCAGGCACTTATGAGCAAGAAAATTAATAATTAAGAACATAATAAATCATATACTGCCAACTTAATAAACACATTAAAAAGTAGAAAGCACATTTCATCTCAGTGTAACAACCCAATTACAATTTCAAGGACAGCTTATGGGTGGAGGTGGCATTATTTCTACCTTGATGTCAGGACTTCCACGCCTGCGCTACCCACTGCCGGGCAACTGGATATTCCCGTCACAGCCTGGAGGCCGGGGAGCTTTTTCCCTCCTGCCTCAAAGGGCTGTCGAGAAAATGCAGGTGAAGTGTAGGAGGGGAGAGAGGAGAGCGGGGCTGGCTTTCTTTTCAGGCTACAGCATCCCCCTCAACGACCATCGGCAGTGTCCTCACACGCCGTCGCCCTGACCCGGCTGGAGGAGAACGGTCTTTGAATATTTCCGAATACCTGGGGCCAAGCGAGGACGTACAAGAGCAGGCTGGGTTAGGGCACAAAGCTCCTTTCCCCTTTCAGGGGGAACACACCAGCTTTCCCCAGCAGTGTGAGATAACGGACAGCCTGTCAAACGTGCGAAGGATCTGGGACATCATGAAGAGAAGGAGGAATATTGCATTGGAAATGCTGCCAGGAATTGTTTTCAATGCACTGCAGCCCTTCATAAAGCTCATTGGTCTAAAAAAACCACATTTCAGACCCCTAGAAGTAAAAACAGCAGCTGAAGAAGCTTCATTTTTTATTTGAGCCGTTCCTGTAATTGAAGATGTATAAATTTACCCAGACAAAGCTTTAAGAAATATCATTGACTAATGTGCTTATTAAGCTTAGCTGAGTTACCCTTTAATTAAATCAGATAACTGGTAATTCGCTGAGAGCAGTAGAGCAGGAATACACAAAAGACCTTTCTGTTTTGAACATGCTGTACGAGTTAAAGGATTGCAACAACACACTCATCCCTCTGGGCAAACAAAACCAGCACTGTGAACTGTGATACAAACTCTTCTGCAACAAACTGCAAGGGTCACACTAGCCTATCTGAGGAGAGATTTATGCTTTAACAAGCTACTCAAGGCAGAAAGAGGCTCTCTGGAGGCCAGTTTTGAGTACCCAACTGGGATTCACCCTTACTGGTGAGCACTTACGGACACTGCTAGAGCAAGCCGCTGTAAGTGTGGGCAAAAATAAGCTGGTTTTTTTTCCCTCTGAGCCAAAACCATAGCTCCTGTTGATCACTGTGGGAGCTAGGTCTGGAAGGGCACTGCCGATATCTCTGGACCAGGCTAGTTTCCTGCAAGAAGGAAGAGAACAGAATCTGTAGGAAATCTCTCCTGGCTCCGAGAGTTAGGCATATGCAATAGATTTCTTTGATGCTGCCATAATAAATTATAAAGACTACATTCCCATTGCACTGATGGAGAGGATTTCTTTTCTAATTTATTACTGTTGGACAGTTTCATTTTGCTGTAACCAATCACTCCAAGGCAGACATGGTAAGGACTATCTGCTGGGTAATTTCTGTCTTTCGCAGGACTGTTTGGGATAGCTTTGAACAAGAGTTTCCAGTTCAGCATGATGAAGCATTCTGACTGAATTTAAAGATGAATCATTTTTATATCACACTTAAGCCTTTTGAAGAAAGCTTGCTAAAAAGATTGACTGATGTGATCACACCTAGGCAGTAGGACCATGTTCCACTTAGTAATACAGGTACAGTTCCAGTAGACCGAAGAAAAGATAGACAATTAAATCCATGGGATTAACCTTTCTTTGCTTCTTCAGTTCTCACCCCGACAGCCCTCCCGGCCCCCACCCCAAGCCCCCTTTGGAAAGGAGCCTGGGCCATACACATATCCCAGGGTGTGCTCCCCATGTGAGCAACATTATTTTGGAAAACCAGACCAAAAAACCCAGAGAAAGCCAGATGGGCACCTTGACTGCTTGCACAGGGCAGCCATCCTCAACAGAATCTCGTCTTAATCATTCATCTCTCATAAGCCCTTTTCATAAGCAGATGGAAAATGAGAAAGATAGCCAAGTGCAGACTTGACAGCACAAGAGCTTATTAAAAATGATGAGAAGGTTACAAAGTAAAACACCTTATTAAAAAGAAGGGACAAGTCCTTTTGGGAGCCTGCCACTTGATTCATCAGCACATTCCTCTTTCTAAAGCAAAGCTACCCCAGCACTCCTCAGCGGGATGCGACGAGCAGCGATGGCAAAGGGCTGCTGGATTCATTGCCCAAAGGTGGGAAACGAGTTCCTCATACTCAGCTTGGCACTGCATGGGCTGTTAACTGAATGAATCTGTGAGTAAATTGCAGCCTGACCTAGAAAACACCTGCTCAGGGGACCACGGCAGCAGCAAGTGGGTGGCAGGAGGGATGGGAAGGCCACCGAGTCCTGTCCTCGCTGCATGTGGTGGGAGCAGCACCGAGCCCAACCCCTCCACACTGTGCTACGGCCCCGGGAGCAGAAATGGGAACACGAATAAAATTGGGGCAGGCAGGAGGAAAACTGCATAAACTGTTTAAGACTTCTCCACGGGCAGGCTATGAGCAGCTTGGATTACTAACATCATCTCCAAAACATCTCCAAAAGTTTCTGAAACGAGTCAAAGCAACCTTATATGATTATAGGCAACCCAAACACAAACCTATCTCTGGCTGTCTGCTGATCCAACGCGTCTACCTCATGTGATCCCTCCCTGCCTGGGATGCTGATGGCAATCCCCAAAATTTCCAAAAGGAGACCCAGCCAAGCACATTTCTACTTCCTGGCCCAGCAGCCAGAGCTCGCTCTTCAGCCTTCACTGCGCCAAAATCCAACAATCCTGCCAAGCAATTTCTTGCTTGCCAGAAATTTCAAAGCATATTACTAATTCTGCAAAAAATCTGCCTTGGAAATCCCTTCTGGTACCCTTAAACAGGACCAGTTTTAATATGCTGCTATTTTATCCCCTCATTTGCCTGAATTTCTGCTACCCCAAATCAGACGACACCATTCCATATCTGCTCCAAACCAAGGTCACGCAGCCCGTTGGTTTAGCAGGGCTGTTGATTACTGTTACTACTGTAATGCCTCAACCGTTCCACCACCTGCTTTTCCATAACTTTTATTTCCTCTTTTTCCCTTAAGTCTACACTGGGTTTTATTATTTCTTTCTAGTCTCATAAGGTGCTGCAGGTTAAATACCTTCCCCTCAGAATCAGGCTATAGATCATGCAGCAGAAGTTACTAGCAGTTATCAGATAATGTACTTGATCAGCCAAACACTTCTCTAACATATGCTTTCCAACAGACTAGCCGCCATAAATTTTAATGACTCAGAATTACAATCATGCTAAGTTGGCCTTGAGCTGTGGCTGCACCCTGGGAGGGGGATTTAAAAGCGGTATTTGAATGGTGTGTGCATTTCAGAAAGGCCTTTTGAAAATGGGTGAATTACAGCCCCTACCTAAACGTAAAGATGCTATTTCTCAGATGGAAAGGGGAGGAGCGGGCAGGGGGTTTGCCATATAAAATGCAGATTAAAACCATATGATGGAAACAAGCTCAGCAGCAAGTCCCACGGTGCCCGACGGTACACACCAGCAGAGGGACTTGAACAGTTTGGTCCCTTCTGCTAGAGAGCATCCAGCCACAAGACTTGATCCTGTTCCAAAACTAATTTGCAGCCTTTATTCAAATGAAGCAGCTCCATAGCATTCAGTCTTTGCCTCAACTATTGCAGTAAATTAACATGTGGGGTTTTTTTTAAAAAAACACCCAAATCATAAATTCCAGTTAAAGAGTATTAGGTGCTGTTCCAGGGGCTTCTGTCGGGTGTTACTCAGGTGAGCAATCTCTGCCAGCACCAGAACAACATTGGTCCTTTCAGCTCCAGAGCCCAGCGGTTGGGTACCCACCCCAGGTGCCAGGATCTGACCTTTCCATAGGAGCACTGCCAGCAGGATCCCAAGAAGATCCTTAGGTGTAGGCTGTGCAAATATTTCCAGCCCACGTGCAGCTGCCAGGAGCAGTCTTACTCACCCTCTGGTTAAATTACAGTGTTCTTTTACCTTGCTGTATCATTTGAAAGCTCACAGGAACCTTTGGCAGATGGCCATTTCACATTTCTTCAGTGTTCTAAACATGAAATCCGTCTGTTTGCCATGGAGTACTCTTGCTTCAGGCATAAGCCCAGCAATTTTAATCTCTGTTCTCCTCTCTGGCATTCATGTACACTCACTTTCAAAAGCATCAGAGTTTAGTCTCAGGATATTATATTCAGAGCTTTCAACTAAGTATAAACAACTGGAACTGAAGAATATAGAGACCAGTAAACCTGTAAGGAGCATATACCAAGTAATTAACTGCTACATAAACCTCAGATTGCCCTCAAGTTAACTGAAAGCATCCTAAAACCCTGTGTCCTTTCTGGAGTTTGCTCCATCATTTTCTAACTGTGCCACAGTCAACTGGATTATTTGGCCTTTCCCATCCCTCTCCCTGGGCAGCTCCTCCTGGCAAGGAGAAAGCAAAGCGATGCAGAGGTTTGGTAGCATGGCAGGAGCAGTGCTGGGACCAGTGGGCTCCCATCACACCTCCTGGGACACCTAAATGCAGCTCTCGGCCTCACATCACCTGTGAGCTGAGACTGATCTTTCCAAGCATCAGTGAGTTCCCAGGACTGGAGAGTAATCTATAGGTGAGTCATTAGTCAAGTCCCTAAAATATCAGATTCCCCCAAGTCATCTTCACAAAAAAAAAGTGCAAAAATAGGCCCATTGCTACAAAACAATTGTGAATGATTTGTGTCTTGCTTTTCTCTGCAGGTACTTGGTCCAAGGGAAAAGGTTCACTGTGTGGCAGTCCTACACACAGTATTTCTTGCTTTAAGGTCCATAACAAATTCCTAGTGCAGATGGGGCTTAACCTATAATAAAGAAGATTCAAGGAGTCATGAGAAAAACGTGCTCACAAGGCGGGAAAGGGCAGAAGGAGGAGCAGACTGCCATGGGAGGCTCTGCTCAGTGTCCTGGGATACCTGGGCGAGAAGCTCCCCAGGAAGGGCTCTGCCCCGGTGCTGCCCATCGCCGTGCCCATTGCGCACCGGCAGGGCTCCTGCTCTGCCGGGGCGACCCCGGACCAAACACAATGCAGCTCCCCAAAGGGGTTATACCAGTTTATGTCACCTCTTGCTGTGGTGAAAGCTCATTTTCAGAGGTTATTTGTGGGATTTGTTTAAACACTCACTGCAACGTAGCAGAGATGTACATCTCTTCTGCTAGAACGCTGCAGCTACTGTATAACCAGCTGAGTAGTTACTGCTTATAAAAACACCCTATCAGTCACAAACCTATGGACCTGCATGCATTGTGGGGTAAGAAGGTGCTGTGACAGAGGAATGACAGGCTGCTTGTTTTTTGCAGGATTTCTGTTCAGTTCTGGCAAGTATCAGGCACCAAACCAAGGTGGCTCCAGCCCTGGAGCCACGCTGGGACTGACTCCCTACCTGCATAGGTGGATTTACAGCAAATACAAAAACATGGCCCCATATGGATAACTCTCTACTTGCCATATTTAACTTTCATTATAAAAACACGAGGAGACAAAACAAGGGCTTGTCCAATGTAAACCTGTGGCTTTCCTCATCCTGGCTCGTTCTTTCCTTTCTTGCCCTGTCCCTGCCTCCATCAGTTCCTGACGTGGCTCGTTCTCAGCCTCTCCCTTTCCCCACAGGTCACCCACACCCTGCCCATTACTCACCTGGTGTCAGTCTCCATCCCACAAGCCTTAAATCTTTATTAAAGTCAGCTTCTCCTGAGAGCCTGCCTGCAAGCGATGAGTGTGGAGGGCCTGGGAAGTGGCAGCGCTCTCAGGGAAAGGCAGCAGCTTTCCGGAGCTGCTTGTACTTTGTGTGGAGCAGGTCCAAACCACAGGAGGACTTAAACTCAGATCTTCTGGGTCCCAGAGGCACCACAGCTAGCATGGGACAGTGTCACTGTGCCTCCTGTTCTTCCCCCCACCCCCTCCACTATTTGGTTTTGAGGAGAAAGCATTTTCTAATAGAAAGAGTACGGTGCTCCTCTTTTAGTTGACCTCCTCTGCTCTGGCAGGGAGCCTACATCTGCATCCCCTTCTCGGGAAGCTTTATCCCGTGCATCCACTGCTCATTGCAAGGGCACAACCTCAGCTATCCCCGTTTGTGCTGCGTGTCCTGCGACTCGAGGGAGCAGCTCTGGGATTGCCCGGGTCCCTGCGCCTCCTGCTCGCCACCGTATTTCTCGGAGAGGAGGGATGAAGCAGCCGCGCCGGTCGCATCCTTGCAGTCACCAGGGCCAGGCCTGCCAGCTCCGTAAAACACCGCTGCTCTCCCACAGCCCAAAAGACTCTCCTGGGGGCAGTTTTCAGCCTCAGACTCACCGTCTGCCAACAAACCTTGCTGTGCCACTGCAGAGATGTGCTAAAACCGTTCTAAAATAAATAAATATAAAATCCCATTCGTTTTCTAACTGCCAAACTAACCAATTTTCAGAATTGGCTCCTGGTTTTCCATAAAACCCAACCTGTGCAGGGGCCAACGATGGCAAGAATTCAGCCAAAACCATCTTCAAGGTTATCACCAGGCCGAGAAGTCACTGCCCCCAGGTAAAGCACGACCTGGCTGTTATAACCAGCCCCATAATTCTGCCAAAGACGGTCAATTAAAGCACCAGGGTTGAGTGGGAAAAAGTTGCCCAATCATATTGCACTTGAGACTTTGAAGATTTTCCATATTCTAGGACCGAAGACAGTCAAAAACTTCTGTGAACTGAAAATGTCAAAAAGCCTCTCACAGCCTGGGACTGATTCATTCACACTGGAGCCCTGAAAAATTATTGAACATTTTGATTTTGACCTTGAAAGTATTCTACTACACAGAAATACTGGCAGCGAAACATTTTTCTTACTTCAAAAGTAAAAATATGATTATTTCCATTATTTCAAAACAATTCTTTTTAATTTAAAAAGCTGTCATTTTTCCCCACACACTGTCTTGGCATTTCCTAAATTTCTTTATCATTCAAATGTTAATAATCCAAATAGCTCACAAGCTTTATTTTTAGTTTGCAGGGATTAAACATCCTTCACATTAATGGATCCTCTAATGTTTTACTTCAGTTCGTTCATTTTCCTCCCTTAGTGAATAGCAGACTACTCAGAAATCAACACAGCTTGTTAGAAAAAAGACAAAATGCCTATTAAATTATCAAGTGCATTTCTCATCCGAGCGCAGCTATCATTCTCTGCAAAGAAAAACTATAGCTTAATTGACTTCCTAGCAAAAGCAATGTTTAGACAGATGGTACTGAGAATCATTTGACTGTTATTCTTTAAATTGCCATGTTTGAGTGACAGGGACGTTTGGGAAACACAAGTAGGCAAGAGCGGGCGCAGCAGAGGCCAGCTGTCCTCCTCCGGCCGCTGCCTGCCCCGGGAGCCCCCCAGCATCACACTCTGTTGGCCCCAGCAAAACCCTTTAGAAGCAGCCTGCTGGCACGTCACTGGTTTTGTCAGACTCCCACGAGCTTCACGGAGGCTTTGTGCCCGGCATGGTGGGGCTCAGTGCTCCGCAGCGCGGCACGCAGCTGGGCAGAGAGCGGGGACTGCTGGTTGGGATGTGGGTGCAGCCAGGCCTTTGCTTAAAAATGGTTAGTGAACTTTTCCAGAGAAGAGAAAAAAAAAAAAAATCCTGAAAAAACTGAGTCTTCCACCCAGCTGTATGAAAGAAGATTTCTAAGGGGGTGAGGTGGTACGGAGCTGGCAGGCTGTAACTGAGCCCGCCGAGCATCCCTGAGCCCCTGCGTGTCCAGAACAGGGCACTCAGTTTTGGATATTAGGAAAGGGACCCCAGAGCCTTCCCTTGAGGAGCCTGCATCCCCCTCTGCCACCACACAGAGAGAGCCTGAAGAATTCCCCACCAAACTATGACTGCTTTACTGCTTGTTCATCTGAAGACTCACCTGAAAACTAAAGATGCTGCAGAGGTAAGTACAGCTTTAAGGCAGGAGAGTTAAAAAAGAAATCTTGTTACTGAGCTTTCTAAGTTAAAAAGGCCCATTTGTAAAGCAAGTATCAATACTCTGCTCATTAACAGACTTTTGTGGAAACAAAGCCCATTTGCTTCAAGTCTTTTAAATTTCATTTTCATTATTTTGGTATTTGAGTTTTTTATATAAACAAGGATTTGGTTCTGCATTCAAATTATATAAAAAATAGGAATAAAAATAAATCCTGAACAATTTCAGGCTTGTGACCTTTGGAAAAGCGCTGATATTCGTGATCATCTCCAGAACTTTTTTTCTCTAACAAAAAAATAGAACATGTTCATTCAAGTTACAGTTCTCTTAAGAAGCTTTTCAGAGCAGGAAAGATCCCTGCCTATAAATTATTTAGGCTTAGTCTTGCTGAGAAATTGAATGGCAGAATCAATGGCAAGTTCAGAGGAACGAGAACATTTTAGGATCGCAGGCCATCCTGCCCTTTTCCTGCAGCATTTCACTGCAGAAGCTGCCAGGAGAGCCCGTCGAATAGTTAAGCACGTTGCTTAGGACTGTCTCCCAGCAAAGCAGAGGAAATCCTGTAAATGGGATTTTAAGAGCAGTTGGAGTCAGACTGCGGCTGCTAAAACATTTGTCTGTCAGCGTGACCACTTCAGCGCGCGTCAGGACACGCGCTCGGCCAGCAAAGGAGCTTAAGCTGGGAGTCGGTAATGGAAGGTAGGGTTATTAGGACAAGAAAACTGCTCGCTCATCTAGTTGCCAAGCCACCCAAGGGCTCTTCTGATGTGCCAAGACAAATCTTTCGGAGTGGCCGGGGTAGCAAGGCAGAAAGGACCCTGGAAACGACTTCTGAAACCTTCCTGCCTGACGCACTTCACAGCAGCTTTGGCTACTCTAATAGAAGTCTGCTCTGATAAAAGCCACACATGGCTTTGCAGTACAGAAGCTTAGCTTACCTGGGTTTGCAGGAGAAGGGCCCAGGCCCAGATTCTTCTTCAGGGTGGATGTGCCCTGAGTGTTGATATCAGGACAAACTCAAGGCGTTGCAGCCAGGTCTCGAGGGAGGAACAGCGGGGGCCACGCGAGGCTGCCCTTGCAGGAGCAGCCCTCAGCTGGCTCCCACGGGACTCTGCTGCGACGGCGCGAACAAGAGCGGTGCCGCACGCTCTGCCCCACGGCCTGGAGCGTGCACCATGGCGGGGAGGCAACTCAGAAGCTGCCACCATTGAAAAAAACTCTCTCCCTCTGTAAATCTGCCAGGGCTGTAGTGAAACATCGGAGGAGGCTTGCAGACTTCCATAGAAGGGCTTGTGACACCCTTTTCTTTTCCTGGCTTTGTCCTGTCTACTGGTGACACTTCCAGAGGGCCCCCATCCACATCAGTAGTCACGGGCTCTTGGAGAGGTTTTGCAGGGACCTGACATCCAGGCCGCTTTCCTCATCCCAAGCCCCAGCAGATAACACTTGGCAAACAGGAATTTCCTTAAAGAGGAGCTCTCCCCATCTGTGACAGCAGTAACAAAACACAGGAGGAGCACCATCTGTTCGTGTAGATGGGTACCAGTGGTACCAGTCCTCGCTACAGTAGTTTTAGCCTTTAATAAATACATACTACTCAGTTTATCTAAACATCAGGAATGGGCCTAACATCAGAATTGCTATTCCAGCAGAATTTATGTTATTTGTGTTGCACCAACAGCTTGCTTTTGGTAACGAGCATCATAGGCTGATACAACAGCTTGTACGACAGCATTAAGTGAGTCCTGTAATGAGTCCTTAGTGCTCAGCTTCCCACTCCTTGCTCCGCACTCAGGACAAGTGGGACTGTGAGATGTGGTGGAGGTGCTCCTGCTCCAAGTGTCACCAGCAGCAGCCCGGAGAGGAGAAAGTCCTCTCCAGCAGCTTTCCCTTACGGCTTTGTGGGCACAGGCTGGGTCTCTCACAGGCACCTCCCATATCCTCCGTCCTGCATGCACATCACTCCCCAGCACCACCTTCTTTCTTTGACCACAGCACTCCCACTGCAATGAAATTGGGTTATTTTCTAGTTTTGCAAATGTCAGCAAATGCCATATGGACTGTAGCTATTTTGGAGTAGAGAAAAATAAAGGCCCATCCTAAACTGGCAGAGATGCTCTCTGCATTCAGCTTTACTGGCTAGTGGGCAAGCAGAGCCGAGTCTGTCCTGGACCCTTGTTGCACCCTCGGGTTTCTGCTCACTGATTTTGGACTCCCTAGAGTAGGACAAGAGCTGTTTTAATGGGACTTTTCCTGGCAACAGTGGTTTGCCCTGAATAGGGATGTGGGATTAGTAACCTTGCCTTTTTTCCCCGAGTCTTGTCTAGAAACCACACACCAGAGCTGGACTCTGGTGGCACGGAGAACATCAGGTAAGTTGAGGGTGTCGCTCCCAACCACTCTATAGTTTGAGGCAAGCATGCAGCATTACTGAAAGGAAATTTGGGTCCCAGCAGCCAAAGCCAGGGGCCATGGGGCCAGCTGTGCTCTCAGACACGGCTATTTGCTTTGCTAAGAGGTAGTACCTCAGGCTCTTGAAATAAATAACATTTTGTTGCCTAAGCTGAGAATGCTGGCATGAGCTCTTCAGATAAGAAAATCCCCATGTACGGGGCTGTGTTATGAGTATGTTTTTAAAGATGCTGCAGATTACCAGGGAAATGGAGGGCTTTAAGTGGAACCAGTTCCTTGAGGGTAGCAGGGATTGCTGAAAGGGGTCTCTTTGCCCTGACAGATGCTGAGCAGGGATGGTTACAGGAGCACGCGGCGGCTGGGAGGGAGTGTGTCCACCTGGCCTGCTCGCTAACGACAGACCCACCAGACCAGCGTGGGAGCACTGCCTCGTTGCTGTTTTGGTCAATAAACCCCACTGGGTGAAACTGCTAGGATGTTTATTACAAATAATATTTGACAGGATGAAATTAGTACATAGATGCTCTTGTGTTGGTTAATGAGGTCTGAAATATAATCCTATAAATCATCAACAACAGCCATCTGGTGACAGACACATGAAAATAAGAGCAGGTGATTATAACATCCACATGATTGCAGTGATAAGGGTTTAAAATGGCAACATACCTTTACACAGGACACCACCGGGATAGATTAGGAAACGATCAGCTATGTACCCTGGTTGCACAGTTTCCCTTGCAAGCAGACATCGTTCGAGGACGCCGGAGTGCAGCTCAGGGCTGGCTGAGGGGATCAAGCCTTCCACCACATCCAGGTACAGCGGGATGGGTCCTTGAATCACACTGTTGGATAAGAAAGATCTGGTTATGCTGTCCCTTCCTCCAAGAAAAGAGAAGAAAGTTGCATCTGCTATATTAGAATGGTGTCGATCTGGGTTTACAGAGTCAAATAGAAAGGGAAGTCTCCAGGTGCTTTCCAATCCTGACTGGGCAAGCGCCGAGGTTATTCTATAGAAGTGCCCTACTTTGGTACCAGTGAAAATAAAGGAAAATGATGACCAGCCTGAAATTGTTGAACAATTCTAAGAAATGCTGCTTTAATTTGCAATATTTATCATCCAATAGAATTCCTCATTCTCACAAGTTAGGAGGCAGTCAGGCTTCGCAACTGTACATCTATTTTTATCCAAGGTCTACAGTAAAAACAGCAGGAGTGAGTAAATTACTTTATTACCGCAATTTACATTTACTGTCCAGTATTTTTTATTTAGGAAGTAAATCTACTTGGAAGAAGACCACAGGTAGCAGGAGAGCAGGAGGTAGGAGCATGGGGGAGGCATCACAAAATCCCTCCATGTACAGCTGGACCACAGCTGCAAGCACATCTCTGCAGAGTTCCCTTAGCAGCTGGGCGTGTTTTACGGGCACACAGATCTCCTGCTTTAGTATCCAATTCACAGCCCATTTCACTGTCGGGAACAAGTGCCAGGACACTACTTATTTATTGATTTCATTTATTTATGACCTCTAGTCATCACTTAGGGTGATATCTGACTGCTCTAGACAGCCCCCTCGCCCCGCCACTCCTTTTGATAATGGGTAAATAAGCATCTCCTGACCTGTTTTCTCACTTACACAAGTACTTTCCAGAGGAGCACAATATTCTTCCCTGCAGGCTGGGCTCTGGGAGAGGAGTATATTACAAACAGTTAACATATGACTAAATGCTGTGTAAAAATGATAGCCCTCAGTCTTTTCTCACTGCTGCTTGGCCTGTGCTTTAAATCATCCTGTGATGGAGTTTTAAAATATACATACATATTTAAGCTTTCTCCTATTTTATATCCCACTACAATCTGTTGTATAGCTGGGTTTTTACTTCAATTTTAACAGCGCTCATTTGGTTTTCCCACTCTTGCAAATGCACTGCTAACACTTCACCTCACCTCTGCCATTTCAATGCTTCAGATCATCCTACAGTAGTGTAAGTTTTGCTGTGGTGATGTTTTTCACAATAATAACAGTTATACTTACCTATTTCTTATATTTTCATCAGTCCTTTGGTATTTTAAGTCATGTCAGCCTCCCATTTGGGACCAAACTCCCTAGGTTGGATGCTGCAAGTATTCCCCTTTGAATCAGTCAGGAAACTTAACAGAATGTGTGCAAGCTACTCATATTCACCAAGGAAACAACCATGTTCTGGAAATTTGGGATGAAGGAATATCTCATCTAATAAACAATACTCGTTTCTGCAAAAAAGAGTATCCCACTGATGCATTGCTTGATTTTAGTGTAAGGTTATATTTTGCTGTCCGCACGTTATGAGTGAAACAACGCTTGAGGTGTCCAAGAACCAGCACGTTACAGAGACACCTATGAATATTCCTCCTGCTCAGTGAACTGGGAGTTAGTTTAGAAGAAAACCAAACGTAACCAGGTGTGTAAGAGGCTTTGTCTGTACTCTGGGTATTTTTTGAAGCATGCTTTCTCCCACATTGCTCACTGAAATGATTTGTGAACGACTATTATATTGATCGGGACAAAAAGAGGTTCATGAAAAGCAAGGACGAGAACATGGAAATAGTCAACAGGGACATTAGAGGCAAAGCAGGAAGCTCCCTTGCTTAGTACTAGTAGATGGAAAGAAACTTAAAAGCAATGCCAGCAGTTACAGTAATCCTCAGAGATGTTGACTCTGTAGTTGATCTTAAGTGTACAACTGCTTATCATAAACCAACACGCAAGGGAAGGCTGGTCAGACTTCTCATATGAACTAGCACAGAAGAACAAGAAACCGAAGAAGAAAAAAATTTGTGATGCGTATAAAGCTGCTGCTGAAGAGCCGAACTTCAGAGCTGCAGAGGCCAGGTACACCAGTCTCAGCTGATGCAATTCTGCTTTCGGTAACCCCCTGGCTGCAGCAAGGGAAGGAATCAGCATGGGAAATGTTTGACAGAGAAAGTCCAATGAGTTCATTTTGAGAAAACATGGCACTCAGACTTTTGGGACATAGAAAGGATCTAACTTACAATACCAGGACATGTTTGCACTCCTTGTGGTAAATGTACCATCAGCAATGGTGGGAAATATCTTTGAAAAAGCTGGGCACTAATTCTAACTGTGAGGCACAGAGCGAAGAACGTGATCTAAAGTTATATTTCTTTTACGTCTAGATATCAAACTGCCTTCCAACCCACAAACAAGAATAGATCTTGCTCAGTTGCTTGCTCTGCTGATATAACCTCATCACTTCCAACACATAAAGTGCAGTGACAGCTTTGCTGCCACAGCCACTGTCCTTTATAGTGGTAGTAATATGCCGTAAGATTAACCTGCAGGCATTCATTTCAAGTCTCTTTAACGCAAATAACCCCCACCTTGTAGTCATCCCGTGGAAAAGATGACATTTGCAAAAAGATGCGGGGCTTTAAAACACCGCCACATACTCGCAGTCTATGAATGCAATGTATTTCTAAGTCAGCCTTGTCGCAGGAAGCAGACATACCATTCAAAGAAAGAGCAGCCTGCCTCATTTATTTTTAGAGGGAACTAAAAAAGGAAAACTTCCCTTGATGTAAGTCTGGGGAGGAGAAGAATTCTGCTCAAATCGCTGCTATTGTGCATGCAGCAAGGCTACCGAATGACAACTGCACTTCTAACAAAAGCGTTCCCTGACTTACTAACGAGAGCACTGCGGCGGTGACCCGACCGGACACGGAGACAACCCTTGCTTGGCACGTGGGACGCGGGAGAGCACCGGCTTCCCACTCGGCAGACAGCCCTTGGGCACGGGAAGGCACAGTCTCCGTTCTCACGCCTGGGATGCCACTACTGCGACAGTCGCCGCATCTGCCAGCCATCCCTTATCTATCGAGAGGTGTTTGGGATGTACTCTGACATCGCTGGTCCTTGCAGAAGTCTATGATTCAATTCGTTCTTCTGGCCTTTACAGTACTTTCTGTGGGCTCCATCCCCCAGAACTGACTACTGCTGTTTTGCAAAACCCACATCTTTAAGTATTTGATCACCTAACACCAAAAGGGCCTCAAGACCACAGCAATTCTCAAAGCGATATTGACTGCATCTGCTAGAGGTAAAAAAGCAATTGCTCAAAGCACACTGATGGCAGAATATTTAAGCCGAATATTTAAGGAGTTTTAGAAGCTTATCAGGGATCTCAGTTTTGTGACTTGTTTTCAAATTTCCTCCATAAGTCATGTGGCAAAGAAAAGAACGCAAGTAAACAATGAAAAAGATATTGAAAATATTATTTCCGTCAGCAGTAAAATGAAACAATACAATGGAAGATTAATTTCACCTCAGAGCATGCTGAGTGATGACACAAATACTCATTTCAAAAGATGCAAAAGGCATTGTGCCCCAAAAGATGGAGTGTGATTATGAGCTTAATGGGTTGTTTAATGTGATAAAGTGCCAGTTTCTAAATAGAAACTGTGCTTTAAATATTTAATCAAATCTTGAACAATCTCCCATTTTTTCCTTGGCTGAAAACAGACACCAAAAAATTGCATTTTACTTCAAGCATCCGAAACCGTCGATACAGAAATTAAGAAGGAGAAGGAAGGTTTAGTTAAATTTGAACCTATTTGGGTGCCTTCCAGTCAAAGCTGTGAAGTTTCAGTGCAGATCCCAGTGCCTTGTAAAACACATGTCAACCAACGACGAGATTAGCCCGTGCCTTTTGACTTTCCAACGGCTTACACACCTACAAGTGGGCTTGGGGGGGGGTGTGGGTCTTTCCCATGCATCCCCATCGCTCCGACGCCTCGTGCCAAGTGTTAGTGTGGCAGCGCTGCCGCGGCCCGGCGTTCCCTTGCCAGCTCGCTGCCCTTGCCCAGAGAAAGGGTGCCAGCCCTAGCGTGAGGCTGGCAACAGGACACGCCAAATACACCGCACCCCACCACCTGCACGCTAACCCCACCGAGCAGGGACCCTTCGCCTCCCATCACACCTTCCGCGTTGCTGCCCTCTCCCATCTGCTTTAGCCTCCGTCAATATTTCACTCCGTTCTCATCTCCAGCCCCTGGGAAGTTCAGAGCGTCCCCTGGTTTTCCTGAGGGCCAGACACCCCTAGCCCAGGAATTTTGCAGTTTACTCTGCCATGAACAGCAGGCACCCAGCGAGGCGGCTTCCCTTCTGCCCACACACACGTGGAAAAACCTACATCTTTCCGTCAAAAGATGTTGCAAACGCTTAAGAGAACTAGAAGTGAGATGACAAACGGTCCTGTCTGAACCCAGGCCGAGGCCATCGGCTGCTATTTTGCCACCTTGAAAAGCACAAGGTAAAACTCAGAGGGGTGGCAAGAAGGTCTGAGGGCCCCACCACAGGGCATTGGTGTGACAGGGTCACCCCCACCCAGGGGGCTCCCCAGCCTGTCTCTGAAGGACCCGGTGCCCAGGCACTGTGGGAGCAGCAAGCTGATGGCACAGGGAAGTTCCTGGTGGTTTTAGCTTTGATCCCACAAGGGCTGGATCACCCACGGTGACCTGCCCACACTCACGATGCCACTCTGCTATCCCCTGGTAGGCTCCGTCCAAGGACCAGGGTGCTTCGCAGCAGCCTAGCTCCCAAAACCCAAGAGGCTTTTTCTTTTCCAAATGCTCCCCTGTGCTCTCCCCAGCCATCACCTCCCCACGGGAGAGAAAAACTGCTGTCTTTTTTTTGCCAAGGCCACAGCATTGGACTTTGAAAGAAGGAAACGCCTTCGTGGCTGGACATTTTATATTGCAATGACAGATTGCTCCCCGACTGCAGCAAGCCAGCATCCCCGGCATGTACCTCCAGCCCCAGACTGGTGGAGCAGGGATGGAACCAGCTCCTCCGGCAGGCATGGGGCTTGGCTGCGTTCGGCTTTTTGCAGAGTTGGGTCCTTGGCAGCCGGGAACAAATCAACATTCAAGCGAGTCTGTTTGGATAACAGAAAATGCAAAAACTCCACATGGCAAGTGATCCCTTTTAAAGCAGCATTACAAGCCTGGCAGACGTCCAACTGGCACAGTAGCTCCGAGGAGCAAATACACACCACTTAGCTGGTGGTGTGTAAAGGGCACTTCTTAACAATTTCCGCCTTGAAAACTGTCTTGTAAAATCTTCCAACTTGGGATGTATTCATACATCACCCGAATCAGCTGCATATCATTCAGTGTAGCTACTAGTCCTAGGCTTTAAATAAATCTAGCATCTGTGTCACCCACAGCAGTAACAGTGTGACACTTTTTTTTAGTTTGCCTGTTCTCCTTTCCGTTTGACACAGACAGTTGGTTGATGAAAAGTCATCGATGCTGCCTAGAGTGAATGGTTTTGCACCCTTTATTGTTTTAGTCATCAGAAGCTCCCTGTGTTTTATCTAAAAATCCCACTGCATTCCCATCTATAATGTAAACTTCCCTAAAAGCTTCCTTTTCCAATCCCATTTTCACTAATGCCCTCGCTGGATCAGACTCTGCAGTCAACTATCAGAGGTGTGCTGCTCCTTTATTTTATCTCAGGGTGTTTGAGCCAAGTGAGGGGTACCTCACAGCCCAGTCTGACTTTTCTTGAAGGGACCTCATAGCACCATGTCTCTCCCCCACTGAGCTTCATGGGCACAAATGGAAGAATCCAGAGAGCAACTCCTCCCCGAGGCAGCCGCCTTGGAGCCCACACCTCCTTTCTCAGGTGCCAGAGCACTAGCCATACCTCCATCTAGAGAGAGTAAACAACCACGACTGGAGTCCTGTGCAGATTTGACTTGCCCCTCGCTAAAGGTTACCACTTGTAATTCGTAGGCTTAGACCTTCTGGCAGTTCTGCAGAGAGGCATACACACGCACACAGAGCTTGGCAAACGTGGCTTTTCCTGCAGGAAGCTGCAATGGGAAAGCATCAAGCCCAGCATGGCCCCTTCTCTGCCTCCCTGTGGTGACCCCAGCCTCAGCTCTCCTTCTAACACCCTTCAAACACACAGATGTTGCAGCCTGCCCTGGCAGGTAACACATTAGAACTGTTTTCTTGCTCCTGTTGGAGGAACAAAGGCAGCAGGAGATGGATTGCATGGGACACCCAACACCGGGGCATCAGGGCAAAACAGCCGTGAGGCTGTGCTGGTTTTGGCTGGGATAGGGTTAATTTTCTTCATAAGAGCTACTGTGAGGCTATGTTTTAGATTTGTGCTGAAAACAGTGTTGATAATGCAGGGATGTTTTCATTATTGCAGAGCAGTGCTCACACACAGCCAAGGCCTTTTCTGCCCCTCAGCCCACCCCACCAGCAAGGAGCCTGGGGGGCCACAAGGAGTTGGGAGGGGACACAGGCGGGACAGCTGACCCCGACTGACCCAAAGGATATTCCAGACCGTAGGATGTCATGCTCAGCATTAAAAAGTTGGGGGAAGTAGAAGGAAGGGGGGGACATTCAGAGTGATGGTGTTTGTCTTCCCAAGTAGCTGTTAACGTGTGATGGAGCCCGGCTGTCCTGGAGATGGCTGAACACCTGCCTGCCCATGGGAAGTGGGGAAGGAATTCCTCGTTTTGCTTTGCTTGTGTGCGCGGCTTTTGCTTTACCTACTAAACCGTCTTTACCTCAGCCCACCAATTTTCTCACTTTTACTCTGCTGATTCTCCTCCTCACCCCACCGGGAGGGGAGGGAGCGAGCGGCTGCGTGGGGCTTCGGTTGCCGGCCGGGGTCGGGCCACCACGGCGGCACCGAGGGGACAGCCGGCAGCGACCTGCCCCGCGGGAGCAGCGCGGGCTGGAGCAGAGCAGGGCAGCTTCAGGCTGCTGCGTTATGCAGCCCATCTGCTCTGCTACCAGCTGAGTCTTGCTCTTTCCCAGTAGGTCTTGTTTTGCTTTGCACTCCCACTGCTTTTTAGGCTTCTTGGGAATTTCACAGCTCAAACATGATCGAAAACCAAGCAACCAACCCAACCTCCAGCAATAGCTTATTTTCTCTGCAAAGAGGTGGTGAAAAGGATTGGGACAAATCCAAAATTCATTGCTGTCAAAGGGGCGTGGAACCCCACAAGAGCACCCTGCCATTTACAGAGGAATGAGAAAGACCTGATGTGCACAGGCAGAGATGTCACTCGCCTGCATGGGCATAAGTACGACACAGTCACAGAAAGCATCTCCGGAGACCTCCAGCCCCCTGGAGCATACTGACAGAGGGTACCGGCATCATTCAGAAAGGCTGTTAGGAGCCAAGGAACTCAAAACGATAAAACTTGAAGCATGTTCTCCTGTAGGTCAGGTTGTGCTCACCATACTCACCCCATTGATATCAGCAAGGTTTCTTGCAGGATAAATTCCTGATTGGTGTGAGCTAGAGAGGCAAAATCTGCCCCTCATGGTTTTTTTGCCAGTGTTTGTCTTGCTGGCACCTTTTTCACTTCTGATCTCATCATTTTTGTTCTGAAACCCCTTATTTTCTCTTGGCTTGCAGCTATCCTGACAAGAGCTAATTTACAAGATTAAAAATTAAATGTAAATGAAAAACCTCAAAACTAACAACTAGAAATCTGAACAAAAGAAAAAGTGTAATGCAATAACTATATGCAAATAACCAGCTTGCACGAGTAGCAGAAATGGAGAGGGAATAAGAAGAAAAGAAGCAGTACAAGGAAAAGGTACTTTGGTAACTTAGGTAGGAAAATGGAAAACATTTTGCCTGACAAATACTTAAGAGTCCGGTTGAATGGGACAGGTTTTGAAACGCGATGGCCTTACTCCTGGCATGAGCGAGGCCCATAAGAAAAACACACTTCAAGATTTGCCATCGTGAACACAATTTCTACAGCAAATCGTCAGTGTTCAGTGCCTGCTCTAAGTCACCAAAAGCCAGGTGATGGGAGGAGCGAGGCTACCCCAGGCACTGCGTGGAAAAGCATCCAACCAGCCTGGGACACACACCCTGCCTGCAGCCTCGCAGCACATCAGGAGGTTTTTGATGCTTGCTCCGGCCCAAAGCGTTTTTGAAGTGTTTGATGCTCGCTCCTGCCTAGAGCCACCCACAGGGACAGGCTGAGCATAGCTCAGCTCAAGACTGACTTGTAGATGGTTTTCCCTCATGACCTGGACTAATCTATGATGTTTGAATTTCATTAAAAGCATGCAGTTCCACACAGCCCTTTGTGGGATCAAACCCCTTAAGCCGTTCTGGCTATCTTAGACACCAGGGTTGATTGCTTTTCATGCCGTATCATCACTGCACGTCACGTTCACCCCATAAGCAGCTGGGTTTGCGGAGCTCAGACCCCCATAGGACACAGACTCAGCTAGTGTTGCAGCTTCTTCTGTGTGCCGCACAGAGACCACATCCACCAGACAGACTGATAGCAGCTAATCAGCTCTATGTGGAGCAGCGGGACCCTCCTAACATTTTACTTCTTTCTTTCTGCAAACCCATCTGCAGCAGTCTCCATCTGAGAGGCTTCCTTCCCGGATCAAAACGAACAGAGCATATGCCAACACTATCAGCGTGTGGGTATTTCACCTGCAGGACTCCACTTGCTTTGCTTAAAAACCAAACGAGACAAAATACCAAACTACCTTATTGCGCTGGCCTGATGTAGTCTAATGAGAACATGCTGAGAATGGCCAGAATCACTTATTTTTGCAGACATTCAAGCTCAGGAAGAAAGTTTATTGCAAGAGCTTTTTTAGGGGTGGATTTAGAGCACAGAGAGGGCACACACAGGGTGGTGGCACTGAGGGGACACCCAGATCTGCTGGCACACACAACCAATGCAGAAGCCACTCTGCTGGGCTGGGGGGAGGCTGGGCCCCTGGGGAAGACTGCCTACACAGCCTGGTCCCAAGCTGCACCACCTCCCCGAGCTGGATTTTCTCCTGGGACCGTACTTGAGCTTGTTTAGCTAAGTGCATCAAAAGTAAAAAAATAGACAAAAACATCAAGAAATGAAAGACAAAATTAGCTAGGATAAAACCTGTCTGATGGGTGGCATTATAAAAGCCTAGGAATAATCACAGCCCGCCCAAAGACTATTTTCAAAGGAAAGTAGCTCAGCTTTGATGCCTTTGGAGTCCAAGGACTTTGGCTTTTTGCTTAAACTCCTTCTATTGTGTTTCATGATTTCTCAGGGGAAAACACAGGCATCAGAAAAACACCCTTTTTCTTAAGTAGGCTGCAGTTAAAGAGGTGGCTTCATCTCCCGTGCAGAGATAAGAAGTGCTTTGCTTTTGAAGAGGTTGAAGTAAACAAAAATCAGCAATCAAGGGAATCAAAATGCCCAAAGACTTTGCTCACTGCTTGTCAGTGCTGAACAAGTTCTATTAAACCCCCCAAACCCACACCAAGCCACAACCCCAGAATCACAACAGATGTTCAGGCACTCACACTGCCCTGTCTGGCTACAAGAAGAAGAGGAGACACAGCAAGAAGAGATGCTGAAGCGTACTTTTCCCCAGGAAAACAAAAATAAAAGCTCTGTGATAGATGCGTGCGAGACCTACAGCCCGTGGAGCGCAGTGGGAGCATCGCTTGCGCTCGCCACCGCATTTCTGCTACCCACAGTCCTGTACGAGATGCACCGGGAGCCCCGGGGCTTTGCTTCCTCCTGCGAGGGCTGACGCTTACCCCTGCCCCAATGCCGCCCTGCTCTGGCCACATCTTGCAGCCCCCTCGTGGGCCGTGACCGTTGCTCACCCCTTCCGTCCTACCGTCCACGTGGTGGTGGAGGTCTGCTCCGGGCTCTCCGGCATCACTACTTTCTCCTACACCCCCCGGCTGCCCCCATCCCCAGCACGTGCCCAGGGCCACGGGTGCCATCCTGACCATGAAAGCCGCCAGCCTCCGAGCCCCGGGGAGAGCTCTGCATTGGTACGGACGAGGCCCCGTAGCCCTCCCATGAAACACTGGTGTTAAGCTAGAGGCCACGCGGGCAAGATCGCAGGGTGATGACGTTCGAGGGCTGATGGGCATCGCTCAAACGTTCAAGCAAGGAGCAGACAGTGTCTCAGGAAGCACTGCACGTACCTGGCCGGAGGCCAGAAACAGGCTGGCTCCAGCACTAACTTCTCAGCAGTAGACAACTTTGCAAACAAGCTGCTACGTAAATCAAAGAGCCTCAGACAGGGTGAGAAACCCCATCCACAAAGTTCACGGCAGTGAGATGCCATTTCCTAAGCAAGGCAGGGACGCGGAGGGCAGCAACAGGCAGCGGGGCGCAGCACAGCCCCTGGGCAGCGGGCCGGGGGGGGGCATCTCGGAGACCTGCCTGCCACCTCCTCGGCTGCCGGCGGAGACAGACCGCGGTTGCTGGAGTCCAGCATTTGTATTTTAGCTTTGTATTTTCCTTAGGCTGGCCATATTCCCATTTTCCTCACGGGAACACAGCTCCTGGGTTTGTCCTACCTCCATACGGTGCTTCTGCATCCCTAGTAACTTCAGATCCCACCGGCAAACCTCAGCCACAGCTGAAGTCTACAAGGCACCGCGTCCAGCCGGTCCTGGGAAGGCGGCAGATGGGTACAATCGTCCCACTGCTGTAGCAGAAAGCCTACAAAATAAGCCAAGCCCTTTTTATCGTGCACCACAGCATCTACCTCTGCATCTTTAGGCAACTCAGTTTCCAGGTTTCTGTAGCAGTCTGATAGACTTTGGCATGTTTTACAATCAAATGGTCCTTTAAAAGGATGTCATGCAGGGCCTTTTTAGATAAAGGGGCTTTCAATAAAAAGACTGTTTCTAGTCCCGTAAACGATAATATTATTTGAAATATGTCAGCAAAGTTGTTAGCAAACTATTCTCAATCAGCATTTAATGAACAAGAACATAAGAAAACTACTACCGTAATTATCTGCTGTAGTAATTTCACATTTTCTTTCACTAAGTGAATGAAAAAATTAAGTGGCCGCAATTATCTGAGATTTTAAGTGGAGTCTTGCAGCCCTCCCACAATTACTTGACTTGATGACACTATGGTTTCCTCTAACTGCCCAGATGACAAGAGAAGGAGGCCCTAGGGTGCAGCACCATGTGCATTTTATAGGCAAGCAGAAAAGACAGGCAGTTTAACCTACCACAGGTTGTGGATACAGCTATTTTAGAGGCAGGCTACAGACCAGATCTTGTCTTCACCAGCATCAATGAACTCCAGCAAAGTGCCATCAGGTCAAACCTGGTGTCAAGCCAGGCAAAAATCAGTATTTACACTGCAACTAAAAGACCAGCTTCATCAGTAACGTGTGGTCAGTGCCAGTTTCCTGGGTGGCAGGAGGGCCCATGCTGGACTGGAAACACTGCGAAGCTCCCCAAAACACCCAGAGGAACAAGGTCATCCCCTTCTAGCAGCGCGGGATGCTGTTAAACTGGGAAGAGGGTAGTGAAGGGAGTGTCCTTTTCAGTTCTGGTACCTGCGACATGACCCAGTGCAGGGGAAAATCTCTGAACAACAAATACATTTTTGATGTTGGGATCCTGGTCCTGATCCCCACGCAAGCCTGGCGCAGAGCTTTCCTTCGACTGGAGCTGCCTCAACAGCAACGTCTCTCTGTAGGGTCCTGCCTGAGAATGTACCACCCAGAATAAAGTGGCCGCGTCTTGTTTTAGTCTCTAGGGTATCACTCAGATTTATAGGCCACCCCTAAACAGCCCCCTGCATGTTTTAACCTGTAGCTTTTCAGAGAGCAATCTGTGCCTAGACCCTCATTTCTGTATTCTGTCCTTGCCCTTCTTTCACCATTCCCACAAGATTCAAACAAAACTCCAACCACCACCATCTTCTGCAAATCGCTAGGCAGACATAGTTATGATGCTGACTAGCAAACTGGGCACAGCACCCTGGAGTCAGGTCCTGGCTTGGTGAGTCCCTGCCTCCGTTACCCTTGCCATTAAACGTGAGCACGCTGACCTCTCCCAGGAGTGCCACCATGATTATCGAGGGTGCGCTGCTGCAGCGAGGAGGGCATGAAAGCAGAGTTCTGCTCTGCGGTGAAGTCTATAAACCTAGTGACCTGGCACTGTTTGACAGGCAGAAGAGTAGACATACAGCATATTGAGGCTATTAGCAAGAGCCAGGCAACAACAAACAGCATCGTGCTATGAAATTAAATTGAAATGCAATAAAAATCCCAAAGGGGAAAATATGCAGATCAACCTGAACTTTGTCACTTTGCTGAATTACAGCATGTTTAGTGACAGGGATTGCTTTTCAACTGGAAAGTAACAGATTTTTCTGTCTGATGTTGCTGAGATCTGGACATAAAAAGCAGTTTTCATGGGAAAGTGACAGTAGAAATGCAATAGATCTTCTAGAGGATGTTGCTTCCTTTCATTCAAAAGGATATCTGTTTTAAGGAAAATTGAAGTTTTAATCAAAGTTCTTTCTTATGTTTGTCAAAAATGGGGAAAAGTGACAACTGCTTGTTGGTTGTTGGCTCATGCTGAGCCAACCATTTGAATATTATTCTGGTTGATTAAATTTGCATTGCTAATAGGGGAGAAGCCATATGCCTCACACACCTGTAGAACACAGCTCCGGGTTTTGAAAGGTTATTAGCACACTATTATGTTCTGGCAAGGAAGGATTTTTTCGGAGCGGAATGAAGGATCCTGGGGGTGCAGAGGAATGCAGCGGGTCCCCCGCCACGGCTCCCCTTCCCACGCGGCGCAGGTCGTCCCGCCATGGCTCACCCTACAGCCGGCTACGCAAACGCTAGCAGCAGGGAAGGGGAGAAACCTGCCTCTTCCTGGGCAAAGCCCCTTCGGCTTTAGCAGGGAAGTGTCTATCATGGCAGCATGAAGTGTTACTTAAAAAAAATCAGAGCATGCAAGAGATTTAAATCTTAAGAAATGGCTTACAAAGATAATGGAATTGCTGCTCTGTGTCTGGCTTCAGCTGAATTTTAAATGGCTTGGGTAAAAATGAGGGGTTTGTTTTTCCTGTTGTCCAATTAAGAACTTTGTCATCACTAGAGATTGCTGAAATGATTGCTTTCTCCTCCAGGTTATATTCAAAAAATTAAACAGCCTTCTCCTACTCCCCTTAAGATTTTGTAGAGGGATTTTATCCTGATTAAAGCATTAAAAATTAATGCCACTCAGACAAGTCCCTTTAGATTCTGCAGACTGCAGCTACTGCCTGTCTCCTCCAGGTATTTCAGTCAACGTTATCTGTAATTAACATTACGTGCCTTAGCCACCGGCTTTTTCTCAGAGAATTTTCAGCAGTGCTAAATGGGAGCCAGCCCTGCCTGCTGTGAAAACTAGACTCGAATGCCAGGCAGATCTAGTCTCATCCTTTTTCCAGCATGCAGCTTTATTAGCAGTGAAGCAAGTACTATATTGAGAAAATTCAGTGTGTACTTAACTTCCCAGGCAAAAGAACCTGCTTAGGGATCACCTCTCACTGCTCACTCCCACCCCTGCGATACCCAGGCTCAGAGACACCATTTGTTTTTTTCATTTAAAGGCTGTTGCCTGGTAAGAGGACAAAGCATTTCAGGAAAGCCAGCTAAGCTAACACTGTATGCAATACAGGTGGGAATGCGTTTGGGCTCAGGATGGAAAATCTCTGCCAGAAAATCGCATAAAAGCCGAGATGCACTGTCAGAAGAGCTCTGGGCCAGCATTACTTTCACCAGTTACCAACCCAGCCTCAGCATTTGAGAATTAAAAGTTTCACTCCCCCCTGAATTTCCCAAAAGTTATTAGGCTAATTGATAACCCTTTAAGAACAGCCAAGCAGAAAAGTTCTTCACAGCATGCTGTAGAAATTGCAGGAAAGAGACAGAAACAGGAACTGGTGAGTATTCGTTCACAGGCATGTTACGTGCATTCTCCTCACTTTGCCGGTATTTATGGACAGACGGAAGGACAGATAAGCCTGAGTGCGTTTTTCCCCAAAGCAAGCTAATAATCCCAGCCCAGAAAAGAGAATCCAGCAGGACGAGTGCAGCTTTTTGTGCCAAAACATAAAGGAAATACCTGATGTAAGGAGCCCAGGGATGAGCCCAGGCAGCAGCACCCGGAGCAGAGCCAGACTGGCTCCCACCGCGGGGACCAGGAAGGCACCAGGGAGGAGCTGTGGGAGGCAAAGGGACGTGGGGAGGGAGGTGCGGTGGCTGCAGGTGACACCTCTGGCCCAGCACTGGTGAGATTTGGGAAAACTGCTGCGAATACCTAAGGAAAAACTTGGGACCTTTAAAGGATCAGAAGGAGAGCTGCCGCTCTTTCTAGTTATGTTAATGTATATATTAAACTTGCACTGCTTTGGTACCCCTACATCTTCTTCTGAAGTGCTATCCCAGTCCCCTTCCACCTGCACACCTCTTGGTTTTAAAAATACATCCGCATCAAGACAGTTACTTCAGAGTAACTTCAGACTTCCTATCGTGATTTATGGAATCACAGGTTGTCTTAAATAAAGGACATTTTTCAGAGCTGGGAAGAACACTGTTACTGCAGTCAGTTTGTCAGAAAGCTTTCTTAGGATTCAATAGCAATTGCCTTTTTTAATTGCAAAGTCATTTAGATTTTGATAAAACTTGTTTGTCACTTTCACAGAAATGTCTGAGGTGATAATTAACATTTTAAAAATACTCTTTGGGGAAAGTTTTGTTTCAATTAATTTGTGAAATTATGAGGTGTTTTTAAAACCGACAAAGCATTTTGTTTGGGCATTTCCAAAACAAAAATATCTGGGATAACAGACAGGATGGGGGAGGCAGCATTGGGATGAAATCACTTTAAAAACTCCAAGTTTTTGACCTAACACAAGACAGAAATGTCAAACCCTCAAAAATATTGGTAGGACATGACACCAAACCACCCAAAGGAACCTTGTATTAATACCTCAGTGCCCACACAGGGTTCACTATAGCATCAGCCACTGCCAATATGATGTTGTTAACTACCTGCTTTTCCTATATTTCAATTTACTTGGCTACCCAAGCACAGGCGAGCTACGTCCTCCCGCGGCAGCCCACCCAGCAGCCGGTGCAGCTCAGGAGTCTGGCATGGATGCACAGGCTATTCCTGTTGTCTTTCCCAGAGCTGTGAAAGTGGCTGTGTGGTTGGAAAAGGCTTGTTACAGAAAAGGGCAGCCCTGCTCAGTGAGAGGAAGGCACAGAGCACAGGTTCCTATGGCAGGCTTTTTCTAAGCTTCCCCAGTGTTTATGCCTTCCCAGGCAAGAAAACAACAACCAAGGAAAGCAATAATTGCCATGGAATTGCAATATTCTGAAATTAATAAACTTCCTTTGGTAAAGGAGCATGTTACTAACACAAATGTACAGGACTAAGATTGAAATAAGGCTCCAAGGTAATGAAAAATGTGCAAGGACTCTAAAATAATTCCCTGCAGAACAAAAGAGCCTCTCCCAGGCTCAGCACTGACATCCCACATCTGGGATAGCTCATTAAAAACCACCTACAGTACCGAGCACCGCCTGAGCTCGGGACAGGAGCAAAAAAGCTCAGTGGAAGAGAAGAGGTTGGAGCACTCTTCAAGGTGAGCCCAAGACAACTCAAGGGGTGTGAGGCGGAGAAGCCGTCAGCACGCCTGACCTTAAGAGACAGCTATCAAGGCACAAACACATCCCTTTAGGAAAACAAGGCAACCCCTCCTCAGCCATACTGTACAGTAAGCTCAAGGACACGCGGCGTTTCAGCACGCAGATCTCTGCTCTCTAGTCTCTAAATTGGGAAGGACCTTGAATGCTCTGTTTAAATTTAATTTATAGACAAGAAACCCAAAGTTTCTTAAAAGAGCACATCAATAAATTAGCATTAAATTTTGCTGCCTTGTCAAGGATTAGCAGTTTTAATCCATTTCAAGCATGAATTGGGAATTAGAAAATAGTGCTGAGATATTAATAACAAGTAGTTCAGTGTGTGCCCTTAATTTGCTTAAATTTAAAGGGCTGGTAGGAATTTTTATGAAGAGTAGAGAAGGAGCTGCGGAGATAGAATAAAACATTCTTAATGGCATAACATTCCTAGAACTTTCAGACTAAAGCTCTGTTTTCCTGTTGGTTTCTGCATCAGCCATTTGCTGGCTGAACCTGTTAGTAGCTGAGGTGTGTATCAAGACTAATTCATTTTCAGTCATTTGAGTGAGCAGGACTAACTGCTGTGGACAGAAGTACACAACTGGGCTTCAGCAGTGGACTGCACCTTCAACTTTTATCTTTAAACCAAAGCATCCTAGCCTGTTCCACTGAATTTACCAGCAGACTTCCCAGCTTGACCACAAGGACCCTTGTTTTATAACTAGATCCTTTAGCCCCAAAGGCTACAAAGCCCAGTTTTCCAGAAGAGGCCAGATATGGTCGCTCTCTAGCATGAATACTAAAAAGGGATCTATGTTTTAAATTGGAGGGTGGATCTTAAAAGAACATCCTCATATGACGTGAAAATAATTGTTTGCATCCATGTAATGCACCCTGTTTTGTGGAAATGTGCATTTAAACCTGGAGTGTAAGCACCTGTATATTCTGCATGTGTTAATGCTGTTAATGCAGAGTGTGTCTGCATGACTTATGGTATACACTATGATGAAGAACTGAAATCCTATACATAAATCAGCTTAAAGGCAGGGAGATTGGTCCAGGGTTAAGGGACTAGCCTTGGGTTTTGAACACCAAGGCTCACATGTCTCCCCTGTAGCTTAACATGCTCACAGATGAGTCCTGCAGGCTCTCTGCAGCCCACTTCTCCCGCGGTAAAATGGGCTTATAGAAATGCCGTAGTCCGGTCCAGGGGTTGTTGCGAGGGCAACCACTTCCCAGATTGGGAAAAATTTGGCTATGAGTACTGAAGAAAGATTAAAAAGTCTTTATTTCCTATACTTTTTTTTTTTTTTTTTTTTTTTTTGGAAACACTGCCATGAGGCAAAATACACCCAGGTTCAGGAGATGAACTTTGTCCTAACTTCAGCAGAATTTAGCCTCAGCAGCTCGATCACTGTGTCTACAGCTCACACCTTAGACAGCAATACTCCCCATTTGGGATCACCACACCAGCCTTTGTGGAAATTTGTAAGACATGGTTTTCTCCCAGCCATGTCAAAGGAGTCACTTTTTCTGTCCTTTTAATATCCACATACAATTTCCAATTAAATTTCAATCCAGTGCTAAATAAAACAGTGTGGAAGAGGATATATGTGCTATATATGCAAGTAACAAAGCTGCTAGGAGACTCTTTAAACATACTTCTCCCATGAGCCGCAGTGAGCCAGCCCTGCATGCCCAGCAGCAGTACCCTTCATCCTCCTCCTGCTCCTCCCTGCCTGGTTGGATTCTGCCCTCCCACCCCTAGACGCTACAGCAGTCCATGCTGAGATCTGTGTAGCAAATGCAGCATTGTGGGCCCTCTGAATAAATAAAAAATCCAAACCCCAGAGGTTTTCTTTCTGATGGGCCACACAAGGACGAAACACGCGCTCACACGTTGCTCCCAGATCTTTTACAAGCCTGGAATCATTTGCAAAAACACTCTTCTGGTGTAATACCATATCATACTCCTCACATACCACCTTAAATGTACCCATTTACAGGCATACTGGCTGTATGTACAGATTTTGAGTCTGTACTAACTCACGTTTGGTCTGTGGGCAAACAGCAAACAACGCAGGGCCAAGACCCAGAGGTCTGCCTGATGTCTTCTGCTAAATCCCTCCGTCACTGCTTGTTGCTGTCTCCAACCATTCACCTCATCTTTCCATCAGCAACTGGGAAGGCAACTGAAGATGTGCTTGAATAATCAGAAGTTGCCCGTTAGACCCTGTGAGACAGAGTCTCAAGGTCATCCCACGTAGAGGTGCCCACACACCCCTTCACGCACTCGCACCCTTTCTTCAGACGTGGGACCTGTACCCATAGGAGCCTCCAGCCGAGGCGCTGTGTTTCCGAAAGCAGAAGAGGTTGGGGATTAAGGAGGTAAGATACACCAAAGCAATTTTAAACTGATTGTCAGCGCTTCAGGGAGAAAATTAACATACCTCATGTTGTTCGGAGAACGCCCACAAAGCCCGCTCCCTGGCACAGTCCCATATATCATCGATTTAATGGGTGTTAATGGGCTGGTGCCTTCAAAGCTTTTCAGTCAGCACAGATGTTTGCCCTTTGACAAATCACTTTGATCATTTACGCTACTAGTTATTTTTAATTCAGAAAATGTCATATAAATTGTTTGAAATGTGCTGTACAACAGGGCATGGTATTGTTGATTACCTCCCCTAAACTTCTTCAAAACAACTAGCAAAAGTTTGGTCCAGGTATGTAAAAGGGAAATGCAATTAACATAAATTGAGCTGTAAGTTAAGGTCCCCTTTCTCCTCCCAGATAACAGTAGATGACATTAGGATAAGTTGTGCAAAAAAGTTCAGACAAGACTGCAACATTATAGTCATAAATCACAGTGTCTTGACATAACTTCATTTACAACATGCACCTCATTCCCATGGCCCTTGCCATTACACAGGAAAATGCAGAGATGCTCCAAAACCAAGAACAGATTGCAGAACCAAGGCAAAGAGAGCAGAGACCATGCTCATCAATAGTTGCTTTCCAGTAGCAGAAAACAGTCTTCCTTCTTTCTAGGCAGAATGACAACAGTAGAAATCTCATCATGTCACACAGCCACTATACATTACATCTATAATCCAGTCTGTCTAAAATTTTTCAACAGCTCAGTACATTTTCCCTTTTAAAAAAGAACTGCTGTAGTTTACCTGGAACAAAACAAGTAGGGTGACAAAAAGCAAAGCTAAACCAAACAGTTTTGGATCAACCAAAACTACTGGCACTGGTATTAAGAACACTTAATTTGACACAAACATAATTTTTGAGGGTTTCCATTTCAGAAAGAACAGAAAAAATATCACTGTTTGTAACTCCAGGCAGTTCAGCCACCCATCAGCAAAAATAATAACCAATTATCTACATAACCTTTGTCATAGAAGGAGGCAGGGCAGAGTGCCTCTGGATGGCCCCTTACTTATGACTTTTCCTGACCTGTATTTACTGCCCAGCGGAGTGTTTGAGTTCACAGCTGGAAGTGTAGCATGAAGAACACATAGGGCGATCTCTCAAGTGATAACATTTTACCTGGGGCTCCTGAAGACGTGCCTCTTGGAACACAGCAGGAGATGGTCCCGCTGTATTTGCTGGAGCCACCATGAAGAGATGCAGCTGACCAGAGAAGCAGCTAAGGAGGGATGCTTGATGCTTAATGCTCCCTCCAAGAAGCAACACCTTGTTCTGGACATGCTCTTCCGTGGGCAAGAAATCCTGGATAAAGTTCATGACTCCACAGAGCTGGAAAGCAGAGTGGGAACAGTGTCTTGTCTCATGTCTTAGGGCAGACAGGATCATCTAGCACAGCACAGTGAAGTTGCCCCTTATCATGCTTGTAGGAAGGCTCCTGTGACACACCATCTCCACGCAAAGAGAGACGGATAACTGCTTCAAGTGCTCCATCAGTAGCCCTGGGTGTTGGTCAGGAAATGAGCTCCCACCATGGGACGTGCAGGACTGCTGACCGGTCCCAAAGACCGCCAAATGGTTAGGAAAGTGCTTTTAAAAGGAAGAGGAGGTGTTTTCTTCCCTGGTCAGGTCAGATTCCAACTCTTTTTCCAGAAAACAAATTGTTCTTAAGTAACATTGTTCTGATAATTTAATTTTTTTTTCTGCTAAAATTAAAGCTTTTTTAAAATTAAAGCTTTTTTTTATTTAGAAATATTTCCTATCAACCACTCCATACCAGTTTTGCTAGGACATCTTAGGCTAAGACAAATGAAATCACAAAATCAGTAGGAAATACAGAAAGAAAATGGTTAAGATATTTCTCCTCAGTTTGACCTTATTTTGGAATAGGCCATAATAAAGTGAAAGTAAATCTTCCAAAATAGAGATACAGGTTTTATTCACTCCTAATTAAAAAACAGCTGCAAACAATCTATTTAAATGAAACAGCTTGAATGAACGAGAGGAGGAGGTGCATCTCACCTCCTCCCTTCCTTTGCAACAGGCCAGAACAGCTTTCTGCACTTCCAGGTTGTTGACATTATCCCAGAAGTAATCATGTTGCTGTCGAGCCAGGGAAGATTGATGCCTATCTGTGCTGACAGACATGCTGATGCCTCTTTTCCTTAGGTTTCCAAGGTTATGGTTTGACAGCCAATTAAAAAGTTCTCTCTTCCCTGACAAACTGTTGGGCTCCACTGACTTTTTTCCCCCTCTTCCTTTCTCATAAAACACTTTCACGTTCTCCCCTCAATCATGAGGATTTTATTAGCACCCGGTTGCAGCAGCCTTTTCTGGGTGACTTTCTTCCTGCCCTTCTGTACCACGGAGCAGCACCAGGACACCCATGACTGGGCATCCCCCACGTCTGCTGCAGAGGTGGCAGAGGAACCCAAACTTCCCAGCTGCTCTCACTTACACAGTCACGGCCGTCTGCCACAAACTCGCGGTCCCCTGCTGCCTTCACCAGCCCTGCCAGAGACAGACTGATGGGGGTCTCCGGGCAGAGCCCTGCCCTCACCCCTGCCTGCTTGTCGACTGGCACCATAGCGGGATCCGAGCGAGCAGACCTGGACAGCGTGGGAGATGTCCAAGTTGCACGTTCCCAGCTTCATTCTTCTACCTGTAGATGGCATGGATATACCTTGCTATCTCAATCAGCTCTCCACCTCCGCTCGCTTGCTTAGTAAGCAGCATTCTAGAGATCAGCACTTTTAAATATGGAGTACTATCTAGTGGGCGAAATTAACTCCCATCAGAAGATACCAAACACCTATATAAAATATCTACTTGAAACATCAATGCTTTTAAGGGCATCGAAAGGAATATTCAAGTGAGAAACAACTGTAGGAACTATTGTACTTTGCTTCGCAATGAAGTCTTTATGCAGTGAAGATTTCCCATGGCAATTGGGGGTGCCCGTAGAGTGAAAAACAAACCCCAACAAACCTCCAAAGAAACAAAACATCAGGAGGAAAACATCGGAGTGACATTCAAGCTATACGCAGGGTAGGACTACGCCTGTGAACTCCACTCCCTGAGACATCTCTCAGCAAATACTGCCACTGAGACAAGATGTAGGAGGCTGTTCTTAGGAGAAGCAGCTATCTGGCTAAATTTGCAGCCATGCCTGTGTGTCATTGGGCTGGTTATGCAAAGAGTATTTAATTGGCTTAAGGTTCAGTACAGCAGTTCGTGAGAATGACAGGAAAAGACAAGAACCCTAGCAAGTGTGACTGCAAGGAAAATGAGGTACCTTTGCATTTCTGTAACTCCCAGTAACCATCCCTTCATAATTTTAACCAGCTAAACACCTTTGTAAATCAGATCCACAGCATGTTTGTTTAGGCACTCCTGAAAAGTTTATCCTTAAGCTTAACTAGAAAACACTCAGGTTTTTTTCCAAATCTCTGCATTTGATTAAAATGAGAGATTTACACCATGCAGAAAGCAAATCTCAGTACAGAACTTCCTTAATATCTTCAGATGACAACCCTCCAAAAGTGACTCTGTGTCTGCAGGAAGCTGGAGGTTGTCTGTAAAACCCTGCTTGCTGCAATCTCTCTCCTCTACAGAAGAATAATAATGAAATTAATTTTGGGCACTCCATTAAGCTGCAGTGTTCAGAAGCCATTCCTGCAAAGACTTCTCACATGGTACCATCAGCACCTACTTGCAATGCACCAAATTAAGTGTGTAGGCAGGATTGTGGAGAAGTAAAGTCAAAATAATTCATATGTGCAGGTACCTAGGACACTGCTTAAAAGACACAACAGAACTCCTGAACGTGCCTTAATACTTCTCACAGCCGTTTCAGTAATACATCAAAATTTTCCACTATACTCAGAGCACCAAGCAGCTTCAGGTCCCCTCAACTCCTTAACTGGACAAGTAACCTCGCCTTAGAGCAATGGCTATTTGCTGAGAGTGCATCCTTATTTTACCTCTCCCTCTAGCTGAGGGAAGCTCTGCTAGTCATTGCAGAACATATACATTGCACACCCTTTTGGAAATGAAAAAGAATTTGAAATCTGGGCAGACTTCATACTGTGGACATGCCAAAAGTTAGAAGAATTATGTTGGAAAAGAAAGGGAAAGCATTAAGTCACGCATACATTAGGGACAAGGGTTCACTGTGAAAGAATAACTGCCCCTTCTTTTTATAGTTGAGGAAGGGGGCAAAAATGACAGGTTAAAAAAATGACACAGAGGATGATATTATAATAGTGGCTTCTGTATTTTGAGCTTTGAAAACATGTCCATACTCTTTAATTAATTTGAGAGACACTAACGTCCACTCTTCAGTGACTGAGAAGATATCTTGTTCACATTCATAAAATTCCTGATTTACTCTGGGGCATAAACCATGATGAACTGTGTTTATCCTTTAAAAAAGATTAAATGAAGAAACTGGAAATGCAGTTAACTTCCTCCTAGTGCATAAGAAAACATATAGGCAATTTTCCTAATTGTGCAGAGATACTACCTGTATTTAGCACCCTGCACCAAAAGTCAACCTTGTTTAAGATAGCCAGAGTGGTGAATGGGGCTGGAAGCACAACACCCTCTTATGGACCTGTGAAACATTCAGGGCTGTGTTTCAGCAGACTAAGTTTCCGCTCAAATCAGAACATGACAGGACAGTGCCAGAAGCAGTAAGTTGGTTCCCTTCAGCCTTGTGTACCAACACTTCATCTCAATGTAATCAAGATAAATTGACACTGCCTTATAATGTACTGCATTCGAGGGTTCCATGAATACCTCTAGTTTGTGCGATGCTGTGCAAATTATTAAATGAAGATAGAAATGGAGACAAGCTTCTCCAAGATGTTCTAAATACTGAAAAGAACAATTAAATTTGATCTTAGCTCTATATTTTGGTGCTTGATTTCTCAACTTTTAATACCAAAATCCACCCCTATAGTTATAAATCATACTCATTCTCCATTTCTGTCCCTCATTAAGATAAATAATTGCACAAGCTGTTGTCCTTTTTATTCATTTAGCTGAAAACAGGTTTCTGGCTTTATTTGTAATCCCAGTTGATCAGTGTTTCCACATCGCCTCCTTCCTCCACAACAAAATACCTACCCTAATCTGTCTGTCCAAAGGGGTCATCTTTTTGCTTCATTGCCTTCAGTTTCTTACATCCATTCAAGTTCTATCAGACTGGATTTTGTGAAGTAAATCTGCTTTTCTAGAGGACACACAGTAATTCAGCTGAAAACATTCAGTGAAAATAGCTGCAGGTTTAGTTGGAAGACTGGAGTCAAAGTCCTCCAGGTACCTTCACTGGGAATATTGCCCATGGCCTTTGGGTCTTGCAGATTTTTCTCCATGGTTCTGTGCATTTCTCAGTAGTGCTGCCAGACTTCATGCACATCTTGCAGCACACTGGCAAGTGCTATTATAAGAAAGCCAACAATCAGTGTTAATTATTCTGAAGGTTGAACATGCACATGGGATGCAGATGCAACTCACATTACTTACGCCAAGTTTTCACTTTGATAGCGGATCTACTGCAGCTGGAAACAACATCTCTTCTATCATTCCAGTGTCATCCAAAGCTCACATTTTAAATACATTTGGGCAAGTTGTCCTATCATTCCCCTAGCAAAACTGCAAAAGTTTTTTTTTTGTTAAATGACACTATTTTTAGTAAGGTACAGAGAGTCCTTTGGGTTCAGCCATTCCCCGTCGCTGCACGTTCTCCACCCTCAATGCAGTTATATCAAAACAACACAAGTGCTGAGAGCACAGAAGGTCTTGACTACTTGGGGTGAGCCAAGCTGTAACTCATTTGCCTCTTAGGCACATCCAGTTCTTGTGCTTTGCAATGTTTATAGCTGTACACGCAGGGCTAGCCCAGGGTTCTTGAAGAGCTTGACCAGTACAGCCAAGGCAGCTATCTACCAGGGCCCTACACAAGGGAGGTAGTTCACCCCGGTGTCTCTTCCACTATGCCCTCGGCTCTTAACACCACAGAGGTGCCCCTCATTACGGTCAAATCTTATGCTAGAATCTCAGCTCAAGTAAAGTTGTCAGCAACCAATTGGCAGTAATTGTCTCCTCAACCATCAGCTGAGTCAAGGTCTTCCCTGAAATTAATGGTCTACAAATCTCCCAAATTCAGCTACGGGCTGCTGGGAAGAAATAACATTGATCTTCAGGGAGTCTTTCATGGAAAATAAGCATCAAACTTGGAACACAAGCACCTTCATAAAGATGTTAAGCTAGAGTTGCCAGAAAAATAAGAGCTTAGAAAAACTGCCTAGAGAAAGCTGATATTGGCATTGATCACTAATGCCCCAAAATCAAGGGACAGCTGTGAAGTCCGTGAGCCTCAGAGGATCTCTCTTGCACAGAGGTCTGTAGAATGAGACTTTGCTGACAGTGCTTTTCACTGCGCCTGATCATTTCTGGGTCTCACAGCAGAATAATTTGGCTGAAGAGAGATATTCACAGCCATCAGTTATTACTCCATTTCCCTGACACACATTGACATCCATTAGCATTGACTTCTGACAAAGCTTGGAATGCTATGGGTGTTCCAGAGGGCTGGAAAAAAAGATAAATAGATGGCCAGAATAAGCAGATGGCCAAGAAGCCATAATCTTGCATGAACCCCAAGCAAAATCACAGAAAGGCTAATACAGTACACAAACATGAAAGAATTAAAAGAAGATAGCATCAGTTAATGCCCCATCAAGATAACTCTTTCTTCGCTGTGAAATTGTCAGCTCTGGCTGATAAAGATCACCATGTTGGTTCAACATGCTTCAGTAGGGTTTTTCACTTAAGTGAGTGACTTTATGACTCCTGATGTTGCAGGACATCACGGTCTAAAGTCAGCACTTTAGATAAATCAATGTAGATCAAAGTTCATTGAAAGACCATTAACTGATAAATCACAAGAAGCAATTGTAATACCACCTCGCCCTGCAAGCTGAGTTCAGGCAAGTCACTCGATTTCCCACAGAGATACGGAGACTTACACAGGAACGGATACCACCAGTCAGCTGGCAGGTAGCAATAGCTTCATTAGGTCTGAGAGCTCCAGGCCAAAGCTACGCTTTCACATTAGATCTGAAATGAAGATACCGTGTCTACATAGCTTGGTTCTTGATCCAATCCTTCTGCAGAGCAATGGACACTCATCTGTCTCCCAGTTGTGCTGCCAATGGAAGAACTTTCATAGAGCATTACCTAACTGGCTTCTTTTCCTAGACACACACTGGACAAAGTGCTGTATAGACTCTCTCCTTGCCAAGCCTGCTTAGCTACCTTCTTTCCTTTTATCTGAAGATGTAAAGGCCCATTGGAACCGTCACCCCTCTAACTGGTCATAATCTGTCATTTTACGCTCTTCCTGGGTTCTCATAGTCAAACCATGCCTGAATCCTGCAAACTCTTTCAGCATAATCTCAATGCACAGACTATCTCCACCTAACCAAAATAGTCATCCAGGTGGTTGTTTCATGTCTGGATCACTGACACACTGGCACTGACTTCCTTCTAGCTTGGAAAACATTATCTTGCCCTACACGCTTCTGCAAAATATGACTGCATGAACAATGATCTGCTCTAATGATTGCAGTTGCCCCTTCTCCCCTAGTATTCCTTGTGTTTGGGAGCAGCTGCTCCTACACTGCCACAAAACAAACACATTGCCCTCCTCCAGACCCTTTCTTGCAAAAAGCTTTTTCTGCAAGACCACCAAACTTACAAATCACAATGCTCACCATTATCACTTTCTTCTTCCATATTTCCTGTTCTACCCCACCTGAGTTCACTTCTGTCACTTGGACTAGAAAGTTTTGGGGGCTGAAGGCCATCTCTTACCTGTGCATTACTGCACTCAGTGCAATAAGGTCCCAGTCCCTGAGAAAGTGTGCCAAGTCCTATACGTAGTCCTACTACAGTCTCATCTCCAGGTTTATAAACCCGAAAAAAAATTGGTAAGCAATTTCCCAGCCATACTCAGATGTCTGAACTGCAACTTGTGAAAGTTCATTCCTTGATCCACTGTGATTGTATTTGTTACTTACATGAGTGTCAACACAGCAGGAATAACAAGCCTGTCCTAACCAACACTGCTGCTTCGCATTAGCATAAGGGCTAATGGACAGAACTGAACATGCCTCCAGACTGCTGGAGCTGCGTGACACACAATCCTTCCAGCTTTCAGAAAACCCTCATTAAGGATTTACTCATCCAGCAGAAGTTGTGACAAATCAGAACGGCCCAGCGTTGGAGCATCAACACCACATGTTTTACTGACTTTGTTTCCAGCTAACCGCACCCCTCCTGAAGCAATGGGCACTCCTCCTCCTTGTCTCCCAGGACATGCACATACAATGACTGAACAAAAACCATGACTCAATGGTGCTCAAAGCCTGTCACCTGCTGAGACACTCCTCTGCTAGTCAGTGAAATGCTGTATTGAATTCTCCCCACGGCTGCTTTGTGTGGAACCAGCCAGGAGCAATTCCAGATTTTAGACTATACACACCTGAAGAGCTCCTCTGTCTGGGAGGTTTTAGAGCACGGGTCAGACCTGCTCCTCACACACAAGTCTGTCTGCACACCAAATGCGACAGGCAGGACAAGGCAGGGTGGTTGTCTGCAGAGCTAGCTCTGATATCCTCAGGAAGAGGCAACTGTGCAGATTGCAGGACCGGACCTGTCAAGAGTAAATTCAAGCTTTAGAGGCACACAGTTTTACTGGGGGAAAACATCTGGGGCCAGTAAAGGCTCTGCTGATATCTCACAGCAGTCCTCCTTTCCTAGTGTAAGTCTTGCCCACATTAAAATCACTGGAAGTTGAGAGTAAATTCAAGTAGCCCTCAAGGAAGGACCAGTTTTACCAAAAGAAGAACATGACCTGTTAAGTCTAATTAAAATTGAAAAAGAGGAGCAATTTTATCCCTGGCCTGGAGGCTCACACGCATCCTTAATCACAGCAGGACAGCACAATGGTAGGTTTTTTTGAAAACGTGGGGAAACATGTAATCCTTCCTCAGCAGGGAACAAAGATGAGCCATGTAAATACAGTCCCTTGGACACTGACCGATGCTCCACACACATCTGCCCAGATGCAGCCTGGAACCTCCCTTACGGCAGCATCCCTCTGTCCCCACCTTCTTCGGGCTACTGGCTCTTTCCAAAAGGTCCAGAGTGGGCCTTGTTGCTCTGCAGCTGCAGACCTGCACTGCCTTCAAATCTGGAAGATGACTTTTTTTTTTTTTTCCTGCACTGTCCTGGTAGAAACAAAACCCATTTAATTTACCAACAGCAACTAAAGATGCAGGATTCAGAACTACTACTGTGGAAGAGAGCAAAGTCAGCACACAATTTCAATTATTTGGGTTAGGCAACCAATTTCCATTACTGCTAATGGGATTTATGTATCCATTCTGCTGAGCACGATACTGAAAATCTGCACCTCATTCTGACCCCAGAAGTTTTTCTTCTCCTCTATAGCTTTAAAAAAATTGAATAAAATGCAAATAAAATGAATGCTGTGTTAATCGCTGCCTTAGCTTTAGGCCATTTGCGATGCCTCTGCCTCTCTGGAGTTACGTATTTTATTTTCAATAGATGTTTCTCCCCAGTCCAGTGGTGAAGCAGTGGTTTGAGGTAGTCTGTCTGCTCCGGGTTTATATGTTGCCTGTGCTAGCAAGTTCCCCTTTCAGACATCTTCCTAGATAACTGGTTTGAGCTCCTTGGCTTTGCCAGGCATCTTCAGGACCTTGATCTTTCATTCCTGTTCATGAATTAATACTGCATGGGGAATGTCTTCCCTCAGCTGTTTCCCACGTGGAAGGCACAGGCCTGGAGGAGCACTCACTCCCAAGAGGTGCTGGGAAAGAAAGTCTGCTTAATAACACTCTGCTGTCACTGACGTTCAGAAAGCTCACAATTGTATTTTATGGTGCTAAGAAACAGTTAAAACTTTAAATGCAACAATGAAAATGAGAATGTCAACACCTCTTTGTCTCTTGGATGATTTCCAAACTAGCTCTGTTTATTAAATAAGAAACCATGACATGGCCACCTGTTCAGCAAAGTCTCTGCAAGCCTCTTGCTAACCTTTGCATTTCATTTTTCTTAAACTGTTTATATACACAGGAGGGCTCAATCCTAACTAGAGCCTCAGGGCTTCCTGGTAATTTTAATAAAAAGGTCAAACTGAGAAAGGAGTGATTGTGTGTTGAAGCAGGCAGCAAAGCTCACAAGAACGGTGCTCCTGCATCAGCTGCTGTCAAAGAAATTCTAGAAATTTTGTTCTTGTTGCTCAATTTGGTCATGTTTTAACACCAAGGAATCTGTGAAGCAGATACCCCAGTAACAGAGCATGATGGGATGTTTGGATTTATGGGTTGGATAAAATGGTTACAGGTGAAATTGCATGGAACAACAGATCTCTGCAAGAATCTCCCATGGGGCTGGACTCCCACATCCCGGGTGCTGAAAGGAAATGGCTTTTAAAAACCATGGTCTTCTCTCTCTGCTTTGATTTTTGCTTCTCAGACACAGCCCTTTCCCCCTTTCTAGCCAATTTGGTCACTCCAAGAGTATTCTGACACCTTCAATCTCTTAAAGGTACTCAACTGTTTTCAATTAAATGTCACTTAAATGTAATCTGGATTAAATTTATATCAGCAAGACACAAATATCACTCCACACTGTACTAAGTCCACTACTGACAGAAGCTGCCCCCAATAACACAGACGTTATGTTGATGGTCCTCCTGACCACACGGAGCTGGGACATCTCAGCAGTCTTGTCAGTCCCACAATCTATTCCTGGGATCTGTCAGAGGGCATAGAGAGACTTTTCCAGTTTCCTCCAAATATTAACCTAGCGTAACCTGTCCTTAGTGTAACAATTACAGCAAATCAATGCTTAAATCGATGCTTTAAGGTAGCTGAAAGTCACACCCCAAATCTAGTGAAGAACCTGGAATAGCTACAGGCAAAGTTGCAACAGCTTAAACACCAATTTAGCAAGTGAGGAGAAATAGAATAATTTCTGCCCAAGCCTGTACTCCAGGTGACAATCCATTTCCAGGGCAGCCAAAAAAGCAGAAACCACATCTTTGGCCATGGCATTTAGAAGAGAGGTTTCTTACCCATATCCTGTATGTAAATGTGGTCTGGCTACTTGGAGAATCAAGTTAGTAGCAAACACTGCAGGGCCTAATGGAACCCCTTAGCATTCGGGTTGAGCAGTTGAGCTCCCTCTGTGAAACAAAGGGAATAATTAAGCCCAAAGCTGGACAAAGAGTCACCATAGGTGGCTGAAGCAAATGTTAAGAAGGTTCAGCCTCAAATTCTGCTTCCCTTTGGAAACTTCCAGCCTGGTAGTTTTGCTGTAGCAGTGTAGACCCCTCCGCACAATAAGGGTAGGACAGCTGACATGAGACTTGCTTTGCTCAGTTACCTTCCACTGACCCTTTAGAAACAGTCTGTGGCTCCTGGTAGATCTGTGAATGAGCCAAAAAAAAAAAAAAAAAAGCACTGGAAGTCTGAAGCAGGTGACTGAAACCAGGCTGGGGAACCAGCTAATGGAGAGTTTGGCTTGGGAATGACAGAGGCAATAGTGAGAGCAAGGTATAATAGACAGAGGAGACCAAAATAGAAGGGAAGTGCATGCAGAGGGACCAGAAGATCCAATTCTTGTCCTGGCTTTCCCTGTACCTGCTGATCCTGTACGACCTCAAGCATGTCATTCAAGCTCTGTGCTTCCATTTTCTGTGCTCTCAGACATGAACTACATTAAGGCACAGATAATTTCTTCCTATAGCTCTATACAGATCTTAGCACAGTAACCGAAACCGAGACCTATAGCCTCTGATGCAATACAGTTGCTAGTGTGCTAACAAGGAGTAGGATGTACTCAAAATGTGTGCTCAAGTACAAGACTAACGCTGCAAAAAGGTGAGTATTCATCCTGGAGCCCCATGAATGGCTGGCATAAAAACAGCCAAGGTGCAGGAAGTCTGGCTGGGAAGAGTATGAGAAAATAAAGCCGCCTTTCTCTGGGGTCTACCCACCACGTCTAAGGCCCTGTACAGTGCATTCCCCATACATCCCACTGCAGAGCGACTGTGTGTGGGGAACAGCTAGGCAAAAGAAAGGAGAGGGCAGGAGCCTGGCCCCTGAGATTATCCACACTGTTATCATGTGGGAGGAAGAACCAAGCCCCAGCACCTTGGATTCACAACCAAGCCTGCAATATTGGTAGTGAAAACGGTGGGAATAGGGTCTTTGTACTTGTAGCATGAACATTTCTATGGTAAAAGCCTGTGAAATACCTAATCTTTATGTTAAAAAGAAAAGGCTTACCGGTAGTCTGGGCATGTCTGAGAACCACGCTTTCAGACACATCATTCATAGCTATTCCCGATTCCCTGCCACCAGCTATCAGTCTACGTGAACGGGCAAAAAGACACCATACAGAAAAGGTGAACACAGCAGTCAGACACAATGGTCAGCAGGACCCCCAGCTTCCTTTACAGGCTTCACTGAAAGAGAAACACTGCTACTTTGCAGCCTTGTGTGGAGTTTGCTTCTAAGTTATGGTTTGTGCCTAGTTCAGAAAATTTTAGTGATGTTATAAAGCCAGAAGGGTAACTGAGGTCTCTTCATTTGGTATTCCCCATGAGGAAACATTACAAATTCAGAGGCGTGATTTCAACAGGCAGTCTGTCATTCTAGACCAGGAAAGAGCAACCGCTACTGATCCCTTAAGGACAGAGGATAATCAGCATCCGTCTGCCGCCCGCCCTCCGAGACATGCAGTGCCTGGCAAGAACACTGCGGGATCACTGATGGCCCTTTCTCCAGGACAGCGAAGGAAACCACTTAGCAAAGACTCCCGCTATCACGCAACCAGTTGTTAAGTCTCTTCAAATTAAAGAAATTAACAGCATTTCCATTTCTCGTCCAGTGCCCATGCGTGGCAGTTTAGCACTTTCAAAAAGCTAGAGCCATATTCTGCAGGAGGGGTTCGGGACACCCAGCGTGACTCTGCAGACCACCCAGGCCCTCCACGGAGAGCATCACCTTCAGATTCAGGGCTTTCCTTAGGAGACCTGGTCTCGGGCAGTTCACGTGCCATATCAAACCCCAGGCCCTCCCTGCATTCCTATAGCCCCCATGAGAGCATAGCAAGTGCAGGCATCCATCGTAATTTAGGATTAGTTTGGGAGGCATGAAGGACTGTGGGCTTTTGTTGTTGTTATTTTCATGCAGGTGTTAGAGATTTCTTCTGCACTCCAGAACAGATCCTGTGCAGGTTGGCTTCAAAAGCCCTTAGTCCTCCTCACACTCACGTCCTTTAGGTCACAGAAATCACTTTAAAATCAGCAAGGGAAAAAAACCCTGCTGCCTTCTGACAACTAAATGGGGCATACCCCAGTGCTGACAGCAAGATTGAATGTAGCCTCTGTGCACTGTGAGACGATAAATCCCTTTATTGGCACAGATTACCAACTGGATTGCTTGCATACAGATTAATGCAACAGCATGAGTCCTCTGGGTGACTGCAGAGCAGGGAAAGAGGGAGGGGCAAATTTATTTGCTCAGATGCTTGTGATATTTATCTATCAATCACCAAAGAAAAAGACATTTCATGAGCTTAATTCCAGAAATACATTTGTATGCAGAGAACAGAGACCTGTGAAAATTACCCACATTGCAAACGGAAAGGAAGCAGCCCCAAGGCAGCATACGTGCAAGCCCAACGTTGGTGCCACCAGCCCAGGGTCAGTGCGCCCTGATACCACTCCTGAGGTCTCCCCTCTGGCCATGGGATTTCCTAACCTACCCCACCCGAGCAGCACGTAGCAAGAATGCAAAGAGCATGAGTGAAAGAGGAGATGTACCAGGTGAAGCAAATCATCCATCTTCGAGAGCCTTGGCAAATTCTTTCCATTTCCGTTTTTAATTCACCACCAAATATGGTGAATTGAAAAGAGGCTGCAAAAACTTTCTTATGGCAAGGAAGATGAAGGAACAGCCCCTTCACTTTTTTAATTAGCTCTGCATTGAATGATGACAATCAGTAGTTTATCACCCCTATTTCATGCTCCTTCCTTATCCAGTCTCTGCCTTGCTGGCTGCGATGAGCCACAGGCGGCACAGCGCGAGCCGCAGTCCCTCACCCGGGGAGGGCTCCGTCCTCCCTCGCTCGCTGCTCACCAAACCCCGGTGATGCTGCTGCCATTGATGACGGACCACTCGTGCACAGCCATCATACTGCCAAGGGGAGCCAGGTCCCAGCCCTGCGACGCGCTGCGCCCGTAATAGAGGGCCACCACTGGAAAGGCTCCGGCTGCTTCCAGGGACCCTGTGAGGAGCCAGCCCAGGAGCTCAGGATACTTCTCCTCCTCCAAGAGGCTGCCAGGAACCAGGACTCTGTTGCTCAACCAACTCGACCCAACTTAAAGACCTGTCTAATTGGTGAGATATTGCTCTGATGCTCGAAAGCAGGTAGGTGCCTGGCTGGCACCCAAGTCATTTTGGGGTACTGGGCCTGGCCTGCCTGATGCCAACATTTTTTGGCAGCTGGATGTACTAGCTTGGCAGCCCTGGGAAACTTGGTCCCCACATTTGAAAACTGGCCTCAGACATGAAAATGGGACTTAGAAAATAGACAGAAACTGTGCTAAACTAAGACAGCAGCACACTCTTATTTTTTTCTTTTTTAATTTTCTTGAACTATCCCTGAAATCTTTTACTAATGAAATTACTTGAGCAAGTTTCTCAGGAGACAATAAACATCACAGCCTCATTTGGCATAAGGGAATTCTTCTAAGCTGAATCGACCCTCCTACATTAAAATTGAGATCTGCTGCTAAATACTTTGTCTCCCCCAAAGAGCAGACTATAAGTCCAATAACAAACACAATGATATATTTACCAAGGAACTAGAGGGCAAAAATAATTGAAACGATCTGTTGCTAAATATATTGCAGTGTTGGGAAAACAGAGCCTGCTTCCATTTCTGATATAAATAATTTTTCCCAGTCCTAGCATCCTTTAGGGACCCTTTTAGCATGTGGTGGGGAAAACGTGTACTCCCCCCCAAAGTGCCAAACCCGTGGGTGCTCTTCACCAGCTCTCTGTGTGCTCGGGGAGAGGCAGCATCTAATCACCCACAGCCACTGGGAAAGCTGGTACTGGGCACTGGGCAGGCTCATCCCAGGGTCTAGGATATCCTACATGTGGGTGTCTGAGCACTTTGCACCACTTCCCAACTGCCTCCCCACTTCTCCCCTGCTTGCATTTGCTATATACTGGCCTAACCACTCTCATCTTTATTATTCTTCCACGCTTGGAGACCAGCGAACGAAGTGAATTAAGCTGGATGTTCATCAGCTCTTGTGGGGTGAGCGGGCACCTCCATGAGGCTGGAGTTATGCTGCCACTTGCACAACCTGTGTTTTGCCCAGTTCGATGTACAACAAGAGCAATAACAACAAAAAAATCACAGCAATCAGCAGAAAAAACATTCCAGCCATCCACTTGATTAATTTTTGTTAATTATGCATGGGACTACAGACAGTATTTGTTTTCTGTCTTGCTACAGATACATTCTGTGGGCCATAAAAGTGACTTTACTTGGAGAAAAAGAAAATATTATCTATGGGAAGTGTTGCTGCCAAAAGAAAAAAAAAAAAAAAAGCCTTCTGAAGTAACTTCAAACGATTTGGGTTCAGGCAACAGGGCACCATTTTTAAGTAATTTAATTTAAATGGAAAAGGTAACAACACCGTAACAGCACTATCCGGACACAATCCAGTCAAGTGTATTTCATTCAGGACTTGAATATAAAATTGGGTGGAAAACTTGAAAGGGAAAATCAGTATTGGCTTGCAGTACTTGCAGTTATTTTACTGATTAATTTTTTAAATGTTACACACTGAGGACTAGTTAGCACAACCTAATGGGGCTGCACCAGTGCCCCCAGACTGATTTGCAGCAGAAGCCAGGGGCCCACATTCTTCTGAGAGCATCCAGTCATCCACACTCATCCCTGCCAGGGAAAAAGGTCAGGAGATGATTGGTACCAAATAAAAATAGGAGGAGAGAAAGTAGGAGCAGTAACAGGGCTGTAGCTGAGCATTTGGGCAAAATGAATGTACAGCCCCTTCCCTATTTCTCCTCCTCTCCCAGGAGCACAGGGGAAGCAGTAACACGTCTGAGGGTGGCATCACAGCTCCTCTGGTCCTGCTTAGCTAGAGGAGACGTCAAGGGAGCTGCCAAGGGCAAGGTTAGGAGGGCAAAGCAGACCTTCAGCTGGAAGCCAAGCAGAGAGCCCTGTCTGGCTTTTCTCATCGCCTGCACAGCCCTCAGGGTGCCCTTTCCTGGCTGTCGCTCCCCGGAGAGCTGACGTAGAGGTGTAAGAGGGAGAGCCAGACCTCTGCTAAGGAGAGCTCAGGGAGGAGAGAAGGGAGGGAGACAGTGAAAGGTGCAGGCACACAGTGTGTCTCTTCTAACACAAGGACAAAACTGCAGCCAGTCTGAGTCTGAGAGATTAGAATTAAAAGGCAATTTAAAAAGAAAGTGTTTTAAAGGAAGAAAAGTAGGGCGTGATGCAGCTTCTGCCCTGCAGTCCATGCTGGATGAAGTCATCCTGCCTGGGTGGGCCGGGGCAATGCTGCTGGGATGCACTGGAGCCAGAGCACACAAGACCAGGATGATAAAAGGGCAGAATCTGCTTGGAAGGACTCACACGGACCTGCCACACTCCTGAGCACTGCCCCCTGCTACTGCACACAGCTGGGTCATGTACTTTCATGACAGCAGAAAAGCTCTTTGATTTCCCAGAAAGCAACAAAATATTCCATGCTAAGAGCAAACTGGTGCCTAACACAGCATTTGTGTAACACAGCAAAGCACACTGAGGGTCAGAAGAGAGTCCTCTTGTGGAAGGGTGATAGCCCCGTGACCTATGCATTTATGATCTATGCTCTAATCATACTCCCCAAACGATACATTAAAAAAAACTTAAACAGAAGTCAGGATATGTTAAAAGTAAATCAGGTTCCCTGGCAGCTTTCTTGAATTCAGGGAATTTAACCTTTTCTTTCTCTTGCTCTAAAATTTTCCTTAAAATAAAAACGTGACCATTAGAAATATGTGTACCCAGTTTACCATGCAAGTGTGTCATTAAAAGCTGTGTGCATTTTTGTAGACAAACTGACAGAATTAGAGATTAGCATTTCCTCTTCATTTTGTGTTTCCAGCCATAAACACGGAGTGTCGTCGTAGCTCTCCCTGGTCCCTCTCTGCAGTTACAGGCAGAGGTTAGCCCTTAAGTTCTCCAGCAACCACATGCTCTTGTTTGCCAGTGTCACGAGCAAGTGGGGCACACGGAGATTTCACAAGCAGCAGGTGAAGCCATTAATGCTGGACCAAAGGTTGCATTTTCAGCCCTTGCACTTACTGGAGCACTAGAAGCACACCCACGAAGGCTGCCACAGGCCCCTCTAATCCTCTCAAAGATGACATTTCTTGCAAATGTACTTTGTCTGTGTCCTGTGCTGGGAGCAGACAGAGCAGCTCCCACCCATGGCGACATTTATTTGCTTACACCATTATTTCATGAGTGGCTTGACCTGCCATAAAGCACCACTGAAAGGAAAGAGCTGGTTCCTCTCTGCTTTCATCCTTCCCTCCTGCACTCCAAGAAAAGCAGTATTGAAGGACTGATTTGCATCAAAACTGGTTTTTTACTGGAGGCTGGTTTTCACATAGACTGTTAGCCTAGTCCTGTCCCCTGGCACAGCCTCACTAACCCCTCTGCCAGTGCCGAGGGGAGACCGGGGGGGTCACAGGGCAGGAATGAGCAATACAGGTGGTGGAGAAAGGACTCTACAGCATTTCCACATTGAGTTTTGACATTGGTTTCAGCTGACCTTGGCTGCCCTCACTGCTGGAACAGGTATGCCAGTGGTTTGCCCCCACATCCCAGCCCATGTTTCCATTGCTATTTTTGTGCCAGCACTAGAATGGCTGAAAAATAAACTTATGAACAAAACTCTTTTCTCTCTTTTTATCTTTTGTCCAACTAGGAGAAAGGTGTTTATCCCCAACTAAAGCGGTAATTAAAACACGACATTAGGCTCAAAAATCAAACACGTTATTTCAGCTAAGATGCTGCAAGTCTGAAAGCTCAAAGCACTCCAGAATACAGATCCAACGCCAAGTTTGTCTCCTGGCACTAATTTGAGTGAGCGTAATACACCATCAGGGTGAAGTGTCCCTTGGGTCCCCCTGTGTTCACTGCTTGCTGGGTTCTCCCGTTTGAGCTGCTTTACTTCATCTGAGCATATAATACATTAATGAAACCTTCATTCCATTTGCTCTTCTTTCTCACACAAAACCTTGGCCACCAGCACGCTGCTAGCAGTGAACTGGCTCAGGCTTTGGGGCCGAAGCAAGCCGGCAGCCCAGGGTGTCAGCAAGAGCTGGGTGCTGCTCTTACCAGAGCTCACACAGTTCAAGGCCTTTCAGCATCGCACGGGTCTTGTCTGTGCTCTCAGAGAAAACAAAGGGGAAAAAAAAGGTGCTAGCCTTGGCCAACAACTTTGCCAAAGACCATTAATAAAATCTTTAAAAAAAAAAGCCTTCTAGTTCATGCTAGTTTGGTGGACACCGCTATGTTATCAGCAGAGAGCCACCCTCCAGTCCCACTGCCAGCAGATGTACTTGCACGGCATCGAAGCACCCTGGTAGCACACCCTGCACCCCCAACGGGTGAGGACAACCATCACACGCTCGTCGTGACACAGGAGCCCAGAGACCTTGTAACAGCAAACAAAGAGCAGTCTGAAGATAATTTCTGTTGAAGAACACTGAGGCGGACATGGTTAATTAGCCAGAAGGAAAGCAAATTGATTAAGAAAACCAAAATAAGTAGTAATAAAGCTGTGACAGCTCACACATCACAGCTGAAAACAACAGGGGACTGGAAAAGAGTGTAAAAAGCAGGAGTTGTTTACCTTTGTCTCCACAGTCATGCACTTCACTAAGTAGTTCAAGACACCCTGCTCCAGTTTCTGCATAGCAAAAACAATGTAAAAGGAGATGGTGTGTGCAAATACCTATGTAGTTATCTGTTCTGTCTCACAGACTTCACACGGTCACAGTGGCACACTTAAGTGGGAAAGTGAGCTCAGCTGCGAAGGCAGGGGGAGAGAAACTGCTTCTGCCCAGCCCTGGCCTGGCCCGGGAGGAACAGTCACGGGGGAAGGGATGAAAATGAAGCATAATTAATGATGAGCAAAGTAAAGTACTGTTTTAATGTACAGTTTCATTTTTTCCTATCGGCAAAAAGAGTTTTGTGCATTTTGGTTTTTTTTTCCCCTAGTAGATAATTTCTGCTTTTAGAAATGTTCCTATAAAATTGACTTTTAGGGTCTGTCTAGACTCAGAAATATTTCTAGCTTATTTTACAGCCAGTTCTGCCTAAGTGATTTCTAAATTGATTAAAGTCATCATATAGATTTCAGTTAGTCTAAAACAAGCAGGCAATTTTTTTCCTGCACTAAGTTTAAGGTGACTTTGAAAAGTCCATTAAAACTAACACAATAAAAATGTTCAGATCACCTGTAGTCCTGTACACACAGGTTAGTGCTATGACTTTAGCATGAATTTAGATTACAGTTCTAAGCCTTGTAGAGGATTTCCCCCAGTCAGGGGAAATCCATGTAGGTCAGATGTCAAATAAGCAAGTAATTTCTTTTCATGTTTTATCTGCAGCCTCACATACATCGTATTTTCAAATGTAAAGCAAGACATGAACATAAATCAGCTTTTAATTTCATGTTATTTACTAAAAACTTAACAACTATAGCAGAAATTACTAAAAGTCTCAGGTAATTCTCACCACTGGAAGGCAGAGGCGTATGTCTGACTCTTAAGTGACCTAAAACCACGTTATACATCAGCCTTCAAAAATTTCCTCCAGGTTTATTCAAATACAGAAAAACTTAAGACGTCTTTATGCACCCAACTTTGAAATCATTGCAAATAAAACACTTGGGAAAAGCTTTGGATTGCCAAAATTGAGATCCAAGCAGGTGTTGAGATAACTAGTGAGGAATCATGTTGTTCCTTCATTTAGAGTAAACTACACAAGGTAACAGCTAGTGTCAGGAGAGATGGGGCCAGCTGGGAACTGACTCTTGCTTGACAGAGGAACTGAGAACAGGCTATCAAAAAAGGGGATTTGGCTTTTAAAGCAGCCTTGATCAAATAAAGAGCTGTCCAAATCATCAGTCTCTTGAGTGAACACATATCCGTCCTCTCCAGATGGTATCTGTCAGTGATGGAGGGACTCACCCATGTCAGGAAAGACCTGACACTCTGGATGTCACTCCTGTTACCCAGTCTTAGTACTGCCACTGTCCAAAGGCTAAGCTGACCCCTCTGCCTTTCCTTTCAGTCCCCTCTGATGATTTCTTCCCCAGCACAACCCCACACATTTCTATCCCAAATTATGGCTCAGTCCCCCCCAACAGATCTGAGATGGGTGGGCTGCAGGACTGCTCACCTGGCCCATGGGCCTTCCTGGTTCATCATGCATCAGGTCTCAGTTTGCCTCTTAACTACATTTGCATCTACTTCAAGGCAGGAGCAAAGGTGGGTTGAAACTGACTCTTCACTTCCCGTCCCAACCATGCTCTCATCTGATGATGGATCTCATCCCTGGAGTACTTCGTTGCTCCATTAATTGATCCCCAGGTACAGTCTAAAAGCCAGAAATCACAAGTACCCATTCACCCCACCTCTTTTAATCAGAATTCCAGGCTTATGCAGTTGGATATAAACTAATTCCTGATCATGAGATTGCAAGAAAACACATGCCTTAAAATGCAAGCTCAGATTGGCTTGATTTCCCATAACCTGCTTTTTACTCATTAATCATTGTCCGATTCCTTGCCTTAGAGTGAGTTGGTCTTTCTTGACTCCAAATTTCTTGGCCTTTGCCAGTTTATTTAAGTGTGAAAGAGGAGGAGGCACAAGTCTGCTTCACTAACAAATATAGTATCAAATTAATATTTACTTTTCTCTAGCTGAACTTAAGTGTCTGTTATTTTTAAGGATTCTACACTTTCCCAGAGCCCCTGTTGTTTTTGCAATCCTAAATCTCAATCCTGGTTCACAAAGTTAGGAGAGCGGTTGTATTTGTTTTTCTTTTGCCTAAGTGGATGTAGAAGTCATTAAAATAAACAAGATAAGCAACAGCCAGTCAGTAAGTAGTGAAGGAAGGTCTTCTTACTGGTTCCAAGAGTCTCTCACAATAAACCTTCATAATTTCAGGAAAAATCAGAAGAAATTTTCACATGAAGTTTGAGAGTTAGAGCTTAGAAGTCTGAATGTCACTGAGAAATGCGGAGAAATCTCATAGACCGTAACAGTACTGAAAACGGGAAACTTGGCAGCAGGTCATTACTCCCTATTTTTTAAACCATCCACAAGTCATGGCTAAAGCATTGCTCGTGGTGAACATCTGCAACTGTAGGAAGCATTTATGGATCTGCTTTGCACACAGTCTCACAGAGCCCAGGACAACCTCAATGTTTGCATAAACGCTTCCCTGAGGTGAGATTACCACCTGGCTCACAGTAACCAACGTGTTTGTGTTTTGCTAAACCTGAGGCCTGAGAGCCATGTTCTAGGACATCAGGTTTGGCTACTGTCCACTGTCCCTGGTAGGACGCAGAAACACGGGCGCACAGTCCTCTGCAAGAGGCTGCCTCTGCTCTGCGATTAGCAGATAGCCAAGTTCACCAGGGCTAACTGCAAGCTCGAGCTAAAAGGTCCCATGGAAGATGGAGATATAATGGGACACGAAAAGGCGCAGATTCTCCAGGTGTTGGATCCGGGGTGTCAAACCACTGGTACCCAGCCTTCCCACAAACACTCAAGCATGCGCAAGCTATCCTTTGCAAAGATCTAGGTAGAGATCTACCAAATGGCTTTAGAGTTTAGCAGGACTACTCAAGCGACAGCAAACCCCATTATAAAGGCTTGGCTGACATGCCCCCTTAATTTCTGCACTTTGCTCTAACTCCACTAAGCCTAAAAGAGCATTTCACTCACTGATCTTAACAGAAATACTAGCTCAACCTAATGTTCCAGTACCCTCTGGCCACACCTCACTGAAGATATTTTTGGTACAGTCCTGACCGGCTATTGTTCAAAACAAAGAGATTAATCTGCTGGAAAGCAAAGACACAAAAAGTCAACTTAAAGTAAATGTCATCTTCTCAACTACATAGTTCAGCCTCTTTGTAACCTGTGTGCTGCATATAATCCTGTTGGGCATCAGAGAATCTGCAACCACATTCACCCTCGGGACTTAAGTCCACACGAAAACATGTTTCACATCCCCCAAACACAGCGAGTAAAATTATATTTGTTATTGAACAAATGACTTCATGACATATAGAGAGTTACAATCTCAGCAAACAGAAGAAACAGAAACCCTATCTTTATTACACAATGTGGAATCATATTCAGTGTTTTACCTGGGCTTTACACAAGGCCTGAATTCAGCTTGACTGATCCCACCATGACTCACACAAACTGCCTTCAGGTCAAGCTGCTCTTGCCCTGCAGTGTAGCAGCCTACTTACAAATACAGATCACTGCTTGTGAACCGATGGGACTTTTAATCTCACACAACCCTGCAAGATGCTCAGAGTTACAGAGCTCAGGAATGTAATGAAGCCAGACAGGTTTTGTTAAGTTAGGTGTACTAACTTGGGATACAGCCCAGAGCACCACATGTACTTATGCTAGACTGTAAGCTCTCAGTCCCAAAGACGTTATCTGAAGCCACAGGTAACTTCAGGACTTGCAATTAAGTGCGAGTTTCTGCAACAACACTTCCTGCGGCTCAGTGGGCTGAAGCTCGGTTCCCACAGCCTGCAATCAAGACCCCCACGGTTCCTACAAGCTAAGCACTTATGGCACTTAAATAACTGTATGGGAGCCCTTTGATAAAGCCCTGGAAGCCCTGCTAGGCATACAGCTGCAAGAAATCTGAGGATACTGCAAGATTCTTTCAAGCCTATTGAGATATAGGACATCACAAGGAATCATCGCAGCCTGAGCTTGACCCCAAAATCCTCTAGCAACTATTGTGTAGATGTCAGTTAAATACCAGACTGCTCTAGCAACATCAAAGCTCTTCCCAAAGACACCACCATCCCCTACTCATGGTCTGGGCACTGGTGGAAAACAGGAGAGCAATACTCTGTATTGGGGGGGGGGAAGAAAAGAAAAAAAAAGAGAGAACTAGTATGATCTCAGAAAAAAATCCTCTCTGTTTAGAAAGCAATAACTGAATCACCAGGAGGTAACGGACTAGGCAGGTGACAGGTGACTACTGCTGTCATCAAGGAGACCCAGAGAACTGCTGCCCATCGAGTGCATAATCACCTCCACTTGATACTCCCCCTTGGAAGAGACCCAGTCCTCACCAAACCTTGTTCTTCCAATCAGCTCGTGGAGCAGTACTCTCCATCAGGACAAAGCTTGTTCTTGTAGCTGATGACACTGATTGATTCGACACAGCTAATATTTTTTCTGAGTTCCTTCCATTTTGCTCTTTCTTCTGGGATTTATTGGTACAGCATGCACCTGTAAGTGATAACAAACAATTTTCCATTAAGGCACAGAGAGGAGGCTGCTGCTGGCTTGGGGTTTTTGGGGGTGGTTTTTTTTTGGTTTTGTTTGTTTGTTTGTTTTTTGTTTTTTTGTTTGTTTGTTTGTTTTACACAGTTTGAGGGTTTTTCTCCTTTTTAAAGAAAATTGGATAGCCGATGATACTCATTTCAAATTCAGTTCCTATTTCACACAAGCCTGCTTTTCTCCCTCCGATAACATCAGGCATAATACATCCTGCATAGTAAGTCCAAGGAGACTTCATTCCTCTGTCAGCTAGGGTCCTGTATTGGTTTCCATGCCTTTCATCTGTGATTTGGTCATGTTTCAGGCTGAGTTCAGAATTCGGAGGAGCCTAGATGGGACTGAGGTACTCAGAGTCTCCTCACCCAGGATCAGGGGAGGGAGCCTGTTGTGGGGAAGCAGGTGGCCTAGGAGGACATTTCACGCTATTCAAATGCAAGAGTAAGATCTTCAAAGTTGTTCATTTCAGAAAACCTCTCTCCATTGCAATCATGCAGAACTGTGCATTGCAAAGGGTCTTGCCTACCAAATCTTGACATTCCTGAAATAGACTTTTTCTTAGGTAATTCAAGATCATTCCTCAAGCCACCTGGTAAGTTCCACTTTTACAGTGTTCAAATGTCACAAGCACTCTCGGAAGCACATCAAATGACCAGCTTTGCTATGCTACACAGGCTGTTAAAACTCTCCTCTCAAAATACAGGGTGTTTTAGCAGCAGTGCAATATGTTTTATTACCATATAAATCTCTCCGATAAGTTTTTTCTTTAACAAACCAGCTTCCACCTTCTGTTTCAGAACCAGCTCATGTAGCCACCTGCATTAATTCATCACGTTGTACAAACAGGGGTGCTGGCTGCAGGGCACACAAAACAGACCCTCCTTCCACGCTTCAGCTCTTCCCTGTGTTTTACAGGAGTGTGAAAATAGGGTGAACTAAATTTGAGGTAAACCACACTCATCCTTTTACTACTGCAGAAAGGTGAGAAAGCTGTCAACCAAGGTAAGGTCCACCAGCAGAGACTCCATCCCCAGAAACTTGCCTCATTGCAAGTGGCAGACATCTGCTTTGAACAGGATTAATATAAGAGCCAAGGAAGATGGAGGGAAAGCCAGATGAGGTTATTTTGGATTACAAAACTCACCTAAAAATCAATCTTCCCTTTTCCACATTCCCGAATCAAAGCAAAAACCTTGCCAGGTTCACATCCATGGCATGAATGTAGTATCCCAAGGTACCAGGCACCAGATTAACTAAAGGCAGAGCAGATACACATAAAGTCTGGGCATGCAGGAAGCCCTCTCTGTCTGAAATACTGCTGATTTTCTAGAGATAAACACGGTCTTTATGCTGTTCTCGAATCTCCATTCCCTTCTTTATTGGCCACTCCATTTGTGGTCTGTGCTGGATTTAGCTTCTCATGAGCTGCATCGAATGCTTCTCTATTGACTTCAGCAGATGCAGAAGCAGCTGCTGGGCTGGCCAAAGACTCCATCTTTGAGCTAAGGAGTAGCCTCCAGCCCTAATGAAATTGTAGGTACTCCAAAATTTGCAGTCTCAAAACTTAACAGTCTTGTTAATGTTACAGCACTCACTGTAGTTAACAGACCAGCTGATACTATTCCCTCCAACTTCTGGATTTTAACTTAAAATTTGAGTATAATCAGTGGTGTAGATTCAAACATCTGAGTTTGCCAAACCCATAGCCTAAAAAGGTTGAGTTCATTTCTAACTAGCATGTTTGCGGTTTCATGTATCTTTTCGGCATCAATTCTGCACAGCAGAACTTAAGATCTCAACTTTAAGTAAATGTTATTCTGCATAACTGAAAGCATTTCAGTAACCCATTTTGTTTATTCCTCCCAAAACATACATTTTCTAGTATGCTTCAATAAAATGGAGCTGCAAACCTGATGGGGGAAGATAAAGATATACCCAGCTCTGCCAGGAAAATCTGTAATGTTTTACGCCTTGGCAAGATATATCTGTGTCTAGGGCACCCACTACACACCCACAGTATGTCTTTTAATTGTTACAGGCCACTTCAAGCTGGTATCTAAAGAGTCTTTAAGCATTCTGGATTAAAAGAGAACTAAATGTTTTCTGAAGACCCAAAGTGCCATAGAATATTTTAGTTCAAATAAAAACAGATTGTGGTGTTTCACTCCAATGTGTCAAAACTACTTATGGTCTTACCTCCCTATTAGCTGGTGGAATTCATGAATATTCAATGTTATTAGCTATTATGTTCTCAGGGCAGACATATCCAGTTCTTTATAAATTATACATGGACTCTTTGCAGGCAGCTGAGAAAGCCAATTAGCCAAGTGGAATTTGCATATCAATCGAGGAGAGAGTGTCCCATGTTCAGCCACCATACAAGAAGCACCTTAGACTCACATTCTGTGTCTGTAGGCTGGTTGTGATTCTTGTAAGCCTTCCCCCACAGTTATTAATATCTTTAACTAGAGCTTTAACTAGAAGCACATTTGGGAGGCCACAGAGATGCCCAGGGAGGCAGCCCAGCACCCATCCAAGCAGCACAAAGCCCAGGCCACAGGCCCAGGCTGCACTTGCTTCTGGAGCCCAGGCGCTTGGCTGCAGCAGGAAGAGTTTGGGGCTGCCCTGCCCGATGCTGCCGGCTGCCTGACCGCACACCCCTGCCAGAAGCACTGTAGGTACATGGGTCTGTAGGACCCGGTGCTCCAGGCGGACTGTGCAAGGGGACCCTGCAGAGGAGGCACGGAGGCACAGAGGCACCCAGCAACTCTCAAGCAGCACCTAAGGAGTGACCTCATGTTCACAGCAGAGATGGAAGAACACCTGCAGAAAGCACAACAGCCTGAAAGCCAGGTCAGGAGGTTTACCAGTCACAAAAGGGAGCCATAAAAACACCTGGAACATCCCAGCGGGTCAGCAGAGCTGAACCAGCAGTCTCTCTGAGACCAGCCCAGCCACAGCTGCTTCAGAAAAGCGGGTATGAAGCACACCAGTCTCTGCCCATTTCTTCCCATAGTTGCTACTCTCTTTTTTCCACCCACATTCATCTGCACTTGTGATTTATCTCACCATGTTGTGATCTCAGGTCTTGTGGTCCCAGCCTACACCTGCCAGCTCTTTTCCTGCTCTGTAACTCCCTGCTTCCCTCTCTGCAAACCCCATCAGTCAGGAGGAGCTGGGACCAGCTCTGAGCTTTATTTACTAGCTCAGCAACCAGCTCCTGCGGTTGCTCCATGTGGGCTGACATGAGGCTATATTTAGGGCATGAAATCCCTGCCTTACCTCTATAAATGCTTTCAATGACTCATCATGGGGAAATTAGCAGCCCTACACAACCATGAAAACAGAGAGAAGGATACTTTTGGGAAAACCACCAACACCCTTTCTCTCCAATGGGAGTTTTAATTGGCACCAGCATTTGTGTTCATGTTGATCCATGCTTTTCTACACTCAGCACCAGTGTTTAAGCATGAGAAGGCGTAGAAACAGTACAGATGAGGCGTGTGACTGTGAAAGCCATATGGGAAAGTGCTGATCCCTTCTCTCTCTGGTATCAGCCTGTATTTATTGCAGTGTCTCTGTTTGCAACTCAAGGTTTACACAAACTCAAAGAGGGTATTTGCAGTCAGTTAGGAGCGCATAGATGGTCAGCTGCTACATCTCAGCTAATGGGCAATAACGTCCGCTCATGCTCCAATGCTGTAACTTGGAATATAGCTGGACAAGGTCCTGTTCAAAATGCCATACCCAGGACTGCAGGCAGATGTCTATTCAAGCACTGATGCCAGCAGGAGACAGCAATTCTCTACAAGAGACCAAAAGGTCTGGTCTTGCCCCCTCACTAGGCATGGACGGATCTGGGGGACAGCATCGCCCACAGCCTCAGGATCCATCAGTCACAGCAGGAGAAGCTACTTGCTAGAAAATGCAAACCCTTTCGCTGCAGGTCTTAACTGAGCAGAAGCTGTAGGCACCATCAGCATCTGCTGTTTCAAAGTTTTAGTGAGCTTGGTTTCTGTCAAAGAAGAGAATGTGTAAAAGAATATGGAAATACAAACAAAACAAACTTGTCAGTAATGGTGGGCAATTGTATTCATGATTGGAATCAGTTTTGATAGCAAAAAGATATTTTGGAAGCAAATAGCCCATTTTGTAGTCCAGCGCATTTTGCTGTTTTTCAAAAGAACAAAATGCACCGAAACATAAAGCAACGCTTTAAGAGCTGTCTGTCCTGATCACCCAGTAAACAATAAAGATGAAATTTCACATGCAGTTTGATTAAATGCATATTTAAGGATTACAGCTATTACAATCTGCTGGCTATATAAAAGTGAGATTTTTTTGTTGTTAAGTGCACTTGTGCTCTACCTCTGCATTCTCCTGCCTCATCAGGCTGGGTGCAAGAAGAGGACACCAGGAGCTGGTTCTCTCACCTGCTCTGTGAGCTTGGTTGTGCCTCCTCTAGGCTGCATTTGCCATCCTCCTTGCCCTCTCCTAGCCATGGGAAGTGTCCTCCAGGAAGGGTTGCCAGCCTGGTGCCCTGGCCAGGCCATCTCCTACCTATGGATCCCAGTGGGGTCACATGTAGCCTGGCCTGACAGTCCCAGCCATAAGGTTCTCCCTCAAAGTCCCACTTTGACTGGGTTCAGGCCTTACAAAGAGAAGACAAAAGACTAATTGCATTGAGTAGTTTCTCCTCCACATCCCAGCAAGACAAGGCAGGACTTAGCTGAGCACATCAGAAAATGGTTATTAAGATCAACCAACCCTTCTGAGGCCCTTGAGGTCCCCCAAAAAGCCAAAACCACAACCACCTTGTCACAGAGCAAGGGCACAATGGTCCCACCACAACCAGTATGACAAATGACTGGTCTCCCAGGGACTCCCTCTCCCCTGCAGCTCTGGAAAGGTCTCAGCTTTCCCCTAGAAGCACAGGCAGAAGGTTTACCTTCCTTCAAACATCTTTCATACAAGCAATTTCTCTACTCCACAGCCACCTAAGAGCCTGAGAGCAGCTCAAGCAGGGGCTGACTCAACTTTTTGTGTGTCAGCACTGCTACTAACTGCTTAAAAAAAACAGAATTTTGTGGAGACTACAGATTTTTACTGTTCAGTTTTTGTAAGGTGGGAATTTAACTGGTGTCTGAGAGGGAAACTTGGGTTTGTCATGTTTAATTCTTTTCCTTTTGTAAAAACAACTTAAACCAATCTCATTAGTTCTGCCCATGGCCAATCAATTAAAGCAGGAATCAGGACTCCAAAGAAGCAAAAGTAAATTCAGTAATATTCATCTTTCTGTATAAATAAACATTATGGAAGTGATAGTTTGGTTGGAATGGATGTTTCTGTGTTTTCTGTTTGTTTTTCCCTAGGTAGCTTGCTGCAAGCATCAGGGCTCTCTGAACCTGCTATGGTAGGTAACACCATCCAGTTTAACACTGGGAAAATTAGGAGCTTAGTACAGAAGATGCCCGAAGTCACCTGCATTTCTACTTAGCAGGGTTGAAAGAGAGGAGACAGCTGTCTGGCCATAGTTAACTTGCATGCAGAGGGCAAGGGCACCAAGCACAAAATACAGACATTGCAGTTATAGCTTCCAGTGGCCTGCTGTGCCCCACTGCTGAGGTGAGGTACTTCCCTACTACCAAAATCCCTCCAGTGCCCGTGTGGGCCAGGGCAAGAGCAGGAGCTACAGCTGCTCCAGCATTGCCAAGCTGTCCTGAAAGCAACAGACCTGCCAAAGCAAGCAAAGTGTTTCCTCCAAAACTGGAGCCCCCAGGCAGGCTGACGTCAGGGAGATAAGGCAGGAGCCCAAGCTGCCGGTCCCAAACACCGCCACACACTCCTGGCCAGCTTCGGAGGCAAATGGGGCTGGATGTGATCAGCGTGTGATATAAACTCGTGGCTCTGCAGAACAGCAACCCCAGACCCTGCCAGGAGTGCAGAGGCTACAGCACCTTCAGGCACCCCCAGCTTGGGTGGCCTCAAGGGCAAGCTTTGAGCTGGTGGTCAGGGGAGACCCTGGCAGACAGAGGTGGGAAGGCAGATGATGCTGCCCTCTGAAAGAGAAGGTTGTTTGCGCCTCTGCAGGCAGAGCAGACCCACAATTAGCCCTTGTCCTGGTTTCGGCTGGGATAGTGTTAATTTTCTTCTTAGTAGCTGGTATAGTGGGCTTTGGATTTAGTGTGAGAATAACGTTGATAACACACTGATGTTTTAGTTGTTGCTAAGTAGCGCTTATACCAAGATTTTTTCAGCTTCCCATGCTCTGCCAAGCAAGCAGGTGTACAAGAAGCTGGGAGGGAGCATAGCCAGGACAGCTGACCCGTAATAGCCAAAGAGATATTCCATACCACAGAATGTCATGTCATGCTCAGTATATAAACGGAGGAGAGTTGGCTGGGAAGGACAGATCGCTGCTCAGGCATCAATCAGTGAATGGTGAGCAATTGCATTGTGCATCACTTGCCTTTTCTTGGGTTTTCTTTTTTTCTTTTCTTTTTTTTTGTTTTGTTATATTCCTTTTCATTATAATAATTATTATTATATTTTATTATAATTATTGTTAGTATTATATTTTATTTTACTTTAGTTATTAAATCATTCTTATCTCAACCCATGAGTTTTACTTTTTTTCCAATTCTCCTCCCCATCCCTGGAGGGGGGAGGAGTGAGCGAGTGGCTGTGGTTAAACCATGACAGGCCTGAATACCAGCTCGCAATAAACTTAATTGTGTTGTCAACAAGGATAATGTATTGCAGAAAATGTGCAGTATTTAGGGGTTCAGGATGGAAGTCTAGCTGGATCTATTTTACTTTCCACAACAGATTCGGCAAGGATTTGCTTTCATCAAAGAGCACCTCATTTATCCGGGGATGGCTAACGAAGCACTCCTACCCCAGTGCAGCGGGGCACAGGCTGCCCCAGCGGGCCGGCAGACAAGCCGCAGCAGCATGGTCACACCAGCGTGTGAGCAGCACAGCTTGTACCACACGCAACTCCCTTTCTCGCCCCAGCACGGGAGACACTTTCGCTCCTCACACCCCTGTACTGGTAATCTCATTAACAGATTTTGCAAGCTCGGAATCTAATTCAGCAGCTTTACTGCAAGGCTGATGCCACACCAGGGCTGCTCCCACTACAGGGTGCGTTAGGAGGAAGCTGTGTTACCTCTAGCAGATCTACGCACGGCCTCAGGTGGGTCAACACTGCACAAAATGGTGCAGCAGCCCTGCACTGTGAAAGCCAACGCTCTGCCGAGCCAGAGGTGCGTGGCTGCTGTGGTCCGCGGGCACCACGGGCATGGAACACACTGCCTGACGTGGGGCAAGTAGGCAGCATTGATAAAGAGGAAGGAAAGTGTTTCTTCCCCAAACCCTTCATTTTCCCCCTCAGGTGCTGAGCTCTAACTGCAAGGGACTGGCTGGATCCCACACAACCACGCTTAAACCTCAGCGATGAAAGCTTTAGCATCATTGAGCATCTAAATGCTCCAGAGATATCCGAGTTCAGAGCATGCTTTTGTCTCCCATCACCTTTCCAGCTACTTCTCCCTGCACTAACACATAACAAGGGAGCCAATCCCATGGGCTATGATCCATGCCAGAAGCCTGGGCTGAGGCTCTGGAAAGCAGCAGCTTAGGCGACAGGGACCAATTCAGTCCCCGACAATCGCCTCACTAATATCACTGATAATAGTAAGCAGACACAGACAATTAGCAGCTGGGGAAAAGCTCTGTGGTTTCATTCAGTCCTTGTGAAGTAAGAACCCTACAGTAGGAAAGTCTCTCAAAAACAGCTGAGGCAATTTGTGTTTGGGTTTTCTTTCCCAGTGTGCAGAAATTACAAATGAAATACTGCTGTAAATCAGATTGTTACAAGAGCTCCCACAGCCCTTTGGTCATGTCAATCATCTGATTGCCTTCACTGAGAGTGTTTCCATGAGTGAGGACTTTTGGCAGGACTAAAGTTTGAAAGATGAAGCACTTGCACATAATGACAGATTCATGGAATAATATGAATATTTATACACACTGGCAAGGGAGCGCTAAGCTTCCCATACAATTATTTATGCGCTGTGTTCAGGCATGCCATTCATCTTGGCTACTTTCAATTGAGCAGCTTTGTGGCTCAATGAGGCAGTCAACACACACTCGACCACGCTTTGCTCCGTTTTGTATCAGCGCTGATTCAATGCTGCAGCTTCTGCAGAATGATGCCAAGGCAGCGAAGGCAGATTTCACCCCGGCGTTATCGCAAGGACCGCAGCAGTACACTGCCCTCACCGCGGGCTTTACTGGCTGGGACTCTCGGACCCACAGCTCTGCTTCCCCTTTGCTTTTGCATGGAGCCAGAGGGTTTTTCCTCCCCACACTGAAATCCCTAAAGGACTCACCGAGGCTGAGGCCCCAGGGACAGAGTTTGAGAGCACTGTACTCTCTCTCTACAGGTTTGTCCCTGTGGCAAACAGACCCTTTTTTTGGTACAAAAGTAGTATTTCCAAGAGAGTGGGGTCAGCTGCAGAGCAGCGAGCAGTTAAGCGCAGACACTGTAGACCTGGCATGCCTGCTTGCTACAGTGTGCTGCAGGAAATGAAAGTATTTTGCTATTGTTGCTTCCCTTAATCAACACTGGCAGGAGTGAATCCACAAAATCCAGCATGAAACAGCGGGATACAAATGGTGCAGGGAAAAGCTACCAGACATCTCATGGGGTAAGTGGATGTGAACAGGCACAGCATGGAAAAGGTGTGGATCTCCTACCCAGGAAAACCAGCCTGGGAGAGGTATCCACCATGGTGAGGTAAAAAAATCTTACAGATGTACTTATGGTATTTACTGTATTGGGGTTTTTTCTTACCTGGAACATTTTTCTTTATAGAACAGAACCCAGCAGAGAAGTACTCCTCCTAAGCTTGTAGCATGGGCAGCAACCCGGAGACTCACATCCTGCCAGAGCTGAACGGTGAACTCCTAAGCCCAGAATGCTAGGAAAAGATTCCCAGGGAAGACTGCTTTCTAGCAGCATGTACCTTTTTTTTTTTTTAAAAAAAAAAAAAAAAAAAAAAACATAAACACAAATAGTACTGCACCCCAGACTGCCAGCCAGCAGCAACGGTGTAAGAGACTTGGGAAGGGAATTCACAGCCTGCCCCCCTCATGTAACACCTTCACAATTACTCCTGCCATCTTGCACAATCAATACTAATTATAGCCACACTGTCACTCTGCTAGCGAGGAGTAAAATGGTGATGATAATGTTGATGGGGTAATAGAAATGTTCGTCCTATGCACATCGGTAATCTGAACTCACTCATGTGCTCTGAAGGCATTAGGATGGATGTGCTCTGAATCCAGAGAGATTCAGATCAGACCACGGAATAGCTGTGCAAACCATTCTGACCATAACCTCTAAAAGTTAATTAAAACACCAAGTGCTTCCAAACCAATGCCCTGTAAAAAACACTTTTCAAGTGCACTCGCATTCATGAAAAGTTGCAAGATGGGCTGCATCAGCAACAAGGAGACATCTGTACAGAGCAATAGAGATATGTTAAACAAGGCAATGTTACAACCTCCTTTGGACTGGGGGATTTCAAATAAGAATTTCCAGATATTTCCCAGTCCCGCTTTTAGCTGGGCTCAGCGTGACAGCTCAGGAACTGACCAATTTGCCATTCCTTGCGGGGAAACAAGCCCAGGCTCAGCCTCCTTCAGTGTCAAATGCTAAAGAGTGGTTTGGGAGCACCGGCTCCAGCACAAGCAGCTCTGCAGGGACTCACCACTAGAAGCTCCTTCTGTGTAACCCCACACTCAGCAATGGCCAAGGAGCCAGCTGGGGTGGGCACAGCAGGTTTTCCTACCAGAGGGGGATCTGAACACCGTCACCATGGGGAGGCCATGCCTGGGCAGTCACTGATGTCCTGAGAGCACAGTTTATCACTGACTGTCACAGTACTTTCATGGCCATGATACAACATGATAGCCCGAGCCCTGCAAATCCTATGTGCACACATACAGTTGTCCATCTCTAAATCGTGCATGCCCAAAACCAAAACACAAGCTTTTATGAGCATTTAAGTGTCAGATTTCACTGGGCAAAGCTCATTTAAGTCACATAATTTGGGCACATTGGGATTACTTTTTCTTCAATGCTACACATGCCAAACTCAGATGTTAAACCAGAAGCAATTAGCAGCGTGCTCAGCAGTATCCTCTGCTGACAGATCAAATGCATCAGCACAAATGTACCTATGGACACTGCACAATTTGGTGAAACACACACTGAAAGTTTGTCTGTGTGGCCAGCTAGGTCTGGCTCTCAAAACATAGCACTTTGCTTTTCTTGGTTAATAGACAAAGACTTAAAGCAGGCTAAAAAGTCATCAACAAAAGTTGTGCTGCATGGTGCAGTCTGGAATAGAGCCCCAATGTCCCCCAGATCCATTGCTTTCTGCTCCATACCAAAACTCAGTTTATTGCCTTTCCCTTCTCACCCGGGGAGAAGATTTATGAGAGACCCAAGTAGGCCTGTGTCAAATCCAAAGGCAGTAAACATACGGAAGGGTGCTTTACCTATCACAATGCAAATTATATCAGCCGTAAGCCATAAAAAAGTTCATTTCAAACAACAGTAATTTAACAGAGTTATTCCAAGGAGAACTAGGGGCTATATTTGTTTTCTTTCTGATATTGCAACAGCAAACCATGCATGAAGTTTATTAAGCCATGATAATTGTCTTTCTGTTCTAGTACATTTTAGCCATATGGAGAATCTGGCTGGCACTCAAAAGACAAAATTGTTATTTGGGGAAAAATATCCTGAAAAGCTTCGACTGCTTCAAATGTTAATTTCTTCAACAATGTGAATAATACATAATCAAAATGTCAGCCTGGATGTGGTACAACATGTTGGAATCCATCAGAGAAAGGTAATTTGCAAACCCTGAGGAGATACACATAGGAAGACATCTGAGTTCACGTAAAACATTTGCCATTAACTTGAAGAGTTCATGCTCACCGGGGAGAGCAGATGATTCTGCTGGGTACAGTGCCCATCCAGAAACGTGTGCTAGTACCGTGTCATGGAAAAATCTCTACCAGACCAGTCAGGTCTGAGTCAAAGGCTGGAGATACTAAAACCGTGGGAAGAAATCAGGGTCATGCTCAGGTCCCCACGTCTGCTTTTCACCATGACCATGGGAGAAGCCCCAGAAAGCACACAGCCCATCCAGGGAGACAACCCCTGCCCAGAGCACTGGGCACTGAATGGGAGAGAGAGATTCAGAGGGAAGAAGGTTGACACTGGAGTTACCGACACCATTTTCGTGAATTATCTATTCAAAAACTTTGCATGCAGAGGCAAAAGCCTGGAAGAAGCCTTCTCAGTATAGAGAACCCCCTAAATATTACATGCAAGTGATTTTTCAGGTTAAAAAAAAAATAAAAAAATCTATTTTAGGCTCTAAATTCTCATTCAGCTACTATTCACAAGGGAAATCTCAGTAAAGGCTGAGACTTTATTAAAAGTTCATCACTATAAACTATCTTTGTTCAACTTCCCAGACCCTTTCAGCTATATAACAAAGGAGTATCAATACTCAAGATGAAGATTTTACAATCACTTGCATGCCTTGCTTAATTTTTATTTAGACATCTAATTTTTATTTCATTGTGTCGTCTCTCAATGTCAATAAATTTATTCAAAGAAACATTTTACATGCCATGATTTTTTCCATCCTCAGTGCACTTTGTTCCTGTGCTGCTGTAATTCATGCCATCATTTGAAACAGTGACTTTCAGTAAGGTTAGCCATAAAACAAGTCACTGCTGATAGTATTATGGTAAAATCCAGTTGTTTGGGGGAAAAGGATATTTTATTTTATTATTCCCTTCTATCCTAAACAATAAAATGTAATGATTTGCTGCTGAGAAGGAAGATACAGGAGCATCAAATCATGACATATAGGATACAGTTAATGTAAATAATATGGTAGTTTTTTATTTTTAAATATTTAAAATAATACTGATTGCAAATTAACAGAATTTACGGTTGCATGATTCTCAGCTTCTTCATTATGTGGGTCTGAACCCCCATAACAGCAGAATAATTTCTGTATTATGTATTTCTTCATAACTCATGGATTACATAAGGTGAATATTAAAAACAAGCTAATATGTACAAAACACCCTAAAGCAAATTGTCATCTAGGGGAGTCTGAGGAAAATCCACAGGCAGACACAGTGCTGTAACCAACTGTTTTAACTGTTACTTTGAGAAAGGTAATAGAGTGTCTCGGAAATGGAGGGTAGGCAGTATCAAGGCCTTCACCCAGATTACCCAAGGGGATGCTTTCAGATGAGCACCAGAGCCTTGCCTGGAAGCATGGCCGTCCTCCACCAGAGCTCGTCAGAGCCTGGAGGAAAAGCAGATGCTTTCCTACAGACACAGCGCGTTGCAAGCCAGAAAGGATGGGCAGGCAAGGCCGGTCTCCCACGCCTCCACACAGACAGCCCGCACCAGCTCCTCCTCAAGCACATCCCACTCTGCAGTCTCGGTCCTCGTGCCCAGCTGCTGGAAACCCACTGCCCTGAAAGATGGGGCTGGAAGGCCCTGAAAAGTGGCTTGCTGCAACGTCGTCCGTGCGAGCTAAAGCAAACTAGGCCTGCTTTACACCAAGAGTCTACCACAAGGCCTACCATAAATTGCAATAAACTAGTTAAAGAATAAATATGGACTAGGGTAATTGGGGACTACACAACACTCTGGCATCAGCAGTTGTTTGGTTGGTCTGTTTGTTTGGGTTTTGCTTTGGTTTGGGCTTTTTTATGTCATCTCAGAAAAGGAGAAACAAAGATCAAATCTTTTGTTGTTTGTCAGTGTTTACGTACCTTGTTGTATGACAGAATAAGAGTTTCAGCTGACTTTTAACACAAAAATTCATGCACTGCTACTGGACTAAGCACAGTTGGTCCTAAATATAATTACACTCCAAAGAAGTTCAGAAACGCACGTTTATCCCTCCTGATTGAGCTTCCTTCCAAATGGAAGCTGCTCAAGGCAATTCTTCCATGGAGCTTGAGTGATTGTCACAAATAAACAGACAGCATGAACCATCTCCCAGGAAAAGATGGCATTTGCTATGCAGTGAGAAGTGTTAGAGGGCAAACAAGCCCCCCCCCGCCTATGCCTGACACATCTTCCCCACGTCAAAACAAACCCTTCATTTTGCCTGCTGAAAACCAGCAGGAGAAAAAAGTTAAAAATAAATAAATAAAAAAAAAAAATCAGATGTTGCCACATAGGCTCTCCTGCTTAAGCTACATGGGAAGCTCTCCATGAAAGAAGTGGCTCGCTTCTTCAGTCACATGGCAGAGGAATGAGTGAAGCTGCAGTGAGGAAGAGTAACTTTCATAACTTTTTATTCCAATAAAGTTCCATTTTCAGCCTTAAAAAGGAGATTATTCATTCCACAGTACTTGTATGCAGGCAGGCACTGCAACCCAACTGGAGACAAGCCCCACGCCATTTCAACACCTTTATAAATGCATGGGAGCGATTTGCTCGTCTAGGACCTTGACAGGAGCTTGCTAAACTAGGGAAACAGTCTCACATGGTTCTCATCCCCATCTAGCACTTTTGGAAATCCAGGCCCGAAGACCAAGTTTTGCAAGGCCTCAGGAAGAGCTCGCTTCAGAGCTGACCTTGGTGGAGGTCTCCAGGAGTTAGCCCTCCCTCCACTGAGCTAATTCATCAACAAAACATCCCGGCATCTATGCGGGAAAAAGACTTCCAGCCCAAACAACCAAACACACACAGGAGGTGCCTGGGCAGCCTCCTGCTACCTTGCCTAATTTCAGCTGACTGCAGATATTTTGCTGCTACTTCTCATTTTTGCCATTCCCTGAGCTCACCCACACCCTCCGGCTGCCGTTGCAGCACCCTGGGCACCGCACTCCACCTCGCACCTGCATGCACCCACGAAGGTGAAGGGCTGCCCAGGGCCACGCCACTCCTCTCCTCTCTCTGCCCTTCCATTTATTCCACAAATAGCACGTTCAAGTGAGAGCTGGGTTTACAGCCCTGGGTTTTTGCAAATGGGATAGGTAAGCTCTAATGAGGGAGAAGCAGGAATATTTTTGCATCAAACAGCAATTACTGAACATGCTGCCTTCTGAAGATTAAAAGGATTTTTAAAAAATAATGAATACACCTGGGCTTGTGCATTCAGTTGAGTCTTAAAACTCAAAGAATCTGAATTAGCCTCATTTCCCCAGAGAAGATAATTCTTTATAAGTGTAGTTTATACATTCTGGAGAGTTAATCTGTCACCTGCAGCGCTGTGAACCAATTCCAGGGACTTGCACACGAAAGGCTGGGGGGGGTGTGGAAATCTACATGAAACATCCTTTCAGTACCTCATTTCTGGTTGAATGCCCTTGGAAATACAGAAAGTAAAATAAAGCAAAACGAAAGAAAAGCAGGAAAATCTTCTTAAGTCCACTCTTACTAGTGGCACACATGAGCCTCACCTGTACAGCCTTCATTGCTATTTGCACTTTAATTAGTTTTGCATCATTAATTGCACAGCCAGTGAGGCACAGAACTCCATAGCATCCTGATTGCCAGAGATGTTAGCCTTAGGTTTATCTGAGAATATAGGTACTGAAAAATAAATTCACCTACTAGCACTGCAATAAAATCTGCAGAGAGGCTTTATCTGATGCAGAATCAAGTCCAAAAGAACAGACTCCCCTTACAACCAGAGGGACACCCTGTGCTGTGCGGTCCCACAGATCTTATCCCTTGGCTTTGAATGGTCACTCCTTCTTCAGGAGATGTGCATGCTGAAAGTCACCCTGTGCCACCAACCCCCTGGCCTCCCTGCCTGTCCTCTGCTCCTGTGCCAGCTGGCCCAGTATTTAGTGTGCCACAAATTTTGAAGCAAGGACATTGCTATTTGCTGTTACATGCCTTCTGCACTTCAGTTCCCCTTTTGCAAACTGCAGACCCCCTGACATGGTGGCCCTGGGCCACCCACACACCCCCAAAGGTGTTCCCTTCCTTACTGCAGCATACACTGGGCTTCCCTGTACTCCACCTGCAGGACTCAGCTCCGCCTCTGCCCCATCCCTGCAAGCAGCACATTTTTGGAAAGACCAAGTTTTCCTCCAGGACACTTCCCTGTGTCAGAAGTACATAGCTGCCACTGCTGTACTTTGAGCTTCAAGTAGTCTTAAGTATGGTGGGGTCAGCCCAAAAAGTATTTAGGAACATAAAAGCCACAAACCCTAGGAAGTTCCCTCAACCCATGGAAAAAAGTCCAGTCCTACACCCAAGCCTGTAAGCCTCCCATCAGGACATTGTTTAATAGCTCAAACTTGAAAACTGGTAGAGAAAAATATCATTGCTTTTCTGTCCAACTTCCTCCAAAAACCTTCTTCTCCGCTCCAGACCCCAGCACAGCTCAGCTTTCCTAACTTTTCCACAGATTACTGGTTCAGTTCCCAAAGCAGGTCCCACAACCAAGGGGTAAGGCAGCACCAGCTTGCTAAGGGACTCCCAAATCCCTCAGCTCAAGCTTGCCGTTGCAGGGCAGGCCGTTGGAGGGATCGGAGCACACTCACAATAGCCCGTGCTCCTGACGAAGCCTGTGGCATTGTATCGGGGTATGCTGCTGTGACCTTGCAAGGAGCAGAGAACAGCAGGAAGAGCAGAGGCAAGCCACTGCTTGCCAAGACATGTCTGGGACTGGCAGGTAGCAGTGCTGGGGAGCAGCCCTTAGCTTGATTCGCTGCTGCTACGGGTCACACGTACTGAGACTCCCCAAATGCCTAACTTGACAGGAAACCAGATGGGACAGAAAAGACACCTAAACCATTCAACAGCCACAGCTTAAAGTGCATTTTCCTTTGATGGGTTTAATAAAGGTCTATCCTTTGGTTGTTTCAGTGGCTGAAAAAGCATCAGAAACAGAAGCATCACCTGGCCTGTCACAATACACAGCTCCTGTAATTACTGTGGGGTAAGCAGACGAAGGACTCCCGTTCAAAAGAGGCCTTGAAAGTGCTGCAAAACACCAACACCACCAGATTTACAAAACCTACTTGCAGCCAGTGCTCTGATGCGGCCATTTCCGTAAGGTGCAGGCACCTATTAAAGCTGAGATATGTTCGCTTCTCCTGTGATGAAGAGATATGTGAGCTTGTTCTCCTAGCACAGCTTTCCCCAGTGACACAGTGTTTTAATTTAAGGACGTTGTTTCTTCATCCCACAAGCCCACATACTGTGCTACATCAGTTCTTTGCTTTGGTCCAAACAGAGCTGAGATACTCCACACAAGCTGAGCTGTGGTAACTGTGTGTGCTCCTCTTACTCCAAAAGAAATGTGAAAAGAATAGGCTTTTAAGTCACTGTGTTGGGGAGACTTCCTTACAGAGCCATGCCAGGGTGAGGTAGAGAAGCTGTAGCAAAACTATGAGCTAATGCCACATTTCCTTCCTCCCACTCTGATACTTTTAGCTGTAAGGCCATCCAGTAAGAGTGATATAAAGCAAATTTTAACTTGCACTCACAACAGAAGCATGGTTGAAAACTAGATTAACTGTAGTCCATTTGAGTTCACTGGAAATGTACCAACCACTAAATTAGGTTATTCACCACTAATCTCCACCTCCATCACTGCTGGTCTCTGGTTGAACCCAGGGAAAGAACCAGTAGAGCCAAATGGGAGAAAATTGAATCAAGTTTTGATTGTATTTCTTCAATAAATTCTAAAGAACAGACCAGGAGACTAGGCTACTCTCTGAGTTTCCAACCCCTTGTGATGGAGAAGCTGCAGAGAATTAATTTGCAGAAAGTTTGTCCAAAATTTTGAACCATGATTAAAACAATATGATGATAGCCTCATTAACCCAGCCAACCAACTCCTACCAAGTCTGGGCCTTAACTGCATTTCAGTAGAACACAAGGACCTTTCATTTAATTGGTCTCAAAACAAGGCAGCCTGTATATTTCAGAAAACAACCCTTATATATTCCAAGTGTCAGGCCCAGGGGATTTCCTTTACACTCTTCCATCCGCATGTTTTTCTTTGTTCCCATGGCCAAGCTTTCCTGTGAGAAAGGAGGAGGTTCAGATTCCAGGTCTTGAAAACAGCACCAGGATCTTCATCCAAGAGCTAGGCAGGATTTGCTGGGGTCATGGATGCTGTTGGCCAACAGGCACAGCCATACTAGTGTCATTAGCTCTACCATGAGCAGTTCAAAGCCTTCAGTAGGGGTCCATCTCTGCTCCTATGCTTGTTCCTGGTTATTTTGGGCTGAGATTAGCACAAACTCCACAGAGAAGTTGCTCAGGAGAAAGCCAGCACAATGCCTGCCCCTCCTTCCATGTATGCAGCCAGTAGCTGCCTTTCTCTGCTCTCTCAGCTGAGTCCCTCCACCACCATGAAGCTGGGTCCACACCTGGGAGCAAAGCCATTCGCCAGCCTCAGAGCATCCAGAAATAGGTCTCCTCAAGGCTTCCCCAAGGATTAAACCTTGCAAATCAAAAGCATAACTATCACTGAAGGGAAGAAAGGGAGAAAAGATTTATCTCATTCATGGACCAAGTCACGCTCCCAACTGCACCAAAAACTACTGAGGGACATCTCAAGCCAAGAAGCCCACATCTTGTTCAGAAATATCTGGGGAAAAAAACTTTATGCAGATTTCCTGAGCCAGACTTAACTAGCTCAGACACCTGGTATGCAAACCCATGGTATGGGTCAGGTCAGAGCCCTCAATAGTTTGTGGGTGACCTTGTGCAAGTTGTTCAGCCTCCTCCTTCATAGTCCCAGAGGAAAGAGGAGAATTCTTACACTACTTTCTTCAGATAAACTAGTTCAAAACTGTGTCTGACATGCAGTGCCAGGATGCAGACATGCAATGGATATACTCTACAAGGCATTCACATTACAAGTTCTGCTCCTGTAACAGTTATAAAAGAGCTGTCTAGTCTATACACACTCTCTCTACCACACAGGTCATGTGTACTCTACAGAAAGAGATCCTGCAAAATTCCAGGTAATGGAGAAAGGTATTGCATGTTTGTGACATTCAAATGCAGAGCTGGCTGAAATAACATTTATCTCTCGCAACAGAAATGTCTGTCTGTGCTGCAAATTTCCATAAGAAAAAACAAGCCACTTCCTGATGTTTAAATTCCTTGTAGAAGAACCAAGGGGAAAAAATGAAAATAATAGAACAACAAAACACGTCACTATTGATTTACACTAACCTCGTTTTGGAATCACTAAGGCACGATCCTTCCCTGCTGAGTCCAACTTGAGCACGAGGCAACCTTTAAACCACCACTTCTAAATCAAATATCCATGAACTAGCTGTGCAGCATGCAAGTGAACATGAAGTGTCCTCCTTTACTGAGTGATTCAGGGGTTAAGTATGACGGGTCACTGTAGCTTTCATTTAGACACAGCTTTCTAGCATTAATAGCATTTCTCAAAAATATTATGTTGACTATTTCTATGTCTCACTGACCCTCAGCCATATCTTTATTTTTCAGCTGCCTTCCCCCTTGCTACTGCTCCATTTCCTTCCTAAGTTTTCAACTAAATCCAAGCTGTTGACGTAATTCAGGAATTCAGAGGGCAAAACAAAACCCACCCTTGATCTTGATCCAGATGTCTTTAAAAACCAAACTGAGGTCAAACTGTTAGGATTACTTGACTGGCCAGAGGACCATGTGGAAGGAGCACCTGGGTGCTGAACATCTCAGGAGAGAAGTACGGTTTCTTAGACGTAGAAGACAACAGCTTCTGCCACAGTACTAAGGGTCTCAGCAGCTACCAACACTGGTTGCTAAAGAAGCTTTCTCAATCTAACATAGCAGAGTGGATTTCACTTATGTAGCACTTGTAGAGATGAGCAAAAATAAGATCTTAAATGCCTCTCACTTCAAAAACCTATGTATGAACCAGCCTTAAAGGTTTAAGCTCTCCATTTACAGACAATTCTGTCCCTTGCTTCATCTAAAGCAAAAGAAAAACTACCCTCAGGGACACCCCACTTGACATTTGTAAGAGATTATCAGCACTAAAGCCATAATCTAAACCGATGCCAGATTTTAGGTTCAAATATTGCTGGTCTCTGCCTGTGTCTTCTAGTTTTGAACTTTCAATATGTGTCTTCAGAAAGACGTATCCCTGGTGTTGTTATTAACAATACTCTACTTTGAACATGATTTGAGCTGTTACGGAATGAAAGGTTGAGATACCTGCCAGGAAAAACACCAGAGAGCAAGAAAAGCAGTAGCTAGTGTAATCAGAAAATTTCAAATTGAACAGTAGCTAGAAAATAACAGCATCCAACCCACACTATAACTACATACCACCACCTCTAGAAGAGATCACTACACAAAATTTTTAGTATCTTGGCTATTAGCAGGGTTACATGTTCGAAGCTGTTTATAAAACAATGATTAAAACCAGCAGCATTTCAATAGTCTCATATCTCCAGTATTACTTGCAAATTATCCAAACCTGCAGCATTTTCTGTTTTAATAATCTGTCAGTCTTTGCTTCGCTACCTTTAATAACCAAATGCAACACCAGCAGAAATATTAACCTTGAAAATTGCATGAAGTGCAAAACTGGACATGTATTTTGGCAATTTAACTGCACTTCACTCAATGCAGTTAAATAAGCTATGTGATTTCTATCTGCTTTTTGTGACTGGCATGCTGGCCAGATGTTAGAACAGATCTTTTCTGCATGTGGTAGATGGATTCCCTGCTTCACCCAGACGTGAACCAAGGTATTAACTAAAGTGCCAGTACTACTTTGGCAAAAAAAGAGGGCCGATAGTAGGTTGGCTGAGTCCTCTCAGCAGAAAGTAGATCTTCAGGAATTGTATGCCGTTTTCAGGAGCAACAATAATTCAGAATTTCATAGATTAGGAAATTGAGTCAAGGAATAATGCTCTTATCTGCAATTCCATGCAAAAAAGGACAGTTTCTCCTATGTATGTCCCAGGAACATCCTCTAGTTACTTTTACTGAGGTTGCTTAAATGAGTAAGCTAAGATAGACATCGAGCACGCTGTCAGCTGGCCGTGTTACAGCCCATGGGATGCTTGTCAGTATTCATTCAGAGTAAAGCAGTCAGCAAATGCAGCTTCAGACATATCTGTCTGCATCCTAGCGTGACTTGTCAACTGGCCTGTGCTACCACCAAGCCCAGACACTAGCTCCAGCAGTCACAGGGCTAAAGGCATCCGGGTGCCTTGACAGCCTGTGCTGCCCTCAGCTGTGAAGCCCTCTTTGCATTAAAGCTGCCCTCTTGCTGCTGAGTGATGTTATTCAGTTATTCTCCAGAAATGCACTGCAACCCTAGGAAGAGCTGCATGCTCACAGAAACCTGCAGCTGACAAGCCACTACTGTGATTAAAATCCAGATTTTACATTACTATGGTTTTGGTGCAGAAGCATTCAGCTCCCCACAGGTCACAGTTGGGCTGGAGGCAGTCAGCAGGGACAAGCGGCTTGTGGGAAAACCAGCCAGACCCTGCAGCAGCCTGACCCCAGCCTGCTCTGCCTCTGACACAGCAGCATCTCCCTCTGTCGACCCCACCGACTGTCCTTGCCAACAGCTCCACTCATCATTTGCTTGCTCAGATCAGATAGAGTCCAACCTTGTGTCACATGTGGGAAACCAGTCCCTACTGTGTCCCTTATCCCAGCTCCAACCCAGATGATACTGAAAAGACAGAATTTTTCTCACAATAACTTTCACTTGAGATTTCACTCTTACTCGAAACAAGTTTCTTGCCAGTTGGTTTTAATTTAAGTGTTGTTATAGTGGTGCAGGCTCACATCACACTCTTAACTGCTGCCAAAGAGTGAAAAGTTTTTACTTCCCATTGCTGAAACTGTGAAAATATGAATGGAAAGTTGGAAGTGCCCAGATAACTCCCTCAGCATTGTGCTCACCTGTTTCAAAAATTTAAAGCAGCAAGGCTGCACTGTCACCAGAAAAAGGTTTTCCACTAAGTAAGGATCAGGTCTTTATCAGTGATTACAGATTGATATCACCAATCTCTTGATGATCAGCAGCACAAAGTCTAGGACATTTCTTGTATTACTGCGATTCCCTGGAAATGGGTCCAAGTCACAGGTGCCTTCACTTAGGACTGAATCAGCTCCCTAAGGGTTACAAAGACTACATTTCCAGCAGGATTCTTTTCTCCTCATCTCTGTATTCAGCAATAATCTCCTACTGCTGCTGGAGCAGTCTCCCTGCTCTCCAGCACCTCTTACCAAAATACCTTACCCCATAAGGCTCAGTTGTAGCATCATGGTTATGCTCTAAGGGATGTGTTACTAAGCACCTAGCCACCTCTTTCTGAATTTCACTGCTGCATCTCAAAAGGCAAGATATGGATTCATGCGGGATGAGTTCAAATACTTCAGTTCTGCCTTTTTACAGCCCTGACAGCGTCCCACACAGGTAGTTTAGGTGGTAGCAACAGCAGTGACCCACCAGCACAGCCTAGATCTGCTCTGGGTGGCAACTACAGTGCCTGGTGCACAACTAGACAGGCTTCATGTCCTGGGCAGAGGGCTCCTTCTGCAACTCCAGAGTGGGGAGTTGACTTCCACAGAGAGAAAACTGCAGATTGCAGTGTCCCCAGTGCCTCTCACAGTCTCACTTTAGTCAGCTTCCTGACCATCACTTTGCCTTTTGAGACATCCGATTTTCCACATACCTCATTGCCGCACATTTCACTGTTCCAGACCTAAACTTTAGGAACTGCAACTGGCACCAGCCCAGCCCTGCATCTGGCCTTCATTCCTCATTTTTAAAATGCAGATATTCTGTTCACACCACAGAAGCCCAGACACCAAGAAACCAGGAGCCATTATTTGCCTTCAACAGATTGCCACAGTAATGCCCTTCGAGTCTCATCCATCAAAATGGATTATACCAGCCTGCTTCCCTGGAGTGTCATGGAGCTTCTCTCAAGTGTTGTGTGTTCTGAAAGGCTTGTAAACAAGTGCTTTACTTTTAGCCAACAAGTATGAATTCTGTCAAAAAGTTACTCAGATATTTGTCTGAAGTTCATTCTCAAGCTACAGCCAGCCAACCCATTTCAGCCACTACAATAAGCTACAAGGGTTCAAGAAGAAAGAAGGATTTTTATTTTTAATTTTTTTAAAGACATAAAAAACCAAAAGCCAAAGAAAAGCAATGAGTTTTTCCTGAGTAATACTGCATCATGCCAATAAGACAACAGGCTTTGATTTGGAGGAAGTAAAAGGCAATGGTTTTCTTTCCTAGCAGCCTTTACTTCCCAGGCAAACAGGGCTGGGAGTAGAATAGGAAAAAAAAAAACCCACTGACCTAGGGACCATTCCAGCACTCAGCAACTTGCTGGACACTGAAGCTGACACAGTGATGGGTCCCAGGGGTGGCTTAAAGAGTGATGGCCATGAGAAAGAACCAGGCAGTGGAGAGCAGTGGAGGAATCTTCCCAAGACATGGGAAAAAAAGAAATATATAAATAGTAGCTATCATTAGCAGTGCGTACAGACTGAAAGGGAACACAAGGCACTAAGAATCATAACACAAATATTCTTTTAAGATATGATCAGAGTATATCTAATATATCCTCATATTTATAAAGGTAGATGCATGCTAGGGTTGCACTGAGCACAAGATGTCTAGCCACATGAGAAATAATTTTCTTCCTAGCATCCATGTCTCACCATCCAAGTAAATGCACCTCACCAAGTAAGTGTAGGCATTTACTTCTTATTGGGCCATTCAGCAGGAGTACACCATCAGCACACCACCAGGATGCACTGGAAATGATGCAGTGTGGTGTGATGGAAGAAAACCAGATCCAAACTGAAAAACTCCTTAGGTTTTAATGATAATTAGGTGCCTGCACCACCTTCTGCCTCTCAGAGAGGGAGGGAAAAGAAGTAATTATCATCCATCCAAACTCTGCACAAAGAGGGCTCCCACACTCCTGTCAGCTATGACAACAACCAGTACTTTGTGGGCAGCACCTGTTTTATTCCCCTGCCAAACACTAACTGAAAGAGGCTGGTTTCACCAGTCTGCCTGTACTGGCATGGATAACACTCATATAGATTCCAAACTGTGAGGCTCAAGCCAAGGAGCTCCTTCTGAGCAATCCCTAGAGCACTTTGGAGAGACAGCTGATGACTACCAGTCTCAACACTTACATGTGCAATCTGTAGAGATCAGCTTGTGGGATCACATCTGGCCAAAGACGGTCTGCCAGCAAACACCTCCAAGCCATCTCTTGCCAAGTGCAGCACAGCAGCTTTGAAAGCAAGCTGGAAGGGTGGGATTGCTGCCCTTCCCCCATGGGCAACAGCTCTGCTCTCTGAACTCATGGGATGGCTGCCTCCTGCCTCAAGACACAGCAAAAGCAGAACAGGGGTCTTCACTCTGTGCCCATAGATTTCAGTAATCAAGTTTGTCAACTTCAACAAGGGCAGAATGGATTTTTCTTCGACAGTTTTTTTTCTTCCTATTGAAATAGGTGAGATGAATTTGACTTGTCAGTTTTAATTAGTATTTGCATTAAGTTCTGCTCTGAAGAAGTTGTTCTGTTTTGAAAAACAAAGGGAAAAAAGTCTAGTACATAACTCAAGCATAGAGTTTAGGATGTCAACATGAAAGGCAAAACTAATTAAGATGCTTCACAGGAGATCCCAGCACTTCCCACAGACACCAGTGACATGATGCTTTAGACAGGCATTCTGTACATTTGTATATCTACAAACACACCCAAATAGTCAGGGATCCACAAAATGAAAGCTGACATCAATTAGTACTAGCAGCGGAACAGAGCCCAAGACTTGCAGCTAAGTTCAAGCCTAATAATACCGGATATTGTTGCAAGAACACAGCAAGAATCAATCCCTCTTTCAAATAACAGAACGTAGTGACTCAAGATACACATGCAAAGAAAGCATTATCAGCAGCAGCCGACAAATGGAAAATGGATACAAAAGTACAAATTCTCCAGAGCATATTTGGTTCGTATTTCCTGCTGTAGTCAGTCAGTATTACATACAGATACACCTCCAGGGACACCAATAGAAATATAAGGATTATTTTTTTAAAAGTTATTAGAGTTATTAGACATTTCAATTGACCTGAAGCAAGCTGACATCAGGTTTTTTGCTTTTTTTGAAGCATCTAACTTGACCAAACTTACAGGCAAAGTGTGCAGCCAGGGCAAACACATATCCAAGTGCCAATTATTTTGTTTAATGTTTAGTGCCATTTCTGACACTGCAGAGCATTGCTGGAAGCATGAATGGTGCAGCGCATCAAGGAGCATTACTGGAGAGTCACTGTCAATGCACACTTGGAGGTTCTTCACAGGACTTCTCCAACCCTTTGAGAAGCCTCTTAGCTCTTAAAGCAGGAAAAGACCCAAAAGGTAGGAGCCATCCTCAGTCCTAGAGCAATATTCAAGTTTACAGTTGGGTTTGGATTGGTTTTCCACTGACCGTAATTTGTTTAGGTGTCACTGATGCCTTTAGAAGTGGATGAAACACACACAGGGCAGCTCTGCACAACAGAAACAGGCCACATTCCCAGCAGCGTGTATTCCCCTCTGCTCCCTCACCTGTTCCCAAAGGGAGGAAGAGACACTGCTCCAAGCAAGGCTTCCCATAGCCGCAGGGAGGCAGAGCTGCACACAGCACAAGAGCTTCAGGTCTCCTATTTCATCGCTCTGGCATTACCTGGCCTGGAAACAGAACCTGGCAGCATTAACCAAGGCATGAAAAAGCATAGACATAGCAACTTTACTGAAATTCAACAGCGAGATAAACACATTGAAGATGGGAAAAAGCTACCTAAGATGAAGAACAGTGCAACAAAAACATTGACATACACAGGCAAATTTCCATTTTGACTGGAAACTAGTGAGGCACTAGAACAGCCTTCTAGGAGCTGGAAAGGGAATAACATCCTTTCTGGTTTTAATATAGAGTTTGTTCTGATTATGATAGTTTGTGTGACACAGCTGGCTGCAATTATGAGTGGTGGGGACACAGACAGGATCCTCCATGACAAGGGTGGCCTCTTGTACATTCCTCCTGCCAACATCAATGTTTGCTTGCCTGCAGTATGCATAAATTTTGGAAGGAGTATTGGGGGAGGGCTTGGGGAGAAGGAAGAGGAAGAGGGAGGAGAAGACATGAATATTTTTGAGACAATTCCTCAGTTTAACAGGACAACAGCTATTTACTTGTTTTACAGGCAAGTTTTACAAGACTTTTGGGAATAAAGGTTTGTATTGAAGTACCAACTGTCCTTTGATTACAGCAGTGTGAACACTGCTGCTCTAATAAGTCACCAAAATCAAAGCTGAACCATGCCGCAAAGAGAAGATTTCAGAAAGGGGATTTGTTTTGTTTGGGTTTTGGTTTTTGAATACCTGTGACCTGATCACACTCAGATTAACCAAAAAGCAATTATTTTTTTTTCTTAATACAACAGGGACATGAGTGCAGACAAGAAAGGTAACACAAAAGATGGATGTATTTGGCTTAATAGAAAGGCTAGAGTGTTTCAGTGGAAGAGACAAAGTGTTTTGGTGCATCTTCCTCTTCTTCCACAACCTCTCCCCTCAACATCCCACTGTGCTAGGACCAGGGCATGCCAAAGGGAAGCCATACTCAATGACACTGCAGGGCTAAAACACCACAATTCCTTCAGTGAAAGTTCTCTGCCTACCTCAATGGACCTTTCCCCACAGAAATCACCAGGTTTTACACCTCCTGCCTTTTCTGAAATGCTCCTTCCCTTTATCTAGATTTGATTACGGTGCTCACCAACAGAGGAATTCAAGCTGCTCAAGGGATTTAAACCTCTCCTCCCCAGAACTAGAATAAACTACTCAAATTCAAATATAGGCTTATAAGCTTGAACAGAGTAGAGCCAAGATGGGGACCATTAAGCATCTTCTGCACATGGCCAGAGCAACCACCTCCATCTTATTTGTCAGATGGGATCCTGTGACCCTCCAAGATTAGACCGCAAAGGTGAACAAGGTGAGGCCTCTGAATAACACTGCTGGGCTCTGTGACCTGTATTTCAGTGAAGCTTGCCTCTGGGCACCTACATTATTTGTAGTTGTGTGCACTAATACTTCAAAACTGAGGTGCTGAGTTGAATATTCCCCAGCATGGGATATGCTCCAGCTTCCTGCTAAGTTAACAGCAAGACTTCCCATCATGTCTCAAGAGCTCCATGTCCCATGTCATATTTACAAGAGGAATCTGCACCATGATGAGGATCAAGCACAGCATGGTCCCATCATCTTGTTTTAAAGCTCTGTTCAGAATAACTTCCTCACGAATCAAGTCCATGCTATCAGTCTATAGACTTGTTTCCAGAGTTAAATTCTTTTCCTAAATCAACACAAAATAAAGGAGGCTTAAAAAAAATCTCACCAGGCTCACATAAATGCTTATTCTTCACCATGAAATATTGATGTTAAAATAGAGCATGAATAATTGAGCTTCTGATCTCTTTGAAGAGTCTAGCCTTACCGAATGTTACAGGACATATAATTCGTATTATTTGGATAGTAGAGGAAATAACAAATGGTTTCACCTCTTAACCCTATCTAATAGGCAGCCTTAAGAACACCAAAGTACAGTAATTGCTATAATGGCAGTCTGCCCAAGTTAAGTCTTAATAATGTTATAATAAAAAGAGTCTTTTTGGCTCTTCTTTTTAAGATTGATTCACCCTGAAAAGTAATCAATAAATGCAATTTTTCACCTCCTCACTGCAAATACCTGCTTGGTATTTCTTAACTTTTCTTGCACTCAGCTTTGCTGGAGTCCCACGACAGTGAGCCACCTGGTCACTGATGCTCCAGGTACCCCCTCAGTCTGGAACTGGCCAGATATAGCCAGTGGGACAGAAGTGGAGACAAGGAAAGACTGGAGCAGTAATCCTGGCACGTTTCAGTCTTCCCTCCAGACTCCTTAGTCCCCATTTCCTATTACCAGACTCCCAAGCATATTTTTCCCTGACAAGAAAAGACCTAAAAATAAGCACTGGATGAGCACTGACCAGGGTTTGGCTGGCTACCAAAGCCTCTTCCACAGACTTTCCCAAGCAGTGCTGTGCACTGCGAAGGACTCTGTGGCAGAAGTGCATCCCACAGGCCAAGCCATCAGTCCCAAGCCAGGGTGATGGTGCTCCTGGAATAAACAACTGCAGAGCTCTGGACTGACCAAGCACATAGATTCCCTGACCAGGGAGCTCTCAGAGCAATCACTGTTCATCTTCAGCTTCACTAGACATTATTGGTGTTACTTTTCCCTTCTGACTTATACCCTCCACTGTTAACAGAATAGAGGGCATAAAATGGAATACCTTCATTTCACCTGATTTAATCAGCTTGTTCTTAGAAATAAGTCAAATGAAGAAGTGATTGCACTTCCCTTTACGGAAAGAAATATCATGTTAATTATTCTTTACTGGCATAACAGTAATATACCGATATCCCACAGCTTGAGCCAAAGGCAGTCCAGTGGGAGCCAGGGAGGTGCTCAAAGATCCCCATATGCCCAGCCTAGCCCAGTGCTGAGGTGGTCTCTTAACTCAGGCCCATGTTTCTCAGGATTCTTTCTTAACACCATTGGAATATATCCTTTTAGGGCCATATTTGAGCACTGAAATCACCCATGCCCCAGTGACAGGGCAGTGGAGAGAAGCAAGTATCTAAGGCACATGCCAAAGAACTAGGGAAGTCACTGCACGAGCTGCTGGCCTAAACCTTGCACTAATAAAGACCAGGCACAGGGATTTAGGTAGAATTTCACACAGCTGACTGTGGTCCTAAAAGCAGTTAAATCATTTAAGAAAGAATGATTACAAATGCTCTAGGTATCTTTCTCAATAATGAAACCCAACAGGTAATATAATTTTTAACTTCACAGTAGCTGTGAACTAGTCTGCAAAACATTTACCCCTCATGTGTCATGTTCCATTGACACAAAATCCACCCCAAGTGAATTACAGGCAGTAGGAACTTGGTCTAGCTGACAAACCGAAGCAGTGGATCCGATTTTATACAATTAATTATGACAAATCCTGTTGGGGCCAGTTCTGTTTAATATCTTTATCAACTATCTGGACGAGGTGATCAAGTGCACCCTCAGTAAGTTTGCAGACAACACTAAGTTGGGTGGGAGGGTTGATCTGCTGAGGGTAGGAAGGCTCTACAGAGTGGGGCAGCTTGCTCCCCTCCCCGCTGCTTTAGCCATAACCACCAGTGGGGTTTGTGACAGCTGCATCCATCTTACTCTGGACTTTGGGGGATGGATGGCAACATGGTAGCCAAGGGCTGTCTGGAGCAGTGAGCCAGACATCTTGCTGGCAGGCAAGTGCAAGTCAATCATCTTTATAAATAGTGGACAGCCCAGGGCCCCTTGAACTCCCCTTTGTGGCAGTGGGCTGCATGCTAGGATCTCCCCTTCAGTAGGGATGGCTCTCAAGGTAACTCCTTGAGCTTGAGAGATTCCTTGCTGCAACAGATTCTCAATAAGTGATTAATAGCATGCTAAACTCTGAAATCTTAGCCAGGAAATATAAAGGATTGATTGTGCATATGTAATCCTTTAGACATAAACCATTGACCAAGTCTGGGACTTGGTCTGGATCCAGCAGCAGCTAGATTCCACTCTGAGAAGGAGTTTAGAATACAAGGGGGTCCTTTCTGAACCTCATTACTCAACAGGAACATCTCCCTGACAGTTTTGTCTGACCCTGTCCTCTATGCAGTAAATAATTAAGTGTACCTTGCCATCAAATCTTAAACCATTGTCGCATTTACCATTGAACTTTGTTAACTCACTACTTTATATCAATAAAGTATATTGTTGCTTCTCTCAAAGTGAAGTGCATGACTCCATCTGCAACACAGAGAGATCTGGACAGGCTGGATCAATGGGCCAAGGCCAATTGTATGAGGTTCAACAAGGCTGAGTGCCGGGTCCTGCATTTCGGTCACAGCAACCCCACACAGCACTACAGGCTTGGGGAAGAGTGGCTGGAAAGCTGCCCGGCAGAGAAGGACCTGGGGGTGCTGGTTGACAGCCG
>JAVJGG010000039.1:8894645-8938305 GCA_035590195.1 Aviceda cuculoides
AACAGCTGTTGCTTTTCACCCAGGAGATGGTTGTATTTTGATACCACATTAATACCTCTATCCTACACACTTATCAAAACCACTGGAAACCTACCTTGAGGCAAAGCAACCTGCTTACAGTTGAAGAAACAATTTTGCACCCTACTTCCAGGGAAATTCAGAAGTTTTGCTCACAGGAGGAGCACAATGCAGAAGGGAAGACATCAAAATTTTTTAAATGTGTTACCTATAAAATATTCTACACACAAAACAAATTATGTGCTTCAACTGGACAGATTTATAAAATGGTTTGATGGCTCAGTCTACTTAAAAGGTAATCTAAGCAAGCCATGACTGCCCTGCCATTGCCACTAAACTAAAGGACATTAAAGTTTCCCTGGCTTCTTAGAAGCTATTATTTGAGTTAAAAACCTTACTGGGAGACCATGCTTGGGAGAAAACATGGAAACATATTTCAGTTAATGGTTCAGCCCCACCTTGTTTCCTCTGGGAACTGACCCCATACTGTAAATTCTATCTCTGCTGTACAGTGCATTACTTACAGCGTGTGAATTATGGATATTATAAACAAGCATTACAAAACAAAAATTTTATTAACAATATTATGGAGTTTCCATTCACAAATGTAGTTCATGAGTGATACAAATTTTATGGCTCTTATCACCAATGAAAAAATTTGCATATCCCATCATGCAGTTCTTGCAAGAACCCATTCTGCATTTCTTATCTCAGGGCTTTGATGGTAAGAAATACTGCATTAGGGCCAGTAATTTACATTTTTCCAATAAAACTCTAAATACATATGCAGCAGCTCTTTACTGACTGGCTTCATGTTATAAATTATAAGCTTGGAAGTAAATACATTAGGACAAATATTGATTTCTAGTCACCATGAGTCAGATTTTATCCTCTTGTTGAATTATTGCACCTCTTGTTTTTTATAGCTGTATCTTATCTCCCAGTTACTACACTTTTGGCAAGTAAGTAAATAAATAACACCGCCTCGCTTCTGACAGTTCAATTCATTCAGTTCCACATGGTGGAAATAGCAGGTATGAGTCTGTGCAAGGGTTTTCTAGCAGCTCTACTCAGACAGACATTTTGGAATCTACAACTATCATAAACACTGCTTTCATCACCACATCACTGAGCATTGCAGGCTTTACTGTGGAAGCAGCAGATGAAGTCCACTGCCTGTTGGAAAAGATTAGCAAAAAAAGCAGCAGTAGTGCTCTGGGATGTCATTGAATGAACAGCGCTTGTTCATTCAACATGTCTGCTCCATGGCTGCTCAACAATTTTTTGTTTTAATGGATAATCTCCACCTTTACTACTTTAGTACTTGGTCCATGCAAAAAATCGAATAGAGAGCTCAAGTTGCAGTGACAACTGGACCACCCTCCATACTCTCATCACCCCTGCTTCAGAAGTGGCATTGATACTCCCCAAAAAACAGCTCCAGTCAAGCCAGTATGGAAATATAATTGCTGCAGCCTATGGACAGAACCTATTGTCTGACAAACTGCATGAATACAGCAAAATCTGCTCCAAAAAGGGGGGGAGGAATCGTCTTGGATACAACAGTCCTCATCCTCACAAAGCTCCTCGATGGAGACCAAGTGTGTGGCAGCCCTCACTGTGCCTCCAGCCCAGGGGGACTCTCTGTCCCCAACCCTCCGCTACAACCCAAATGCCGCCTTGCACCCTGACTTGCAGCCACCCCGGCTCCCACGCCCTCCCGTTCACAGCTTGGCTGTGCTTTCCTTCCCAGCTGCAGCGCAGTTTGTAGGGCAAGGGAACGGATGTGGCACAGTCTTTGCTTCCAGAGCACCTGATGGATAGACATAGACACAAGAAAGGCAAAAGGCCTTGGAGGGACACACAACGATGAGACCAATGAAGTATGGAGAAAGTTTCTTCCCTGATGAGGGAGGCCATAGTGCACCAGGCAGCTGGCTCCCAGGCAGGTGGTAGAAAAACACATGAATCCAAGCTTCCCCAGATGCACTGGGTCATCCTCTTCCAGGTCTGAGCTGGGCAGCTGAGGTATGTCTGAACTCAGTTATATTTGTCAACTCAATCTGCTTTCTGGGAGTCAACAAAACCCAAGCTGTTGTTCCAAATATTTATTAAAAAATAACTGCAAGTTGAAAAAAAATAATAAGCAGTCCAATGGCAGATTTATTACAGTTTTAACAGGTAAAGGGAATGAATCTACTTTATGAACAAAAATAGCAATAGGAAAGTATACTGAAGGATTCTTAATCAAATGATAAAATGGAAACAGCATATGCAATATATATATTTATATATAAATATATTGGTTACATTCTTCTTAAATAGAATAAACAACATTCATCAGCAACATCCAAAAGTATTTCTTTGCGGCAAGAGATTCATCTTCCTTCACGACAATACTGCCTCTCCATAAGTTTCTGTCCACTATGACAATTTTAGAGTTTGGGGCTAGAATAGGTATTCAACAGCACCAGGTCAAATCCAGAGCAAGTGATTTAAAGCTAGTTTATAGGAGATCTCGGTGTCATTTCTGAGACTTAAGGCCAGGTATGCAATAGGTGGAATCGTCAGAGCATGATTTAAGCTGTGGGATCTCCTTGAAAGCTCAAATTTGGATTAAAGCTAGATTCCCACAAGGAAACTCTGACACTGCTCAGGATTCCCAGTTCAAGATACACTTCCCTTTTTCTGTAAACAAATGTTAACAAAATAAACTTTCTGTACCCTGTTAACCATTTCTTAAAATAAAAATAAGAGCTGCTTGGGTAGTTTTAAAATAAGTCAGTATAAAAAAATCTATCCTAAGTACTGTCTCTGTATCAAAGTGCTAGCAAATGGCACAGTGTTTTCTGTTTGAAGCCATGTTCCCTGCTTCTCATGTCTCATATGGCAGACTTCAGCTCCAGCAAGACTGAGCTCAGGACTCTGACCGTGGCAGCTGAACCAGTCCAGCTCTGGGCTCACTCTTGGGCAGTCCTCACTTACACTGGGACAGCCACAGCACTTCTGAACGGGTCGTGCTGGGGCGAGCTCTCTGCTGTTGGGTGGACGGTGCTGATCACAGACCCATCCCCACCCTGCGGGGTGGTGGCAGGGTCTGCACGTGCATGGAGCTGCTCAGGACCCACTCCTGCGCAGCAGGTACTTAGCCTGTTCCCTGCAAAGACCTGGGCAGGAGTCGGGCTCAGACCCCACGGCAGAAGACGAGCAGATCCCCCTATCACTTTGCATAGTTTGGTTCAGCAGTGGCTCTCTGCGAGTCCCAGGGAGATGCCCTGTCATGCTCCTGCTGGTCCCCTTCCTGCCAGGTGCTAGCAGACTCCCACAGCTTGCCTGTTCGGGACCTCTTTGGCTTACTTGGTTTGGTTCAAATGCTCGCTGGTTGTTACTTTGGAGCCTGAATAAGAAATAGTGCAAATACAAGCTTAAAGGAAAAAAATACCACGTTGCCTTCACTGAACGTTCGGTTAAAAAGACAAGGATCCTTAAGATGAAACCCCAGTTGTGGGGTATTTGAGATATTTGGCAAACCTGTACAAGATTCTTCATGATTGTCTTAAAAGACTGTATTTGGCTTGCCGCCAGATGCTTAAAATTATTCTCTAATGTGATTCTAACACTGTTGTGGCCAATTGCAAATTACTTTGAAGACTAGTCACAGAACACGGGACATCTCCTTGGCGCAACGGGACAAACGCTCCCTGCAGTTACAGATTCCTCGGTGCTTTTCTTATCCCGAGTTTCACTCAAAATGATTTTGCTTGCATGGAATGGTGTGAATTCATCCAGACTGGTTTTGCTGGAAGGCAAACGGACCACATAATTTCTGAGGGTCAAGATACCTTTATTTGGCCATGCTCAGGCAGATCAAGAGGCCAAAACAGATCTCAGTTTGATTCCTATTATGGGAGGCTGGCTGCGGTGCATTTTAAAACAATAATCATCTGAAGTGGCTGAGATGTTCAAGTTTGAAACTTCATGAAGTGCCAGGGTGCCCTATAAATGCAGAGACCCCCCTTGCATTGCAGCAACCTTCACCATGTGGCAGCACGCACACTGCAGTCTTCACTGAAGCAATGCACCATGCAGTGTTTCTTGGCCCACTTATAAAGGGGCTTAATTTCTCTCAGCTCCTCTTCTCCCCAAAAATCAGCAGAAAGGACATCCAGCAACAAGTTGCTTTCAGCAAGCAATGCACAAACGGCTTGTTACCTTCACTAAGGGTTCGGCACTTAGCCTGCTCAGGGTCTTTGTAAATCCTACGTACCTCCATCTCTGGGCACCTACACGCTATTGTGAAATCTGGTTCTTAGTGTTTCAGGGTTCAGCCCTGGGAACTAGCCCTGCTTTGGCTGTGACCAAAGAGAGAATATTGCACTCTGATCAGGCACGGGGCTGACTGCTGTCCTGATGAGACCCACGGGGCTCAGACCTGCTCCTCTCCACCACACAGCTCCCGCTGTGCCTCTCGGTACACCAGCATCAAGCCAGCTTTACTAGCTTGAAGGTAGAGTTGCACCAGGGGAGTTTTACCTGTTGATTTTATAGGACCGTTTCAAAGCAGGATCCGCATATTTAAAACCATATGGAGATGAATTCACAATGAAGCTAAGGAAAAGAAGAAGAAGTCATATTTACAGACAGCTGCTGTCACGCCCCCCCTCACTCCATTAAAGGAACAGCCTTATCGCTGCCCATGTGCTTGTTTCTACTGTGGTACTGGCCTTCCTGGCACTTCAGGACATTGTTTCCAATGACACAGATAACAAGAGTTCAGGCTTTAAGTGAGAACTGATGCATGAATATGCTTAAGTAGCTCTCCTCTCCTAGCTCTATGAATTAATTACAGCTTTGTACAAGAATAAAATGGAAAAAACCCCCTCCACTTCCCCCGCACCCCCCAACAAATTCATGTTATGTGGTAGGCAAAAGGAAAGGTGTTTGGAACAAAGACTTCCTTCCCTTTCTCCCTTTGTCTGCAAGTGTAAATATTACTGGAACTTAAAAGCCAGCATCTGCATTAAACAGATGGGGCTCTGCTACGTTCATCTTTTTCATGATGTTCATGTGGCAGGGACTTCTGAAAGACATTTGGAATGAATGCTGGCCATGACAGGATACTGCCTAAATTAGAATCAGGCTCCAAGTATCTTCCTGCAATTAGATTATGTCATACGTTATACTCTTACTCATGGCCTGGGAAGGAGAGTGCAAGGATATTAAAATCTGTAGATATTCAATTAAAATGAGTGCATCAGACACTCACTAGGTCTGGCCTTTGCCTGCCTCACATTTAGCCCACACTAGCTTCTAAACCTTAAGAGAAAAGAAAAACGAATGCACACACAGTGGAAGTCATCATGCCCAAATGTATGCCTGCTGCCTAATACTGTTACCTAACTGAAAAGGTAAAATTCATGCAGTTTACACTTCGTTTGCTATAGTTTGGGTTATGTTAATGCTAAAAAAGTAGAAATCAGAGGGAGGGGAGAAAGGTTTGTTTGTAATACATGGCGATTTTGACAGCTCTTGGAGGTTGCATTTCAAGCATAACTGCATTTTCCCATGCGCTCTGAACACTTCCCTTTCCAAGGGTATTGGCATGCTTGTGGCAAAAGCAACCAAACCTATTAATTAGGCACATGGTGAAAGATGGCATATGAAAAAAAAAATAATAAAGATCAGTCATTTCCATTCTGAAAATCCTTACTCAAAGCCTTGATGTCGCAGCCATAAGCTAAGCATGAAAGGTAGCAGACTCCTTCCTTGTGTGAGAAGCAGACTCCTTCCTTCAGTGAGGGGCGCAGCAACACCAGCTGTGAAATGCACACATAGAAAGGCTCTTATATATTATATATACAACTGTAATCCAAAATAAATAGTACTGTTCTGACTCATAAGTGTATTTCAGCTTGGTTGTTGTTGTTTGTTACAGCTGGGGATGGCTTGCTTTTCATCCCTTCTGTCCCACCCTTGGACACATCGATGAACAGCAACCTGGGAGTCCGGAGTGTCAGCAGTATCCTTTTGTACTCCTTCCGGAAATTCTGGTTAAGAAGCCCATAGATCACAGCATTGAGGCAGCTGTTAAAATAGGCCATAAAATAGCTCAGGACAAAAAGCCATTCTGGAATGTGTGGCTTCACTTTTGAAGGATTAATTGAAACAGCAAGGCCAATAAAGTTTAACGGTCCCCAGCACACAGCAAAAAGGACAAAAACCACAAACATAGTCAAGAAATTCCGAATGTCAGCTGCTCTGAGCTTCTGCTTGCAGTCTTGTCTCACCCGCTGTTTGACTTGAATCACCAAAATCCAGATCCGTAGGTAGCAAAATGTCACTATGGACAGTGGGACAATAAAGTGAACCACCACCACTGTGATGGTGTATGATGTACTCACCGTCTGGGCAAAGGTGCAGGAGTAAATCCGGGGGTCATACTGCAAGGAGCCAACGAAGAAGTTTGGCACAATTGCCACCACTGTGAGTATCCAGGTCAAGCAAAGATAGCAGCAGGTGTTCTTCAGGTTGAAGAGCTTGTCATACCGAAGGCTGTGGCAGATGTAGCAGTAGCGGTTGATTGCAATCGCCGTGATGTTGAAAATGGACCCAATGACACTTAAGCCCATCAGGAACCCGCTTATCTGGCAATGAACATTTCCCATGGTCCATCCATTATGGAAAATGGCACTCAGGATCAGAGGGTATGGATAAACCGCAACTACAAGGTCTGCGACAGACAAACTGACGACAAAGATGTTGCCTACAAAAAAGGAGAAGAGACTGTGAGAGGTTAGCGTAGGTCCAGATAGACAAACTGCAACTCAGAACTCCTCTAGGCCTAACTCTTCTCGCAGGCTTCACTCTATGCTCAGTTTGGAATTTGAAACTCTGGAAAATAAGACTTTGCTCTACTAGTGACAGCAATGGAGAGTAACTAGGCATGATTAACCTGCATATTCCTTCTTAAGAAATTTCTAAACTGGAAGTGCTACCCTTAACTCAGCTATAGCTGTGGGTCAGGTTCCTGCATTCCACTAAGTTGTGTAGGAGAGAAGGATTTTGCTCTCCTTGTTAATCAGCCAGCACGACTGTAGTCATCAGGCAGACACCCAGGATTTGCTGTCCTGCAGAGAACTTCACTCCTTTAAATACTCTATAGGACACAATACTTTCTATAACATCACATAGTGACACTTTACATAAGATCTGTCCATCATGGGCCAAAGAATTGGAGCAGGCATGTTAAGTTTTCAGTGGTTTATTCATTGCACTGACAGCAGTTGCATGGGAAAGGTCTTTTTTTGTCTTTTGCATGTGAACAGGTATATTTTCACCAGAATTTCTGCAGTGTTCATGCTAAGGAGCATGTGTTCTTCCAGGAGCCATGGTGCAGCCAGCCTTTATGTTCTTATCTTATTTGGTATGTTTTCCTGTTCCTTTAATATTAAAGTTGTCCAATGCAATATGGAAGGTCAGTCACTCCTACACTGTCTGGGCCTGGGCAGGAAATATGATTAATAAGCTGCTGTCAGCCACCTCTGCAGAGTATATGCTGCAGGTTGTTCATTTAGGCTCTAAAACAGAGTTGAGAGTCTGTACAAATGTAAAATAATTTAAGCCTTGCTGGATTGAAAATGGCACATTGCGTGGGACAACACCTGTCAACCCCACTGTGTGGGGAAGCCACCAATGACCTGAGCAACCAGTGACTTCCTAACAGCAGTTACTGCTCATTTTATGAGTGGTGTATTTTCAGGTAGGCAAAAGCCTTTCTGTTCAGTTTGCCAGTCAGAGTAGGGGAGCACATTAAGAAAGTGACCTTGAGGTCTTCTGGGAACTGGTGTAACTACAGGGCCAGCTATAATGATGAAAAGGACATCTGTCAATATTCAGCTTTTTGATGACTAGACAAATTGTCATTTCAGGAGGAGCTCAACACTGCAGTTAGAGGACAGCACTCTAGAAAAAGTAGGGTTTTTTCCTAACTCTGCTACCTTCAGATATATCTGCAGTGTCAGGAAGGACAATATTACTAGAGTACCAGTAGAGGCTATGTTTAACACGTTTAAGGTGTTAACACCTATGCCCCTATGTGCTACAGGCAACATCCCAGCCACCTGATCACACCTGCACCTTCTCTTCAAACCCTCACATCCTGCTGTCTACCAGATTATACGAAAAAAACACTAAAAAGAGGTCTTTTTTCTGTAGTATCCATGAAAGGACTCTCAGAGATCTCAGCTAGGTCACTGGCTTTAGTATTTGGAAAATACACCCAAGGGCTGGCAGAAATCACGGCCGCATTGCCTTTGCAGTTGGCTCATCACTACGCTTGTTGCCAACAAAAACTATCAGGACAAGTCAACAGTTCGTATCAGGCAGCAGAGTCCACTTCGTGCTGACTGGAAAACAGTCCAGACTTGAGAATAGCCCATGGCAGTGTGGAGCTGAGAGAGCTGACACAAAGCCTCATTTAAAAATAAGTATTAGCAGAGGTCATGTGAAGTGCTGAAATCTTTTTAGAGAGAGATTTCACATACACAAGTTTACCACAGCACACGACTTCTGTGGCTGCTGTGCCTCAGTGCTGCTTTTTTGCTGATTTAATATCTTACTTAGAGCTTTTTAAAATGCAGTCACTGAACCTAGTCCCCATATTATTAACTGTATTTATGCCCACTGCCAAGGGCAGAACCACCCGTGGTCAGGCTTAGTGCTCACGCAGGCACCCTAGAGAGGGAATGCTCTTCTGCAGCAAACCTTCTATTCATTCAATCAAAAATACACACTTCAACAAAAAACAACATGTGTCCCCAGCAACAGAATTTCCTTTTGGAAAGGTTTTCCAAAACAATTTTCAAGACAGCAAAACAGAGACAGAGAGGTATCAGCAACCCAATTTAGGAGATTTCCAGAGGATGCTGGCGACAGACTCCACTGATGGGACGACAACCCTCCCTCTTCACTGGACCTGTCCTGCTTGGATACACATTTATATACACAGGCGGTTGGAGAGCAAGCCTCTGCATTTGCTGGGGATGAAAGACAGCCACATTCAACACCCAGTTCTGAATCAGGCAAAGCAGAACAAAGCTGAATATTCTCTACTTAAGACAGCACATCAGTGGATTTAATCCAAAGCTTAGCAAAATCATAGGGAAAATTATTAGCCTCACATCACTGCCAGCTGCTGGGAGAAATGAGCAGTCTCTGTCAGTCTTTCTTCACTAACTTGAATAGTTGGGAGGAAGTAAAAATAGAGGAGAAAAAAAATCTATAAAAATAATATTCACAGGATGGACTTAGTAGTTTAGATTCAATCCAAGAGCACAGTATTGTGTGTATTATTTTGACACCACTTCATTGCATATTGCTCCAGCAGGGAGAAAATGAGATGGTTTTATCAAGACAAGAATAATCTCCTCCTTTACTTGGAGAGCAAACCTGCCATCCTCTGCTCTGTGATTTCACCTTGCAGTCTTGGCTCTCCTACCAGCTAGAAGGCCTATCACCCCAGCAGGGTGTTGGGTCCCTGAAAATAAGGTCAGAAAAGTTCGCTCAGTATGATTTCACAGAAAAAAAAATCTTCCATTTTATTTGGCAATGTGGTCAACTTCGTATTTTTCTTCTGGTGAGACAAACACGAAGGTCAGTCCCATATAATAGCCACTTGCCAGTCAGTCCTGAAAATCAGTGCATTTTTAACAACTGAATACTGAAAAGAAGGGGCACATCATTGCATGCCTCCAAAGCAGAACATGCCCTTCAAAGTATGGGAACCGGCTGCTGGCTAATTATTAAAATAAGAGTAACTTGAGTTAAACATTGCTTCAGCCTCACACAGCCTAGTTTGCTATGAAACCACTGTGCAGTGGGCCCTGTGGCTAAAGGCTCACGTCCCTGTCCTCTGTAGGATGAGATCGGACCCTCACTCCCAAAAACATTGCAGAATAGGAAGCTATCTAATGTGTGGCTTTTAGGGAAGGTAAAGAACAGTGTTCTGCCAACGATCTTCACTACTGTATTTTTTTTTACATTTTTCCACTATAAAACAAAGGAGTCCTGCCCATAAATAATACCAGCAGGACTTTATCTCAAATTTAAAATTATCTGCTTCTGTAACACTATTTTCAGATGTATCTTTTTCTTTTTATTGGCATGTGACTATATTTCCTTATTAGCTTTCACATTTTCCGTCCTGCTTTTAACTTCTACTTAGTATAAATTGGTTTGTGTGCCACTGTGCTCTATCCCCCAGTTATGAAGAAGCATGAATGGTAAAGAAAGGCAAGTCTGTCACAAGCATACTGGTAATACAGACCTGGCCACCTTTTCAGAGAAACTAAATCTTTTTACATTACAGAGGTCCAACGCAAAGCTATACATTACAGAGGTATGATACACAAATTGTTTGGGAAAAAAAACACAAAACAACCTGAAGCCCAGCAGCAGAGTAGATTAGAAGCATGTGCAAGTAATACAAAAGGGAATTTATCCCAGAACACCTTCTGCCCTAGTACTGCTGCCTTTGAGCTCCCCTCCTCCCCCCACACTTCTATAATCCTGTTTCTGCTCACTCCAACAGCCTGCTCCTGTATTCCAGCAGTTCCCTGGCCCTGCCTTTCATTTTGCCTGGACTGCCCAACAACACAGGTTATCCGAGGACTTACGGTCAAGTCCTGGTGCTAGGAAACGTGGAAATACCACAATGAGTTCTGCAAATCAATAAAGCACATATGTAAAGGTCTTCAGTGGCAGGCTGCCCGAGCAGCACCTGACTTTCATACAAAAGGACATCGCTCTTCTACAGAGATTAACTGAGCATCGCTGTACAAATACAAGGGTCATCGGCCCCGCCGGCCTCAAGAGGCTGGTGGAAATCCCTCGGTGCACAAGCTCCAGTTGCAGCGCTCTAGCCTCTCCCTGCTGTTCCCACACAGCAGCTGTGGGCTGGCCTTCAGCATACATGGGCTCTGTTTTAGGTATCCTGAACCTAGAAGCAGGGTTAAAAGGGGGGAGAGGGGGTAAAATATTTTTCTGAAAATTGGCTATTTCTCTACATCTCAAAATGTCCAAAGCAAGCACCCCAAACTCTTGTTTTCCATTATCCATAGAAAGCTCTCTTGCTGAAATATTACAGAACTGTTTGCTTCAGGTTAACAAGACACAGATGCTCAATGCAGCCTGAAGTTAACACTGTTCTCTGTAAACCCAATGCCCAAACTGAAATATCCTGAGCGACAGGAGTTGTACCAAAGCAAGGAGTTGCAGATCAACTCCTGCTCGCCTGGCAGAGTCCAGCTCCAACTAAGGAGGAAAGAGAGCTTTGCCATCCAGGTTGCCCCTTCCTGCCAGCCACCTTGCAGGCATCCAAGGTGCTCCCAAACAGCTGGTGCCCAGCACACCATTTTGAGGCAAACCAACCCACATACAACAGCCTCAAGGCCAGCGGGTGAGAAGCTGACCCATGAGCATGATGGACATGAGTGCCATGCGGGCTCACTGCGTGACCAGTCCCCACGCTGTCCCAACCTCTTCCCAGCAGTGAGGTCAGATCCTGGCATCTGTCTGGCTGCAGCCAGAATAACTGACAGTTGTGGAACAGTAGGTGTAAAAACCTATGTTGAGAAAAAAGTGCTAAGATACACAATGGCATAATGCTAAAAGTTTAGTGGGGTGACTGGTATGTTTGTGGTGACACCTTACTATTTGTGGCTTATAATAAAAAGCATCTTAAACTTTATGTTTGTCCTTTCAGGTTTTATGAAAAACTCAACAGACTCATGTCTACAGGGAGATAAACTGGAATGAAGACTCACAACAACCTCAGAGATATATATAATAAGGTTCGGTAAACAATTTAACAGGCCATGACTGTAAAGCAAGCCTCTGATGACCACTTACCATAACCTAATACTCTCTATTTAACCTTCCGAAGCTTATGCTCAGCGCAAAACAGAAACAAAATGTACTGTTTGCCCCAAGCAAAAGGATGAAGTCATAAAAGCTTTATTCAGCATGCAACAAGACTCTTTATTAGCTTTGATAGCCTTCTTTTCTTGTTTGTTTTTACCTGCCATTCGCTGTGTGTTTGCTTGTATTTCACTAACCTCCAATCTGCAGACATGAAGTGCGTGCTCAGTTCTGCAAGCTAAGTGGTAGTTCATAGAAAACGCTTTCAGACCAGTTTTATTCTGTTTATACTATAAAGATACCATTGAGCATGTGCAATCAATTTTGAGCATATACTGCTGTAATTTAGACAGATAATAACACTGTGGTGTTTGGGGATCCTGATCTTGCAGCCCTCACTCTGACAGGCATTTTTTACATCACAAACTCTAAAGGATCACTCCGGGGAAGACAGTGTTTACCCCATCAAAGGCCATTAAGAACCATCCTTCTATAGGGGACTATGACCCATGTCACTGCTCCATGCAAGTGCTTGGCTTCCAGGGCACTGCGAACACCTCAGGCGCAGCAACAAAATGGCACTTGAGAAATCCCAGACCGTTAATTGTTATCTCTTTTCAGCATTCTGATAAGCAGTGATGCATCTGACGTGCCTGTACAACAGCCCAGCGTGTACTTAACCATTTTGACAACTGAAAATGTTTGACGGGAGCACAAGTGAAAATCAGAGAAACTCTCCCTGAGATCCAGGCAAGAAGAAAAAAAAAAAAAAAAAAAAAAAATCTGTTGTTCAATTCATTAATCCACAAATTTTAATTGAGGGTTTTATTTGTGTATTTAGGGAATCTGTTCAAACAGAGGAATAAACAGAAGAAAGGAAAAAGCATTCAATCAATTATCTGTTATCATTACTCCATCAGGATTCAGAGGGGGATAAAGCCTGGTTTCCTGCAGTTAAACAGACAATGCAGTTGGGCTGCCAGCTGGTCTCAAATTCTGACTGTGCTGCATAAAATGATACAGAGGGTAATGAACAGACAGGACAGGAGGTATTGCCAGCCCACAGCATCCTTAGGGCGTAAGGTTAGAAAACATGGAAATATCCAATTTAAGGACACCATGAAGGTCCTAGACAAAAGCATAAAACTCCAGGATAATTTAACTTTTCCTGGCAAAAGTCCTTTCAGATCTCTGAGCACAATCGTGCAGCCAGAGACCAGCAGTATGCTCTGAGCTACCAACCGTTACCTGGTTTACTGGCATCATTCTCTATGGGAAAACTGTGGGCACTTAGTGCTGCTCCCTGCCTTGTGCCAGCCCTGCATCCCCACAGGAGCAAGGCCAAGGCAGAGCAGGAGGCAGTCTGCAAAAAAAACTCTCAGCCTCCTCCTGCACCCTTCCACGACCAGACATTTCAGCATCACTTTGGCATCACAGCTGCAAGCTTCATTAGCCATCTCATCAGTATATCACCACGGTTGCGTGAAAGCTGCCTTTCCCTCTGGACCTGCTTCCAGGAGGAGGAGAAAAACCTCACAGTATTTACTGAAGTAGAAAGGACCAGCTCGCCAGCACTTCAATTACATTTATTTTGTTATGCGCCATATATTATTTTGGCTGATGGTTAAAGAAAGGAATTTCTTACACTGCTAGGTAGAGGACTGGATAACGGGATTTTAGACTTAGTTTTAGGTCATGACCTTTTAATTGTATTGCTGTCAAAACCATATCTGAGCCATGCCTTCAGCTGCTCTAACTGAATGCAGCGAAGGGCAATCATTTGCAGTATTTACACCCCAGAGATACATAACTTTCATTTGGCTAAGGCCAGCCAGATTCAGTCATATCTGAGCTCAGAAGTTTGTGGAAATGGGCTGGAAACTAGAGACCAGCCCTGCTCACATGATTTCATATCTTTCCCTATATCACTTACCATTACGTTGGAAACAATGTAAGGAGGTGGTTTTTCCCTTAGTGGACATTCACTTGACTGAATAAAAATGATTTTAATTATGTCTTCTTCTAGACCTTTAAAGAGCAACTTCCCCATTTTCAGAGTTTCAGATATTTTAAAAAACAAAAAGAAGTTTTAGACCATCTCAGAGAAACACTGTTTGGAGAGCTTCCCCCTGTTACTCCACATTAATCCTAACACCTCCTGCTCAGCTTAGGCATACCTTCCTGAAAAGAAGATCTGAAGATACTATAAAGAAGCGGAAACTACTTAAAGTTGACATTTTACCTACCTCCAACAATTTTCAACTTTTAAAAAATACCATTTTCTGTTCATTTATGTGCCTTTTAATGACTTCTTCCTGTGTTTTCCTGGAAGTTCTGGCCCTTCACATGAGGGATAACCATGATGCTGCAATTCTTCTGGATTTCTAAACTTAGCTCTTGTTAGTGTGATGTTTCTCCTGGATGCAGTTATGGCAACTGGATCTGCTAGTAATGGACAAATAAGTAGTGGTCTTGATCTAGCTCTTAATATATACAAAAGTAGTGCTAAAAAATACCCCTTCTGATATGTGCCCAGGACTCCTGTCATTTAACTGTTACAACCATCAAACTCATACCCTGCAGTAAGGCTATGAGACAGCAAGCCGATTGACTTAAAAACTCAGTTGCTCCCTGTATCACTTCCAAATGCTTGGGATAAAGATGGGCTCGGAAACACCGCCTGCCTTCACAGCACATCCCAGCAAGGCTGATGGTGAGCAAGTCTCAGAGGCAGGAGGCCCTTGGGGCCACCCCCCAGTTTGCACCGGGCAAGAGGAGTCCTCATCACCTCCGTCAGCGCCAGCCGAGCCTGCGCGGTGACGGCTGCAGCGTCTGACTCCGCAAGGACAGCACAGCTGATGGCTACCTGTTCCCTACGGCAGCTTCTTGGGGGAGACGGCAGGTCTTTGGGAAGGGTCTGAACAAAACCTCTTGCAGCCGTAGTAGAGCAAGTCCAGGTACCCAAACTCCCACTTGACACCCTGGCTACCAGTGCCACCCTCTGAATTCCAGCTGTTTACCATCCTTTTCTGCCTGAAATCCCTGCTGAGTGGCACTATGTGATTTTAAGCAGCTGCCTAACTCCCATCCAGGCTGTGCAGGGAGTGCAGGCTGATGCCCTTATGTTTACCCTCACGCACTGGCCACACGAACACAGAGACGAGCTCTACCAGCCCACGTTAACTCCAAGCCCATTATTTATCAACTGGTTTATAAAGTGCTCTGAAACAGGAAAGGCCCTGTATAAACATAATTGTGAATTATTGCCAGCATCCGTTGAAATGACAAACCAGCAACCATGTTCTCCCAGTCCCAGCAGCTGTACCGCCACCATTTGCCATCTGTTACTACTCTAAAATAAAATCTGTGAACTTGGGCTTAATAGATGTAATAATGCTCTTTTGCTATTGGTGCTGGTCAAAGTGTGTTTCTGGCCTGGAAAGGAGCTATGTGCAAGCAACCGATTCCTAGGCAGCTGTCAGGCAGAGCATATAGTCAGATCTGAAGACACAGCTGATTTTAGTGATAAAAATCATGTCTGACTGCCCCGGTGAGCCCTGTCAAACCAACACAGCTGAGCCCAGGAGCTGGCTCCTGCTCCTCCTTGTGCCTCCCCAGCAGGGTTTGTCGACTAAACCTTACTGACAGCACCAGTCACCACCCTCATGGACCTCCACTGCAAGGAGCAGACATTATCCTGCCACAGCTAACAGCTTGTTTTGGCCTCCCAGCCTTGCAATCCCAGGGATGAGTCTCTCTCTAGTCCCAGCTCTTTCTGGTTAGTTGGTGGGGATCGGAGGCAATTTTTTTCCTTGTAACTCTTTTGAGTTGTATATGGAAATGATGAAGCTATTAAAAAAAAAAAAATCGCCACACAAAAATATTTCCATCAGTGAAGGACATTTATCCTTTAACTCACTCTGGACCAAATCTTGTCCAAGTCTGCTACAGGCAACACCTTTTCAGATTGTGGCTGGTCTGTGGTTAAGCCTTAGGACAGACCGAAGAAGTTGTGTGAGGTGAGGACTCTCCGAGGCAAAGTGGTGGAGTCTCAAAGCAGCCAGCTTTCCTGCGAAGATGCTTTTTATAAGGGTTCTTTGGGCACACATATAGGTTCACTTTTGGGCTGCATTAGATGCTGTAATACCAAATTCAGATGCCCTGTTCAAGATACACCTTAATATCCTTTTTAAAGATTCAGACTTGAAGCAAAGTAGTATTTTACAGTACCTAACCTCAGGGGAGAGCAAGGTGAGCTTAGACCATAGTCAGTCTGGACACAGACCAGCACAACACAAAATGCTGCCCCAAATCCAGCCTCACTTTCTAGTGGAGGCTTAGGACAGACCTCCAACACATACTGATCCTGACATCAGTACCTCCTCTAGCACCCTGTCCAACAAGAACGAGACTAACATAAAAAAAAAGTCAGTTGCCATATAAAGATAGAGGCCATTTTTAGACAAAAAAAGTAATCAACATATGAAATAACTAAGCCTAAATCAGTAATCAGAGGAACAGTAATAGAAGAGTTAACAGAACAGAGTGATGCTGAGTACACACGCTAAGACAGAGCCACTGTGCTCTGAGCATCCTCAGCTCAGGGATGCTGTGATGGGCTTGTGTGCCCCGAGGAAGCTTATCCACTTTTCCCACTCTGGGTTGGTCTAAGGAGGGCTGTTTCCCTTCCCAGCAAATCTTGCCTCCTCAGGAAGTTCATGAATTCCTGTTCTCCACTGCCAAGACAGATTAGTCTGTGCCATACAGACTATTTAGCTGAAATTCCTTTCTTCTCATCTGTTTTGGAGAGGGTAAAGAATTGCCATTCCTTGAACCAGAATCTGATCTCACATAGGTAGGGCAAACCTGAAACAAACCCAGTGCAAGTGGGCTTGTCGATCTGCTACCTCCGCAAGCTGTCTTGAAAAGCATGAAATTGAAGTTGTACCAGCCTGCACTTTTCTTACAGTATTACAGCGCAAATCTTCGGTTTATTAGTAAAGAGAAACTGTCCTGCGAGCAGGTGTCAAAGTCCAAAGAGAGGGGAACACAGGGCTATAAGGAAGAGAGCCATCATGCAGGGAGCTGCAGGATGCAGAACTTGCAGGGGGGAAGCAGACTTGCTCACAGGCAAATGAACACTGCAGTCTGCCGTAACAGAGCTGCATTTAATTTGCCTTAGCTGTTAAATCTGTCCTCGCTGTAATTACACAGCATCCTCCTCCTCTTGCTATAAACAACGTGTTGAGTAAACATGCTGAAAACATGGCTGGCGGGAGATGGAGGGAAAGCAGGCCTGTTTCTCTCCATCTTTACTCTCCCCTTGGTGCTCTTAGATATTCTCTGGGCTTAAACCTACTTGGGGCTTCCTGTCTGACGCACCAAGTTTGTACCCTGACGCCCCACGATCTGATCAGTCGAAGGCTGGATGCCTTCCTAATCTGAAGCTGGCCTTCCAAAGACCCTCCTCCATCTGGGCTTGGGGTGAGGAATTCACCAGCCAAGCAAAGACCTCACCGACGACGACTCGTGGGCAGGGGCTAGCACACCCTGCTGTCAGTGGAGAAGGGCTGAGCACATACCAGTTTTCTCTTAAATAGCCTTTTCGCCAATCACTGCAACAAACCAGCTCCTTTCTGCTCATCTTTTTAGCACTGAAAAGAGAGGGTCTGCTAGTCAAGTACTGAACTGAATAGAGGTTACCTAAATGAAGGCTCAGGTGTTAAAGTGGTAGCAGGATGATAATCAGGGTAGGATCTTTATTCTGCTTCTGCACAGCAGTTGCCACTAGTTAGGAAAAAGAAACATAATTGGGATCCCATTTATCTCCAAGGTGATCACCTCATTGTAGGCTACAGCATGGTCCTGGCATGCCTCACAGTGCTGCACTATAACTGATTGGCTTTTCTTCTGATGACCTTCATACACTTTTTCCAAATATTTTGTGGCCAAAGTTATAAAAGCAAGTTATAAAAGAAAACCCATGGGGTAGATTTAGTCCACTCCACGGACATTCCTTCCAGCCCACCCCTTTCTCTCCAGTGGCCTCACACTGGACCTGACGATGAAGCAGGTACTGCCACAATACACATGTGCAGTGAGGATGAGGCTGGAAGAGAAATGGTGCCATGAGAGACAGAAAAGCAGCATATCTGGGGGAAGCTACTTACATTCCTGTGCTTAGTCAGCACAGTCCTCCAAACCCAGCATCCAGCCCCATGGCAAGGGAAGAGGTTGAGCTACCTGAATTACTGTTCATCCAGCCTTCACAACCTGCTAGGAAGAAGAGTAATATTCCATACATTACAGACGGGGAAAGAAAGAGACCCAAGGTTCGATGGCTTCATCAAGATTATGTGACCTGTAACTGAAAATCTATTCTGGACCACCTGGTTCATTCACAACTATTTACTAATCCCATTGGAAATTGAGAGTTTCTTTCACCTGGGAACGCTTCAGGGACTCTGATACAACTGCATCGGCAAAAGTCCAATGCAAACAGTTAAAGTTGATTCAATAAGAATAATAATGATACTGGAAAAAATTACCTCAAAAAAACAATACATGCCCTAAAGGACCTTTTCCATTTTCCCAGAAATGAGTCCAAAAACAGTGCTTCCCAGAACATCAGCAAAAGCTTCACTCCAGATATTCCACAGGGTTTACAGGACTCATGTCAAGGCTGAGTACAGGATGGGCAACAAGAAACGATGGACGATATGAGAAACTTGGACTAGGGAGTCCCAAATGTAATGCTGGAAGGCATCTGCTTCTGTTTTTTTCCTAATGACTTATGAAACTTAATCATCTTTGAGGTGCAATGGGTGGGTATATTAAAAGAGACAAGACATTTTTGCAGTAAAGTCCACAGTAAACATGTTCCGACACGAGCCCATGAGAACGAATGGTTCAAATGGGTGTGCTCTAACACTGATCTCAAGAGGGAGTTTAACGGTGGCTAATATCCAACTGGCTTGAAGGAGAATAAGATTTCATGGGACTGATACCTAAATTACTGGAGGAACCTCTTGAAGTAAGTAGGCATACTTGTAGACAGCAATACACACATTAAAAGGGAGATCTTGCACTTGCGGGTCATAAGTGACAATGCTGGCAGACACTTCTGCCATTGACAGCTTCCAGTACAAGAGCATCGCTGGATTCTACTCTTACACAATGTTTTGCCCTCAGCAAAAAAACACAAGAAAGAATAAAAGATGCTGAAAAAAAGGCCATCCACATAAGCCAAAGAAACTCCGAGGTACCTAGTTCAATTGCCTAATCCTGAAACACCCCCGAGTCCTACTTTCTCACCTGTAGCGATAAGGGCAGGCCTACTTTTAGAGTTGTATAATCACCATCAAGTGATGGTGCTTTTCGTGTTCCCTGAAACTTTTACCCCCCTTTCCCTTTTTATCTCTATTGAACTTTTCTTAGCAAGAAATAAATCACAGAGGTTTCTTCCCTCTGAAACTACTTAACACCCATACCAGGATACTTCAAAGTGGTAACATGTAACTAGAGCTTCATGACTCCCATTCCCAGCCAGGGAGGCTTAGCAAGGGCTGCATGCAACCCTTTAAATGCTAACCCCGAGTGGACATTTTAAGCCAGTTGGTGGTTGGTAAGGGAGACTCTGCTCCCCCCTCAGTGTTCCTATGGCCAAGGGCATGACTATGAAATCCATCAGCGACAACAGGGCTGGAAGGGACCCTGGGAGGTCAGTTGACCATCCCCCTCAGGCACAGCATCTCCTAAAAATTACTGACAAGAAGAAGCATTTCTAGATCGACATTGTCCTTAGTCAAATCCAAGCTGCCTTCCACCCTGCTTGCTAAAAACCAAGGTTTTAGGCATGTGCTGGTTGAGCAAGCTCAGAAACAAAGGAATAACTCAACAGCACTTTTAAGTCAGCATGACCTCCCCCCAGGCAGGGGCAAAATAGAGGAAGAGCTACAGCTTTTCACACTACCTTTTGCTACTGAAGTGCTGGAATTTCTACCAATCTTAGAGGACACCCTTTCATTTGCCATCCTCTCCAAAGACAAGAGAAATGGTCAAGATTCCTAAATTTCTAGAAGAAAAACCTCACTCACTCTATGAAATTTCTGAAAAGGCCTCTTCTCCACTCCTAGGCTTTCTTTATCTAACAGGAGCATTTTTTAAAGAGCTGCCATTCATTAAACATAAGATATTACTTCCTGCCTCCCAGTCTGTTCAGAACCATTTGTGACCCTCCATTTCCTCTCCTTAGTAGGATTCACTGATATTTTTCATTTAATTGCTGAAATCCCATGTTGTTATCTGTCCCTAATGAAGTATTTTTGTTTATCAACAAATTCCAAAGTAACAGAAGATTTAAAAATGAAATGAAGCATGCGCTTAATACAGAGTCTGGTAGTGAGAAGTCCTGGTGTCCAAATGCAAACACCAATGTCATACATTCATCGTGGAATCTTAAGTGTATTTGCAATATCACGTATCATTAAAAATACCTTCCTGAAAGGGGGTTGATTTGACAGGGTTAGAAAGGACGAGAATTTCTAGTCCTCAGCAGGAGCGTAACACAGGCGGATCGAGGTAGGCGACAAAAACTCACAGCATGTTGCCCACCTCCTTCTTCATAGGGAGCCCCAAAGGCAAGCTGTTAGAAACACAGACAGGACAGGGAGATCTAAGGCGAGCTTAGCGTGCACTACAAAAAGCTTTGCAGAAATTCTGTCAAAAGATTTGCTTGGCGCATTGCCGGAGATGGATGAGAGCTTTGCACATTAACGAGAAATTGAGTGGAGTCCAGCAAATGCTCTCTGCTTTCTGAGCAGAGCTGGCGGCACGGCATGATACGGTGTACATTTCCCTGTCAGGCACGTGAACGCATCAACATTGGCTGTACATTCATTTAGGGAGCTCAAGAAACACCTCTGAGAGCAAGGAGGTAATCTTCAATCCAGCAGGACCGCCCTTGCACGACCACGTGAAGTTTTTAACAGTCAAACAGCTCAGTCAAGTATCTGTATATATTCTAAGGAATCCAGGGAGTTATTCGTAATGTCGGAGCTAGAAGGAACCAGGATTTGCAGCTTCAGTAACAGAGTTACACAAAATCACAGAGACCAGCTCTCGCAGCACACTCTCCAGTCTGAGGCACCCAAGAACCTCCCCAGGGACACGCCGTGCCCAGGCTATCACACCACCCAGCGCTGACCGCCACATCTCCCCAGCTCCAGGGTGGGGAAGATGCACCCCAGGGAGCATGGGCCCACCTCCGCTAACTCAGCAGATGTACCAGCCTTCACTTGGGAGCACAGTGGGGAAACACACAGCGTTGACTGCACCACCATGAAACGCAGACCCAGCGCGATTGCCAGGAGCCAGCATCCCAGCACCAGGAGTGCAGGGCATGGAGTTCAACTGCTAATTAGGACAAGGCAGTAGCAAAGGGCAGAACAGGGGAAGAGGCCGGCTTTGCTTCCTGCGGCAGTTCAAAGTCTTTCCCAAATTCAGCTACATAACACATCCTTCAAAAGGAGAGCGATGGCTTCTTCTACGTTAGCAACAAAGCAGAAACTCTCATGCCAGCACCACCTTCTGATAGTAACCGTCTTTCTATCATTTATTCAGGAATAAAACTCTAACAAGGCAGATTTATATCAAATGACAAATAACAGCTGTGGGGAAAAGAAAAAAGTGTCGTCCTTCATTAGAACTCTGTAAGACTCTGACAGCCAGAAACACACTGCCAAAGTGGCAAATTCAGCCGAAAAGACAAGACAGAACTCACAGCAGCTGTTAAACCAAATGGGAACTTGTTAAAATTAAGGGCCATTTTCCCTCTTTCATATTTAGTCTCAAAACACCATGTAAAGAAATTCAACCTCTTATAAAGTCAGGCTGAATCATTAACACAGAAGTGACACAAGACTCTTGCAAAGATTTCAGATTAAAAGGTAACTGTTAATACCCAAGCGGTTCCTAAAACCCTATGAATATGTTAATCTGGCATCAGCTGGAACCCTCCAATATTAAAGCAATAAATCTTAGCAGACTGAATTTTACTGTTACTCACTTGGTGTTACAATAGTCCTTAAAAATATGCAAGCATTCAACATGAAGGATGCTGGTGGGTCTGTAGCATCAATACCAATGCTGTCCTGGACCAGACCACATGTTTCCTTCTTCCCAGATAGGTCAAGGCCATACCTGTCCCCGAGTATCAGCACTCCCAAATCCTCTACACCACCAGGCACTGGTTTCACCCATGAAGGCTGCTGGAATTGCCAGGAGGGAACAGGAGTGCACGAGGCTTGCAAAAGTCACACCTGAATTTGATTTTGTAGAGGTACCACAGCAGCCACCGAAAAACGCTCGGGACTGAAAAGCATCCTGCAAGCCAAGCTATACATTTTGCCTGAAGGGTGATGATTTCCAGAGGGGATGGGATGATTCTGCTTCAATCAGGCCCAAAATAAACATTGAGAACCCAAATAAATTAAGTATGTAACCAGCCAGCTAGCCCCAGATTATCCCACAGTGTGAGGGTGCAGTGCTGACAGGTTTTGTTCTGTGTTTCTTTAGAGGGCAGGAGATGATCGCACTGTGTAATTCTGCATTTAATTAGTCAGAGCTAGTCTCATATTGGAGGACCGACTGTAAAGACAAACAAGAGACCCATTCTTATTTTGAGCAAGGACTTTCCCAGTTAATTGTCTTGTAGCCTTGAGCAAACCACTGTCCCTGCATGTTTCAGCTTCCTGCTCTGCCAGCAGAAGATCTGCCTTCCTTGCATTCACTGATGTTTAAAAGTACAAGGATGTCATTCAATGGAAGGCAGAATAGAAATAGAAATTAAAATATTTCTGATGTGCTCACCTTTTGGCTCTTGGGCAGTTCTCCCAAACTGAACACTTCACTTTGAACAGCCCTGTGCAGAGCAGCCTCGGGAGCCTGCAATATGCAAGAACAACTGAAAGAAGCAGGATAAAACCAGCAGAAGCACAGCTCGATTTACCTGTCCTGGCATTCCCCTCAAACCCCCAAATCAGCAGGGGGTTAGATGAGAAATGCTGAACCACAGCACATGCAACTGTCAGTTCAGCAGGCAACACTCTTCCCATGCAACTAGATGGAGTTGTTACCCCACCATAATACCAGAAGCACATTTTGCTGCTAGAGGTGCTGTTGGCTGGAGCTGCTGGCCCTGGAAAAGGACAGAGCTAGCTGGGTTAACAAACAGCGCTGAGGATTCATAACAATAGCGGTCTGAATCAGAAGAGCCCTTGACTAACTCCTAACTTGGACTGCTGCATCCAGCAGTTATCCTGCAGCTTCCACTTGACTTGGAAATCTTTCGTGCTCTAAGCTGGATGCAACTGAATACTGTCATGGTCCATTCCCGGACTGTCAACACTTCCACGCTTGCAGCCTGTGTCCGTTTGCAAAGCGGCTGAAGATCTCTTCCAGAGAAACTTCACCAGCTGATTTCTAGGGGATAATTGGAAAGGTCCATTGTAAATCACGCTGCGTAAGAACAAACACACTGTTGTCCTTCTGGCACAGTGTAGAAGCTGCCTATGGCCTCGCAGGTCAGCATCTGAGAAAGCAGTGATGCGGCTCACGGGTCAGCTATGAGTGTTGCTTGTTTAATTTATGCCTGTTTTGGAACAGAGGTGGTCACACACAGCTTGAAGACAATTCCCTCTTTGTAACTGGAGCCCAAAGCCAATTCCTTGTTCCCAGAGAGCATGGCCTCAGGAACTGAGGTCCAGCCTTGGTTTCCCCTTCAGGCTCCTGCTGCTTGCACATCTCCCAGTGGGTCTCACTTGACAAAAAGCTCACACATACCTCTTGGCTTCCCAAAACCAAACACTTGCTCATGTGCCAGGAAAAAGAGCTTTGCCGTTTATGTACAACAGCATGGCTTTGTAACCCTGGCCATAACAATAGCACTATGTAATAGCCAAGAAGACTGAAGCAGCTAAAACTTCAGCAACTGTACAATACGTTGCTATATGACTGCAACATCTACTCAGGAAAGGAACACGTAAAGGACATTGGAGTACTAAGAGCAAAAGCAACGAAATTTTCATTAAAAGAACGAAATGCCCCCTGTGCCTCCTGATACACATGCACAGCACAACGCACTACGGGACCCCATTCCCTGGGCCCAGCGTGGGAACATTTAAGCACGTGTGGCAGAGATTCAAAAGTGATGTGGCTCCGTGAAAGCAATACCTACTGAAGCGTCTGTGAAGAAGCTTTTGCACCAGGAGCAGCTGCTGTACTATGGACCTTGCAGCGTTCTTTGACAGAAACACACCTATTCTCTTTACTCCACTTTATTATTTGGGTTTCTTTATATTCCTGCACAATCCTCAGATGGCCTGGTAATTATGGAAGACAAGGCACTGCAAATCATCGTTATGGTAAATGCTTCAAGTTTCTCAGGCTGCCTGAAAGACAGGCACGGGCTGAAGCATATGCAGAGGCTACTTTGGGATAATGGCAGCATTTACAACAACGTCAGTTTCCCGCAAGGCAATTCCGGTAATCACAGAATCACATAAAACAGGGCTGTTGCCTTCCTCCTTGGGAGACAGGGAAATATCAAGACCAAAGATGCATGCCTTGGAGACTCCAGACAACAACAAGCTGTTCTCATGGGCTCAAGGAGTAAACCATCCCGAACCTCCGAATAACCACCCTGACTGTCCCCCAAAAGGCCCTGTGTTGAGGTAGACATGAAGTTGCTGTTACATCATTACTATATAAACCATAAATTACAAATATTCCCAACACATGAAGATGGCTTTCACAGTAAAAGGACCTACCAACAACAGCTGGACATGAATGCACTCTTCCCTCACAGGTATAAACCCCAGAATATCAGTGCTGCTCATCTCTGTTTTTCACCCTGGTTTCCTGCAGAAATGAAGTGTGTCTGATCACACTGCCTTCCTTTCCCCAGTAATTTTTGTTCCCAAAGGCCAACTTCATTCACATTTTATAGAAGATTGGATGACTCATTTGAAAAAAAAAAAAAGTTTCTACACAATGGAAGCTGGTCCCCAGCAGAACAGAGGTATTGTGAGTGATCACACTTACTAAAAAAGGTATAGGGTGACCTCAAGTTTTCCAGGAAACCAGGTAATTCAGTTGTTACAAAACCACAGACCGGGACTGGTTTCAGTTGAGTTCATACTCACACAAAGCAGAACCAGCCTATGGGAAAACTGGCTTAATTTTGATGCTCAACATTTAGCTCATCTTCTGTACGAATGATGCTAAAGACCAAGAAAATCAGAGGTAACGTCACAATACTGTTGAGAGGTAGGTGCTGGCTTCGAGTCAAACTAATTAATCTTCCATGTCTCAGCCTAGAAGAGGAAAACTGCATATCTCATTGTAAGCAAGGAATTATTAGCAGAAGTTTCCTCTAAACCAAGACTTTTGCCTGAAGCCCTGACTGCTTCAGCAAGACTAACAAAGGCAGGAGTAATAGTTGGCATACATGTTTCTTTGTAGAACTTGCAAAATCCAAGACCAAGAAATTAGCAAAGAATCCACAAAAGACAGACATGTTACAAATATCCCAAAGGTGGAAAAAGTCTCTGTGAGAGGCTAGACTTCTACTGATACCAGAACCTCTGTCCATGAGGCTCCAATCCTCCAATCAGTAGGAAACTAAAATGAAGACAAAGACTGGCAAGACAACTGCAAGCAGGCCCGTCACGGAGACCAGGAACAGGTCTCCTGAAAGGAAGCTCAGAGCTGACGCTGAATAATAATGGACACATATACGTGTGCAATTAAGAGAGGCAACTTCTTCGTTGCAGGCATGTTCTGCAGTAGCCTACGACAATTAGGACTGCATATTCCCAGAAGTGAAGTCCCATGAGTTTTCAAAGAAATGGTACATTCGCAGAAGAAGAAAAAGTTGACGTGAAAAAAATAAAACTAAACTAAATCTGCTTAAGAAGGGAGTAAACCTAGTTTTAAGCAGACCAACCACCACGTAATGCTGCGATACATGTAAAGCAGTGAGATCGGGGGTTACCTAAATTGCCACCCAAGAAAAAACAATCAATCAAACAAACAAAAACAAAAAACAAACAAACAAACAAACAAAAAAAGATGACAAAGAGGCTGAAATGGTGTTCACCAACATAGATAAATTGGTTCACTAATGGATTTGATGCTGACTTAATCTTCTTATTTGGCAGTGTCCCGAAAACCTGCTTTTTTTGCCTTCACTTACCTAAATTAAATTAACCTATTCCAGAAAATTAAGAACAATTTATCAGGCCACTGAAGGCAGACTGCTTGTTGGATCTGGATCTGTGTTATTCCATCCAAGAAACAAGAGAAACTTTGTAATTTAAAAAAAACTGAAAATGGGAGAATTGGCGAAGTGTCGCATCTGGAGTCTCGCTGCTCTTTTCTTGCATGTTTTCTGGCTGCTCGGCACACTCCAGTACACAGGTTGTACAAACAACCTTTTGGTTGGAACAAGAGCATTTGGCTCCTGCTACAACACAATTTGTTCTTCAATACTTCAGAAAATGTAACTTCCAGGGCATCAACCAAGAAGAAAATTCTGAATGTACAAAATGGGAGCAGAATATTTCACTGTGATTTCAAGCTCTTCTACTTTCTCGATAAAGCTGAAGTGGCTTATTTTCCAAGAAAGTTTTACATGGAAACCTTCTTTTCTGAAGATATCAAAAGCACTATTTTATTCTTCCTCATAACACAGAAGAACTGCTTTTTGCAAAATTAATCTAGGAAAAGGATTACTTCACTTTTCACTGACAAGGGTTTCTACTGTAAAACATTACTGGCTTGTGCTCGTCTGAGGACGTGCAGTCCTGCCATTGCCCACTCCCTGGAAGAAAACACATAAATACCTGCATCTAACATTTCAGAATTCTACCGGTTTGAAAGCAAAGAGGGGAAAACCTAAGAGTAAGAACTGAAGGCCATATTTTCTTCCAGTATTAACTGGTCATATTCTGAAATTAAGGCTGAGAAAGCAAATTTGGCTAAAGAATTGGCTGGAGCCAGAATGCTCCATCAAGAAGGAAGCCCTCTCAGGCAGAACTGCAGTTTGGTGCCTCTTTCCTCTCAACCTTTGAGCTCTGCCTGCAGGAAATAGTAGAAATAAGCAGTTATCTGTAACACTTACTACTGATTTTTAACTTCTTCATTCTTGGGAGATGAAGTAGAGCGGGAGGAAACACGTTCAAGAATAACAAGACAACAACATAAGGGTTTTAAGTGAGAAAAAGCCTGAGGAAAACACTACTGCTAGGATGCACTACACACCTACAGCAATACAACTGTCCGAGTGGATTTCCTACTCCCTCACGGTGCTCAGATGTGACTGCAAAGGCTGGCGTCACAGACGAAGGCAATGGGAGCTGAAGAGCAAAGCCTCCCCTCCTACCGTACTGCCTTCCTGCTGCAGAGCCAGCAAGACATTTCCCTCTCCGACATGAGGTTGTGTTCAATGAATAGAGAAAAACCAGGAGAAAGAGCAGGGTGTGCAGGACAATGCTTAGAACTGCTGCGAGTTCATTTTAAATTCAGAAGCCACCCTCAAATTCATTCTGTGATGGACGTGACAGCAGGAGCATGGTGCTCCCACCCTACTGGGACGGCTCCAGCCTGCAGAGCTGGAAGAAGGAAAACGATACCCCCTCCCATTTCTCTCCCCGTTGTTTGCATGCAGGACTGGGCTGAAGGAAGAGCAAAACCAGGAGACAGGTTGTGAGTGAGGAAGGGAATAAAAAAGGAGGGAACGCTGGGGAAGTCGGGGGGTTGAGGCACTGCACAGTCCCTCTAGGGACCCAAAAAGAGCAGCTTGCTTCCCACTGCTGATATTTTCGAGGAACAATGCAAGACACATGTCAGCAGTAGCAGAAGGCTCAGCCCTGCCCCTGTGAACATCAGGGCAAGGCAGAATGACACATCTGCATTTCACATTATCCATTTAAGCCAGGATTCACAGATTTTTTTTTTTCCCCTCAGATTGCAGTGTCATAGGAAGCCAAAGCCAGTTCTCACTGAATCAGTGCGACCTCTGCAAAGAGAAGTAGCAGGTCTTAAAACACAGGCCACTTCGTTTCCCCATAGGCCAAGCTGGAAATTAAAATGCTCTGTTCACAACGCACAGCACTGAGCCAGTGCAGCATGCGAGAGACTGCGTGGGAACAAGCCCTTGAAAACAACCCCAAGTTTGCTGTTTCCTGGAAGTGTCAGGTCCAGCGCCTTTGGGCACACGATGAGAAAGATGTTTTACGCCTTACCTCACCACGGTGCATCCTACGACACGTCTGTGGGTGATGTGTACATATCACACACCCACTAGCTTCAGGCTATGAGAGTACCTTTTTCTTCTCTAAATATTTACCCTCCCTCCCTTACACAATATCTCCTGCAATGTGCAAATGGTTTAAAAAGATGATATCGGGATTTAGTGGGATTATTATCCATGTACAGGTTTTTGTTGTAAAGGAAGGCAAAGCTGGCTCTTCTCTGTGTCATGAACAAAAGTGAAAACATGTTGGGAAGGTAACGGTTCTGCCGATGCTATTTAAAGTCCAGGGAAGGAAAGCTCTACTTCAGTGTGCATCGGTCTTCTGATCACTTACAGATTTCTTTTCATGGATGTGGTCTTGTGTTTACATCAATATTTGCACCTGCTGCAACAGTCACACAAACATTGAGAGGACACATATTCAAAAGCTCCAAAAATGACATGCCTATAATTATGATTAATGTTCATTACAAATCATCCAAGAACTCTTCCAATCCCTAATAAAGGGCAAAATAGAATTCAGAATTTACCAATACTCTGGAGATGTATTTTGGAAACTTGAATGACATAATGTGAATTACCCACATAATATCCAAGACAAAACTAGATATTAGATAAAGTCCAGGTTAGAAGCCACAAATTTCTTCAACTCTGTAGCTCACAGGGTATGCAGTCTTTTAGATAATTACACAGATTTCGACTCTGGCACATGATATCATGTGAATGATTATCTATCTACACTCATTTCCCAGAGATAAACAGTCACAGAGGCCTTAATGGAGGACACCATAGAACCTCATCTGGAAAAAAAAAAAAAAAACCGAAACCAAATAAACATACTTTATCTTCACAAGAGATTGTTGAGGCACTGAAAGGATGTGGAAAATTGGAAATAGCATCCATGCTGAGAGCATAAATGATCCTTCTCTTAAAAAGAACAGAATTGGACTACTGCTTCTCACTAGGAAAAGCAGAAAAACATTTGCAAACATGAGTCCTATTATGAGACCCACAAATCTACATCCCACAGCCTAGGGGTTCATCCCTCCGTGTCCTTACCATTCTTCTCTTCTCATTTCTATCCCACTCCCTCAGTGCTTTCTTCTATTTTTCAGCAAAGGACAAGGAAAAGCAAGTGTGGTGGCACACCTGATACTGCTGTAGGTAAACCCACCCGCTTGGTACTTCTCTTCTCAGTACTGACAAGTCTCAAGGGTAAAACCTCTCTTACACCTTTTTTTGCTACATGGCACATTCCCGACGGGGCTGATCCTGGTGTACTGAAGTGAGCGTGAATGCTCTCACTGCTTCTGTGGCAACAACATCAGGACCATCACCTTAAAAAATGGTTTTGAAAGATGTATTTAACGGGTTTGTAGGTAACATTACAAGTTAAGAAGTTGTTTCTGGTGTTTTTCTATTCTTTAAACTCCACCTCATCCCATCCCAAGGCACGAACTGTCCTGTTTTGAAGTTTTAGGAGGATAAAAAGCATCAAGCACCATAAAAAAAAAAAAAAAAAAAAACCAACAACCACAAAAAAAAAAAAAAAAAAAAAAAAACCAACTGCAGAAAGTACTTGCTCAAAAAGTAGCTTTAAATTCTCCCTCTTGATTGGGAACGTACTTGCATACATCTACAATGGATGAATTCAAATAGTTATTTCTAATATAATAAATAACAGTCTTCCCCAGAAATTACATAGAACACTAAGGCAAGGGGTTGCAATACATGGTGTCTTGGACAAACTGCAGAAAGCTTACATTTTGATTGTTTTTCTTTTGCTTCAGTTCCCCGCATTTTCAGCTCTCTATGTAAATAACGTCTTGGACTTTTTAGTGCCACTAGAAGCAGAAAGCCAGTTTAGAAAGCCAGGTAAATAAGACCAATATTTACCACATTGAATTATTCCGCAGAGGTCTGTTAAGGTAACACTTTCTCATGCCTCATGGAGACCAAAGGGTTGATGAAGGCTTTCAGCATAAGAGCAGCCCCATCAAAGCAGACCTGCGGGTGGTCTGGTCCCCTGCCCCATTGCCAACCGCTGCCAGAAGGAGCTGCCTGACAGAAAAGTTCAAGGAAATACGTATTGGGCACCAGGGAGTTAATGTGCCTTGAGGGAGCGCTCCTCCCTGACACGCAGCCAAGCACACCAGAGTTGTATATAATATTAATAAACCACCAGTTTTTCTAATAAGAGAGTTCATTTTTAAACACTACTACAGTGAATCTGTAAGAAAAATCTTACAAGACAGTTGATGCACAAAGCTTTCACTTAACAAGTTACCTAACTGGAGAAGAAAACGTGCCAGAAAACAATGGCAAAGGCTAAGCAGGGAGGAAAGATGCTGTGCCCGGCACGAGCTGATGCTATAGGAGCCCGCGGTTGAACGTTGGCCAGAAAAGTTTTAGGATGTATTTACAGAAAATGCATGCTTGCAAACCTGACAGATCTTTCCAAGTCTCCTCCAAGATAAGCCTGCATCACTTAAGCCTAACAACTTCCCAGTTAGGTCAGCGATCTCCAAGAAAACCATAATCATGTCGTCTGGGCGAGAGCTGCACCGGGCACGAAGCTCCCACAGGTGACCACCAGCACAACTGGTGGAAGAAGCCACCCATACCTGAAGACGACCTGGTTACCCAAGTGAGACGTACTTCTTGTAAGTAAAGCCTCCACAACTGACGGAATGATTCATTGTACAAGACGTTATACAAGAAAAAAAAAGGTCACCTGGGTGTTGCCTGCCAAATCCCAGCTGGCCGCTGCTCCCACGGGAGAGCTTTGCATCCCTGAGGAACGGCTGCCCACGGGCTGAAGGAGCTGCGGCCCCGCGGGCAGAGCTGGGGGCTGAGCACCCAGAGGCCCAGGTCCTCTTCCCGACTGTGCGGAGCTGTTAGGAACACTTGTTTTCTAAGGCAGTGTTCTCTGTCAAGTAAAGAAAACATTGCTGCACCGAAAGGCAAAATCTTCACGGGAAACATGCTGATATTTGGACAGTTTTCAGTAGCAAATGACTAAATGAATTAGTTTGATAGGTAAACGTGCTTCAGCTTACTTCATCTCAACTCATCTGAATGCAAATATTCGGTTTTACCTTATATGCACATTTACGTGTCATCATGTTTCAGCGGTAAAAAAGTGTTTTGACAAGCTAGAATCAACCTTCTTCAGTCTGCAGGAAATTTTGACTTTTTGTTCCAATTCCAAACACCAAAACCAAAATCTGAATTTGGCAATTCCCCATAGAAGAGAAATTAAAAGTCAAACCCATTCTCTTCCTGAAACAACACACAAGGCCAAATTTGTAATCTTTCTTTGACTTTCCCCATTCAGCAGAGGGGAATAATCCCATACAATGGCACGTCTGATACGATTGCTATGGAGAAATTAGGGCTTACATCTACAGAAGTATAAATCCCGTATTACTAAGGTTTCCTCTGCTGCAAGGGAAAGAAACATTGCCTCCTGGTGATTAAGAATATAATTATTGTTATTAATTCTAAAACACTTTGAATTACATGGTACATTTTCTTTAAATGGGCACTATCATTAGTGCAAGTTGATTTGAACCAATGATTTATTCATGGCTTAATAACCCTGCTTGTTTCATATGCTCAGCACATTTTGCTCAGTATATTGTATTACTGGCTGGTTGCTATAAACAGTCCATTTAAATTTCGACAGAAGCTTTTGGAAAAGTTCTATTTAGAACAGATATGTGAATGAAAACTCTAACTACAATGATCAGTAACCACTGGTTTCTTCTAATTGGGCACAGGACCATTAGTATCTCAAGAAAGTTCAGTTAATCTCTAGTTGAAGTTCACATTCAAACAAAGCTTTCTACTCGGACCAATCCTAATATCCAGTCATTTAAAAATCAAGAGGAAGTCTGCCAGACTGTAATGCTAAATTGTGAAATTTCTACAAATAAATCAGAATCAGGCTTCCCCCATGGTGGTCTTAATAAAATACCTCTAGCCTTGCCTGTAGGTTAACCTGCAGTACCTCCTCCACTTCCTAAAGCAAAAAAGCCTGGCTTTACCAGCTTTGTTGCAAAGCAGGTCTTAAACAAAACTAGCCATGGAAGAAGAGAAAAAAGCCTCACGATTTGTCCAGATACACTTCTAATAAGAAATGATACATTTTTAACCCCTGTGTAATTGCAATGTACTTTTCTTATTGAAACTCCCCCAAAGTTTTGGCTTGAAAGGGTTGGATGCTGAGCAAACCCAGACTACACCATTGATGATGTACACAGCTGTACAACCAGCTCCTCTTGGGTTATTTCATGTTTGAATTTTTGAAGATATACCCATGAATCAAGTCCAGTTGTTTTGTTCTCCACAGTTGCTACAGCACTTCATGCAGGCCACATGCTGCTCCCTCCCCTAGTATTTGCATGTTGCAGTTTCTTAATCGGTCATCATTTTCAGGATGACACTTCTTATTTGGCTCTTTGGAGAAGGAAAGATTCCTGAAAGGAGCATCATAGCCAAGTGTGCCTAAAGTTGGCATGAGTAATACTTGCTCCCTATTATACTCCTTTTATCTACTCAGAGCAGGAGAAGCAGCACTTGTAAGATAAGAGGCATTACCTGATTTACAACCACTCTGCACAACCCTGCAAGACAGGGGGTTGCATCTATGAGTTTACACAAAATGCTACCCTCCGGTTATCTTGCTTTGCTAATTAGATGAGGAATAAGATTGTAGAGGACTGGGCCGCTAGAGTCAACAAGTGCTCAGCTTTCCATAGTCTTTCCTGCTCCTTGTTCGGGGAAGTTTTCTGAATGGCGTGAAAAAATAGAATCTAAATCAAAAGTTGAATTAGATAAATCCATGAGCTAGGATGCTGTATTGGCATCCTATGGATGCAATAGGTTTTTTTTCTTTAACCAGCACATTTCAAGAAAACTTCTGGATACCAGTTAGAATGCAAAAAGCCTGCTGTTCAGCTCCAACGTCTTGGCTGGCTGCGTCTGCCAGCACAAGCCAGCTCTGAAGGCTCATCTCCGCTCTCCCAGAACAACAGCGTAGAAACACGCATCCCTGTTCAGTCCCTTTAGCCTTCAAGGAAGCTGTTCATACAAATCCCTGGGCTGCCAGAGTCACTGACAAAATGATTTGGGTCTTTTTATAGAAGTTGCAGCTTTTGGTAAGATGGAAATCATGGGAGTCCCTCGCGTCGGTGTAGGAGTGCCCAGGCAAAGCAGTACAGGAGCTACGGTACACGGCGCCTGCCGCAGCCTGAGCACGCGGCACCGGCGAAGGGGCAGGGGGAGGACGCAACGCAACGCAAAGTTGCTCCTGTCGTATCTCGCCGGCCACTTAAACCTGCCCGGCTACAGCTCTGCGAAACAGACGTCCCAGAGCCGGACCGCAAACTGGACACACACACCGGATCTTTCCTTTCCACCACTACCAAAAAAGGTTGTGTAGTTCTCAGTTAAAGCTCCACAAGTTTAACTCCGCAAAGACAATTACTAATTTTGCTTAAATACTTGGGAAGCCTTGAACACGAGTTGTGGGTCAGAATTTTTTTTTTTTACCCCCAACAGAAAAGGGGTTGAGTTTGTGTGTGTTTTTTAAATACATGCTACATTCTTGACTTCGAAAAATGGCAAATAAAAATCCATTTTTAACATAAGTGAAAGATAATGAAAGTCATATGATCAATATTAATTAATAAAGTAATTACTAGGTGTCACACTCTTGGTTCCAACTTGGGTTTAATTATAGGGGAGATTATGCATGGAGATGTTCAGAGATTAAGGAAAAGGAAGAAGATTCGCAGAAGAGAGCAAATATTTTCCATGCCATGAAACCCTGCTCATTGGCTTTACACCATTTCCCGGTATGAAACTGTCTTGGCTCAGTCCCAAGGGATTGTCACGGGAAAGGGGAGACTGAGAGGATGGCAGTAGAGGTGACCCCAAAAGACAGCGTCCTCCTCACAAGGCAAACCCAAGCACCCGACTTCATGTCACCCTTTCCTTTTAAAGCCTATCTAAATCCATTCACGTGGACAAAGGGTTCTTTTTCTGCACAATGATTCAGAACGCAGATCTTAAGTTAGAAGGCTCCAAGCCACTTCACAAAATAATTTTGGATTCATCTCGCTCTATTTCTGTCTTTTAGCTGCTTCCATATAGATGTGTTTTGTTGCTCACCTAAACTGTTTTAATGCAGGTCATTTACTAGTCAGAAGGAAGGGAAAAGGACAGAGTAGCTTTTGAAACAGAGGTGCTTGATCTCTTTTAGGTATGATTTTGCAGCACTTTCAAATTCCGTACTGAGATTGCCTTGTCCTGCTTTGAATTTTAGCTGGCTTCTTACTTCTCAAGATAATTCCAACACAATTGTAGGCAGACACTGTTAATCACTGAAGTAATGAATACAGCATGATTTTGAGGAAGACAGAGAAATACAAGAGGCACGAGGAACAGATCTGATGCATTAGCAGACATGTACATTCTGAATTCATAGAGTTAATATATCTAAACAGCCCACAAATTGTTTGAAAACTTAGGTGTTACTGGAATAATGAATTATAAAACACTTGATAGAGAATGCAGAATTGTGTTCTCTGTGGTAGAGTTTGAGAGTTTCTGAATGTCAGTAGCTTTCCACAGCTTGGAAAAGCACTTAAAAGCAAAAATAATTTTAAATGGGGGGAGAAGGAATGAGGTGGAGAAACTAATACAATGTGAGGTGAGACTATAGCTGCACAGGCAGCTGATCTATAGGTCTCACATCCTACCACCAGCAGTACTCAAGGGGAAGAAGCATTATCCCTGATGCATCTGTTAAAATGCAAACTAGGCATTTCTGACAGAAATAAAGTAAACCTGGCGAGGGGATGGACACAAACACGCCTTAGCTTCTTCCAGGTACTACAGCTCTAAATCTCCTTGTCTTGGACAGAGAAAGCAGCACATAGTGGGTCTGAAATGCATTTGTCCAGCAGCAGTCCCCTGGAAAGGACGCTCCTGTTACAGTCCACAGCTCATCACCCTGCCAAAGAAATCACATCTTCTGACTTACTTTCCTAAGTGCAAAGGATAAGAATAAAAGTTGCCAGGCCCAGGTTGGTGACAGGGTTATCAATAGCATCAGGTTTTATTCCCAGCTGCCCAGAATGCCAGCACAAGAGCTTTCTAACTACTCACACCCTCCACAACAGGAAGCTGAAAACCATTTTTGACAAATACATAGTCACAAAGATCACAGGCAGAGGTATAAGAAAGGGGCTGTATTCAAGCAAAAGCTACTTTCATCTCTTTTGCAACTGAATGACATTTCAGCTTCAGGCTGTCCTTTTAGTAACTTTGCAGGGAACTTCCACTCCAGTCTCCCCGCTGCTATTCCCGTGCCACTTCAAGGCCACTCCAGCAGACGCCGTGCCTGCTTCAAAGTCAGCACCAGTCGGAAGGACAAAAGGTGCCAAATCAGAAGTCTTTTATGCAGTATCTTTTTAGCATGATTGCAAAGTATCTATCTTCCCATTAGGGCAGAGACGTTCAAGTATTTGGAGCTCTAGGATGCCCGGGAAGGAGGGAGTCATTCTCTCTCCTGAATCCACCCTGGTTTCCCCCCTCCCCGCCGCTCTCCTGCCCCCCCCGGAACGCACAGCACGGCAGAAGAGGCAGGCGCTCAATACCCTACCCACGGACATCGCCCGCCTTGCGGGGGGCACCTTTTGCTCCCGAGAGCGACGTGCCAAGCTCCGCAGTCCCCGTCGGTGTGGCGGCTCCGACAGCAGGGCTGTAGGGTGGCCGGCAGCCTCCGGCAGCACGCGTGAGCGGGACCGTCTCCTCTGCGCAAGGCCAGTGCAAATGATACAGCGGGGACGGACGTGTCCTGGGACCAGTGCCCACTCTAACAGCGTTACTATTAGTATTGAAACGCCAACGCTTACGCTCAAGACCCACAGGAAACCATTTGTTCCTCTAATGCAAAGGGGAACACGGTCACGCTCTGCTAGAGGCACCGCGACCAGCGTGCCCCAAACGCAGCTGCAACACCAGTTACTTGTGGCTGCCAATTCAAATCCCACCCCATTACTTTTAAAAGGATTCAGCACACATCAAGAACCCTGCTTTAAGGAAAGTCCCAGAGTTTACAGCAGACCCATCAGAACCAAAAGGACACTGGGTTTCCAAAGACAGAAGTGCAATACAGTGCCAGGAGCCCATCCACACCGGCATCCTCATCCTGCAGTCAGTAACCAAACGCATTTAGATGTCCCAGACACAGCACCTTTCCTCTCCCTTCCTGGTTTCCCCCGTAAAAGAGCAGTTTCAGCAGAATTCGAGAAGCAAGGGTGTGGGGAAGGACATGCACAAAATTAATCCTTTCAGGAACTGGCTTCTCTGTCTCTTCTTCTTTAAAAAAATAAGTGCTTTTCTTGGGTGACATGGTGCAGAATACCCAGTCAGCTTTCTATTTCAAAATGAACTTGTCTTAGATGTCCATAGCTAAGCCAGACAAAGGGCTGCTCAGCAATTCCTCTTCATTGACGTGCTGTATCCTTCTGCTCCAGTTTGGGGGGCATTTTACCATAGCTAAGGACAGCTTGTGGCTAAGGGCTTGGCCCAACAACTCACCAGCTTTGCAGTAAGGACCCTTACAACACCGGGGTATCAGCCAAGTCCTACAGCCATACAGCCACAAGCACGGAACCACAGTGCACAACAACTCTGCAGCACAACCACCCTCCTCTTACACCAAAACTACCTTCATGCTAGCCACCTCTCTGCCAGCTTTTATCTTCTGTGAGTACAAAGCATTAAAACCTCACAAGCGAACCTCACCAGCGAGATACATACACGGGTGCCTGCCCATTAACTGAGTATCCCACCGTAGGGTAATGCATATTAAACCACAGGGCAAAATCTACTCGGGTAGAAGGGTCCATTACAAAGCAGCATCTACCATAAACCAGTGAGAGCAGAGACCTGACACACTCACGCCACCTCTGCGGGACCCAGGGCGGTGGTGGCATGCCCTTCAGCAGCACCCTCACAGGAGAAGCTCCTGCCCACATTATGAACACTAGAGGAGCTGGAAGAGGGGGCTAACAATTTGCCATCTAAGTCACCTCTTCAGAGCAAAATTTTGTTGATTGCTAGGAATTGAAACTCATTTAAAAACAGGGGAGAGGAAAATACAAGGGTTGATTACAAACCAGGACCCCATTCCAGGAAAAAAGTGTCAGTTTGATCATTTGTCTTCATTCCACATGGGAGGAAAAGTGGGTATCTTTCCACATTTGTTGCAAATGGGCAAAAGAATCACTTTCAAAGGTAAGAAAAAACTGTGAAAGACTGGTTCATCAAAGCAATGGGAATGGTCCAGCAGCAGCAACTGGTTTCGTAAAGCTAACAATCAATCAGAAGAAATCCAGCCTCTCCTGGGGAAAATTTGTCTCAAAAAAAGAAATAACAAAAGAGAGAACTGCAGTCAAAATACCAGTAAGGAAAAACAGATGCTGCCACAGGAAGGCTAAAACAGTCTAGCTCCTTGTAAGCCCTGTTCGTTGCTTGCCCACTGCGCTGTTTCCATATCTGTATAATTTATTCCAAAGCAAATTTATTATTTTAAAGACTCCGCGGAGAAGGCTGCGTGTCTACTAAGGGTCACAATGCTGGTGTTCATCCAGTGGTTATTTCTTGCTCCCACACTAATCCCAAAGGCTTTGTCTAGCCTGGGATTTAGCAAGACTTTTAATTAATGGCTTCCGATGTTACATCTACACTGGGAAGGCTTCTCTCATTTAGCTAATTAGTCTATTGTCCTAATTAGGCAAAGCAAGCCAGTTTTACTCCCTCGTCGCCTTGCACGGGAAACCCCGGGTTTCCCACCTAGGTTTTCCCTCAAGCCAGTTGCCAGCTCCTCTGTCCTGACTTGCCTTTTAGAAGGGCTTAGCTAGGTGGTGGCAGACAGCATCGCCTCGCCTTCCAGTGCTCACCTAGACCAGGCGGGCATGGTTTGTTCACCGCGGCTGTCCTCCCGAAAGCAGAGCCCTCTGAAGTCCCCGCTGAGGTCTCGGGTCATTAAGAATTGGCCGGTCGGCATCTGCGAGGAACAACATGAGCACATTGCCTAAAAAGTTCTCTGTTTTCCTACGAGCATAAAGCTGGCGTATCTCCGAAGGACCAGAAGACCACTGCATACGCCTAGATCTTCGGTCCACTCCCAACCTGGGCGAGGAGTGCCCTGGAAGAGGGCACCGTGCAACAGGCTGGGCTTGTCGATGCCTTAAAAACACAGGGCGCTGCGGGAGGGCACGGCTGGCAGGCGCAGAGGGCACCGCTCTGCGCCCCGGGCACCCAGCGGCCTCGCGGCAAGAAACGCAAGGAGACCGCCGCGGGAGCTGCGGGCTTGCGTCTCGTCTAGAGCAGCAGAGAGCCGCGACTGCTGCCGCTCCTCCCTGCTCCAACCGCGGGCCGCGACAGCTCTCGGCAGGCAGGACTGCCTGTTTGAAGGCGGAGGTTAGCCTGACAGCCTCCCACTAAACAAGTCCTTGCTTCTCCCACCGCACGTGCAAGTCCTCGCACCGCATTTCTGCCTTCCCTACAGAAACTCCCAAGGACTCCAAGGAGAGGCAGCGCTTGCAACCCACACTGCAATATCTGATCGTTTCAGTGCCTGTCAACTACACGTACTCTTAAAGGGTTTTGTCAGCAAGCTTTCTACTTAGTCCAATTAGTTTTGCCTAGTCAGTTTTGATTCACACAAAGACCGTTTAAGACATGAGACCAAAGACAGAAAGGCAGAGCTTGCCGCTGACTTAACACTCACATCTTGGGTATAGCGGAAAAGGTTTCTTTCATTTCTAGTCTTCCCTTGGAAAAGCCAAGATATAATCTCTGACTTGACAACATCTACTTCCACACAAAAGGGACCAGTATACTTTATTCTAGCTTAATTTCTCCCTGCAAAGGAGAGCACTGAAAAGTCCAGAGACGGTGCCAATATTTTTTTGAAAGGCCAGAAAGAAAACAGGCAGAACTAGTGATGGAAAGCAGAGAAGAGCTAACTTTTTAACTCATCTTCATCTTTGCTGCTGCTGTTTATTGAGATGCTGAGACCATACTGGCCATTTGTAAGTAAGCTAATGGTGCAAACCTCAGGAGAGACAGATATATTTTCAGTCAGATATTAACATGTACTGTTAGCGTGAGCACGATCTACCCTCCACCAGGAGTCAGAAGAGTGGAGGTGGGAGGGGAGCATGAGAGGCGACGACGGAGAGTGTGAGAGAAAAGCAGGAATATAAATTTTGCCAACTCCAGACTACTCCAGATGCTACTGGAAGCCTCTTCCAGGGACATTTTACATTGTCATGTCGTGCTTTTAGTCTCTGTACCAGGAACTGGAAAGCGTGCTTACTGTGCTCGAGATAAAGTGAACATACCTTATGCCCATGTCCTAATGGCACCATTGACCAGACTATTCCTGAATTTCAGCTCTGACCTCCTCCCCAACCACACAGAAAAGCCGCAGGCTTGGCCTGGAGGTGCTCTAAGGCTGGGCTACTTCACTTGGCTGGGGGAACAATCGCAGGGGCTGGGGTTTGCTTTTATTTGGGCTGGCTCATGTCAGCTCTGCAGATAAGACCCCAGGCCAGTGTTGAGAGGCCTCCACCACCTTCCCAGCTCCTCCACAACTGAGGCAACTGCCAAAAAGTTCTAGAGCATCTCAAAGTAAAGGATGAGGAGGGAGGACCTTGACATGTAGCGACTGAAGAAGAGTCTCTATAGGTGCAGAGACTGAAGAACAAATTAACCTGGAAAAGGTGTAGTTGTAGAGGAAGGCTACCCATCTGCTCAGCCCTGGCTCTGCTCCCCAAGGCACCTCTCTAGCGATGTCAACACGGAGCTATAACCCAAGAAACTTTGATGAAAAGCCGAAGGTAGTGAATGGTACAATGCACAGCCATTGTCCTCAGACAGCACGGGGCCAAAGCTACCAACACAGGCTATTGTTCTCCCCTTCTATTTAAAAGACCGTTAACTTGCATGAATGTTGGCTTTGGAGTACATGCTTGGCAACCCCAGCAGATAAACAGACAGCATTTCCGTGGAATACCATAAGATTCTGAAAGAAATATGTTTAAGTTATTTTTGCAATATTATTAAATCCAGGAGTGAATATTTTGAATATGGTATAATCCATTTTCCTAGGAACCAGCCAAGAACAACACTAGGTTTTGCTTGGAACCCAACAGCAGCGCGGGGGAAGTGCCACTGCGCTGCCATCCCTGCTTCACTGTTCCCCGTGGGACATGAGTGGGACCCCCGCGGGACCCCTGCATGACCCCCCAACATCCCCAACCCTTCCTGTCTCTGTCAGCGTGCCTTGAAACACAGGTCCCATCACCTGTCCCATCACCTCTTCCCTTGCCTGCCAGACGGGCGAGCCCCGATCCCTCCTGCCGATGCCGGCGTGACTCTGCTCTCCTCGGAGCCAGCGACTCTCCATTGGCCCAAGGAAGCCCCAAAACCGAGTGCTGACGGATATGTCGAGAGGGCAAACGCACAACACTAAAAAGGCCAGGCAGGAGTATTTCAGCAGCCTGCAGATGGGACTCGGGGCCAAAAAAGAAGTGGGAAGAGAGTGGGATCTGGATGGGTCCTGCCATTGAAACCGGCCAGCAGACGCAAGCAGGAGAGTAAGTAGGTAGACTGGGTAGATACAGAAGAACCAGTCCTGAGCCCAGATCACCTCCTCCCCGCCTCCAGCAGTTCCACCCTAAAAGCAGAGCCCAAACCCAATCCCAAGCACCAGGACCCCAGTCTTTTTCTCCCTCTTATCTTCTCTACCTGCTGCCCACTCCACAAACCCTCCTACGCCATGTCCGTATGCAAGTCCCAGGGCTGGCTTAAGCTGCCGTGGTGACCTTAATCAATAGGCTCTTCTCGCCCTGCAGGGTGCAGGAAAACAAGTTAGTCACCCTGCACAAGTCATTGGAAAATCCTGGACAACCTGCAGAATATCGCCTTTTCCTAAATCCCTCCTTGTGAATCTCCCCACAAGTAGGACAGAGCTACTTGTCTTGCAGGAGCCGTGCTGTGGGCACAGCGGGGAGGCTGCTCCCTCCCGCCCGGCTGTCAGGCAGTGCTTCCCTCCGGCAGCACGGGGCAGGGCTCCAGGTCCTAATGCATCCCAACGTGACTCTGCTGTGGATTTCACCCACCCCATTAAGATTCAATTTGCTCTGCTTTCTACTGCAATATCTACAGAAATAAAACTCACAGCTCAGACCTGAAGGCCAGACACAGGGCCAGAAGTAAGATGAAATACGTTAGACTCCATTTAACTTAGGGCTCGTAGAGCCCATGGGAACCGCAGGCTGCGTGCCTGCTCGGCACCCACGGGGCCAGCTACGTTCCCTCCCAGAAGACATCAGGGTCTCTTGAGCCCACCTACTCTTACCATCAAACTTGAATGTCTGCAACAGGCAGAGCTGCCAGTTCTCCCCACCTTTCCCCTCGGGATGGGGAAGATGCTCCGTTAGTCTAAGCACCCTACTGCCCGCCCTTGTTCGCTCTGGCTGTGTTTGGCACATCCCGCCAAGTGGCTGGATTCTCACCACTCCATCAGCATTCCCACTTATCCCCCTCCTTCCTCACCTTGTGCGCATCCTCCTGCCCCAGGCCTCGCTGAACCCGTCTCTACCTGGATCCTTTTATGCTGGCCCGGGATCCGCAGCCGGGACACACTCATTCCCCAGCAGCTCCAGCGCCCAGCTCAGTTGTGCCTGAAATTCACCCAGGACCAAGGCCAGGCCCACGAGTGTTGCATCTAAGTCAAAGGACAAGCAGAGATTCAGGGAGGTCGGACCCCGGGCTGCCAGACCTCGGTCCCCCCCAGCCATCGCAGCGTTTGTCGACATCACATCTGAAGGTGATGCTGGGGATTGTTCAACAACGCAAGATCTGAGGTCTCTCAACAGAAGTCATCAAAGGAACAGTCTCAGAACACAGGGATTCACTGGTCCTCACTCCAACTTTTGGGAATGAGAGTAGTTAAACATGAGGAAGCTATGCCATGGCTTTCCTTCTACGTCTTCCACAAAGAGCAGTCCCACCAGACCGGGGTTGTCAGGGACTGGAGTGTCCTGGGACTGTGGCACAGCCTTCTCCTTGCCAACCAGCCCAAAGGACGGTCCTGTCCTCCTCTGCCCCGGCTCTCTGCTGTGGGACGGACTTGGAAGGGATTAAACATCCTGCACAGAGAAAGAAAAGCAAACAAAATGCAATGAAAATGCAAAAAGAAAAAGAAAAAAAAAAAAAGCAAACAAAGACCATCTCTGAATTAATTTCCATTTTATTTATAGGCCATCACGTGACTTGTCTTTTTAAGCCTTTTAATTAATCACTCCAGGAGTCACACAGAGAGCAGCTACTTTGAGCACGTACACCCACCTTCCCTCTTCCCAAAACATATTCCAGCTTGTGTTGAAGGACTGTCTGCAAGGTAGATAACAGCAAATAATTAATTAAGCCAGTACTTGGCTCTCCAAATCTTTCAGGAACACCAAGTCCTGGGGCAATAATGCTCTTTGGGGCTGAAAGGAATAAAAGAAAAGCCTTTGCTAGAGGCATGGAAGGGCAAAGGGGTTGGAAGGATTCACAGAGGGCGAAAGGGAGCTCAGCACTGGGCTCGACCTGGCTCGCTAACTCTTGTTGCAAGGCCCATAGGGTGGCCCTCCCAGGGAGTCAGGGTGTTATTCTGCATGATACAAGACACAGACCTTCCTAATCAGAGGATTTTTTGTTTCAACTAATTTGAGGGTAACTGCATAGAGACCTGCACCAACATGTAACAAAACCTTTGTCGAACGCTTGGCAAAGAGAAATATTCCCCAGTTCAGAAATGCTAGAATTACTGTTTCTAGTAGAAACCTGCTTAATTTCTCTCAAATCATGTATTTATCATATAATCACTTGCTTGACCACATATCACCTGGCTATCAAACCACCAGTACACCTGAAGTGCATGTGAGCACTGCTGACTTACTGAGTGATGGAAAGTATTTTATCTCTGTTCCCCAGCTGCACATCCACAACTTAGGGGGCTGTGTTCAAGTCCTCGTCCAAACAGGGGTTTTCCTGAAAAACCAACATGTCGTAGCGGTGGACGTGCTGGTTTTGTCTGGGATAGGGTTAATTTTTTCCATATTAGCTTGTATGTGGCTATGTTTTGGATTTGTGCTGAAAACTGCTGATAACAGAGGGATGTTTTCATTATTGCAGAGCAGTGCTCACCCAGAGCCAAGGTCTCTTCTGCCCCTCACCCCACCCCACCAGCAAGGAGCCTGGGGGGCACAAGGAGTTGGGAGGGGACACAGCCGGGACAGCTGACCCCGACTGACCCAAGGGATATTCCAGACCATA
>JAVJGG010000039.1:8945128-8961757 GCA_035590195.1 Aviceda cuculoides
CCCACCCACCCCCACGCCGTGACACGCAACCTGCCCGCTCGGTGGGGCCGCTGCCTGTCCCCTTCCCCGCGGCCGGCGGCAAGGAGGGGGTGTGGGGGGGAACGGGGGGGGTGTCACTGGGATCCCGCCCTCGGAGAGGGGTACCGAGAAGGGAGAGGTGAGGCTTTGCCCATTTTCCGCCTCCCGCAAGGGTTTTGCGTGGCCTCCGCTTGCCGCTGAAGCAAAGGCTGCCGGCCCCACCCTGGAGCCAAGCCCATCCTCGCCAGAACTTTTTCAACCGGTTATGTCAGAGCAAAACCACTCGCTTTTCGTTGCGGTGCTTTTTACCTGTTCTGGCAGGTGCGGTGCAGAAGCCCCGGCAATAATTTCAGTTCCGGCAGCCCGCTTGCGTGCTTCTCAGCCGCGGGAAAGCGGCACCCGGCAGGGATTTCCACCGCCCTCGGCCCGGCACCCTGCCTGCTTTACCACACGCCGAGCCCCTGTGGTCAGGCCGCGGCCGCAATACAGCAACCGCACGAATTCTTAGCTTTATTTAGAAAAATAAACTCAGAAAATAGGTTTTATGGGCCGGGGAGATCAGCCGTGGTGCTGTGCTAGGGCCTGGGCGAGGGCAGGGGCACCACGGCTGCCCACCTGCCCCGCGGCACCTCTGCCGGCTTCGGCCCAAAGCCACTTCTCCGTGTGCGGGTCAAAGTGCCCGAGAGAACGTAAAGGCTGTGCCACAACCCGGCCCGGGGGTTTTACAACGAGTCAAGAACAAAGCAAAAAGCAAAAGCTTCACAGCAGCGAGGCACAGCCGAAACGCGCAGCAAGCAGGGTCTGCCCCGGCCCGGGGACCCGGGGTCAAAGCCAGCCCCACGTCTGCGCTCAGGCCTTGGCTGAGCCACGCTGCTTTAAGCGGCTTTTTACCCTTTCCCCGTGACTGGAGAGCACTCAATTTTGAAACAAAATGGTCTTTTGAAGATAATGATCAAAATCATCCATTTTCAAATTGTCAAAGAAAGCGTTTTGGCTTGAAGTTCAGTTTCCTTGGGCTTCTTGGTTGACACTCTGCCCTGAATTCTGCATAGTTTTGAAAATATTTTCTCTGTGTAAACCAGTTTTGTTCACGGACTTTCAGCTGGTCTACGTTCAGGACCTACCTGCGGTACGGGAGCAGGGACGGGAGCAGCTCGCGTGGACGCATCCTTACAGCACCTTTCACCTTCACGCCGCTCTGCTCTGGCACCTCTTTGCACCATTTTTCAGATGAATTTCAGATGTGGAAAACTGGAATGTGACATCAGAGGACCTGAGCGTCCTGGACCTGAATGGCTTGGACTTGCTAGTAGAAACACAGTTTGAAGTTAATGAAGCTGGTGTTTGAAGTCAGGGGAAAAGCTGCCTTAACGAGTGCTTTGCTTAAAGATGTGTGTGCAGTATTATCGCTTCTCCCCCAGCTCGGCAGGCTTTCAAGAGCCCCAGCAAACCTGCACCCAGAAAAAATACCTTCTGCTAGCACCAAACCTGCTAGTGCTGCCTTCCAGCCCCTTCCATCATGAAGGCCGCCAAGCTGGGATGTCGCACAGGGAACTGGTTTTGCCTAGTGGTAGTGAATGGTAGTTGGTTGCTGAATAATGGGAAAAGTATTAATGCAAACTGTGCTGAAGCCCACTGACCCTACAGCAGCCACAGGGCAGGGGTAGTTGTGCTGGTGCTGTCTGGGACAAGAGCACCAAAGCTGCCCAATGAAGATTTTGGTCTCACTTAAAAAAAAACCCCAAACTTGCTAGCACAGCACTAGGAGGTGGGTGGGTCACATTTTGTGAAACTGCTGCAACAGTAAAAACACAAAAAGGGCTTTTCATCTGGCAACTTCTTTTGGTGCATAATTTATACTTGCAAAAATCAGTCTTCTTCCATGGCCCGGTGCGACTGCCCTGGATGGGAAGGTCTGCATAGCTCTACCAGGCATGTGTGCATCTGCATACTTATAGCAACTCATCTCGTGTAAGACATTTAGAAGAAATTATGATAGATGTAGCAAGCAACTGTTTTCATCAGTGGAGTGATTTAGGTGAATGATTTTCAGACTGTTTCCTCCCACCTTCCTGCTAAATGGACTCTTCACTGCTTCAATTAAGAAAAGGCTAGTGCTCTAGGAAGCAGTGGCAAGGAAAAAAAAATGAAGGTAGAGGTATCAATAAGACCGTTTTAATTACGCTTTACCAGAACCTCTGACGTAAATCATACTGAAAAAAAAAATACCCCCAGTGTGTTAGAAGTATTTAGGCTCATTTGTTTGTGCAAGGACCATGAACGTGATCACAGGAGAATGCAGCTGAATTAGGGTCAGGAACCAGAGCCCTTCAGTACCCAAACCACACCTGGGAGGGTATGTACACGTACACAAATGGGAAGACCAAGCAGAATGCAATCAGTGCAAAATATTCAAGCACGATAAATGCTTTTTGAACACTCCTTTTGCAGAAACGTAATAGCTTTGCTAACGGTGAGGCTTAGAGGGGCAGCGCCTGGCACCCTCCTGTCGTGCCGCTCGCACCCGTCGCAGCAGCCACGTGCAGAGAATCGCTCGCCCCTCGCTGAGCGCGGGACTCGTCCGGCGGCACGAGAGGCCCTCGTTCCCGACCCTACCTACCAAAGTACGCAGCTTAGTAAGAGTTAATCCAGGTATACTATAATAAATGAAAGCTTGCATAATTGAAAAATAGCTGAGGCATTAATCTTCCTTCTCGGTACTTTGAGTCCTCTTTAAAAAGATTATTTTGTCTTCAGAAACAGCTTTAATGCTACTTAATGAATCACTTATAAATGAAGGATCCCCTCCCCCCCCCCATACAGGGACAGGCTGACTGCTACACTGATTTTGTCAAAGAGACAATTAACTTTGTCAAATACACAAAGATAATGGCTGTTCTCCACAAATACTACTATACTGAATTTGGCGTATTTAAGGCCAATTTGTCTTGTCATTTTGACTGAGCCTGCTTAGCAGCAGTGACATACCCATTCCCTTTAACCGGACCTGGGGAACTCCTCGTGCTTTCCAAAGTAATAAGCAGCCCCCTGAGCACCCCCAACTAACCAGATAGGTTAATGCTGCATAGGGAACACCACGCTGGGAAATTCAGAATCCCAACATGAGCTTATTCAAATGTATTTTGATGTCCAGCTTCAAAGGAGCGAAGAGACATGAGAAGGAAGGAGAAATGTAGGAAACCGGGGCGCCAGAAAACCTTCCCCTGAACTTTTACGCTGAATGTCTCAGTTGCAGGCAGGGTGCAGGCAAGTTTTCCTTGAACTGTAGCCCCCTCCCTGCAAAAGCAGACACCAGGCAGGACTGTGAGGCAGGTTAGTGGTTTCTTCGCTGCCAATAACTCCCAGTGAGCTGCAAAGGCAGTTTTGTAGCATGAAGTCATTCCCAACACAGAGGTCCCCAAGCAGAATCGCGCTCTCGGTTGTCTCCCTTGCCCGTGTCCCACCGAGCCCCCGCTCTGTCCCCCGGATCCCCGTGCGCGGCACAAAGCTGCTGAATGAAGCTGAATCCCTCCCCTCCCGCCACCCCAGCCTGGCTGAGTACTCATATTTATTTCCAGCGAGAACAACAGGCAATAAAAGTTGTAATTTCTCGACGAGTGGGCCTTTTGACTCGAACAATGGCCTTTGGGAGAGACACATAAGCAGACGGAGAAGCGGGGCTAATAAATCCTTTGCCACGTGGGCTACTCTCACCCTGCTTAGCCCTGGGCGGGACACGGAGGAGCCCTGCAGGGTGCTCCTGCTGGGGGGCAGAGCAGGTTTCCTCCCCCCTGAGCAGACCAAGTGAGGGTTTAGAGGTCTTTCCTGCCTCCCATATTGATACCAGCAGCCTGTGGTGGTTTAAATGCCACTAAGACACGGTGCTCAGCCGTTGGAGAGCTTCAGCACGCACCTTTCCAGTGCAGTCTGTTTTTCTTGTTTAAGATTCTGGTCTAGACCTCAGACAACAGAGGGTCATTCCTTGGCACAGGCTTAGCCTCCCTGAGCTGACAAACACAGCTAAAATAAGCCATTTAGTCCCTCCATGCTTCATGGCCATTATCTTCAAAATAAGGACCAACGCTTTTTTTTCCCCTCCTTATCTCAGTTCTGCCCTTCAGTCCAGCACGTGGCCAGGAGGCAGAGTTATTTCCAAACCCTTACCAAAGTGGGAATCACCATTATCCACCCGCAACTCTCTAGCCAAACACATACTGCAGTAGTTCCTTTCTTCCAAACTTTTTTCTTCTCCATTTGGACTGCACAGCTATTTACTGGAGAGGCAACACAGCTGTACTGTGTGCATGGAGGAAGAGAATCCCAGTCTTGGGAAAAAAAGCACTAGTTGCTTCAGCAATAAATAGATGAATACAGCAGCTTGCCCTGAGCTGCCATCGCAGAAGAGATCAACAAACAAGCAGCTCTATTTATGCCATCGTGCTTGTATAGAAGCTCCAGACAAACTAATAACCTCGTGTTCAGCCACTTCCCCTCTTTGTCCCTGAAGCAGCAGCCTCATGCAGAGCCCACAGCTCGCTCGCCCAGAACAGGCTTTTTTGTTAATCGCTCAAAAAGCCGCGGACACAGGCCTGTTCATTCAGCTCAACTGCTTAACGCTGCAATCTAAATAAAAAGGGAAAGAAGGAAAACTTTGTATTCCTTTCGTACCCTGAATATTAAATGACACCATCAATGTTGCCTTGGGACACAACATCAAACCACTTCCTTTGCTCCGAGATGGGATTTAAGAAGAATGACTTTGAGGCTGGCTTGCCGTTTCACATCTCCCATTTTTTCCCCATCTCAAACTCGAGGACGCAACATGAATGAAATCAGAACTAACCTCGTTACAAACAAGCAAGGGGGGTGACCTAGATTCACTTTGCCTCTCAGAAGGAAGCGATGGCAAAAGTTTAAAATCTGCCATACGGGGCTGTCGGCTGCGGCACATTTAGGTCAAAGTTTGTTGCGATATAATTGTGCTTTCCAAAAAGGCTTTTACTAGCGGGATGATTTGTATGGCAGCGGCTGAATTATGCAAGGGATTTGTACAGCCTTTGGTAGCAAATAACTCCAGCCCTTCCGACACGTGCAGAGAAACTCAAGCTCTTCCCTGCAGCATCTTTCCGTGGCTCGAGCCCAGCTCCGTGACCCTGGGGACACAGGTTGTGCTGGGTCGGCAGGGTAGCCCTCACCGCATCAGATAGCATCCCGTGCTGTGCCAGGCTGGTCTTGCTGCAGGGCTCAAGGTGCTACGACAAAACGTAGGTTTTTTCCAACGATCTTACTGAATCCCACCCCAAAACTCCCAAATCAGAGGGCCTGCTCCCCGTGAAGGCAGCCTGGCTGCTGTGCGGGCTGCCGGGGCTGCACGGGTGACAGCACAGGGCTCTGCCCAGGTGATGGTCACGCTGAAGGAAACACAGGGAAATGATCAGGCTGGTGGGGTTTGTTGTGGTGAACTGGAAAAAAAACTGAGGGAAGGCCACAACTGTTTACCCCATTAAGCCAGGAAGATTCAATCGATGTTTTTCGTGGCTAACAAATCCTAAAGAATTTTAAGTGCTTTAGGATCCAAGTAAGAAACTCCTATGTTGCTCAACAACAGGCAAGTTACTCAGGGTGCTGCTAGCTCAGTGCTTGTCAGCAAGGCAGTGAATCTGAAAAAAAAGAAAAGCAAAGCAAAGAAAGAAGAGGTGGTTCATGACAGACCGGTCCCCCCGGGAGAAGGACCCTATTTGTGTTCAAGATCTGCCTTTAACTTGAGCAAAAGGACCGCTTATCTTCGTCACACCACCCCCATGGAGCGTGTGCCCAAGCAGAGGTGGGCAAGGCTTTCCGCCTTACACCGAGACCTCCCGGGGCGGCAGGAGGAGAAGGAGAGAGAGGGGGGAAAAACCAAAGCACTTCATATTTTTTCCCATTGAGATTCCTCATCCAGTCCCTTTTTCTAACAGTGAAAACCAACAACAAACCCACTCCTGCTCCTTACAGGTCTCCTTTCGCCGGCCCCTTTCCAGTCCATCCCTCCTGCCGTGACACCCGCGCACACAGGAATCCCGCTGCTCCCGCAGACTCCCACATCCACACCTGCAGGGATGTTAGCTGGGTCGCTCTCCGTTTCCCCGGCGCAGCTCTTGCAGCCTCTCACCTCCCTTTCTCTCCCCTTTCTTTCTTCCTTCCCCCTCCCCAAGCCTGGGGTCCATCCCAGTTAGGGGTCAGCTGGGGGGGTCAGGCCAATCTTTTGGACGCCCCAGGGTATTACCCAGTTTACCACCGCCCGTATGAGGAGAAGGGACCGAAGCTTATCCTCTGGTGCTTCCATCCCAATAAAAAGGGCTAGTTAGCACTTCACGAGGAGGTAAGACTGGCTGCCCCCCGAGAGCCTGGAGGGAAAGCTCTCCGCTCCCCGGACAGTGCCCAAGCAGAGGTGGTTGCTCTTTTCTCCGACACCCCCAGAATTTTGTGTGGCATCTCAGACACCCAGCATCGCTCACCAGTTCCCTGGCCTTGCCATGGGGGGAACGGTGTGAGACGGAAACTGCCGAGATGCTCTGGGGACGTTCCCCTCCACATTGCCCCATCCCCAATTCGCATTGCGGTTCGCCTGGATGCACACCTACCTGCAAGCATTTTGCCTGCACCCGCTCTGCCGCCCAGCACTGTGTCCAAGCTGCTTTTCCAGCTGGGGACGGCACGAGCCTGGGGTAAAGCTGGCTGGCACCTGGGTCACCCACCCAGCCGCACCGTCACTGTGGGGACATCCACAGTCGATGCCACTCTCGTGTCGAAAACACTCCATTGGCACTAGCAGCTGCTTTCCAACGCTAAGACTGAAATTGCCATGGTCGTCCTCTGCGAGTGGGAAAATAGGAGTCTTAAGAAAGAAAATAAGGAGACTTCCGCGAGCAGCCTGACTCGTGGGAGCTGTGACGTGAGCAAGCTTCAGGAGCGCTCGGCACCGACGGCCTCGTGACAAGCCAGCGGGGCAGGAAGGACAGCGCGACGCGCTGTACTCCAGTATCGAGCCCTTAATTATGTCCCAAGCAGCACCTCTGCGCCTGCAGTGACAGGGGCTCAGCTGCGCGCGCGGCTGTTAGCGAGATCCTGGTTTGCTTCGTCCTCATTGCAGGAAACAGCCCGCTCGGATCCAGCGGCCGGTGGAGATGTTTCCTCTCATGCAGCAGACTGCTTTCTCCTCTCGATTACGAGCAGAGAGCTCAACAGCCCTGCGCAAATTGCCGGGTGAAAGCATAAGTAGGACTGCACGGGAACAGATGACAGCCTTGGTGGCAGGCTGATATATACGCAGTGGTCAAGAGAAATAAAAAGCCTAGAGGTGATGGTCATCACGGCTGGCACGGCAATGCCGTGGAGCCGAGGGGGACGCGTGGCCCCCGCCTGCCCCTGCAGAAGCACAGCCGTCCGCAGCGGCACGGCAGGGGTTAACAGAGGGGCTGCGGCGAGTTGACTTTAAAGCCACAGGATTTTCCCCAGTGAAGAGATTCCCTTTTCTCGGGCTCTTGCTTTGGTACCTATCAATCAGCAGCGCGCACCTCACAGCTGAGAAACTCGGCACCCCTTGGGGAAAGGGAAACGATTCCCCCCTCTCACCGTACTCCCACCAAAAGCCCCAGTTTCACCAGACACTCCAGCACACCTGCAGAGCCCTGCGGGATTCCTAAGGGGTAAGCGAACAGGACTCTGGGCTGAGGTCGCACACCAAACCCTTACCCAGCGCCTGGCACCGGTGCTCACGCTGCCCACAGCAGCCGCCCGTACCCGGGGAAGTCCAGGGTGGTTAAATTTCAGCTGAGCATCACAAACGGACCTTTGTCCCGATGGGTTCCCATCCCAGAGAAGAGGATGAGAAAGAGCGTGTGCATTTTAACCAACGGTCTCAGAGATAGTTTCTTCAGCCCTGCAGACCTTGCTGGCTCTTCCCCAGCCAGGTTCACAGCCCCTGCTGCCCTGCCTGACCCCCGGAGCCTGCCTTTACTCCTGCCTTTGGGGAAGGAGGTAGCGATGGCCCTTCTGCCTACGGGACAGCCCAGGTTCGGGGCCGCTTTAGCAAAGGGACAGCTTTCCTGCCTGTCGCTGGCAGCGAGCAAGCTGAGCGCCCATCTCGCAAGGTTCACTTTGCATTGCTGCTCATGAACGTCTGTTGGTCTTCAACCCGCTCCCCGTTACTTGGTCTGATCTCCAGCTGCCCCTGGACCTTCAGCCCGTCACTGTAAGGTCCACGCCAACACCCAAGCGTCACTCACGCTTGCTCCCATCCTGCCCGTCTCTTCAATCGCTCTATCCAGAAATCTGCTCCGCATCAGCTCTGCACGCTCATGCCCATCGGCATTTTTGCAGGCTCTGCAGAAGGGTATTGATTCCTGCTCATAGAGCAGTTCTGTCTGAAGAAAAGTCACGATGTTTGCCTGGGTGGGCTTTGAAAGCTGGCCCCTCTACGCCATGCAGATCCCTGCTTTGCCTTTCCACTTCTGCTTCCCCACAGACCCACTGGGAAGTGGGTTTGTTCACCCGCCTCACCCCAGCCCCCTTGCTTTCATTTTAGTCCCCGCAGGCAGAGCTGCCTATGATTTATTCCTTGTATTTAATGCTGCTAAGTCAGAGGCACCAGAAAATCTGCAGCTGGCAACTTCAGGCTGCTTTCCAGCTTCTCCATCCAGACCTGCCAGCAGACGTTTTCAGTTTTGGTTCTCAGATCTCCATTACAGTCTGGTCTCAAAACAGCAAATCCAGCAGCCCTCCAACTGTGCACATTCAACTCCACAGCCTCAAAGCTGTTACAAACAAGCCACAAGTTCCTCCTGCTTCTCATGAGACATGGGTATCCCTCTGACACATCTTTCTCTGGCGGAGAGCAATACCCTTCAGATCTCTTTAGCACAGTTTGGTGCCTGGTTTTTCCCCTCCTACCCGATTGTAGCCTGGTAAGCAAAGACAGCTCCTCAGATCTGGCGATGTTTAAACTCTTCTTTATCAGTAACTCCACTTACCTCTGCGACAAGGTGAAAATTGTGCTTGAATTCGTCCCGCTTTCCCGGAGAATTTAAGCGAGGCTGAACCGCAGGTGCCCCCGTCCTCCTGCTGCCATTCCCTCGGCTCCCCGCTCCTGGGTGTGCTCTGCCCTTCCCGCAGGGATTTCTGAACCCAGGTTTTATTCCGTCGCGGAGAAGTGAGAGCTGCGGTTCATAACTCATATGAAATGTCACTTAAAGATGAACTAATAACTTGAGAAAAGAGAGATGAGAAGAGAAAAGAGGGATTTGCGTGTCTCAGGTTCACCCCACTCTCCTAAAATCCCACTGAAGAAAGCAAATTTGGAAATGTTAAGTCAGTTACAATGTTTAACAGGGTGGTATACATTTAAAATGAAACCCCTGACAAAGGGAATGAACCCCTCGGTCAGGGTTTGTCCCTGCTCCCGGCCGGGGGCCGAACGCTCTCCCCAGGTGGAGGGGACTCGAGCCCGGCATGTAGCATGCACAAAAGAGCCCAAAGCAGAAGGCAAGGCTTGCTGAAGGAAAGCTGGATGCAAATCTTAAGGACCAATATAGATCTGAGACACAGAGAGCTTGAAATTAAATATAAATTCAACAATGGAAAAAGTTGCCAGAGATATTTAGGGTTTGTATAAGTGTTACATATATACACGCACACACACACAAACGTATATATATATATAAAGACCAACAAATCCTATCTGCATGCAATGTGAGCAAGATGTTGCTGTAGTAATCTTAATTTTACATTCCTTACATTGAGAAGAAGATTGCGAGTTCTTTGGCACCCAGACTGTCTTTTTGTTACAGCACATGCTGCATTTAACCCAGTGGGACTCTGTTCTCTGCCTCTTGGAGCTATGGAAATAGAAATGCCTACTAACAATTATATCATCATCACTACATGGCAGCTTTGGATTGTTTCCTTTAAAAAAAAGGGAAAAAGAAAGAAAGAGGCAGACAGAAAAAGAAACTACCCGTGCACGCTAGCATAGAGTTTAGGCTTGGACGTGGACTCATCCTCGAGGACGGGCAGGGGTGAGCAGGAGAGTCCTGGGTGGGAGCGGGCGAGCAGGGGCCGGAGGAGCGGTGCCTGCTCCGGATTTCTTGTGACACCAGCTGTAAATCAGAAGCGATTCTGCCAAAGCCAGCAAAGGCACAGGGGTACCCAAAAAGGATAAAAAGCAAAGTGAGGCTCCCGTGCTGCGGTGGGAGGCTTCTCCGAAACTTGACGTGCCGGCGCGGGACGGGAGCTTTCTGCCCACGCTGAGGGTCTCTGCCTGCGAGATGGGGAGCTAAGGATAAAATTAAAACACTTCTCTCACAACGGCCCCCCTCCCCAGTAGGAACCCTGCTCACTGGAGGCGGGTGAGGGGCGCCCAGCACGAATGCTGGCTGCACCCCTGCCAGCTTCGTGTGGCCGGAGAGCGGCACGGCCGGGCTTGGAGCGCGCAGCCACCTGCTGCTCTCGGGGAGACATCTTTAAGCAGTGACAAGGCCCCGTTCAGGGCTCTCCGTCCCCCCAGCACGAGCCGAACAGCTTCGCCGCGGCGGTGGCAATCTCCAGCAGAAAGCACCCGGGAGCCGAACCTACCACTGAAGTAGGAGCGTCCTTCTTTCACCTCCCTCGAAAAGCAAAAGCAGCCGGGGCGTTAAGGCCGACACCTCCGCCCCACAGCAGCTAACCCCTACCCGGGTGCCCCCTCTTGAGAGGGGCTGGCGGCTGCACGTGGGGGCTACCAGCCTCCAAATTCGGGGACCGGAGCCCTGCCGGGGAAGAGAGGCAGCGCTTCGCCTCCCTGGGTTTGCCGGAGCTTTGGGTGACGACAGACGCGGGAGAGGTCCGAGGCTGGGGATCCGCTGGGGATCCGCAGGGCCCGCGGGCACTTCCCGCGCTCTGCAGAGGCAAGCGCTGCCTTCAAGCATCCTCACCCCACGTCGGCTCCCGGGCGCGTTTCTTCCCTCCAGATCGATGGTGTTTACAACTCCAGGCGTCCTCTCAGTCATCTATGAGCTCCGGCCACGAGCGGGTCTCTTCGGGACATTGAGTGACAAGTATTGTTACAGTGCCAAGGAGATCGGACTCTCAACTGCCTGTGGCAGGCAGATCGCTGTGAAATCATGATTTATCTGGAGTTAAATTAAGTTATGTCTCTTTCCTGCCTGCCCTGGCAGTGGCTGCATACAGGTATGCTGTATTTCTTCCTCTAAACAGGAAAAAGCGGGGCCGTTCACCGCCAGCTAGAGATCAGAAGGTGCCCAAATGTAAAGTCGAGGACAAAGCTCATATGAGCGTATTTGAGGGAGGGAGCTGACAAGTGACAAACAGCCGGAGCTGAGTTCGCTCTATTTTGGCTTACGCCATTGCTTGGGGAATCGTGGGAAGGGAAAACAGGTGAATTATTGTCACCTCCAGACTTAAACAAATGGAGGCTTCAAACAAAATTGCATTGCTTAGACATTCAGAGGGGGAAATATTTACCTCGCGTGCAGAAATAAATGTTAGAGTTTATGAGTCATATAAAGCCTTTTATGCTGAAAATCCCCCTCTGGATGAGGATGGGGATATTTCTCATTGTGGTCTTGATCCATCCAATTTATTTGCCGAGCAAAAGGATCAGTGAGGGCCTTATTCTCCAGAAGATCTGGCAATAGGAAAAGTTCTTCCAGCGGGGGCTGGATGCCCACCTGCGCCTCCCCATCCCGGCTCATGCAGGTCCCTTCGCCCACCCCCGCAGCCCCCGTCGCCCCTGGCAGAAGCTCCGGCTATCTCTTTGCACCGCGGATTTGGGAGCCGTGGCGTGCCTGGCTGCAATAACGGGGCTGCTCTGCCACGTAGCTGCTCCCCAGGGCCAGGGGATGGAGCGGGGCTGCAGCACCCAGGGCTTCTGCAAAACCTCCCGTTCGCGGGCAAAAACGGGGCTTCAGGGCTGCACGAGGAGCCGAGCGAGGTGGAGCCCAGGGACGGGCAGGGTGGGCAGGAGGAGGGTTCCTCTCTTTCTGCAGCCCTGGGACACGGGATCCCAAACACTGGCACCTGCTCCTCTCCCCTCAGCACGTCAGAGAGGTGTGTTTGCGCACAGATACGGGCATTAATGGATGAGGCGAAGGTGGGTGACCCGAGCCTTTGGGTGCACTACGCCCTAGCCGCTGGCACTGCGTCCCGGGGAGAGAGCCGGCCGCGGACCCTGGGAGCAGCAAAGGCAGGAAAAACTCATTCCTGTGCAAGGGGGGTGGGTCTCGGGGCGGCTGGCAGTCAGTTCAGGCAGCACAGCAGTGCAGAACGAGCCTGCCCCGATTCCTCTGCCTTTTGGGAAAGACGTTGCTACTGCCAGAGCCTCACGCCTTCCGGAAAAACACCGTTCCCTCCCCTACTGATGATTTATTTGGGAAGAAGCCTCATTTTTCACTGATCATATTAGAAGCACAGAATGGATTGCAGCATGGAGTAACCTTGATAGCTGAGAAATTCAGTGTATGCAAATGTGAGCCTTAAACGGCTCTTTCTGTGAAAGATTACTGGTAGCAGGGATGCCTTTGCAATAGGGCACCAACGAATAGCCTGGTATTTGAAAGCAGAGACTTCACCACAAGCTATAATACAAGGTCTACCGACATCTACAAACAGCAGCTTTTCCCTGTGAGCGCAACTTGCGCCTCTGCTCTGCAAACCTGCCCATCTTGCTGCAGAGCCCCGTGCCCTTCGGGATGCCCCGTATACCCGCACACGCGCCCCAGAAAACGCCAGGCTGCTACAAGCAAACCGCTAAGTCACCTGCGGCATCCACGAGCTCCCCGGCCCAGCCGTACCAGACCCTCGCACCCAAAATGCAGCCTGAGAGTGTTCAGGAGGCAGCATCAAGGGCCTGGGGCTGCCTCATCCCCTCCCAGCCCCCCAGAGCTGGGGCGGTAGAGGGGGGCAAGCACAGGTATGAGGAGGGATGAGGTGAAACTCGTGTTTTCCCTGGACCGATGCTGCCCATTGCCTGGGTCACCTGGTGCCAGGCTGCGGCGAGCATCCTCCCTCGGGCATCCCTTGCGGCACCCAGGCTGGACCTGCTACCTCCAAGCAGCACAGGGATGGACAGGGATGCACAGGGATGGACAGGGATGCTGTGCAGTGCGTGGCAGCTGCCTGAAGATGGCAAGCCAACACTGCAGTTTATAATACATGCAAATAACCCCGCTGGAGGAAGAAGGGGGCTTCCTACAAATAAGAGGGCTATATTTTCTTCGCAGCCCATGGAATGCCAGAGTAGAATTTAAATTGTGGTGTTTATCAAAGAGGTCCGAGTCTTTTTACTTCCCTCCTCTTTGTTAAACGCTGCCCATCTCGCAGAATTTCCAACGGTGCTCCTGGTACTGCACCAGTCCTCAAGCCCAAATGCAAAGTCTGAGGAAGAAATTGCAATGCATCCATTGGCACCAGGGAGCCATAGAGCTAGTGTGTGCATGCAATAATTTATCCTAAGCCTTCTAGTGGCATTTTATGTCTTTTTGCTGTAGTGCTATTACAGCTTTGATTACTCCATTTTTATGTTTGTCAGCACAGCATATGGGCAAGATAATTTGTATTCAAAGTATTAAACTGGTAATGTAAATTATTAAAGACCCAATTCATAAAAGCATTACACACCATATGCAGATTCCTTCCCTTGAACTCTCCCCTCCTCCTCCCCCCCATTTTGCAGACCTGGCCTCACGCAGTTTCAGTGGGACCGGGACCGCTGCCAGCTCCCCCCCCCCCCGTGGATACTAGGTTCGTCCGAGTGGATGGCAGGTGAAGACCCGGCACCTTCCTCTTCCCGCTGCCCCCCGTGCAACTCAATCATCCGCAGGCGCCTGTCGCCCATCAGCTCATCTCATTTCGGCATCTCTGAAGACATGAGAGAGAAGAAACTATTTTCCCATATTCACCCCCACCCCCGTTTGCTGCAGAGCACCCTCCAAAGCCTGTCCATCTCCGAGCGCAGCCATTGCGAGGAAGCCTTGGAGGGGACACAGGAGGAGGAGAAGATGACCGCTGTGGCGGCCCCGTCTCATTGCCCGACTCGGGCTCCGTGCACGCAGGGTGATGGCAGCTCACCTCTGGTTTTACGGCGGGGGCTGCCGTGCCTGTGGGCAAGCACCCGGCCCTCGCGGGCAACAGGTCACCTCTCCCCGTGCTCGGCCTCGACAGGATTCCAGCAGCCGCTCCGAAGGGCTGGGGGCAGCGAAACCTGCCGACCTTGCAGGGAAACTGGGCTTTCCAGCTGTAACCCCTGCAATAACGGGCAACCCATTTCAATAGCTGTTTACCAGACCATACACAGTGCCATCGTGTTGAGCAGATGCCGTCTTCTGTTTTTCTCATTACCAAGATTTACAGTCTTATAAGCTTATTATTGACTGAGGCTTTGGGCTTTCTTCAGGGCTGAGGCCAAGGGGAACGCAAGCTCCCAGCAGCTCCTGTTTGCAGAAGCATCCCCCGACGAAGCCGTCAGGACTGACCCGGTGCTCGGGGCTGCCTCCCCCAAACCCGGACCCCTCTACCTCACAGCAAAGGCTTCGGCAGCCCAGAGGGGTAGCGGGGAGCTGCAGTGTTCCCTGTCCCTGCCCTGGGGTCTGCCGAAGCCCCCAAGTCCCCAGGGCAGCCCCGGGCACAGGGCAGTTCCAACGCGTTGTGCTGCCGGCGCTTCTGAAAAATGGCATTAAAACGGAGCAAGAACTGGGGCCGTGATGCTTAACTGCGCTTAGTCTGCATAAAATCACACAAGTCTCCTAACCTAAAGTCCCCCTGCAGCACACAAATGCTTTTCTGGCCCTGCTTTTCAGGAGAAATGCACTCCTCCTCCCATCCTGAGAGAAAAAGGAGGATTTTGTATCTGGCTTCCAGAGGTTGGGCGCCCCAGGGGGCCCACGGGTGACCCCAGGGGAGTTGTACCACTTCTCCAAACCTCCTCCTTTCCAGCCAAAATCTGCTGCTAACACAGACCGAGATGCAGGCTCTCCGGCACGCTGGCACCGAGCGAAGGAGCTGCTTTACCCGTGCGTCCATTCACCGCCTGGCACTCCCAAATCGCTCTCGGCAGCGGCTCCCTAAGCTCACATGGACAACACGTAAAGACATCATGTTTCAACCCTAGTAGGACACAAAGGCACCCAAAAAGTAAAAACAGTGCCAGTACCCACCGGGACTCAGCTCTGCTCCCCCGTCACGTCTCCCCAAAAATAGAAAAGGTGGTTTTGCCAAAAAAAAGACGATAAAACAAGGTAGCGCAGCAGGAGCCGCCAGCCATCGGTACGGCTGAGAGGCCCACGGTCCGGGTTAGCAAGTGCATAGCTAGCAAGAACATCCCCCACAAATACAAAAAATGGAAACTTGGTGCGTTCCTCCTCTCCCTAAATTTTGCACATCTTTGACACGACACAGGCACGTTTCACCAAGTCAGCACTTTCAGGCGATGCTGCCACACGGCTGCATTGGGCTCACTCCTCACTCCCGCTTTTAATTCCCTGGGGCACCGTGTTCGGCAGCAACGGGCACGTGTCCTTCAACCGCCCTTCACTAATGCCCTGCCTGGGTCCCCGCTGCCCTGGTACCTGCCTCTTCTGAGGCATTGATTTTTTATTTTTTTTTTTTAATTAAAAATCCCCTTGCTTTTATCATCCCAAGCATGACCCAAAGCACCGCCAAGCTCTAGCATCTGCTTTAAGGTGACACAGTCATGCCTGGAGGTCCTCTCTTTGCCTTCTGCTAACCCGTTACGCTTTGGTTTTACAGAGGGGGGGCAGGGGGGGAATTACACTGCCCACCTGAACAAGGCACCCATCCCAAACCTCTCGGTGCCGGCTTGCTCAGCACCGTGTGTCCCCCCCGGGGGGAGATGCAATGCTGTTCAGGCAGCCGTGGGTATTTGGTGGGAGCACCGCAAGGCTCCGGCTGTGCACAGCCACGTTTTGGCACGTTACAGCTGTAGCCAAAATTGAAGCTGCCGAGGCAGGTTGTCGGGGAAGGGGATGGAAACACGAGCAAAGCAAAGCGCTGGAGATGGAGGAGGAGAGACTGAGCACACGCCGAGAGGCTGGTGAAGAAATGACTTTTGAGGGAAAAACAAAAGCAAAACAAAACACTATTTAGCTACTTCTGTTCACAGCATATTTGGAATTCCTTCTCCAATACTGTGTTTTCGAAAAGGCAAAAGCAGTTTTCAACTCTCGTTTCGTCATCAAACGAAAAACACCCCACACATCTGTCCCCACTCCACCCACGGCTCTGCGCCCCGAGCCACGTCCTCGTGCCCACCGGGGGACGGGGCGAGGGGCTGGGACGGGGACGGCGGGACGGACGGTGCTGCCCGCGGCAGAATCGGCCCTGTGCCATAACGATGGGCTCGACTTCGGGAGAACCAGGATCCGCACACGGCAAGGGTTCAGAAGCCCTGAGTTTGGTTTCTCTCCCGCTCTCCCACGCGTTCGCTTTTCTATGGAGCTCTGCAGAGCTGCGCCCGCCCCAAAACGCGGCGAGCGCCGCGCGAGGGAGGGCCCGAGCACCCGCCGTCGGCCTCGCGCCGGCCACGGCCGCCTGCAGCGTTCCTTCCCGAAACCTGAAAGC
>JAVJGG010000039.1:8961857-8974206 GCA_035590195.1 Aviceda cuculoides
AAACCTGAAAGCAGCGGGCAGCGGCGGCGCGCGCCGACGGTGCCACGACGCCCCGGCACCTCCCTCCCGCTTCGGAGGGCGAGCGTCTCCCGAGCTGCGCGCGCCGGTGACCGAGTGCGCCTTGAACAGGCAGAGCTCTGCTCGGGAGGGCGGGGTGCTCCGTAAATAACGACAGAAATTGTTATTTCAGAATACGTCCTCAGAGAGCAACCGCAAGCCCAGCGCGCTGTTCATTTTCGGCGCGTATAACCCATATAAAGAAGACGTAACCCACCCCGCAGACAAGCTAAACAGCAGGCTTCCAGATGTCCACCCCACTCACCCATCTCAGACTCCTAATCCCCTACTTTGTCTGAGCTCTAGCTCATTTCTGATGCATTCAGATTATCCAGCGAGCATAACTGCTAGTGAACATCTGAATATTTTCCCCCTCCCTCTCACATTTCACCTTGGAGGAGAAGCACTTTACAGAGCCCAGGCCCTTCTTTATCAAGCCAATTAGTGTAACACAAAAGCAGCGAATAGGACCAGGCAAAGCTCAATGGCCTGTAAAATCCCCAATATTTCAAGAGGAGCTGAGGCCAAATATACTGTTTTAAAAAAAAAAAAAAAAAAAAAAAAAGAAGGAAAAGCCAAGGGTGAGGAACTGGAGTGCTGGCCTTTCCAACCCCATTAATAAGAAAACCCAGCAAATTCGTCTAACATACAAGCCAGTCCGTGTATCGTAAAGGAAAGTTTACAAACAGAGTGGCTATAATTCCTTCTATAACATCGGAGGACCAAAGTTTGTGAGGAACAAAAGGAAATGATTAACAGGGGAAATATGCATGGTACAAAAAAGACTTTTTAGTCCAAAAAGGGATGTCCATATTTAGAAACACTTGATTCCTGTTGTCAGGGCCCTGCTTTTTCCTGAATGTGTTTCTCCCCTGCGAAAGGAGTCACAAAGGGAGTTTGTGCACAGCCATGTCACATGCACACAGGGCACCGCTGATTTTCCTCCCGGATTAAGGGAAAAATGCAAAGATTCCAGAGCAAGCAAAGAAATAAATAAAAATAATCACGTCCATATTTAAGAGACGGCTTCTAGCAAACCAGCGGCTCCTCCGGCAGGATCCCCTCTCCCGCCACAGGCGACCCCCACCTCCCCGCGACTGAGCACCCGCGCGTCCCTGCCGAGAAGGCAGCTCTCGCTTCCCTTGGGCTGCGGGGCCGGAGGCGATCCCGCTCCGGCTGGCGGGGATTTGCGGCTCTGCTTTGGGAGAGGCTGTTGCCCGGCAGCTCCGCGACACGCTCCGCCACAGCCTCGCCACCTCCTGCTAGAGCCGGTGCCGGAGCACGGCCCTGAAGGGGGTAAACGGGGAAAAGATCCAACCAGAGCACCTCCGAAGGGTGGGAAACTCACATTTAGCAGGATGAGAATCTATACGAGGGTCCTTCCCAGCCACACGTTAATTAACGCCTTATCTCACCCCACAGCAGCCTATTCCTGGTCCCTGCCACGAGAAGGTGTTCCCAGCCCAACAAGCACGCGACAGAAACCCGGCACGGCCCGATGTATTCCACCGGCCATAACCATCTCCACGAGAGGCCCGAGCACCAGCAACGGCAAACGTTTTTGAGACCACCCGTTCTCTTTCAACCATACTAGCTGCCGAACCTCATCTCACAGGGCCAGCTGTGAAATACAGCACCATATGGTCCCCGACACAGAGGGAGACCCTGCGGGCTCCACACCGTCTGCTCAAGACCCGGAGACCCGCGGCCCTCAGCCGCCTCCCGCTCCCGCTTCCCACCTCCGTCAGGATCGCCCGGCCCCACGTGCACCGGCCGGCCCGGCACGCTCCCGGCCAGCAGCGGCTCTCCCAGCGCCGCAGCCTCCACCCTCGCCCCGGCGCCGCCTCGAGCCCAAAATCTCAGGGGAACGGCACCAGTGGGGGCTCTGAGCTGGCACAGAGCAACAGCCCACGCTGCCTGAAGATCTTCCCTAAAGCATCTGACTAGAGGGAACACACAGGCCAGTCTGCTCCCAAAATTCGGGAGTAAGTTACACCACCTCAAATAAGCCACTGGGTCTGATTTGCCGACCGTGGCCGCTTTGCTGGGCAGAGGGAGAGCTGGGGCAGGGAATGGGAGGAGAGGAAACAGAACAGGTGAAGAAAAGGGTCTTTAAAAGCCGAGAGATCTGTGACACAGCACCTGGAAGTAAGTGTTGGGGGGGGGGGGTGACAGAGAGAAAAAGGGCTCAAGGGGCTTTTTCCACTTCACACTTGGCAAGATCAGCCTGAACTGCTGTTGGGAGAGTTGGCTTTTTAAGATGTCACCTTCTGGTAAATGAGGAGCGTCAAGAGCGATCTTCTCTGGGTCCGCAGGAGTGCTTCTTGGTGCTCCCCACAGATGAGTAATCAGACGTTAATGGAAAAGTCGAAGGGCTAAGCCTGTAAAGGAGACACCTTGGCTTTCTCCCCAGGCGAAGTGCTAAGAGGGGACAGCGACGTACCGCAGAGACGCACGGGGAATAGCAGAAAACAAACAAGGCCAAGTCCTCCTACGTTCAAAATCATCGAAGGCCTTCTGCAAGTTGCCCTCAGGGTTCTGGTCTAGCTGATTTTTTTGCTAGACAACTCTCTCTGGTGGGGAATCACCAACAAATGAAACATGAGCAACAGTGAGGAGCGAGAGATCTTTCATTAGATAACACTATTTGGTCAGGTTTTATTCCACTTCCAGGCAAGCCTTTGGAAGAAAGGGTTCTCTTTAAGACTTCTATTGACACCCTGATCTTTGAACCCGGTTTGAGAAACCTCCCGGCAGCTTGCAAAAATTAAGTTACTATATGAAGCAACAAAATAAAGCAATAGAAGACCCAGCGCATGTTTTCTTTTGCTCTCCCTGCTACTGGGGAGCAACCTTTGCCAGGAGCCGCAGGTAGCGATACCTCTAACAACTGCAGAAGCCAAGCCCAGGGAAGATCCCCAGCCCGAGCTCTAAAGTTAAAGAGAACAAAATTGACCAACATATTTTTTAAGAAAACCGGAGACCAAATTGCCCCTGCTTCCACCTTTCTCAAGCCTCTTTTGCAAGACCATGAATTATTGCTGGTACATCCCAGGTAACACATGGTAAAAGAGCAATCGCGCAGTAATTAGCAGCGGGCAAGAGGCATTTGTCTCAAGCAATCCCTCAAACCACCTCGCCCTTCTACATGTATCCATCTTCTAAACTAACATAAAGCAAATCTTAAGCTCCACAAAGAAGCAGTTAAAAACACTTACAAGTAATAAGTTCTTACAACAACAAAGCCAGGCCATGTCTGATTAATATTTTAAAAAGAGCATTTTTCTGACTTGAAATACCGGAGGGAGCTTTACAAGGAGAGCGGCTGGGAAGAATAAGCTCCCGTTATCACTTGTAGCATCCTACCTGCCTCTCTCCTTACACAGGCTCGGCTACAGCAGCACCCACAGGCGCTGACACCCCCGTGGAGGGGCTGCTCCTGCACCTTGGGCATCTTGGCAGGGAGCTCCCAGCCAGAAGCAAGACGAGCTGGCAGGTACTGGGGCAGAGCAGCGGCACTCTGCGCTGCAGGGGCTCAGAAGTCAGCTGCAAACACCACCGAAACACCCAGTCCCACAGCAAGGCTCGGTTCCCAGCTGTGATTTTTCCTGGCTGCTGGATTCAGCCAGGGACATGAAGTCAGCCGTGTCGGGGGACAGTTACGGGGCAGGCATCCCCTCACCATGGTTAATGCATTTTCATCTCTCACCATCAACAAGATAAAAATTTACTTTTACACTTCCCAGCCTCCAAAGGTCTTAACCCCACCAGAGCAGCAGTTTGCTGCTCCGCAAAACGCCCAGGCTCCCCAGTCCCAGGGAGGTCACTTGCCATCTCTGCTCTGGCTTAACAGAAAGACTAACCCCGCTTTAGCTTCTTCCCAAGCGTTTCTGGGAGGTCGTGCCACGTCCAGAACAAGAGGAGGAGGTACTCGCCACCTGGGAGACATAGCTGCCAGCTCCAGCAGGGCTGGGGCTGCTTCCTCCTGCCTAATTTAGGGATCCAGGTGCAGGAGGGGGCTCAGGGAAGAGGTCTCAGCAGCAGGCAACTCCAATTAAGATCGTCAGCAGAGGCGAGGAGCCACCCCTCACCCGCAGCCCGCTTTAGCACGTAGGTATGGGATCTGCCAGAAGGACGAGGTGTTTGCAGAGCGCTTTGAACACAGGTCGCCAAACGCTGCCCAGGCAGGGGCCGGCACACGCCGCGCTCCCACCGGAGCCCAGCCTGCCAAACCGGGATGAAGACACCTCGCAGGGCACGAAGCCCCCCCATCAGGCACACTGGTTATTCGGTCCCTTCCCCACTGCAAGCCGAAACCTGTTTAGAGAGCCGTCGTTTGGTAACGGGGTCTCCAGCACACTTTGTTTTGCACCGCAGCTGCACTTTGTAATTCAGTTTCTTGCATTAAACTGTGGTGCGGCCCCAGCAGAAAGAAATAAGTATGTCACTTGTCACAGTTCCTCCTGTTATCTTTTAGAGAGCGAGCTCGAGCTAACATTCATAGAGGGGAGCGTGGGGCTTGCCAGAAAGCAAACGGCAGCGTGGCCGTAAATGCAGCGTCCTGCTCTCGCCCCAGTAAAGCCGGTGGGGAGGCTCCATCCCAGCCACTTCTCCTGGTCCAAGCCCTTGTTCCCAAAGCCCTCGGCAAAAGAGGGCTTACCTGGAGGATGTTTCCCTGCCCGCGGAACAACAGCCCGAGCGAGCAGAGGGAAAACATAAACTCGAGGCAGCTGCCAGAATTGTGCTGGAGGCTGGAAGCAAAAAGCCATTCACCTGCCACCGCCTGAGCCAGGGCCAACAGAAGCCCTCGCACCTCACTGCTGTTCCTGCAGGGTTTATTAGAAGTGAATAAAACTATATAAAAATCAGCCGTTCAACGGGAGCAGATAAGAGAGATGTTTTGACTCTGCCTGTATCCCCAGTACGATGCCCAAAGCAGATGCTCACCTTCCTCTGTTAGAGCTGCAGCCGTTCGCTGCTAATTGATTCAATATGCATTTGGACTAGGATTTTTAATTAATTTTATTACAGAAAAATTAATGCGCTGCTTCCCCACAGATGCATCGGGATACTGACACGAGCGGTAGGAAACCATCCCGCAGCCCGGTTTTCCTTGGGGCTGCTTGTGGGGAGCTAACCCCACACCCACCGGGGGGGCTTCCCCCATGCAGTCCCTCCTCCAGAGCCCCCCCTCTAGTCTGAGGGCTCCCACCAAATATTTACCATGTTTCAGCTGAATTTAGAAATGTACAGGCTACAGAGCAGCGGGAGAGCATCGCTCCTCTGCCTCCCCGGGTCCTGCGAATAGACGGCGGGGCTCGGTTTCGGCAGAGGCAGGCTCTGGCCTGCCCAGAGCAGCTCGGCAGCCCCGTTCATCCCACCGCCTCCCCCCCAAGGCTGGTATGGTTTCAGAGGGATGCGGTGCATTTTGGTAGCAACCGTGTTCTCAAGACGACGTAGAGTCCCGAGCGCAAATCAAACGGTACCGACCACGGGAATGACCTGCACGACGTGGGTCAGCGCTGCCTGTCCCTGCCCCACATCCAGCATCTGCCCCACAGCAGCACCGGCCGACACCGTCCCTCGAGCAAAAGCTCTCACACCTCTGCCACCCTTTTAGGCACCCGGAGGGGTCACCCCATCCAATCAAGCCACCCTCTGCCTCCCCGGAGCAGCCAGCAGGCTTTCACCGCTCCAATACCAGCACCTCCAGTACCAGCACCATCCCTTCTTCTTGGCCGAGCCCCTCGAGGGATGCAACAGATTAAATTTCGCATTTTGGGAACGCAAGCGGTCTCGCAGTCAGCTCTGTCAAATTCAGGCAAGGAGAGTCTCTCTTTGCCCCTGCCCTCCCTTTCCCCAAATCTATTTTATCGTTACCCTTCTCTGCGTATAACGGAGTTAACAAGAGACATATTTGCTCTGCTTGGCTTGGGACTAAAGTCAAACTAGAAGTTTTAGCTGTACAGCAGCTCAAAGCAGAAACGTCTGCTCTGAAACACCACAAGCGTTTCAAAGTGGAGAGAAAGAGCATGTGGAGGGTGTTCTGTCAAAAAAATGGAGCTCGGTGAAATTAAGCAGTTCCCAATATTTAAGATGACATCTCAGAACACAAACACCAGTGGTGGGGGCAGAAATCATGTGGTATTTATATACGTTCGCACGATAATATTATCAATGGCAGAGCACCGGGGGAAGAAACATCCTCGCTACAGCTGCAATATCCAAATCTGAGTCCCCAGAGTCCCGCACTAGCATCACATTGAGCAGCATCCCCAAGGCATGCCATATTTTAGAAATTTGCAGAGCAGGAATAGGTAGTGCACAGTAAGGTCCAAGACCTTAATCAAGCCCTGCAACTCGATAGATTTCCAATACAACAAAGACAAAGAGGTGTCAGCTCTAGTTCTCATTTGCTAATACTATCAATAGGGGCTCAGCTCACTAGCAGTTAATTCAAAGCCAAGCTCGATTTGCACAGCAGTGATCTACACTAATTCCCATATGTGGCTAAGGGGAGATTTTGCCAACTAGACAATAGAAACAGTATTACAGCTCCTGAAACGATGCCATCACTTTTCTCTTCTGCTCCACCACTTCCCCATCAAATTTCCACGTGCTGGAATCTCCAGTAGTCTTCTCCCTTGCATCAGAAGACATGCGGAAAGGGTAGCAAATACAAAAAGTACCTATTTTTTTTTTCCAGGTGCAGCTTTATTGAGGCTTTTAAAACGCAGCTTCCCATAAAATGGGGGCCAATTTCACACTTGGTTTTTTGCACATTGAAGTCACTCAGAATTGCCATAATTAAGCAATTATAAAGTATTTCTAAGCGGTCCAACTGTACCTCCACCTTCAAAAAAGTTGCTACGCGTTACTACGTTTCATGGAAGTTTATTAGCTTGCTTCACCTGACAGCAGGTTTTGCTTGGTTCTGCTTTCAGGTTCTAGTCCATCTCCGCACTAGATCAGACCGTTTTGCCAAGATACTACGGTTGTTGAGAAGTCACAGGAAGCCAGATGTGCTACCCAATTAGGCAACGAAGCAGTTTTATCCACATCAGAAGTAGTTACTGCCTGTAAGCCTGGCCCTCATTAATCTGCAGCCTGGCTCAAATGAAGCGGCGGCCCGTACCCACAGTTTACACTAACGAGTTACCCGCTCCTCTTAAGTCAGCTGCACGCGGCAGCCCACAACTTTGACCTGCTATTAATGCAAGTATCCTCACAGCCCCGTCTCCTCCTCGCTGCCAGGCAAACGCCGACTGCCAACTACAGCCAGCACAAGGAAGGAATTCAAGGGTAAAGAGGGGGTGCTATAGTTTTCCCAGTTCATGCAGTTTCCGTGCTAAGGAAAAATGAGGTTAGAGTCGCCAGCTAGAGACCAGGTATCACCATTCCCTTCCAAAGGCTGCGAAACATCCCCGGCTTGGATTTGGAAAGACGGCAAGACTGCGACGCAGCCAGCTGGTCACCAAAGGGGAAGGAGACCTGGGTTGCTCCCCCAACCCACCTCGCAGCACCCAATTCCTATTAAACCTTGCCTCATTCGAGAGAGGACACAGACTAAGTACCTGCGCCACGCTCCTACTTCAGCAGGGAGTTAGACTAGGCGCCCGGCTCCTGCCATGAACCAAGATGCTAGAAAAAACCACAAGTCTGAAACAGTTTAACACAGGACAAAAAAGGCACATTTTAATATGTACAGCAATGCATTTGGGCTATAAATTTACCCAACACAACTGAAAAAAAAAAAAATCCAAACTATGCTTTTATACTTATTCCATGGTGTCAGCCTCATTCCTAGCCACCTACCTTTCTCTGCATCTCTGAATGCTGCTATATACACACACAAACAAACAATTACGTCATGAATGTTCATTTAGGCTCCCAAGTTCAAGTAATAAAGTTCAAACTTGCATAGCATCTTATGCCACTCAGCCATAAACAGTTACGATTGCATATTAGCTGGAGCAGCCATCTCTTTCAATTCAGCCAGTTTTGGCTGGCCACCATTTATTTTTTTTTTTATTATTTTTTTTTTTTAAATCCTTGAGTCAGAATGTTTCCTAAGTCACCAGCCCTGAGGGATGCCACAGACTTCAAAATGAACCTCTTGCTGTTGTTAAGATCCTTTTAAACCAGAAATTTAGAGTGTTGTCAAGAACAGTTTTAAAAATGTAATACTGTTTATTTTGCTTCAAAAACATTTCAGCATTCTAAACATACAAAAAAAACAGAACGTTGCAAATTCGTTTAAGTACAGAGTGTTTTTGAACTTCAGTTGCTGCACTGGCTCTTCACTTAGTTGACGATGAAGAGATGTCTACAGTTTTCAGTTTAAAAACTACCGCACTTAACTAAAAAAATCCATACACTTCTCATGCCAGCTGAACCCCCTTCCACAACTAAGAATGGCAGCAGAATGCTATTTCACTATATACAGAAAGACAACTTTAAGCTAAATGGACGCCCACTGTAGTGTAAATAGATCTACCCTCACAGTGCATGCTTTGGGCCATGGCACCCCGGGGAACGTACAGCCTTTCCAAGTAATCACTGCTCCTCTAAGGCATCATAACTCTAAGCATGTACCACAAGAATCTGTCTAGTTTTTACAAACTATAGATATGTACAGTTTATAACCCAGGATTTTCTAGCCAATAACCATATAGTAACACCACCTTACAAATTAAAAAAATGCTTGAAACATTTTTAAATGCTTTGTTACACCAACAGCAAAGTGCACAGAGTTAGGAGAACACTAGAGCGCCTTTTCATTTTAAAAATGTTTGGAAATATGTACAACTTTGATACAGTTTCAGGGTGCTCACTACACCCATGGCCACTTCATGTAAACCAGTTACAATTTCTAGAGCACTTTTAGAAACTACAACGCGATCGGAATCCAAATTTTTTTTTAATTAAGCCTAATAAGGGCAAGAGACACCATCTCAAATAAGAGGTGCTTCATTTATGGTGTTTCCCCTACTCTATGGTATTCACATGGAGACAAGTATTGTACAGTTTTATTCATCATCATCATCTTCATCCTCCTCTTCTTCATCCTCCTCCTCCTCTTCGTCTTCTTCCTCTACCTTTTTCCGAGCAGCTTTGGTTGCTGCTCCCTTTGCGCCATCAAACTTTCCTTTAGACTTGTAGTCTGCAACATCCTGCAAAGTCAAGGGGATGTCTTAATTTGCTCTAAGCAGCAAACACATACAGCATTTGTACAGCAGCGGGCGTTAACGTAAAGGGACTGGTCTTCCACAGCCGCACCCCAAAAGGGGCGACAGCCAGCGTTACAGCACACAGCTACGCAGACACCTAAGCGTACTCGACTGCCTCCAGACGACGGAGGCCTTGAACCCTGCATTCATGGTTATTTCTTTGAGGAGGAGAAGAGAACCCAGCCTCTCTTAAAAGTTTCCTGCTAACAGGACAAAGCTCCTTTAACAGCACAGCCAACCCTTTGCTGGAGCAACACGAGCAGCCGCTGCTGCGCATCACTGGGGAAAAGCTCTCCCTCCGCACCGGAATCCGCCTGCGGCTCTCTAACCTACGCTGTCCCGACGGACGCAAAGTTCAGCTAGATAGCACGCAGCGTGACCAGAACAGGTCTGTCAGCTGGAGATGCTCGCTACGCTGGGGCCACCTTAGCTGGGTCTATGTTCCAGAAAGACATCAACACAAGAGCCGGTATGGAAGAGGCACAAGTGAAAACTAGCCTTACCTTCTCGTACTTCTCCTTCAGTTTAGCTGCCTTATTATTATAAGGCTGCTTTTCACCATCACTGAGGTTGTTCCACATTTCGCCCAGTTTCTTTGCTACATCCCCGATGGATATGCCAGGGTTTGTGGACTTGATCTTGGGGCGGAACTCTGAACAGAAGAGGAAGAAGCCAGACCTTGGGGAGAAGCACCAGAGGACAGTCAGCACCGCAGCAGCATGCCGAGAGAGCACCCCTTCCTCCATCCCTCACCCACAACATTCACACATGCACTCACGCACCAACTAGAAACACTTTTTTTTTTAAACTTAAAAACCTACCCAGAAAAACAAAACCAAACAAAAAAGACCAAACCACACAACCAAACATGCTTTGATTTAGTACTGAGGCCCAGACCTGCAGCCTTCATTCAATGCTGGTTTTAATCGAGTGTTGTCTATCCTCCCCCACCCAATTTCATCTTAGATACACAAGTCTCACCATGACCTGGTCATTTCCATGTCTTTCATCACTACGAGCTTAAGGGTACCAAGTACTGACAATTCCTGTTAGTGCTCTACATGCTCAAGATTACAAGCTGCCTAGAAGATTTACAAGACAGTATCAGTAAGCTACGAATATTACCAATACTGCTATACCAACAATATACCCCATCTACTTCCTTTATGGAAACCTATCAGCTGTGTTACAGGGCATGAAAACAAACCAAAATACTTGTGCATTTAAGGCCTCAAAGTTACTTACGGTGGTCGTTTCGGGGCATTGGGGTCCTTCTTCTTCTTGCCACCCTTAGCTGGTCCATAGTCCTTCATTTCTCTATCATATCGTACCTTATCGGCCTTTGCCATTTCATCAAATTTAGCCTTCTCCTTGCTTGACATGGTCTAAAAAACCAAAAAACAAGACACCGAACCTGTGATTACCCAACTGTTCAATAGCTGGCAAACTTTAAGTAAACAAGCCAACACATACCAACTCGATAGGGGCGTTTCAGAATTTGTTTGTTTTCTAACTGGACCACCTTGGGGACGAAGGTCCTGTACCAGGGACCGCAGCCACAGCTGGCATACTCGGTGAGAGGGAGGCAGTGGGAATAGGACAAGCACAGCCAGAGCCCTCCTCGAGGACACAGGCCCGGAGGGATGTAACTGCTGAAGGGCGCTGCTTGGGAACAGGAAAAAAGGCCAGGCTGTAGGGGAAGTACCTAAATGGGCAGATACACTGGGCTGAAGCCTTCACGGTCATTACAGGAGTCAGCAGCACCCAATCAATGGCCGGGACGCCCTGCCAAGAACGGCCCACACACAAAAACAGCACCGGCTCCCTTCGTATTCAGACACACGCACGCCATTGTAGCAGATGCCATAGGAAGTTATCCCTTCAGGAAGTCACAAATTAAGGTACCTTCCACCTCTCTGAGCACTTCTTGGAAAACTCTGCAAAGTTGACTGGAACCTCTGGGTTCTTTTTCTTATGTTCCTCACGGCACGTCTGCACAAAGAAGGCATAGGCAGACATCTTGCCCTTGGGCTTCTTCGGATCGCCTTTAGCCATCTTGACTCTGTAGGGAAGAGGGAAAAAGGGAAAAAAAAAAATAACAAGCGAATGCATGTGTGGATGAACGTGTATGCGTACGTGTGTATACATATATGGTATGCATATATTTAAAAACACACACACACCCCCCACCATCCCCTGAAGTCATGTCCCACCAGTAACACATCCCTTTCTTCCCCCAGCGCCTCTCGCTGTCCCCAATATGGAGACGTAAATTATTCTTCCTTGACACTTGGGGTGCAGATTTGAGCCAAGTGAAACTGATCACTGGATTTAAGTTTTACATTGATATGTCTTTACATCACATCCAAAGACTGGAGACAGGCTATTAAATACACATACTTCTGCCCATTAAGAGTTATATATGAACTAATATAAAATATTTGTTTTGGTTGGCTATCACACTGGGGCTTGAGTGGCACGCACAGCACCAGGCTACGACTTCGCCCTTTAGTACCTGGGAGTTCACATGTTAGCGGTTGCTCTCCAGGTAAAAAGGCAGGACAGATTATTCCCCCCCAGTAAAAGTGCAATAACATCTTTTATATATATATATATATGGAGAAGGTGTGCAAATAAAGACTAGTTTTAAACACAAAAGGACCCGTGGAGCTCCGAGAGGTGAGCAGCACTTGCTCTTGCTCCACCAAGTGACACATGTTCGGAGGCGTAGTGGTCAGTGCAAAGATGCGATTAGCAAGTCACCGAGAGGACAACGCTAACTTTTGGGCTGTATTTCTTTCCTCCTCTTCCGCATTAATTTTTCCCCCCTCCAAAAAAAAAAAAAAGAAAAAGAAAAAAAAATCCCGCAGCAATATTTCCTATTTACAGCTCCTCAAGCGTTTGAAAATTTAATTTTTATTAGCACGGCGTTAGCATCTAACTGCGCCCATTAACCTCGCCCCCCAACCCGCCCCATGTGCGGCAGCAGCGCCGTTGGGCCGCCCTCTCCCGCCCCGGCCGCTCCCGGGCCCGGCGGCACCGCCGCTGCCGGCCGAGGCCCC
>JAVJGG010000039.1:8986394-9014772 GCA_035590195.1 Aviceda cuculoides
GGAATGTAATTATATGGAAATGGCAAAGTTATTTGGTCTTACTGTGAACATGGTAACTGTGGTCTCTGGGTCATCTTGTGCTCCTTCTGTCCTTCCATCAGCTCATTTGGTTTCCATGTGGCTGCTTGTATATATACAATTGTCTCTGGTTAACATATGCTGAACATGATTGTTATGCGCTCAGATTTATTCCCAGCATGAAAATTATTTGAAAACGGGTGGAATGAGGGGGAGAAACACAGACATCATTTGAGGAACTCACACAGTAGAGTGCTCAAGAGTTTCCTTTCAGATTTACCTTCCCTGCCAAGAAAAGGCATTGTTACAGTGACAGCCGAGAGGCGCGTGTTCCAACAGGAAAATCATATGGGATACAAAATTAAAATCTCAATCACAGGTGAAAAATCAAGGCAGCGTATATACAGCATTGCTCTTTTCTCCCTGCCTCCTAGAAAAAGTTGCAAATACCTTGTCCTTACCGAGGTGATACTGTAAGATGGCCAATGCCTAAAGCAAGGTAGCTAAGCACCCTCCCAGCACCGCATCCTTTCTCAGCCCAGCGTAGCCTTGGGCTTTGCTTGGAGCAGGAGAGCAGCGGCTCCCCGGTCACCGGTTAGCTTCAGCGCACCCCTGTACGCCACCAGCCTGGGTCCCTGGTCCTGTCAGGTCTGCAGCTCCAGACCCGCTATCGCCCATCTGACCATCTGCTTGTCTCCCAGCTCTTCCGCGCCGCTCGGAAGGAGCGGGGACTGCGTCTGCAGCAAGGGCAGCAAGCGGAAAAGGTCACCCCTTCTGCCAGGGCAGCACCAACGGCCCCTTCCAGCCCCGAGCTCTCAAAGACCTCCTCTGCCGGCACAGCCGGACCTACGGCAGGGCCTTACCAGTCGATCCCATCCAAGGAAGAGTGCGACTTTCTGATGCCCCAAGCTGGGGTAGCCATACTGGCAGGACTTCGCAGCACGGCTCGAGTGCCAGCGTGACGTGTACTCCATGTTAGGGTTTCTACAGAGGAGCACCGGGACAAACACCGCTCAGCCAAGGATACGAATCACACCCGATGACAATTTAAGGCAGACTTGTCAAGCCCGTGCAGATCCAGATAGAAATTGGGTGGGATTTCTCCACGCTTAGACCACTGTATTTCTGAATGGCAGACAATGTTCCTCAGCTTCATCTACTCCCTGCTACTCAGCATTTCTACCCTATTGTAGTAATTCTGGCCGACAATGCTCACTACTACTTACCCTTTTTGGATAATCACACCCTTACAGTACCTCTTGCAGCCTAATGTTTTACAATGAAATCCGAGAAGGTCTGAATAATCCTAATAGCAGTTCGGCAGCGGCACTTGCACAATTATTATATAAAAGGTAAGTGTGCTCCTACCAGCTCTCCATTTAAATTTATAGTGATTGGTTCCATACAGTAACATGGTAAATGAAAAAAATCCCCCAGCCTTCATTTAAGAGGTTTATAGTAAATAAAAAAATGCTGAGGGTTGTGTGTTGGCCCCCAGTCTGTCAGCTCTCTGTGCAGGAAGGGGATTCAGGCTCTCTTTCCTAGGCACGCATAAAATGCCGGGTGATATACGGCTCTGCTCCACGAGGAGCGCGGCTGCAGAGAAAGCCAGAGGAACTCAGGCTGCTGGTCCTAAGAAAACCTCCTCCACAAGCACAGGCTGGAAGGGCTGAGGCAGATATCACCTGTGCTCTTCTGCAGCCTGCTTTTCCAGTGACACTCCAGCATCTTTTCAGGGTTTGACGATGCACCGTTTCCCAGGTACAAGGCAGCGTGGAGCTGAATCCCTGATTGATTCGGTACACAGTGCCCTTACCGTATTGAACAAAGGCTGGCGACTGCCAGATGTGGAAAAAATAATTCAGATGATACTCTCCACAAGGAGTGCAGACCTTGAGAAGGTTTTTAAACCATCTCCAGAGACTAAATGCTGCTCTGTTGTTCTGAATTTAGAGTGCAGGGAAGACAGGTCTTCGCTCATGAGATTTTAATTTCAGTAGCCACACAAGTAACTTTAGAATATACGCCTTGGGTCTGATCCTGACTCTGAAGTCAAAGGCCAAGACCTGTGCAAGTTAATGGGAAGAAAGGTGTGATTCTGCTACACAAAGCCAAGCATCTGGGGGATGCTCAGCCCTATCCTGCTGCACAGGTCATCGCTCTTGGGTGAAAACACCAAGGTGCCTGCTCCTCCATGCTCCTCCTAGCTGAAGCCACCCCGGCAGCCTGCAGGCCCCCTTCTGCCCCTCACCGTGAGACCCCACACCACAGCCTCAGGAGGAAGAACAGCCAGTACATGCCACACTGTCCCAAATTTGTTGCATATGTGGAAGGCGGTGGAAGTACTGCTCAGTGAGAACTGCCCATGGCTGCTCCCCTCAGACCAGCTCCGAGAAGGGTCCTGCAGCTCAGTCAATCAGCACAGGCACCAGAGAGGTCTACGTCACCTTCACACTCCCTACATCACCTCTACGTTGCCTGCATTGCCTTTATGCTGCCCAGATCTTCCTCCCTTACCATGAGCCTGCCATCTCTGCTCACGGTGAGGAAGGAAGGGCAGATCCTTCAGTTTTTCACACCTTCATCAAGCTGTTCCTCCAATGGCACTCAACACCCCGTGCACTACCACGGTGTCTTGACCCAAGGGCACTTCCCAGTGGGCTCCACCACCCAGACTGGCCGCAGCTGCTGGATGGGATGTCTCAGAAACTGCCCCTACGTGGAGTCTGGCCACCTGGATGTGCTTGGCAGAGCCCCAGGTTCACGTGCGAGCTCAGGAGCAGGTCAGCAGATGGTGGGATCAGCCAAGAGGAATTTGCTCGTTGTCATCAGGGAAGACGAATCTCTCCCCCAAGACATCCTGTGCTGTCACAGAGCGGCACATGGGCCAACAAGGACTGGCTCAGTGTCAAGGAGCCAGAGGTGAGTTGAGGAGTCCATAAGTACTGGCTGGGAGAGAGAGAACCAGCATGCCTGACCCCAGGACACTCAGTTTTTCCACTAGTTTAGCAACTGCAGTAGGTCCCAAACGCCTTGTTTTTGTCTGAAGCTGCTCCTCACCGTGGCAGATCAGGGGGGATGCTGGCGCCTCCTTCCTCCCTTCACCACATCTCTGAGATGGTGCAACCAAGAGGACTAAGAGCCATCATCCACCTGGGGGCCACTCTCTCCAGAGCAGTGGGGTTACTGGAGCACCCCCCAGGCTCTGCTGCATCCCTCCCATGATGGCTGGCACAATGAGTACACACAACTGGATACCATTGCGTTGGTGTGGGATGCATCACTCCAGCCAAGAGTACCCATCCTAATAAGGAGGAGAGACTCTCCCTTGTTTTCCCCATCTGTTTCCTCCTTAAAATAAATAAACAAATGAACACATTGCTGGCCAAGCCTCGACCCTCCAGAGCCGATACTACTCACAGGTCCCTGTTGCTCCCCGGTGAGGCCCCTCTCCCCCAGAGCTGTCAGACACAGCACACTCCGACCTGCCTCCTTAACCCTAGCGCAGCTTTCCCCTTGCACACCCACATAGGGGATATTGCCTGTCCCCTAATTTACTGGGATTTCACAGCAAGAAACCAATGCCACTGTTTGTGTGAAGAGGGAGAGAGTCACCAGCCGTGCAACATCCAGTGACAGATCCCAGCTCCTGGCGTAGCCAGCCATGGCTGGCATCTACCTGACAATCACTTTGTTCATGCACTTCAAGATTCACCCCATACTTAGAGAAATTCTCCCCTCCCTACAGGAGGACAAATAGCAGAACCAGCTGGTTTGCATCTCTCAAGGCATACTGGGGGGTCAGTGGTGAATCCGAGCACAGGAAGGGATCTGCAAAACTGCACTTGTAAATCCCTCAGTGGGAGAAGTTATAGTCCCCCCTCCCCCTGCTTGCAGGATCTCTAGCGTCAGGGGCTTTACACTCCAGTGGCATGCTCCCAGTGTGCCTTGCACATCTGCTGAACTAAGGTAAAACCGGACACTGCAGAGCTGTGATTTATATCACCAGGGTAAGGCGCTGCTGGAGAGGTGCCTCCCTGCTGCAGGAGGAATCGCACTCACTTCTTTCTCTCCTCACTCATCCTGCCCTCGCGATCACTGTACAGTTGCAGAGGGGAAGCCTGTTATGAGATTGTCACCGCTCCTCCTCCTTTTGCAGCATCCAGAAATCCCAAAGCGTGTGGCTACTGTGCTACCCTGCAAAGGCACCGGGCAGAAGAAAGGCCCAGGCATCCTTGCTGCAGTCCCTGCCGCACGGTAACCTCAGACTCCAGTGCTTTGGAGCAGCACAGGCAGGTTTGCCATTCACAAGTGCTAACTGGACGCTTGAAGAGCTCCACCAGAGCTGGCCAGCTAGCTTGGCTGCAAGAAGACTTAACACGGTGGAAGAAGGCAGAAGGATAAAAGGCCTTCCTTGCTCCGTTTGTCAGGCAACAGGTCACACATGCTTGCAGACAGATCCCAAAGCCTGTCTCTACTCTCACATTTCCTCTCTTCCTTTCCCTGACGCTTTCCTGACACATCTTCTTGTGCACTTTGCTCAGCTTTCGAAGTAACACTCCTCCCTGCTTGTTCTCCTTCCCACTCCTTGTCACTGGAGTCCTGCTGCTGTCATCACACTCCCATCAGACTTCTCCTTTCAACTGTGCGTTTCCACGCTGTCTCTCCCAACTGTCAAATACGCTTCTGGTTCAAACATCTGTTCCTCTCCCTCCCAGGGAAGTTACTCCAAAATATGCTGCTTTCTGTCTGAATGGCAGGAAGGATAGATTTGGTTGTACGCATGGTACTACACAACCATCAGTGTTGCCAAGATAAAGGCTCTTCTTCTGTGATTTGGTCACATCAATTCCCAGGGCTACAGGCTCAGTCCCTCCTTATTCTGCCAGGATGAAGAGCGAGAAGCCTTCAGAAGTTTCTTGCATCCTACAGCCCTGTTGCTCAGGGCTATCAGCCTCTGCTGTGCAGGGAGGCAAAGGACGGAGATACTCCCTACTCTGCACAGAAGGAAGGTCTGCATGATCATTTTCTGTAACAGGGTAAATGGATGCCCCTGCAGGAATGACTCAACTCAGTGGTGGTACAGGGAGGCCACGCATTTCACAGTGCCACCAAGGGACTGACTATTTACAGGAGCAACGTGACCACCCAGCGCCTAATAGCTAGTGTTGCCCAATGGTTCCAAAGGGCTTGCGCTGCTGCATGGCGAGACTCAGGCCAGTGCTGAATGCAGACGTAGGGCTTTACCCAGGCAGTATGCTGAGCAAGACGTCCTGCACGCTCTGCGAGCACCTCGGGGCTCAGAGGCGGAGCGTGTTTCCAGGTCTCCGCAGCAGCCCCAGCGCCTGCGTGCCCAGCTGTGCTAGCAGCCCTTGAACTGCCTAGCCTCGCTGATGCCATGGGGAGGTGGGGGAGTGATCACGGGGAGGGAAGAAAACTGGTCTCTGGCCTCCTCCCCGCTCTGTCCTCATGCCCTGGCTGGAGGCAAGGCTGCCGTGCAGGAGCAGCATGGCTCAGCAGGGTTAGTTTGTCCCCATTCTTGGAGAGACAGAAACCCCAAATCTAGTTCTGTGTAAAACCTCCGGGTAGAAAACAAAGTCCAGTCTTCTGGTCCTTCTGTCTTTCTCCAAAGCACTTGGTGTCACTCAGTAGAGACAGCAGCTGGAGCTGTGAGGGGTCTCTGGCCACGCTTCGCCTAGTGATCCTCTGCTTCTAGGCAGAGGGAGGGCTGCAAGCCCATGCTATACATCCACCATCACACCAGCAACAGCTCCTTCACCACCTCAGCTCAGCCATCCCTGTGGGCCGGGTATCGGTTGCCGGCACATCCTCATTCACCAGGCACACCACGGCGAGTGCCCGAGGCTGCTCCACGTCTGTGGCAAGCCTCTGAACAAACGCTGCAGCTGGTCATGAACCACTTGAGTTAACGCAGGTGAAGCGGTCATTTCCTCTACTAGTGCAGTCACTGGGAGTCCCTCCTTTCACAGGGAAAATTGGCCTTTCATGGGCTTCAGGCACATCCCCAAACCAGGTGTCAGAACTTAGAGAAGAAGGTTCAGATGGTTTTTGTTACTGGTGGTAAGTTCTGCACGTAGCTGCAACCCCAGTGAAGAAACTGAAATGTAGTTTCTATTCTATTCCCTTTTCAGCTGCTTGTAAGTTTCTCAAACAGATTCCTATTCAGGGTGAAATGTTCAGTGCTTGGTCTCAGCTCAGAGATGATTTCTTTTATTTCCCCCTGCAGGAACTGTGAGCAAAATACTAAATGCCGTAGATTTGGAGTTTGGGGAGCACAAGCAATCAGATATTTCCCCCTTGTTCCCTCTGATACCATATGTTCCAGTTGGAAATTTTACACTTGCATACTGGTAACTCGTAAATGGTGGAGATGATAGACTTCAAATGTTCTCATTGAGAGGCAGAAAACAAACCCAGATTTAAGAAAATAATTGGTTCAATACTGTTAAGATGAGTTTAAAGAATTCTGATAATGCTTTTCCCTTCCCTGGTGTCCCAGGAGGCACAAGTACACACGTTTTATTTTAATCTATGTGCTATAATTTTAAGGATAGCTGACACAAGGTGGTCTTTGTTAAGATGTATCTATTTGCTTTGAAATCCAAAGAAGTTCAGCGCTTACAGGCTGCCAGAAATCACAGACCTATTATTCAAGGAACTTTTGAGCTCTGCTGTCAAAGCTATCAGAAGTCTGTAAGCTGAACAGCTCCCATTCAATGCGTTTTTGTGCTCATTTGCAAACTCTACGATGGGATTGCTTGGAGCTTTATTCCCCTCAACCCCAAACTCACTTAAAACTAAAGGCAGAGAACCCTGGTGTTCTTGTAATGGCATGTTTGGAAACCCAGCCTTCCAGAAGCAATGGCACCCTAATCATCCTCCTCCACAGTGTCAGCTAGGTCACCTTACATGTCACGCACTTGGGCTTTTTACTTCAAAGTCAGCGCTGCAAACCCCATGCAAGTTTTGGATAACCTATTCATACTCTACATGTTGGTATAAATACATAAACCACTGTCAGCAAACTTTAAGCACAGATACTTCCTGATCACAAATGCTCAATCATTATCAAATTCATGTATGCACATAGATGGCTATATAAATTATCTTTTCTAGGGGCAGGTTTGCTAAGGGGATGTAGGGAGGCAATACCCCTCTGTCCCGTCTCCCATTACCACTGCATGGCATGGATGTCCTTTTGTATGCAGCGGGGGAGTTCCTGAACAGCCGCCCAGCCCACCTCGCTTCCCCGCTCCATCCATGGTCCTGTTTACGGCCAAGAGAGTCACTACTGACAGCTCGCACGTGTTTAACAACTTGGGCAGCAGATCACTACCAAAACAGACTAGCACATCGTGGCATAATAAAGCAGCATACGAAATCACCCTGTTTGGGCAAGGAAATCTCATGACCTGAAACTCACCAAACACAAGGGCTGGCAGACCATCGAGGAAGCAGATGATGGCTCTCTTCCAGTCCCGCTGACCAAAGTGACCCAGCAGCCACCTGGAAGACAGCAAGAGACGAAACCTCTTTGGCAAGCAGCTCCCAGCCTGTTCTGTGCCTCCACAGCATCTGGCACCAGCTAGTTTCACATCCAGAGCTCTTGATCACTTTGATCCCTCAGATAGTTATGTACCTTAATGATTCATGATTGTTACTCAAGTCCCACCTGCAAGCAAGGAAGCCTCCACACTGGCCTGCTAACATTACAGGATAGCTGTGGACTCACTTCCCCAACCTCCTGGGAGCTACTTCGTTACACCAGTCTCACAGCATAGTGAATCTATTAAGTGCTATGGAATTAATCTTGATTTATGCCAGTGGGAGGGAGAGAATAATCAAGTCCTATGTCCTCACCTTCTGAGCTACTGGTGCTGCTCTGATCTTCTTCATACTTTGAAGTGCTTTATTCCGGTCAGGTTGGTAAAATTGCTTTGCTTCTGTATCCTTAAGCTCCGGTCATTCTTTGCTGTAATTCCTTGCAGCGACTTCTGGAAAGGTGTTTTTCTCCCTCCACTCCCCACAATAAATGAGTTTGTCACTTGAAATATACTGCCAATGTGTTACATGTCCCACAGTGTTTGCGGTTATATCAGAAGTGTTTGTTTATAGCACCATAATTCAGCAATATCTTGATTACAGGAGAGATGGTGTTGTAACTCACTGTGGCTAGAGAGAATATTATTTTTCTTTTCCTTTAATATAAAATGTTGATTTTCAGTCAATACACTGAAAGAAAAAAGTGCAGTTGTTGCCCTAGTAACCAGCTGCCTTGTAAACCATAAGATGTTAGGAGCACAAGGTGTTAATTGTTCCAAGTGCTGCTTGTGGTCAGGGATAAAAGCTAGAATGGGAGAGATCATAAGAAACATCTGGGAAGATAAAGTCAGCTGGTCTCTGCTTGGAGAAAGCCTAGACAACAGCAAGCAGAGAGGCAAGGCGAGGAGAAGTAACACTGCCACCAGAGGAGCAGAACGAACTGAATTGTGGCCACGTGTGACAGCATCCCTGAGCAAAGCCTCCGAGAGCACAACGCGCTGCTGGGAGCCTGACGGCTTTTTACCAGCCGCGCTCAGAGTTCGGCACCTCCGCCACCAGATGTAGCAGCTTTTCCTGCCGCTGCTCGTTCCCTCCTCCTGACCAGACCCGTCTCCCTTTCCCCTTCTGCTCCGTGGCCCGGGCTTTCCGTCTGCTGTGCTCCGGGAGGCTCCTTCCCCTGCGCTATCCGGCATGAATCGAGGCCTGTCCGCAGAAGGTGCCACCTCCTCTCTGCAGAGCGTTTCCTGCACTGGAGCAGGAATATAGGGCCCAGCACCCTCCCTGTCACATACCTCCCTGCGTCGCGACACGACTTCATTGCCCTGCTGAGCAGCTCTTGCATTCGGGCTCCTTGCTCGGCCCCGCACGCAGCACCTCCCTGCCTGCTCCTGCCACGCGCTCACGGCTCATCCCGGCTGCGCTCTCTGCCGAGAAGTGGGAGCAGTTGGTGGCCCGGAGGGCACACCGAACTCCGCAAAGCATCTCTGTCTCTGCCCCGGCCTCCTGCGAGACAGAGCCCCTCAACTCCAGCAGGCTGAAGGCTGGGGCTGGGAAAGCAGCACCAGAAGGGCTCCTTCTGCAAGAGGCCTCTGAGGGAGAAAGGCTGCATGAGGGCTTCTCTCCCATCTCTCTCTGCTCTCTAAGATGAAAGCAAGCTGGCGAGACAGCAGCCTCGTGCTCTGCAGCATCTGCCACCTCTCCCTTCCCTCCCCTCCTCCCAGCCCCTGCAAACTGGAGAGCAAACACGAATACTGCTAGATCTGGAGGAAAGTTTTCTACTTTAGCCCTTTTGGGCCGTTTACCTGCCCTGGATGCCCACTGAACCCGCCAGTATCCGCATTCCCTTAGGAAATAAAGGCAAGGAGCACAGAAAAAAGCAGAATATTTATAAGCTAAGTCCCTTGCAGGGGCAGGGTTATGCTAATCAGGGAGCCTCTGTCCCAGCATGGTACATGGATTACATATACATGATAGTAACATATGGAGAGGAGGGCTCACGTTCAGCACACTGCTGCCCTCCACGGCGTGCGTGGCTGGAGGGTTTCATGCCACACATTAGCCAAGGGCACTCAAGAACAGAGGGGCAAGGCCAAGCTCCCGCTTTGACCTGAAGAAGAAAAGAATGGGACACCAGGACTGGTGCTCCCTTGGGCTCCAGTTTCCAGGGTTATATTCCTGATGTCTCATTAACTTCTGGGGGGAGTTTGTTCCCCCTGTTGTTCTTACTTACTAACTCTTGGTGTTTGTACTTGGTAATAAAGCCATACATTGCAGTGAGCCACACCACAAAGCCCTGTATGCAATTTCATGACATATCACACTGGTGATGAAGACTACATCTAGCTACACAAACTTCATATAAAATTAGATGTTTGTTTTCTTTCCTCTGCTCCCCTGGTACAGTTGCCTGTGATGATGCAGCCACCTCTGTCTCAGCACAGCCTAACACAGACCTCTGCCACTGACCGGGGCTGGGATTTCTGCCATGCATCCTTTACACTAAGAAAACACATTTTGAGCGAATAAAGCTGAGAAACCATTAATTTTTCCAAATAGAGAGTGCCTGGGCAGCACTTCACATAGCAGAGCTGCATTTAAACTGGGGTCTGTGGGTAAGACCAAAAAATAAAGATGAATGAGTTTGGTTGGGTAATTAGATAATAAAATTGAAGGCTCTGGAGTTTGGCCCAGGAATATAAACCAGTATATATGTGGCTGGCTAGCCTGCTCCCTCTCCTACTGCTAGCAGCACCGTCTTAACCCTAGCAAGGAGATCTGCCCTTCACATGGAGTCCAAAGACAGGAATGCAATTGGGTAGCACAGCTCGTGGACTAGCACAGGATCGGAAGCACAGGATCAATCCTGCCCTCTGCCAGTCTGCAGCAGCTGGTTTTGCTCCCCACGCGCGAGGCAGGGCTGCAGAGGGGTGCCGCAGGGCCGGAGGTGGGCTCGCCTGCTGCTACAGCGGTCCCCATAACTCTGCAGAGCAGAACGAACCCCGGCCCGGGGAGGGTTCCCAGGAGGCTCTGTGTTTGCTGGAAGCCCAGGGCAGGTGTTCAGGAGCCGGCAACCTGGCTGATAGCTTGGGGGCTTCCCGCACAGCACGTGCCGTGGGTGGGTGCGAGGGAGACCTCTGCGCAGCGCCCACCAGGGCAAAGCTGGCTCAGGCTCAGCGATGTGTTTGGGCAGGGCCGGAGATAATTCTCATGCATACCTCGTGCCAGTAAATACTAAAGTGCCTATGTAGAGGGTGGTGTTTAAGGGTGGAAAGGGCAGCACAGCCAATCTGAAAGGAAAGCTGAGGTTGGTTTTGCTTTCTGGAGTGACTGCTTTCATACACCCAGCTTTCAAATTGCTGCAGAGCTGAAAAGCAAAGCGGAGGCAAGTTCTCTTTGACTTGGGAAATCCTTCAAAAATAAAGCAAACCCATTTCAAAAGGCAGACTTTGTCAGCTGCCCTATTTTTAGGATTGACTCCTACAGGTCCTTCCTTCAATGATAGCAGTTTTGCCTGAGCAATGACTAGGGACTGCAGGATTTAGGCTTTTAATAAAGCAATTGTGTAATTAAAAATAAATGGGTCTCTAGTGTCACTATTTAAAAGAAAAGAAAACTTAGATCAAATAAGGCATTTCTTTCTTTTTGGTTTAGTCTGCTTGGATCATGCAGAGCTTTAATGACGCAGTCACAAATGTTGTATTTAAAAGGCCTCTTAGTTGCTGAGAGGAGCCCCAGGAGAGGGCTATTAACTGGCCAAATTAGGCTATTTATTTTTGTGAGTTTTGCAAGTTTGAAAAAGAGAGGCACATTTTCACTTAGGAGAGTGATATTTCAAATAGGTCACAGGAAACTCTGGCAGGCGGGGAGCAAAGCAGAGCGTCAGTAGGAAAACATTAACCAGAGACATTTTGCAAGTGCAAGTCGACATTTGGGTTCCTAATGGCTTCTGAAGTCCATTCAAAAATCTTTCCGTGGATGTAAAATAGGGGCAAGGCACCGCAGCTGTGCAGGAGCCCTGGCCTAATCCTGAAAGCCTTTATAACAGCAGAGCTGTGTCCGCGGATGCTGCTGCGAGAGAACCTGGTGCTGTCAGCACAGCCAACAAGCTTGGCAGTAAGTGTTTGAAGGAGGTGGACTCTGCCTGTTGGTTAGGAGATAGCGATGCTTGCACAGATGACTGGTCAGTCCTGAAATTTCACTGCACCTTTCCCTCCTCCAGCTTTGATTTTGATTCCTCAGACAATCAATGAACTTCATTTTCCTCTCACATAATCACAGCCCGGAGCAAATCATGAACGACTTCAGTAAATCCCACAAAGCAAGCTGCATGCATATCTTAAGAATCAGGCCCAATACTTTTTACGTACGTGAGGCTGGTTGGAAAAGGTCCCTCCACACCACCTCAACAGGCATGGCACGTGCTCGCCAACAGCACACTATTTCCTCCTTTTCACCTTTGCAAACAGAATCAACTAACTTAAAGTCCGCTCAGGAATAATTCATGTGAAGTTACTTTGAAGGGCTGGCTCATCTCCCATTGACTTCAGCAGCTCAGGATGAAGCTACTCAGGAGCTAAAGAAGGCTCTGGGGCAACACTGGGCTCTTGCTGGGTCCTGTCCCTGCTCCAGTAGGGCTGAGGTCCCTTGAGACCACTGCATCTACACATGATGGAAAGGCTTTGCAGGATCAGGATCAAGATGAGAAAATAAACTATATAATAAGATAATAAAAAGCAGTGTTCCTAGAAAGTGATGTCTAATGGGTTCCTCTTGATGGATTGTAAATCCACCAGCCATACAAGTCCTAAAACAAAACCAAAGTTAAAGGAAAAAGTAACTACACACCTATCAGAGCAATCTTTCTCTTCCTCAAGTTTTTTTCCTATATAAACCAGTTAGTTGAGAACTCAGAGGACTGGTATGTCTGAGGCTGTGACTGTCACATCAGTGAATAACAAATCTATATATAAACACTTTTCCATGACTGTGGCAGGCCAGGGTGTCAGTACCACTTTCTCCTCCTCTGGCTGGGTAACCATGTGGAGTTGCAGGCACCTTGTGCCCAGCATTTCCACAGCACTGCAGGTTTTTATGGCACAGACACACCAGCGTTTTATCGGATCAGAATGAGAGAGCTGGAACTGGAATGAAGGGAGCCGAAAGGGAAACGTGGAGCACACAACTTCACCAAAAACTTTGTCAGTCGATACACAAAACATCAAACAGACATGGCTTTAGTCTTCCCATAATTGTACTCTGTCCCACCAATATAAAACAACCCCTCCCACCCTGCACAAAACCTAACCAAAACCAGGAGGGATTTCTGGTGTGGTAAGGCCATGGGCTGGACTGTGAACACCACTGTAGGCTCAGCAAGAGAAAACCAGAGGTAGAGAGAGTCCCTCCAGTCATGCCACAGGAGAAACCCCTGCTCTGACCCATGTCACCAGTAGTGTGTGACAGGGAAGGCATTAAAGCACACACTGTTTTGCAGAGGTGAGGAGGAAATTTATAGGGACGGGGAAAGGATAAACACATAGCTTGTCCATTTGCCATGAAAGGAGCTATAAATATTGTGATAATTGTCTCCAGGAACCCAGGACAACCTCTGCCCTGACTCGCAACCACACGCTGTCCCTTTGGACTTTACTGAAGATATCCAGGTTGCAAGTCACCAGCTCAGCTGGCTCAATTGCCTGTTATTCCCATTGAAAATACCCTAGCAAAAGCAGACCTTTCAAGGAGTTATGGAGGCCGGTTCTCTGTCTCAGACAAACCTGCTGAAGCTCCAGTTTCACTCATCAGCCAGTTGTACAGTGCTGTTCTCCAGCTGGACCTTGTGTCTGCTCCAGTGTGGTAATGCCTCCAGCTCTACTCTGTGTATTAGCTTAGTCCGGCAGTATTTATTTAGCAGATAAAACTTTGATGCTGTTCCTGTAGAAATAGTTTGCAGTATATTAACAAGACCATAATATTAGTCAAAACCATTTCTCATGTGCCCTCAAATGCTTGGCATAAAAGAACCAGCAGATGCCAAAGGTTACAAAGCAAATTGAGTCCTTATGGGAAGTTAACTGTTAGATAAAGACAAAGGATGACAACGATCTGGGGGTACCGTAAACCACTGTCTCCTCCAGGACCTTGCAGCTCACAGCATGCTGTGTACAATACGTGCAAGGTTACTGCTTAAAACAACTAAATACAGGTCCAAGTCCATCAAGACACAAAGAAATAGTTCATCCTTTTCCCATGGATGGGCACAAAGCAGACCACGCCATAGTGCAGTCCCAGGACAAATAAGTGTTTCTCAATCGATGGGCCTGCATAAACACCCCACTACCTGAGATGGGGCTTTCGGGAAGACCTGCAGGGATTTGGGTCGCTCTTGCTTTGCCTGAACCGCCAGCTCCTCGCCAAGGCACGGGGACACCTCGTCCTGCCGTTCCCCTCCCGGGCACAGCCACGGGCAGCAGCCCCCAGCCAACACCAGTCACAAAATGGCGCCTCCTGGCCCCGCCGCCATGCTGGGGCCTGAGAGGGGAGGCCCCGCCGGCAGCTGGGTTGCCTTCGCCAGTGAAGGGCAAAGACGTTCCTCATGGCGGTGGGGGGCTGGCAATGCCCACCACAGAAACCTCTCCTTGGCCTGTTTTCTTTTTGTCTCTGTTTCCCCATTCAGGAAAAAGCTTCTGTCACAACAGCTGCTGATTCATTTTCTGACTTGGTGCCGAGCGTGCCAGACATAACATTCGTTTGCTGCCAAAGTGGTAAAAACAATGACTTACCAGCTCATTTTTCTTCAGTTGATTATGTTGGGGGGGGGGGGAGAAAGGAGCTTTAATTAAAATTAGATAAGGAGGAGAATAAATCCACTGAGATGCAAAGAGTAACGGTCTGCAAGGCAGGAAAGGGGAGAGCATCTGAGGCGGTGCAGGAATACCCATCGCCAAACAAAGAAAAACAAAGGGGTCCATGGTCAATGGCGGGGGACTCTGTGGTCACTTGCTGTCCTTCACCAACTTCTCCTTCTCTTTATGCTTTCCACCTTTCAGGTGTCAACAGCTTCCCAGACCAGTAACTCTCAGATCTGACACGATGCCTTCCAGACTGAGAGGAGAGAAGCCGCCTGAAGGCAGCTCTGATGAGGGCAGACAAGCGTACTGGTCTTTGATCCTTCCCATCTTTCTTTCCTGACTTCTTCCTGGGATGAAGGAGTCCCACCAACAATATTTATTTGTTTCTTAACACATTGACTAACAATTTGCCTGGCAGACAGAATCCACATCCAACCCACATTTTGGAGGCACTGAGGACAGCGGTGATTGGACTGAGATTTTGGCTTGCCTGTTAGACATTAGAGTCAAAAGAGCCAAGTCTGGACATGATGAGTGAAGTCTGACCTGCTAGACTCTCCAACATTTTTCTCAGTATTTGACAGGGTGCTTTGGACATGTGGGAATTAAGCTGATCCATATTCCCTGACCTCAGTCATACGCCACAGGTTTTATTTGGAAATAGCTCACCAGGTCACCATCTCTCATGGCAAACATCCAAGTGAAGCTTAGATGCCAGGAAAACAATGGCACAGGTAGCCTGACCACAGTATTGTCCTACTGACGTTTAGCAACAAATTAATTTCCGAACAGACTGGGTCATCTGTAACCAACACAGAAGAAACAGCACCCTGGCCCAGTTTTGCTGGCCAAAATGGACAGAGAACTCTATTAACTCATGTATATAAGTTCTCTCATCTTTCTATTACGAGTTAGTGTAGAACATAGCACAGTGAAGTGCTGATCCCCCACCTGAAGGCTTTGGCTCCATTGTTTTCAAATAACAGCCAAACGAAGCTGCTGTCCTCCTCCAAGCGATTCATTCCCATGGGGTTTGTTTCAGTTCTTATTTGGAAAGGAATGGGAGTCAATCAGTGCAAGGAAATGCAGAAGAGTCATGGTAACCAGTGCCAGGGTGAGGACCAGCTATGGAAGAACCATCCAAAGCCATTATCCCAACACTACCATTATCATTGAGTCCGATGATAAAGAAGAGGCTAAGTCATTCAGAGCACCAGAAGCTACAAGAGATATTTTTAAGGCAACTGAAGAACAGACATTCCACAGATCTCTGGCTAACTGTGTGGTGAGATAATAAGATTCAAACCAAGGACTCATAAAGGACTACTTATCTAATGTCCAATAACCACTCCAAATGCATGAGAAGGAAAAGCCTTACCTTTGTACCTAGGAAGTTCTTGCATTTTTTGCTTTAAATGGTTGTTTCCTCTCTTTACTTGAGGGGAATATGAAGAATGGCTACTTGGGAATGCAAAACCCAAGATCAAGAAGTCATTTTTATTCACCAGAGAAATGAAATAGTCACTAGAGAGCCTCTTAAGCAGGAATGAAGGATTTTCAAGAATACCAGATGAGGCACCCGATTACCACCAACAATCCACCAAAAAAGCTGTCCACCCTCTTGGAATATTTTCGGAAATCCATCTCATTATGTCAACTTCTATTTAGAACCTGAAGGGAATATTTTCACCACCATCCTCTCACAGAACAGGGAAGAAGGAATTTAAGTGATGTCTCACATTCTCCGTTCTTCTCTCTGCTGCACAACTAAACTACTTTTTGCTTGACTTGATTTACCCGCATCATTTCATGAGGGCTTGTACACACTGTCCCTTGGATGACATTGCTAAATTACTTTGCTACAGCAAAATATAAGTATTTAAGAAAATCTCCAATTCAACCAACCATGTTACGAGAACACCCACCAAGAAAGATTTCTCCCTCTCATTACCTTTTGCTGATTCAGATCCTACAGAATGCAATGCTGTGCTACAGATCAATGCTCAAGCTGTGGATCAACACATCTGACCGTCCAGAGATACCCTGCTCTTCTTGGCTTCTGTTGGACCTGTAGTTCCTCAGCACCTTTGCAAATTAAGCCTAGAAACTAACACATTAAATGGTATTGCTGCATAAGGACTTCCATTTCCAGGCTTTTATCTGCAGGAATGATATTGCCATTCTATACACTAGACCTGTTTTTGTAATACTATGGTTCATCAGAAGTTTTTATGTTAATACCGAATCAGAAATAATACACATGTGATTCATAATAATCTAACTGAATGGCTGCACTGAATGTATTGTAAGAAATTCTGGTTAGGAAAGAAACTCATTAAAGAAATAGTGACTACTATTATCCCACTGCATATATTGTTCTACTGGAAAGTTTCCTTGAGTAGTTTCTTTAATTAGCAATTTGATATTTTGAAATAGTGTGATCTCCACCACACACAATTTGTAGAACAGACTTGGCTGGCAATACGGAGGAAAACAAGCAATCTTTTCAGAGTTTGCATCTCTAGGGCATATCTTGTCATTTTCCAGCTATTCAGCTGCTGTATATATGTGTATAACACAGTGACACTGTTCTTGGGGGATTTTGATTCTTAAAAGTTACATAGATAAAGAGCTTTTTTTATTGGAACAGAATATATTGTCTTTTTTTTTTTTTTTTTATAAAATCAAAATAAAAATATTTTAATAAATTTTGGCTATTCAAATATAAGTTGTTTTTTTTTTTTTTTTTTTTTTTTTTTTTTCAGAAAATCCACATAAAAATATTTGAATAACTTTGGGCTATTCAAATAGAAGGTGTTGACCCCAGCTGTGTTCTAGTGAATGAATCATTTATGTAGGAGCTCACTGCACAGAACGTATGGTATTTTATCTTTGCTGGGTTTCTGCCAAATACAGTCTGTAACAATTTTTCCCCTTTGCCACATTTGCCGCTTGATATCCTTTAAAATATACCAGCTCCAAGTGTGAGAAAGCAAAACAGCTTCTGGGCCCGCTCTGGCTGAGAGCTCTTTGTATGGATACTCCTGTGCTGTCACCGAGGCACCCTTGCTTTTGGAAAACATCCATTCCAGATCTGGGATCTCCTTGGGCTGAATGCTTTGAATCAACACTGATTTAAAGTTCATTTAAATCTGCAGGGAGCTTGCAAAAGCCCAGGAGCGAGCACGGAAACAGGGATCCTCTTCACATACAAAACAGGAGCTGCCCCAAAGCAGAGGGACAAAATTCCACCACCTCAAACATCCTAAGCCCCGCACCTGCAGGGACAGCCTGGAGGAAGGGCGGGTTGTCTGCCACAGCTCTGCTCCCTTACGACTGTCCTCCAGGTATCACTTAAGTGGTATTTTGGCAAGACATATTTCTACCCGCGAGGGCAGGGAACAAGATTATTTCATTAAGTGATTGAGGCACTGCATGGCCAAAGCCACTATTACACTAGGTTTGATTTGAAATGGTAAGCGAGAGGTCAAACTCTCTCAACACTGATCTCCCGGGGGAGAAGAGATAAGGTGGAGTGCTAAGATTTCCACACTCCTCGCATGAGTAGATAAGGTCTGAATGAGCAGCCTCATCAGTAGGCTGCTTCCCTAAGCGTTTTTTTATAGCTTACACTGGAAACCCTCATACCTCTCCACACTGAATCACATAATTACGGTTTCCACAAGAAATTCAGAGCAGGATCTCCTCCCACAAAATTTCCTCTCACCTGCACTCCTTTCATCACCGAAAATGACTGTTTGTCAGCACTACCTCTACCGCTGAGAGAGTTCACATGCAGCTGAATTTAGCAGCCAACGGAGGTGAGAACATTCCCCCACATGTAAGCTTCTAAAGTGCTCACCCGTGATTGTGTGTGGCATGAACATCTCCGTGAGGAACCGTTCGGTCAGGACACACTTGCAGTCTTGGTGTGTTCTCCCTGCTAAGCAAGGAACTGCCTTTACAACAGACATCCTCCATCATCAGGAGGTTACCCTCCAGTTTCCCAGGAAAGCCTTGCTCAGATGGAGATATTGCAGACGGGATGCAGCCCCATTAATCTCTGCCATCCCAGCTTCCTCATGCCTGAGCTGTTCTCCGTCACCGGAGGCTCCCTCTTCATTACGCCCTTCCTCCCACGTGCAACAGAAACATAATAGCCCAGCTAAACCTGACCCTGGGTGAACACTGAACACAGACAAGACACTGCTCTGAGTCACCAGTTAATTCATCTTTCAGAAGCAGAGTATTTCTGATGTGAAATGCTTGCTCCCATCCCCTCAAATCAGCAAGCTGGGGTTTATATACAGCTCTGCAAGAAGGCTCTTCCTGAGAGCGTCACCCAAGAACTTACATTGACACGTGTCAATGTTATAGGCAGTTGAATTCACCACTGTAATTACAGTTGACTATTGTATAACTTCAGTTTTGGTTGCTCATAACTTCATCTACAATTAATTGTTTGGGCTGAGAATTTCTCCAGCTGGGTTTGGCCTCAGGCTAAACTTTATCATTTCAGCTGAAATGGCTCAAGTCTTTCCCAAGAATATATTTAAAGAAAAAGACTCTCTTTGGCCCTTGTTAAAACGATCTTTTTCTCATTTACTGAAATGCTCTCACATCTCCATGCTTCTAAAAGCAGTACCTTGAAATACTGGCAGACTTGACTGCTGTGAAATACGTATCTTTTCATATTCTCAGGGGGAAAAAAGGATCATAATTTGACTTTATATATATATTTGCTGTTTACACATGCATAGCAGAGATCCAGTGGCTACTTTGACTATCCCCAGTGCTGAGCAAGCTCGGTGCCCCACTGTACCAGATCACACCTGTGAGGCAACACGTGCAGCATCCAACCGCGACCAGGGATGCTCCTGCGGCTGCAGGGCTTGGTAGGGCTTTCGTTGCGAATGTGCCCTTTGGGTGCAGGCCCTCTGTGGTACCAGGCCACAAGAGAGCTGGGAGACACTTCAAGCAGAGCGAGGATACAGACACTACACCTCAGTGAGCACCGGGGAAGTAGCTACTAAAAAGAGCCTGTGATCAGCCTACGTCCAGAGCAAGATCTGGCCTGTAGACCATGAAGTTGACCCTGGGTGCACGTGGAGCAGCAAAGACAAGCCAAAATATTCAAGAGTTGTTCAGTAAACAGCTGCTGTCTACTCTGGTTACCCGAAGAGACAGAGGTGGAGAAAATGAGTACATGATCACTCATTAAAAAGATCACAGCACAACTCAACGGGCCTGAATGCAATCTGCGTGAACAAATTTAACCTGTCGTTTCCTTCCTCTGGAATATCTGAACTTGAAGCCTTATGACAGACTAAAGATGTTGTACCCACTTTCAGAGGGGGTACACACCCAGTGACTTCTGGTCATGCAGAAAACAGGCAGAAAGCACATCTCGCTACAGAGAACAAACCCCAGAAACACGGGAAGTCTTGAAAAATCTCAATGAAAAAATGCAAGCTACTTCATTAAAATCTATACCAACCCAGAGATGGAGTCCAGAGATGTCATTAAGAAAAAAGAAAACCCAGTGCTCAGCTGCCTAGGACCTAACTGGAAAAGCAAAATGGGCCCACTCTAATGCAGAAATTAAAACGCTTAGAGACGGTTCTTACTACTCTGTGAACATGAGTCAGTACAAGTGAAAATGGTGCACAGATGGGCCAGCACAGAAGCAACAGAAGTGCCGTGATATTTACAAGGGGGGAAAAAAAAATCTTCCCTTACAAGTGTAAATATACCAGAGAAATCATCCGCTCGCAGCACAAACCAGGGCTTTGATGTAGCAAACACTCCCACCAGGGACAGCACTGGCTCCGCCGGGAGGAGTAGGGATGGTAGACGTTGCATCTGGAAGACAGTAGGCTCACCGCGCTGAGCTTTCCCAAGGCGTCACAACAGACAGAAACACACCAGATGACATGGACCGTTTTACAGCCTTTACGTAACCGGCAGCAAGGGGCCAAGCACTGTCCCAGGCCACAGAGAGACGCTAAGAAGGGAAGAACCGCGGTGAGTGTTGGCTCTAACGCCTGGCAAGAGCAGGGCGAGAGTCCCGCCAGCCTGGGCTCCAGACGCACACAGCCCGCGCGCCTCAGCTCAAGGCAGACCACAGCCACTCGTGCCACCGGCAAGGCAACAGCTTAGACACGTGAATCAAAGCTGGCGCTGTTCTGCACGGAGCCAGGCAGGTGACATTTTGGGGTCCCCCCGCCTCTCCCGGAGCAGCAATAACACATGGGATCTCTTTCTCCAGCCTCTCCCAGGTCGCCCCATCAGTGGAAGCTGCTCAGTTCACAGCATGGCCACGGGGCTGAGCTCTCTGTGCAAATCACACTTCTCCTCACCCGTCTTCCCCTCACCTGTAAAGCAGTAACAGTAGTTACACTGCTGCAGTTGGCTCAAGATAGGGGAATGAGAACTTAATTATCATCAGCACTATTCGCCGAGGAACGGCTCACAGCCTGACCGTGGCAGGAGCGGCAACGGAGTCCAAAGAGCAGGCTGAGCTCCCAGAGCAGAGCTGCAGGAGATGATAGCACAAACTTCACCCCAGCGGCGAAAAGGTCTGACAGCTTTGAATGGGAAAGAAACAGCTTCCCCATCACTTATGAACTTGCTTACAGTGAATTATCACAGAATTTCATACTGGGTTTCCAAGCAGGTCAGCCAAACTCCTTCCCCTTCAGCTGCTCTGACCACTGACTCTGCAGTGGTATACACACTCGTGTTCTACAGGAAAACCATTTTTAAACAATAAAACCAACTTTCAGAACCTCTCACCTCCCCCGGGTCCCTCTAACAACTTTTGTGGGTTCACACTACATTGTCTCACTCTCAAAGACTTTTTTTTTCCCGGTGTGGTATGAAAGACCGGAGCACAGCAGGAGAAAGTAATTAACTGCGCAGACAGCAAGTCTGCCATCAAATGAACAAAATGAAAGAGTAACAGAGACTTACACTTGTAGTCACCCCTAAGTGTTTCACATGACAACAGCAGGGAAAACACAGTCCAGACTGTTGTTTTAATGTTGATAATATTCCAAAATCTGCAGCGCTTACTAATTTCTCAGTGGAAATAAAACCTTTGACATCAGTGGGAATTCTGTCTGGGCATGGAAGTTGGTTGTTACATTACAGTCTAGCCACAAGAGTCTATTTTGATGGTAAGATCTTCAGCACAAAGAGTGTTCCTCTCTACCCGGCCAGAGCACCTGGACTGACAAGCAGAGGACAAAACTTCGGCTGAATTGCGTTAGACCTGAATGCATCCGTGCCCACGCATGCTTTCTGCCAACGCCTGTGCTAGCGGAGAGTCTATTCCGTTCTTCGCTACGGACAGCGTTTGTACTTTGCGATCACCTGCCGGCAGCCGGAGAGGTCTGCCCGACATGTCAGCCCGCTCTGCTGGGTAGCGTTTGCTCTTTGCGTCTCAGTGGGCTCGTTATTGCCGCACGCATCCCGCTCGAACGCAGAGCGGGACTGGGCGAAACGAGGCTGTTAAATTCCCCCAAATCGGGAAGATGTTAAAGAATATAGGAGGTGAGGGGGGAGGGAAGAGGGGAAGGAAAGTGTTATGATCACAGCGACAGTAGGAGGGAAAGGAAGAGCATTAAAATTAAGACAGGAAAAAAATTGAAAGCCGTACGAGCGTAAAAAGGAATCACTTCAGGCATATGTCAAAATAGTGTCAGATCTTTTTCTGTTCATTAAGTCAGCAGTTAAACACCCACCAGCTCCGCTTTTTGCTAGCCCTGGAGTTTTGCTACACCTGGAGATCCACGCTATGACATCAGCAGTAGAAACAACCGGGTTTGTAGGTAAACAACCTCATTTAAGAGCACGTTGAGTGAAGCCTTCCACACTGACTCGTGTTAACATGAGGTCCACCAGTAGAGGTCAGGTCACATACTCCGGAGGGCGGAGACCAGCCCAAGAGCCAGGATCAAAGAGCAACAAAAACCATGGAAAAAGAGCCTGAATATTACAGATTTTTCCTATTTTTAAGTCACACATAACAGCACTTAATATATGTCCCCAGGGTTTGATAAAAAGAAAATTAGCCCATAATACTAAGTTAAAAACATCAAATTCATATCTATCCAGCTAATGTGGTAGAGATTACCAGCCTGTAGCGAGCCTGAAACAGTCCCAACAAGGGAACAACTGTGCGCTGGTCTGAGAAGAACTTGTCCATCTCCAACACTTGGGGTTTTTAACTTTCTCTCACATTTACAGAAGAGTCACAGGGAAAGTACCAGACACATGAGCACTTTTCGATAGGGTTTTGAACCTGTAACAAAATTTAATAAAAAATCGCTGCCCAATTACAAAATTTTATGGCATGGTTAATAAAAAAAACCCAAACAAACCCACACACAGTAACTTAAGAACAATTCCAAACTTTCTGGATTTTATAAGCATTAGTTTCCTTTTTTGTACGTAACTGCTGTTACACTTGATGGAACTTTTCCATCACAGGTAGAATGATGAGTAAACAAGCAAACCCTTATTTACAAAAGAGGGATAACATTGTACAAGACAGAGTGCATATTAGACTGAGACCGTGGTAATTTCCTAGGACTGTATTTAGATGAAAGAGTCTGGGTTTTTTAGTGGTTTTGGCCTCAGAACCCTTCCCAAGGGACATGTACAATTTAGCTATGCTAAAAGTCTCCTTTAGGTTCAGGAGCCAAGAAGATAGTCAGCTCTCTCCTCCAAGGGCCAGCATCCAGGATTTGGCAACAAAAGTGCTTTTCTCCCGAGCAGTATCAGCCCCGAGTCGTACCTGCTCTTTGCCAGTGCCCACCCCACCACTATACTAACCCAGCCACATAGATCATGCCTGCCCAGTGGGAGGGAAAAAAAACCAAGCAGACACCTTGAATGTCTGACACTACCTGTTCTGCACTCAAATTTCCACACTTCTCAGTCTGAATAAGGCTGCTTTATGCACCATTTTATTACTGCAGGTAATACTGCACACTCTCAGCGACAGGAACAAAGATTTTGGTGAAAGCAAGTTTGTTTGTTTGAGGGCTTGGGGTTTTTTTTTTCCCTTAAAAAAAAATAAATTCTATCCGTTCGTAACTATGAACATTCCTCGCCAGTCCTCAGTCAGCCAAAACACACATGAGGTCTTTCTGAAAAACTAAGTTCTGTGCAACAAAGTTATTAACTGCTGGAAAGGCAGGAAAGCTCTTTTACAGCTGTTCATTGATCCACTGAACGTCACCTTACACTCTGTAGCCCCTTTTGGATTCTGCAGACTTCTGGAGCAGGCTGAGAAAAAAATAAAAACCTTGGCCAGAGCAGTTACGTTGCTTCTTGAGACATGTTTTCTTTGGGTTCAGGCCTCAGATTCTCAGCCAGCAATTTCTGTCCCTGGTGGAAAATTAAAAAAAAAAAAAGAAAACACCAAGTTTTTCTGCTTTTCAGGAATCTAGAGAACAAACATGAGTTCCTAACACGCTTGCGAAAGACGTGAATTGACCCCAGTGTCCTTCCATTTGAGATCACAGTTATTCTGAGAAAATGAAGTCCCAGACACCTCTGCCCACGAGTCCTGCCACCAGAAGAGCAGCACGGCACCCAGCGCTGGACCAGCACGCTCCCAGTGACATGATGCTGGGAAGCGAGGGAGGAGGCAGGCTAGCCACACCGGCTCCCGTTCAGCACTGGGAACTTCCAGGCACCCTGCAAGGCACAACCCTGTGCACGCTCCGGTTGTGCTCCTACGGAAGGGGAGAGCCAGGTCCGCCCGATGCCGACGTCCCCACTGCCGACACTTGAGCGTGTCCACACGACAGCTTTCAGGACTCTCGGAAACCTTTTACGTAGGCACCGTGGCTTGTGCCAGTTACTCTGGTTTCAAACAGGTGCACATAAGCCTTGTTTTAAGCAACTGGCTATCGTCCCAGAGTAGACGAGGCCAGAATTAATTTTCTCTGTTTAATTTACGATTCAATATTTTTATTCCAAAACTGTACACTGATGCTTGGGGACTGGCAGGTGCATTTAATCAGTACATAAACCAAACCCAAGCAGTCCTGTTTCTTCTCATTCCTGCGCTCTCTAGCACAGGCACACCATTCCTCACACCCAATCTGCTGCTTAGCTTGCTTTCCTCTTTCCCTTTTAAATGGCACAGACAGCTGATGAAGAGCCAGGCACTCACCTTGACCCAGACTTGAAGCTCCATCAGACTTTCTCAGCAGGAACAGCCAGGCTTGAAATGAGAGGCAATGCTTGGCAGGTGCTCCCAGGGGACTGGCCAAAAATAAATGCACTCTCCAGTTAATTTCCATCCGAGTACTACTAACATTTCTCCTTTAAGAGTGCAGCTAAAGCATTTGATTTACGGAGGGCAAGGAGGTTCTGTATTTGTTTGCAGTAGCACACCACAGGGGAGTTTTAGACCCATTTTAAGCACCTTTGTAAGGTGCCCGTGCTCCCCATACAGACAAGGGATCTTTTAGGGTGTCATTCAGAGCACTGTAATTAGGAACCTGCCTCTCAGCTTTGATTACAGCAGGAGTCTAGACGTCTAATTTAGGCAGAGAAATGACAAAATTAGCTTGTACAAATATCTCCCAATGCATCAGTTCTGCAAGGAACCAGACTGGAGGCTCTTTGGGAAGACGGTTATGGCGAGTAGCACTCGGCGAGAAGCAGAGCAAGTCTGTTTACGGGGAGCTCTGCTCAGCCGTGACTTCCACCGGGCAAGCCACTGCGGCCAGCCACAGCACGTCGCGGGCTGGGGGGGGGAACCGAGCCCCAAAGATCCCCAGCCGCTTCCCTCAGCTCAGCTCAGCTGCTGGCACTGAAGGAGGAAAGTCTGTTGGATCTCAGCTCTGGCACAGGACCAGAGCCGGCAACACAGCGACCTGCCAGCCCATTGCCCAGGGAAACCTGCTCCTTCCTTCTCCACAGTGATGCAGCTGTGACGGAAGAGACTGGGAATATCCCCGAGTCCTTAACCGCAGGGCTGCTGGGGTGGTGCAGGCTCAGGGCTATTTGTAGTATTGCCATCTCATACTACTGCTTGCTTTTTTTTTTTTTTTTTTTTTTAAAGGAACCACTTGGATCATAACTTTAATCAAGACTTTAGAAAACAAGGCATTTAGAAAATTTGACCAGATGTATTCCAGCTTCATCAGGGAATTTAAAAGACCCCCAAATAAGCAACAAATACCTCAGGCGGGAGATGGACACAGGTGGAAATGTAATTCAGCCTCTGAAATTGCTCATTTTAAATTGTGTATAGTATTTTCATCTTCCACCACGGATTACTCTGTGGCAAGGCTATGCATTGCTACATGACAGCTCATTCTGCTTTTAAAACAGCAGCACTTCAGCAGCAGCTAAATTGATGCTTTTTATGTGTCCATCACTTATCAAGGGTAATTGATTAGTGCCTGTGAGGGGCTCTGAGATCTAACGGATTACATGTTCTGAGCCTCCTAAATTATTTGAATAGATTGAGGAAGAAAAAGATTCTAAATCAGATTTTTGTCAGACCCAGCATTACCTTTCCTGATCAGCGTTTCCCCTTCCCTTTAAACATATTTTTGCTCAGAGACAAAAGCGTGCTAAGCCCAGGGAGCAGATTTTCAAAGGCAGCAAGAAGAGTTAAGCATGATACCTGTTAAAACATAACGGAAAGCAAGTCTATTTTCCCACTGAAAGTTTCTCCGATGGCTGTTTATTCCCCTATTTAAAGACTACAGCTTTAATCTAGCTCAAGAGAAGAAAATGAAAAGGTCGTAGCTCCCTCGAGCTTGGAGGAAAGCAATCCAACGGGAAGACGGCACCGCGCTCCCGGACAACACAACGTGTGCGAGGCTCCAGCCTCCGCGCAAGCGGAGCAACTGGAAGCGTTTAAGCCTGGGCTGCCAGCCTTAAACACACCCCGGCCCAAAAATAGCCTCGACTCTTGGGCACGGGTCAGGCGATGCTGAGTCACTTGCTGGCCAGTCCCCAGGCTCTCCAGCTGCCTGGGGCTCGGCCTCCCCTTACAGACACAACGTGCGGCCGCCGCGCCCAGCCCCAGCGCCGGCTGGGCATCGCCGGCCAGCGACGGCATCCTCCGGTGTCGGGGGCTTTGGCCAAATTGAGTGGTTCCAACATCGAGTCCCAGTTCGTACCGCCCCGTTTCCCTCCGGCTTCGGAGCGCAGCGCCGCTGCCGCCGTCCTGCCAATTCAATGCTACAGTCGTACATGTCGTAATTACGAATCAACCCACAAGCACTGGTGCGCACCCCAGGCTCACACAGGACGGCAAACAATATACTGTCACGGGTTGCATCAGCTGCTGCGATGCTCTCTCATGCCTTCAGGCTTGCTAAAGCTGATCTAACTCTAATATAATAGCCTTTTTACCCGCCTCCTCCCCCAACAATTACCAGAGGCTTGGAAAGCCATTGAAATGCAAATAGCTGATGGAGAGGTTATTGGGGAACCGGTCTGGGAAGGTACCAATGTTCTGCTGGTTTCCTTTAGTTTGACTCGAACGGGACTGTAATCCTGAATTTCTCTTTGTAGAAATAGGAAGAGAGGCAATATTGTGAATGCACGGACGGCCTCGTACAGCAGCTGAACTGCATCTCCCCCAGTCTAGCTTCTCTGTGCTCTGGGACCCCCGTTACTCCCACGAGTTGCTGCAGCAGCAGAGAGAATTTGCACGGTACAGAAGCGCCTGCAGCTCCGATGGCATGACACCAGCGGACTGAACTACGCCAACTTACTGAAACCCGCTCTGGTGCGGGGTTTAGAAACCTTCCCCCTGGAAGGTTTGTGGAAAGCAAGGCACTGGGAGCTGTGGAGCCTGCAATCTTCTGCGTGGCTATAGGTGAATGTCTGCAATAGAGCATCCCTCCCCAGGCTATCCCACCACGTCCTTCAACCCGGGCACTTCTACAGAGGACTGTAACCCCTCCACAGCCTGTTTGCTCACTATCTTTTCAAATAATGTTCCCACCAAGGACAAAAAGCCCTGGCTGGTCCCGAGGCAGTCCCGACACTCGGCTGGAGCAGCCAGGGACGGTAGTATCTCCCGACTGCTGCAAGCTGGGGTGGGACTAGGATAACCCAGACATCTTCAGGCTTTCAGTCCCCACTAAGGCTTTAGGAATTCCTCCTAAACATAGGCTGCCTCCTCACCCCCTTTTCTGTAGTGAAACAACCTATACATATCAACAAAGAAAATATTTACTGTATTATTAACAATTCCCTCCCTCCACGTAAAAGAGGTGTAGAGAAGGGGGTCCAGCACCCGGCGCACATGAACTACGAGGGGCAGCGTGTTTTGCTTTGGCAAGAAGGTGGCTGAGGGCAGACCTAATCGCAGCTTCCAGCTACTTAAGGGCAGTTATTAAGAAGACAGAGCCAAACTCTTCTTGTTAGTGGCAGGCAACGCAACGGGGGGTGATGGCCAAAGAAGCGGCCAGGGTCAGTGGGAGGGTCAGACTGGACCCAGGAGAACCTCCTTCACTGGGCAGTGGAGCAGCACTGCCGCAGGTCACGCAGGGCGGTGGGGGAGCCTCCATCCCTGGAGGTTTCCAACTCCTCACCAGACAAAGCTGTGGGTGATGTGCCCCGCGGTCCGTGGGTCCCGCTCCGAGGGGGCGTTTGGGCTAGAGACCTCCAGAGGTCGCTTCCAGCCAACATTTCTATGGCTCCGCAACCTCCACATCAAAAACTTGGCATGAAAGGGTGAAATTGCAGCAGCTCCCTCCCCTGCACTTCTGCGGAGCCCCTTCCCGGGAGTGGGGCAGAGCACCCACGCCTGCACCATCGCCCCATCCCAGCACCACTGCTGCCCCCCCGCCGGCACCCGCAGCCCCCGGGGGTACCGCCCGCCGGCACCCACGGCTCCCCCCGCCCCGGGGGTCCTGCTCGCCAGCACCCACGGCTCCCGGGGGTCCTGCCCCCCG
>JAVJGG010000039.1:9014872-9096614 GCA_035590195.1 Aviceda cuculoides
CGCCTCTCGCCCCCGCCGCCGCGCTCCGCCCCCCGCTCCACCGCGCTCCCCAGCGCCCAGCTCCGGCACCGGCATCGGCACCGGGGGCGCGGGCACCGCCGGGCACCGCGGGCACTCGCGGGGCGTGAGAGAGCACAGGTGGGCACGCAGGTACACATGGCACCCACGGGCACATATGGGCGCACGCCGTGCGCTTGGCACACCTGGGCACGCTCATGGCGTACCTGGCACTCGCAGCCCACTTGCAGCCCACAGGTGCGCGGAGACCCCCGGGCACATGCAGGCTTGTGCAGGGATGCGGCACACGTCAACATATATGGGACTTGTGGTCACACACAGGCTCCTACAGGGCACGCGTGCATCCGCACACTCATGTTTTCACACCCGCAAGCGCACAGAGAGGAGCATCCGCATGTAGCAAGCGCTCGCAAAGACTCACACGGCCAGGGCAGAGCACCAGGACGAGCCCGGGCAGGGAGATGGCCGCGGGCTCCGGCCAGGATGCGTGCGGTTAGTGTGACTGTTGTACATGTGTGCATGTGCCTGCATGTGTCTGTCGTGCGTGTGTGGGTCCGTGCGCACAAACCTGTATGTCCATGCATGTGCGTGCTGCAGCAAGTGTGATTGCTGGCACATGTACACACATGTGTATGGATGCAAATCTGTACACGTATGCCTGTGTATTTAGGTGTGCGTGTATGTGTGTGTACGCATGTAAGAGTACTTGTCTGTATCTATATGCATACACACGTATGTGAGCATCTATCTACATGTGTGTGCAAACCTCCATGCCTGTGTATGTGTGTGTACACATGTATGGGTACGCATGAGCATGAGTGTACACAGGTGTGGATGCATGTACTGATATACACACACCCATGAATCCATATGTGCATGTGTGTGTCCCCATACCCGTGTGCATGTGTGCACATACGTGTGCAGCCAGAGCACGCCCCCACAGCCCAGGCCAGATGTTTCCAGTAATGCATGACGGGTGCGCCGGGGGCCGCCCCTCGCCGAGGCCTCCTCTCCCTCCCCTCCCCTCCTCTTCCCGCTGGGCTTCCCGCATGCCGGGACGGGTGCCTGCACCCCGGCACCCTGCCCTGCCCCCTGGATCCTGCCCAGCTCTCAGGGCGCGCTGCACACCGGGGCCCTGGAGAGGCTGTGGGGAGCGTGGCAGGAGTGCAGTGGGGGCCCTGCACCCCACAGCCCAGCACCCTGAGAGCACCAACAGCACAGCCCTTCCCACATTCCCATCCCTGTCCCCGTCCCATTGGGTGCTCTCTGGTCCTTTCTGCCTCCACAGCCCTGCACCCCATCCCAGCGCTGACCCTCTGGTTCTCCAGCCGACTTGGGGAGCATCCCTTACTTGTCTCTCCACAGATCCTCGTTGTCCCTGCGGGTTGCTGCCTGGTTAAGGAAACCCTCAGCACGGGATGGGTTGGAGGTGGGGGCAACGGTGGCGTGGGTGCCCCAGGGGTGTCTGGCCAGCTGCTGCAGGCCCCACCACCTCAGACTTGCCAGGGTGCTGGGCTGCAGGATGGGAGACGGCGCCAGTGCACTCATGCGCCGACACTGCTTTCGTTTTACAAGAGTGCTGAAGCCAGAGTCAGGGCACCCACAGCAGGAAGGGGAAGGCAGCAGTGAAACCGGCGGGTGCGCAGGTCCTCCCACGCCCTCCCAGCACCCGCGCATGGCTGCTCTGCACCAGGAGCCAGGTTGCTTGCTAGCACCCTCGGTCCTGGTTGCACGTGGCCTGACGCCCCACCCTGCAGCCCAAATCCAGCACCTGAATCCAGCAACCCACACCCAGCATCCCAAATCCAGCATCCCACGCCCAGCGTCCTGTGTCAGAGCCAGAACCCGGCTGCAACCCGCACCTCTGCCCCAGGGTCTGGGCTTTGGAGAGGAGCTGCCAGCCGCACGGAGTTGCAGACTTCACCCTCAAGGGATGGATTTCTGTGGATGAAACTCGTGCTTTCAACCCCCAGCATGGCTTTGTGAAGGCACGGCTGGCTCCAGAGCTCCCTCACCCAGCGTCTCCGTCCTTGCACAAACCAACTCCAAGGACAAGCGTTGGGGTATGCCAGGCAGGACGGGCTGTGCTGGCTCCACTAGGACTGGAGGCCTCTCTGTCCCAACCCTCAAGGCTCCTCAGGGTCTTGCTCCTTTTGTGTGCATCTCCTTTGTGCATTTTCCCATGTCTTGACTTGGGGAAACAGGAGGGGCCTCACAGTCCCCATTGGGTCAGCGAGGGGCTGCTCCTGCCCCCCTGCAGCCTCCCAGAAGCTGCAATGCCCTCGCAGCACCCTGCACCTGGGTGCAAACACCTCCTCCCCAGGAGCCTGGGCACTTCACACAGCCATGGCTTTGGGTGGCAATACTGTGCCGGCCAGCATTCCCCAGTGTCTCGCAGTGCCCAAGGCCTGTCCTCCCAATCCCTGGGGTGCAAGGCTGCAGTGCCAAAGGGATGCAGGATGGGTGCGAGCCTCCGCCCTGTGCTCGGGCCCCCTTCACCCATCTCTCCCCACCTGGTAGCAATCATCCCCCTACTCCCCACTTTGGGGCACCCGTCTCCTTCCCGCCTCACCGTCCCTCCTGTAGGCTGGCAGGTGTCACAGTCTCACACTGGCAGGCGCCACACCCCCAAGTCCCCGCGGGGTGGTGGGGGTGATGCCACAGCACCCCTTCCCCAGTGCCATTCAACTCTGTGGGGTTGGTGGCTTCCACCCCTGCGGGCGAGTGCAGTGACCTCATGGCGCCTGTGGCATCTCCCTGGGGGACCTGGGTTGGCGTGCAGTGGCATCCTCGCCTCAGCAGCACGGCCTCTCCACTCCATCTCCATGGGTGCTGTTGCCTGGGAAACTGCGGGCAAACGCGGGCAAGGATCCAGAGGGGTGAAGGGTGGGGAGGAAACGCCAGCTCCCAGCACCTGAGAGAGGGCTGGGCCGGCTGAAACACCAGAGATCTCTGGAGATTTCCCATATGCCAGGCCTGCGGCAGAGGGCTGTGGTGATCCTTGAGTGCTCGGAGCGCTGGCATGGTCCAGAGCTTGTCCTCCAGTTTGGGGGTGTACCAAATGCAGCAGGATTTAATGCTGCCTGCCCTGTGTGCCTGGCATGGAGACTGGCAGTGCATCTCCCTGGAGGGACCCCAGGGTTGTGTCCCAACCTGCTTCCCAAGCCCCAGCACCACTGGGTCTGGATCCGGCCCCAAGGTCTCCCCGCCGGTGGGATGCTGCATGCAGAGCTGGGGGTTCCCTGCCCTCCCCGCCCTGGATCATACCCCCAGTGCTTGTGCACGTCCCAGGGTGGGAGGCAGGGGGAGGGCAAAGTTCAGAATTGGCATGATGGTACTTCACCAAAATCAACCAGTTTTCTTTTAAACCAGCTTCTCAGAAGCAGCTCCCAGCTCCCCAGGCTGCAGGACAGCCCCAAAAGTGACTGGGCTGCCTGGGGAGTTGCAGAGACTGGGGGACCGCGTGCTCTGGGGTGACCCTCATCCTGGCCCCCAGCTTCCCACCTGAGCACTGGAGCCTGGAGAGGGAGCGGGCTGGCAGGATGCACCCTCTGACATCAGGATGCGGGGATGGAGGTAGAAGTAGCCACGCAGGCTGGATGTGCCCACTCTGGGGATGGCAGAGCCGCCCCTGCAGTACCCAGAAGGACCTGCAATGCGGCAGGGCAAGCTCCAGGTAAGAGCCATCAGCTCGTGTTTTGCCCTTCCAGCTTTCCCATCTTTCTTTTCTCCCCTGCATGTCCTCCTCATACTGCCCAGCACATGAGGAGAGGAACTGGCCCATGACAGCACGCCATCTCCCACCCAACGGCTCCCGTGATGGTATCAAACCTCTTGGAAAGCCCCCCACATTGTCCCTGACTCACCAGCAATTTGAAGCCACCTCATGAGAGCTGCCTCGCTCCCCGGCAAAGACCTGGCATGCTTGCAGTGTTCTGTGGCAGTGCCATACTCCTGCCCTGGCACCCCCCTGCATCCCAGGACCCCTGTCCCTGCTGTGCCAAGAGCTGCTCCTCACCCACCCCCAGGCTTGGCTCCCCCCGGGCCCTGCCGTGCCCCTGCCCTGGGCTTTGCCAGCAGCTCACACCCCCTCTGGCTCCAGGCTTCGGCTGAGTTCTGCTGCCTGGGTGAGTGCCAGGGCAGGTGAGTCGTGTCAGGGATTGCAGGACATGCCGCAGGCATCGTTGCTTCCAGCCACAGGGATCTGGGTCCCCAGCAGCGCAGGCACGCTCCTGGGGACTTTCCACTCTGATGCCTGCTAGTGGCCTAGGAAAAGTCCCTCATGGAGGAACCAGCTAGCCTGGGGGAAGTTCTGGCTCAGATGAGCAGCAAGATGGGTGGGCAAACCCACAGTGTCCCGGGGCCAGCGGCTGTGGGGGATGAAGCCAGGCCCCCGCACTGCCCTGTGCTGTCCTCCCTGCAGTCTGCCTTGGTGGCACGCACGGCACCCATCTTGCAGCACAGGGCTTGTGTTTCATACCACAGACATGTGTGGCCAGCGGGGACAGCCCTGGGCACAGGCAAAGGCTCCATTTGTGGGGTCTCATACTTTGGCTGCAGGACCCAAGGCTGTTGTTTCTCCCTCCACCCTGGTCACACCTGGCTGGGAGGCACAGAGCCGTCTGGATGGGTTCAGCATCACCCGTGTCAGCTCTGCACTGGGCTGCCTCAACCCTGGGATGTGGCTCTCCTCTGGGGGGGGGGCAGCGGGGTGCTGGGAAGCATGTGCACCTCCCCAAATGCTGCCCAGGGCAGCACTCAGGTCCCTGCCCCAGCACAGGCTCTGTGCTGCAGAGAGCACGACAGCTGGGGTGCCTTGGGCTGCCCAAAATAGCTGTCCCCACTCCTCCGCTGCCTGGCCGCTGGGAGCTATCCCATGACAGCGCCCCACGGACCTGGAGCAGCTGGAGGCAGCTGCCATCCTGCTGCAGCGCTCAGCCCACCACCCGCAGGCTGCTGGCCGCTGAGCACCCCAGGCTGGGACGAGCATCGCCCAAGGGACTGTCTCCCCCAAGCACCACCCTGCCCCGGTGCACCCATGGGTGCTCTGCCCGGGGAGGGCGTGTGGCTGCAGCCCTGGGGCTCCGTGAACCCACCTCTGCCCCCCACACAGGGATATCTGGTGCCCGGAGGCTGGGCAGGGCTCGTAGAGCTGCTCCCAGCTCCTGTTGCAACTTGGCGGCCAGCCACACACCACAGGGTGCCCCCCCCCGCCCCATCCCAGTCCCCGCCATGCTAGGAGTCAGCCAAACGCAGGGACCAGGCTCGCGTCTCTCTGCCGCCGGGTTCCCCTTCCCGGCCCGGCCAGCTGGCTCCTGGGCCCTGGCAAAAGGGGATGGTGTTGCTGCCCTGCCTGGGGCCGGTGCTGTGTCCCCGGGGAGCGGTAGGCAGGCAGGCAGCTGGGCGTAAATCACGGCTGCCTGCCGGGGCCAGGCTGGGCAGCCTCCCTGGGGTGCAGGGTTGTGGCACTCCCACAAAGAGCACATGGGGGTGAGGGACAAGGGACAACGGCCGCACCAGCCTGGCAAAGCAGCAGCCTGCACTTGCCCACTTATGATGTTTGCCAACACAGGTCCCTGGTGACAGTCCCCAAGGCCATCCTAGAGGTCAGCAAGGAGCATGAGGTGCTGCCTGCCCAGCTCACCCCACAGTGCTCTATCCTGCATGACACAGGGGTTTCAGTTCCCCTCGGGGCATGCACGTGGTGTAACCAGTCAGCAGACATGTCCCCTCACCCATCCTCTACCACATCATGTCATGCCTCTGACCCCTGCTGAAATTCCCTGTGGGGAATTCAGCCAAGTGTCCCTGGGGCCGGACTGTGGGAGGTACACACAGCGATGGCATGGGGCTGGGGGCCCTGGGAAATAGCACAGTGCCCTGCAGCTCTGACACAACGCTCCAGCCAGAGTGCTGCCGTGACCCTGGCCAGGAGATCAGGGTACACCAAGGAGTTAGTGACCTGTGTAACAGCAAGCCTGAGCAGGCCCAGACCTGTGCTGTGGGCATCCCTTGGCTGTGGGGTAAACTCAGCCAGGTTGGAAGCCAGGCCGTAACAGAGGAGTCTGCAGGGAGCTCGTACCTGGTACCTGCCACATGTGTGTCTGTGTCTTTATCTAAAACAGCACCAAGAAGTTCTCATGTGAGCATCTTTCTTTTCGGCAGTAGAAATAATGAATAGAGCTGTTTTCTCCTAAGAAAATTCTGTAGTAGCTCAAATGACTAAAAACGGATAACCCTTTCCACCGACGGGGTCTGCGTGGCGTGCTGTGCATGGACTGGACGTCTGTTCCATGCTGCGCAGCTCAGGGTTCCTGCGTTGGAAGGGATGTAAGATTATCTGTTGTAGTCTCTCTGTAGCGTGAGCTCTAATAAACAGTACTTAAAATGACACTTAAAGAGTCTGAGTGCCTTTCTCACTGGGATTATGACAAATCAGCACCTCCTGGTGCAAAACAAACACCAGCTGTGTTTGGAGTGGGGGTCCCAGAGTGGAAGGGGGCAGCTGGAAGGCTCCGCGGTTGAAATCCACAGACCCCAGGAAGGGTAAAATTCCTGGTGCTGGAGGGGATGAAGCAAGCGCTAGGGCTGCTGCCTGCCGACGCAGCCAGATGTGAGTGCTGGGGACCCCCTAAGCAGCCGGCGGGGGGGGCCCCCAGCGCAGGTCCGGAGGGATGGAGGCAGGGGCGTCCCATGGACGGAGCTCAGGCGGGACGCAGCCGTGCCCGGGGGGGGTCACCCCTCTGCCAACCTGACCTGCAGCTCGCCCCCCCCCTACGCAGGGGACCCCGGTGGAGCTGGCGGGCGCTGAGGACCCACACCCCCTCATCTGACGGGCAAAGGGGCCGGGGCCCGGAGGGGAGCTGCCGGCCTGAGCTGGGCGGAGGAGCGGGAGGGCTGGGTGCCAGGGTGACCCCCCCCTGCAGCCGGGAGGGCTGGGGAAGGGGCCGGGCTCCCTCTGCGGACAGCTGCCGCTCACTGCAGCCGCCGGCAAAGCAGCAGGGGCCGGATCCCGCCCGGCTCCCGCGGCACTCTCAGGGACACTGTCCCCCGCGGGCAGCGGGAACAGCCCGGGGTGGGTCACCTTCGCCCCCGCTGCTGGCAGGGACAAGGGCTGTCTCCTTCTGGGGTACCCCACTCTTCGTGTATGCCAGCACTCCCCTGCCGCCGGGCACCCATCGTCCCCAGAACGGTTCGTGTGTCCCTGGGGAGAGCTTGCAGGAGCTCCACATGTAAAGCTGGGGGATGGCTCCCTTCGGAGCCGTTCACAGCAGATAAAATCCAGATATCCCTGCCCTGTGCTGCTGAGTGTCCCTGAGCCTGAAAACAAGATCCAGAATGCCCAGGAACAGGGACAGGCAGCCTCCAGGCATGGCCAGGCTCTGCCACGCAGAGCTGCCTGTCCCTGGTACACGCACCCCTTGCAGCTCTTAATGTGACTTGGCAGCAGTAAGGGAAGCAGGGGACAGAGAGGACAGCTGCAAAAGGCCGGGAGCGCACCCGGGTGCATGGTCCCCATGGGGTGGGATGCTGGGATGCTGGGCTTGCAGACCCTGTTCGGTCTGGCCAGCCCTGAGCTCCCACTGCTCAGAGATAGAGTCATTTAGGACTTTTCTTTGGTCCTGGAGGCAGGGATTTTAGGACAAGCTGGAGGTGAAAGGCTCAGTGTCAGAGTGGGATGAGGCACAGCACGTTTATGGGAGAACATGGGGCTGTCTTAGCTGTCAAAGGCGATCACAGGCGGGTGGGCATCACATCTGTCCTGGAGAAACGGGGGAAACTGAGATGGGATCTAATTAATAAAGACTGAACGGGTAGGGATCCTAAAGCACATTGCCTTTGCCTCGTGGAAACTTGACCTTGCCTGTCCAAACCTATTGCGTCCCTTTCTGAGACAAGGAATTCACTTGATAAAGACACTGGGCAGACCAACGAGCAGTCTGGTAAGATGAGCACAGTGGCACGTCCACACAGCACAGAGTTGCAAGCGCTGAGGGATGCTCAGGTGAGTGCCCACGGCGCCTTGCAGAAGATCCACATGGGACACGGGGCAGCCAGGCCCACGGGTGCCTGAAGGCTGCCCTGAGCTTCACCGCGGGGCAGGGGCAATGCCAAACCACCGCTGACTAAACTCCGTGGACCCAGCTCTACAGACGATACCGTAGCGATGAGGGCAGAGCGACACATCCAGCAGCCGGAAACTGTGTGGGAACAAAATGCCGCATTTCACCCAAAGCTGGGCCGAGGGGAAGAAGGGGGCAGGGGGCCTGGCTGGCAGGGGACAGTGCTGCCCTGGGGCTGAGGGACCGCAAGTCCCGGAGCTCCAAGAGCCCGGGAGGGGGAGCGGCGGGCGCCCCGCTGCCGGCAGAGGGAGGCAGACACCGCGGCGGCGGGGCGGGGGATGCTCCTGCACGGGTACCCGACAGCTAGGATGGCTCTAAACCCGTCATTAGGTGACAATACTGGTGATTAGAGCATCTCGGAACGCAGCGTATCCCTCTTTGTGAGCAAGTGTCACAACAATGTTTAAACGAAATCTGCGATGCTGCAGGTGTAACGCTCCGTAGCAGCCTATGTCTCGGATAATCCAAAACAGGGGGAGTCACGGAGTCGTCATGAAAGGAGTTTGGTTTTGTCTCTCTGCTTACTGAGCTGTTGGATTAGCAGGTTCTCCGTGTGACCCAAATTTCTCGGGCTGCTGGTTGTACTCTTCGTCTTTTTTAGTCCCACTGCTATTTTGGCAGATCAGAATAGTCTAACCCAGAAATCCGTCCCAGCTGGACAGTAACTAGGAGGATAGGGAAAAAACCCCATGCCTTTGGGCGGGGGAGCAGGGAGGGGAATGAAAATCAATGCAAAGCTTATCACAACTCTTCGTTTGTTTCCTTTTAAAAAAAAAAAAAAAAGTACTGTTAAAAAGCTGTTTGTTTCTTTGAATAGGAAAAAAGTCCTCCTGAAGGTTGCACAGAGAAAACAGACAGCAATTATCTAAAAGGCCTTGGGAAAGTTTTTCTAAAAAAATCTGCTGTTAGCTAGGAGGCACCCATCAAACAGATTGGTTAGAGGGTATTAGCATCTAAACGCAGAGTGAGCTGGGCTGCGAGCAGCTTTTGCTGTTGGAAGAGATTAGGTTTGCCATGAGTCAGCCTGGAATTAGTCTCCTTTGCGTTAGGTACTTACCTGTTTGTGCACCTGGAAGGGTAACAGCGTGGTACAGGGTTGCTTATGCTCACCAGTTTAGCGGCTACATTTTTAATTGGTGGATATCAGTTTGACAGGCTGAGCTAAGAGACCATGCGTAAAGTCCTGATTTTAGATTAAAATTTTTTAAAAATATGATTAGTCAGCAGAAAAGCTATTTGCATTCTGTTTTGTTTGCAGCGTGGGCAAAGAAAAATGCTGTTCTCTTTCATTTTGGAGCGCTGGGTTGCAGGGTCCAGCTCTTAAATATCCTTGGCTGTGTTTGTATCAAAATGAATTTCTCTGAAACGTTCATAAATCATTCCTGCCAGCACGAGGCTTCACAGGTAATTGAACAACATTAAATTCAGCTCCTGTCTGAGCTGCTTTAAATTGCCTCACCATGGAAATAACTATATAAAGGTAAGCGGACTCTGCACTTGCAACCTCTTCTGCGCAGAGCCCTGCCGACACTGGACGTGTAGGGACGAGGTACTGGTGGGCGGCTTCAGCCTTTCCATGTGGCCTCCGGTTCCTCCCCCGGTGTTTTGGTATTTCGGTCGTGGCTCTCCTGGCCCACGGGTGGGTGCCTGCTCCTCCCTCTGTCTGTCCCAAACCTTTTGGAGCAGCTTTGCAGCGCCCCGACGGAGACTCGGAGAGCCCTTCCCCACCTGAGCACTCAGCTGGCCTTTGGGGTACCAGGGCAGCCTCCCCACCGTCATCCCACACCCACAGGAAAATATCGGGTGGAAGGAAGTGGGTTTCCGAGGCAGGGCTTTCTACCCAGCTCCTCAGTACAGCAGCAGTAGAAATTAAATTTCTTCATTGCCGCTGCTCGCTGACTTTTTTTTGGCTTCTTGTTCTGAAACAGTCTTTCCAGCGCTGCCAGCGGTGGCTTGGAGACAGCCCAGTCTCTCGCAAGCTCAGAGGTTTACAAATTACCGAGAACCAAGGATAGCAAACTAGACAACAAAGTCGGTACTTAGCGTGATTCCTGCAGCTGAGGTCTGGATCCACCATTGACCAAGAATAATGTGCATCTTGGCTGTGGCCCGGTAAAGCAGGAACAAACCCTTTTTTAATTGAAAAAATATGGTAGGGTTTGGGTTTCTCTTCGGTCAAATTCCGCTGCGTTTCCCTTCATATGTGACGGTGCGCTTCAGCGCCCGGTGGGCTGTTGGACACAGCCGTGCCGCGTCCGTCCGTGCCTCCGAGCCGCCGTGCTCCCTCGGCCCTCACCACCCCTCGGGCTGTGGGTGCGATGCTGGAAATCGGAATTGCTCGCGGGGCGCCAAGCCGTTTTTCCAGTGCCGCTAAACTCCAGTGTATTCCCACAGTGCAGTGGTGGGCAGAAGCATTAAAGTATTCTGAGGCGGTGGAGGAAACCGAACACCCTGCGAAGCCTTTTCGCTGCAGCTGGAGCAGCAGCCAACGGTGAGCGCTCCCTGTGCTAGCAGGTTGCGTGATGTTTTAAATGCACGGATCCATGGCTTTTCCAGAAAGTAGTTATGTTTGAGTCATCCAGGGCTAGCCACATGTTTCTGCAAAGTGGTAAGGAAAACAGTCAAATAAAGAACTTCCCACAGTCATTTTTTTTTTTCCCCTCTCCTGTCCTCACTCTAATGGTAAGCCAGTACAGAAACGCACTGATGTGTTTTCATGGAAAGACAGCAAATTTGGCATCTGAGGTCAGTGTTCTTGCAGGGAGCGGAGGTTACCTCTTACAGCCCGGGCAGGAGGGGTACGTCCAGATTTTATGCTTTACGTTGCATAAGAAAAACTGGAAGAAAAACTTCATGATTACAAACCAGCAATAAGAATAGTTGGGCATGTCCTCTGAAGTTGCAATATCAGCAGCGATGGGCGACTCTGTGTTGTCATCCCGTGTCTTAACAGACAGCATCTCACAGATCACCTCTCCTCTCGAGTGCGCGTACAGTATCCCACCAGCAATTACAATAATTACTTAAAAGTGAAAGTAATATTAGACGGTATTATTAGCTATTTATAACTGTTGCGCAGATGGCTACAGTCGCTGCAGGCGGCTCCTCTGCACAGTCTCCGCCCAACAGTGCCCAACCGAGAGCGCAGAGAAAGCAGAAGAGAGCCAGCTCTTTTCCAGATGTTTTTCCAGGTGTCCGGGCTCCGCTTTGCAGCAGGCAGTGGTGGATACAGCTGGCGGAAAAGGGGGTCCCAGTGCCAGGTGACCCGCCGGCTCCGCGCCCGTCGCTCGCCAGGGTTGTGCCGGGAGAGTTGCAGGAGGAATTATTTAGAGTAGAAGCGAAAGCCTTGGTTTGGCATTGCTGTCAAAACTGAAGGAGATAGCAGCGTCGTGTAAAACATTTACCTGCGCTAAAAATCTTAGTTATAATACATTATTATGTTATTAAATTTATAATTACTAGGTATCAGCAGCAAGTCAAATAATAAATTTAAAGAATAATTTTTACTTTGATAGTGTCTTTAGCGCATATGACAAAGCAGCAGAAGCTAAATTGGTTTTCTTACAAATTATCTCTGATCTTTGAACAAATATGCATTAATTAAATGTGCCATGCCCAGATATTTATGTACATAGCTTTGGAAATAATTAATTTTCATACTTCCACTTGTATTTTGGAACTTTTTCTTCTACCAGCCTAGTGATATCTATGCTTGGAAATGCCCATTTAACTCGGGTTTTTTTCCCCTCTACAAAAATGTATTTTTTTCCTTACATCTGTTGCAACTGTTTCAGCCCTTAAAGCACATAAAACAGAAGAGTCTATTGATCTCCAGTGTTGACTAGAATAAACTTTTAGGACTGCATGGTTTAAAAACATCCTCGGAAAAATATCTCCTGGAGGTTTAAGGCATTGACTTTACAATTAACTAAAGGAAAAAACATGGTTTTATTAGAACAGCGCTTCCAAAGCCACTCTAATAACAAAACATATGTTTAATAAACTACATAGCACTCATGGCAAAGAGAAAACCTTTGCAATAATTCCTTTGTAATCTGATGGATATAATTCACAACTGGTGGAAGAACTTAAATAGAGGAAAACAGGAGAAGATGAACATGGCATATCAAAACACAGAACATGAAAGGACTTTTTTTGAAAAGGAAACTTCAAAGTTGGGGATCCAGATGCTGGAGTTACTAGCTGTGATGTGGGATGCAAGCACAAGGACGCGTTTGCTGGGTGAACAACGCTTTCGGGAAGGAAACGGAGAGCGCCAACACAAGCCCGTTCGCCGTTGCAAAGCGAGGGGCAAAGACGTTCTGTACACTTGCAGGGATTTCAGTGGAGCTGCACAGGGTCAGGTTTGGTTTCGATCTTCTGAAAGCTCAGCCTACTGGTGTGATGTGGATAAACTTAATGCTAATACATATTTACAAAAGTGTCGTGTAGTCACTCCAAAATCCTTTTTCATTGCTTTCCAACCTCGTCTAGGAAACGCAGAAAATTATTGCGGTAGGAGTACCAGGGCCAGAAAGCTGATACTGAACGCAAGCTCCTCTTCCCCGAGATACCCAACCACATGAGCAGCAACCTCAGGGCAGGAGTGGGCCAGGTCTGCTGTAGGGATTCAGTGCTGGCACGGCATATGCGTGTAGAAAAGCCAAAGAAAGCAAAACCAGAGGCATTGGCAAGATTTTGGAGGTGCCGGCTCAGACAGGGAGGCGGGATGCTGCGAACAGCATCGTTCTGCTGTTGGAAGGCTCCGCAGGCTGGCACGGGGTTGTCTCCAGCAAACAAGGGGCTGGGAAAAGAGAATTGCTCAGCGCTTTGCTTGCCCTTTGATATGCTCTCATTCCCCATGCACAAAGAAATCTGGGTAGAAAGAACTTGTCAAAGTTGGAAGAATCTTCCTGAAATCCCACATCAGGACGCGCTCCTGGTTGGGTGTTTTGGGGTAGCTGCAGCGGGGGCTCCGGGAGGGTACGAGGCAAAGCTAAACAAGCAGGAGAGGTTTCCAGCCCCAGCTGTGGGTGACAAAGGAGGTGCTTGTGCTGCAGAAGGGACATTAGATACGTAGTAAGATTTTGAACAGCACATTAATCTGTGACCATAAAGCGTTGTCTGCTGACAAATGTGTGCTTTTGGGGGTAGGAGCTTAGGGAAGAGTCTCTGTGTCAGATCTCTATATGACCTATAGGGGATGAAAGCAAGCAGCTTGGTGGAGCGTGCGTCTCCGTGATGACCAGCCACCTCCGTTCAGGTGTCCCTACAACCGCAGGACTTGGGTTGTCTTTCCAGACAATACGATCTGAGCAAAACTTATGCCAGACCTCATCTACCTCATTTGAAGCAAAAACCTCCCCAGGTCCCGTCCTGCCATCCGGTACATAGCATTCCTCTCGGAGACTGGCATAATTTCCACTACAGGGCCTGGGCATACCCAGGGGTACGCTCTCATGCTGTGAAGAGGTAGAAAGACCAAGAATTGGCAAAACTTCCCCCTTGCCCAGCACATTTTCCCCACCCTGGAAGTTCTTTTGGCCGGAGAAATCCCCATGCAACCTGATGCCAAGGCAATGCCAGGCTGAAGAGGTTGCAGCCCCGCAAAGTCAAACCATTCCAGGACAATACTTCCAGCTGGCACAAGCCTGCCCTGAGCATCGCCCTCAGCTCCGGGCAAACCCCTGCTCTCTGCCCCAGAACCAGGCTGCTTCAGCTGGGGTGGGGGCTCGGCCAGGCCCCGCTCGCCGGGCATCAGCTACTGCTGCTGGCGACAGGCTGTCTCACGCGCTGTCAAGAGACACGGAGCGGATGCCGCGCGGTTCACGTGTCGTTATTTGCCAGGCAAGCGGAATTCGTTGCTTCCCCAAATCCATAGGACGGCACTAAGCTTTGAGCCCGTGTGTGTGTTTTTAAAAATGCATGCAGATCCCAATACACATCTTTAGCCTTGTGCAGAAAATAGAGCATTTTTAAGTGAGGTTAAACGTATGTTTGAAAAAAAAAAAAGGTATGTTCCTTCTTTCTCTTTTGTAATGATGGTCTTAACTGAGTGAATGATTTAGATCCTTTTGCAGTGGAAATCTCAGAGCCATAACACTTGAATTGAAGTGACAGTTTACAAACAGTTGGTTTTGTAAATGTTGGTGCTATTTCCTCCGCAAGTAGGGTCAGAGAGAGCGAGAAACCTGTTGGTGGATTTCTCTTTGAACTTGGCGAGCTCCTATTTTTGTGTTTAAATTATTTCATGCCACATCAATAGCAAATGGTGCTCTGGTTATAAGGCCACTGTTCCCCTGGTGATGGGAGGCAAAACCAGGTAGCTGTACGCCTCCATCTAGAAAAGTGATTTATCTCAGGATTAAACAGCTGTCTTTCATGACTTAAAAAATGACATTTTAAATGATAGTCATGAAATTATTTTTTTAAAAAACCCATGAAAGTCCGTAGCAAAAATTTTCAGAATTTGCCTTGATAAGTTGTCATTGACTTAAGAGAAACACTTTTTTCCCCCGGCAGAAGTATTTCAGCAGGCCTTTCCCACCTGCACAACAGAGGACTCTGCGTTTGCCTCCTAGCAGTGCATTTGGGGGTGACGGGAACACAGCGGGTGCTCACCGGGCGGCTGCGGGCGGCAGGCTCTGGGCGAAGCTGGCTTCACCTCCCCAGTTGCAGACGCAGCCCATGCTGGGCACGGGGAACGCCAGGGAGTGGATGCACACCCCAAAGGCCACTTCCCAGGGGACTTCTCCAAACCCCTCTATGAAAGCGAGGAGCCAAACCCACCTTGTTGAAAACGAGCTGGTGCGAAAGGCCGAGGGACGTGGCACGGCTGCCCACCGCAGGTTCGGCCGAGCAGCTTCCCTGGCCGTGGGCGAGCCAAGAGGGGTGGTCTTGCAGCTTGGGGCTGGGCAGGGGGGGTTGAAAATCGCTGCCGGTTCCTGCACCACCTGCTCCAAATTACCTCCAGCACATCTCTACCGCTGCTTCCTGCTTGGGAGGGGGGGTGCAGCCCGAATCCCCAACATTTGGAAGGGCGAGGTGCCGTGGAAAGGCCGGCGGGCGGTTGCAGGCGCTGCGCTGCAGCGGCGGCCGGGCGGGAGCCCCTGCATTGCAGGCTGCGGTGGCAGGGGACAGACAGATGCCTTCAGCCAGAGGAGAGGGCTGCAACCCCCCCACGCTCTCCCAGGGCCTCGCTCCATCTGTCGGCGTCGCCCAAGTCTTCGTTTCCACTACCGCTCCGCTTCCAATTTTAAATAGCACGGTACGACAGGAGCAGCACATCCCAAGTGATGAAGCAGCATTTTTATCGTGTAATTCCTTATTTACCTACTTTTAACTACCACATCTTCTCTTGATCTTTATCTGATGAGAGCAATCTCTTTCCATCGGGAATCAGGTGATAAGCATTTAATCTCCCATTTCAGTTTTCTTTGGGCTCCTGCATCACTGGCTTTGTCATCAGTTGTTCCATGCTGGGTTATGAACAAAATGCTTTCACGCCGCAATTTGTTGTCTGGTTGATAAGCAGGCGTCGTTAGCCCCAGGCAAATTTGTAGTCATTACTTAGTGTGTAAGCAGAAATCAAGTGGCTAATGTGAACGTACCTCGTAGTGTTTCTGGGCGGACAGCGTGGAGGCGCACGTGAAAGCGCCCCAGTTCGGAGCCCTCCCGAAGAAGTCACAGTCACAGGAAGAAAAGGAACTTGCCATGTTTTCTGACCTTCACTAGGGATCACGAACCGAGTGAGCTGAGGTCCGTGTTTCGCACCCTGCGCCCGCTGAGGCTGGGGGAAGGCCAGGAGCAGCACACCCGGACACAGGCGGTGCCAAGGCTGTCCCCAAAGTGGTTTCAGCTGGGATCCTGCCTCCTGCTCCCAGCCTGCCTTTCCCTGGCAGGGCCGGCTCTTGGCATTGCCGCACTGGGCCGTGGCCGCCTGCCCTCCGCAGCAGGGAAGCCAGGCTGGAGCCTGCTCGGGAGCCGGGTCACGGCCGCCCCATGTCTCCCCTTCCCTTGCTGCAGGAGCAGTGGTCCGGTTCTCCAGCAGAGCCCTGCGCACTGCTTCTGGAGGAGGACAAACCCCAGTCCTGGAGGACACTGTTGGTTCTTCCGTGACCTGAGAAAGTCACCTTTAGTCATTTCCTAACCTGTACAGTGAGGTGAGTGCTAATTTCCCCTCTGCCACTTGCAAAGTGGTTGGGGTCTGGGAATAAAAAAAATGATGCCGTCCTCATCCTTTCCCCCTTCAGGTGTAATAAATTGTTCTTCCTTAAAAAAAAAAAAACAAACAGCAAAAGAGTAAAAAGAAGCAATGCCCTTTCCTATCAGATGCACCTTGGAATTATTAAGAGTTACCTGGGGCATTTTCCCAGAGAGGGTCGTAGATTCGCTTTCTAGGCTCAGTGGCAGAGCTCCTGGGAGGGCTAGGATTCTCCCGGCAGCCGAGCTCCCCCTGCCCTCGGTAGCCCTTGGCCACGGTGTCCCTGTACCCAACCCAGGCACAGAAAGCTGGGCACCATCCCCTCCTCACCACAAGCAGAGCTGAGCTCAGGCACTCCCCAGAAGGGGAGGAACCTTAAATACTTGGCTCAAAACCTTCCAGCCTTTTGCTCCTGATGCAATTGATCTGGGACTAATTGAAAGCAGGTTTTGGCAATGCTGTGGCAGAGACCTCTTTGACATAAACCTCATAGAACAATTATCTTATTAAAGCTGCTTAGAAAACGTCACCCGCTCTACGCAGAGATGTCAGAGCGCCTTGGAAACCTTGAAAGCTTTGAGTGCCGATACTGAAGAAAACCATTTCAATTGACATTTTGTATTGCCTGAACAAGGCTACTCACTTTCCAGCCACACTGGAGTGAAGGAAGACCTGGTGAAATGTTTGTTTCGCGTGGGGTCAGAGAGAGGACGATGCTGTGGAGCCAGAGATGGGGCAGACCCGGGCAGCGACCGCCGGTCCAAGGCATCCTTGGGAAACCCTGATGCAAAGCCTCTCCTAGCTCCAGTAGTGCTGCCCTTGACAGGGCTTTGCTTTTCACTCCGAGCTGTCAAGGGTTGCTGCCAGCACCCGGAGGCATTTGTCTGTCCGTGGTGGGGGGTACCGCTTTGGCCAGTGCTTTTGGGGAGCCCGGGGTGCATCCCGCAGGGACAGGACGGTCCCCCGGGCACCGGGGCTCCTCCACGGCCTCGCTGCTGTCACACCAACTTCTGTCGCATTGCCTGGCAGCGGCCGCTGCGACGTGACGCGTGGCGTGGGCCCCTCGCTCCCCCCCAGCCTTGCGTGCAGCCCTGGGCTGGGCATCCCCCCCAAAACAGATGTTGCGTGGGTGCCCGTGGGTGGCCGGTGCGTCACCCCCTGGCACTTGCAGCCCCCTCCTGCTCGCAGCTTTAACACGGCAGCGCACCAACACCGACACTAGCAGAGCAGTGAAACACGTGGAAACTCTTCATTTCCCTCTGACAGCAAATTTGCTCCGTCGCGTCTCAGTCCCCAAGCTGCGGAGAAAGACCCCTTTGCCACACTCCTGCAGCCTCCGAGCTGGCAGACCCACACTGGTTTGAAAAGCAAAAATCAACTGGCAGCGACTGAGCCACTCCGCTAATAGCCTTTCTCGTCTCATTTTTTTAATAAAATGTGGGAATACAGTAATCACTACTGGTTTGAGTCAGTGAGACTGAGAGCAGGTGAAAGAGAAACATTGGGATGAGAGTTTAGCATGAACAAGCGCCTCTGGATTTGAGGGTGCTTTCTGCCCCTTCAGGAGCCGACTGGGCGGTTGTGGAGGCTGCTGGGTTTGGCAGTGGAGGCTGGTGGATCGGATGGTGGAGGCTGGTGAGCGTGGCGGTGGAGGCTGGGTGGTGATGGAGGCTGGTGGGTTTGGTGATGGGAGCTGCCGTTGCTCCAAGAAGGACAGTGCTGGGGGAAGAGCAGCCTGGTGGCAAAGCTCATCCTCCTGCAGCCAGGTCTGGAGCAGGGGCTCTCCTCACATGCCAGAATTGAGGAGGAAGAGGCCAGCACCTGTCCTTAGCCCTCAGCTTTTGAAGTTTCCTCGCAGCCGCCACGCAGGCACACCTGGTAAATGCCGCGGGCTCTCTGCGAGCCGGTTACCAGATGTGGCTGTTGGGAAAGAGGAGACGAGGGCTCTTCCCTCCGGGGTTTTAAATCTTGCTGTGGAGGAGTGAGAAAGGCTGCGCGAGATGGCAGCAGACGAGAAGCTCCTCTCCGCTGTGTTTTTTGTCTGGTCTCTGCAGATCGACCTTACGGCAGCTCCCGGCGCGGCCACGGCCGCAGGGGCTGAGCCGCCGGCTACTCCCCGGGGCTGTGGGACACCGCGGGGTGCGCGGGGCAGCGCTGCTTCTTCAGATGTTTTGGGAGCAACCTGGAGGTCTGTCCTTCCACCCGAGGCGGGGAGAAGATGCGTTCGGACCTTTGGGCAGCCCTCAGCGTGGTGCAGGGCAGGCAGACACCGGTGTCCCTCGCGCATTCAGTGCCTGGCAGGGGAGCTCCCTGCCAGGGCTTGCCTTCTCCTGCCCGCCGGGACGGTGGCCTTTCTGGCCTGGCCCCACGTCATGGTGCTAAGTGTCTGCTGAGAAGGAGCCTGGAGCCCACCAGATGCAGGCTGGTTCTGCTGGTTGCGTTTTCCTTGCCACCTCCTTCCATCACTCTTGCTGGGCGCCAAGCATATTGGGTGCTGCCACCGAATAATTTAAATTATTCCTAGTAAACCTTGAAATGAAATTGCAACAGATACCTGCTGCTCGTCCAGCTGCCCCAGCACACGGAGGCGCAGGATTTCCCCGTGGTTTAAAAACCCACAGCAGGCGCGCTGCCCCGAGCTGCAGACAGCAGTGCTTGCGGGGGGGCCGTGCCGCCTCTCCTGCCCCATGTGGCTCAGCCGGCCTCGGGTGGACCAAGGAGAGGGCAGAACTGGGGTGCTGTGGAGCTGAGGTTCCCGGCGGGGACCCGGCAGCGCTGAGGGCAGCGGGGGGAGACGGAGCTCGTGGGGGTCACGGCGGCTCGGCAACAGCGCGCTGACTTTAGCGGAGGCTTTTAGGCGTTTCCGTTAATAGGTTTCAAACATAACCACCATTAGTTCCTCCACAAAGAGAAAGTCTTCATTATGCAAATTCTCATCTTAAAGCTTTATTCGTGTGCTTCCTGGCAGGCTTTCCTTTAATCTCAAGAGCAAGATTGCTTGGAATTACCATATACCCTTGTTAATTGCATAAAAAAAAAAATATTCAGCAGAGGTTGTTTTTGCCATAATCAAGAGTGATTTTGATTAGTACTTCTAGAAATCAGAACGTTTCACTGGGAACGGAGAAGGACGGCACTGTTACCTCATCCCCTGCGAGGGGCAGGGGCCGTCCCAGCCAGGGGGGACCGTGTCCCCCGCTCTCCGGGGCCATGTGCCCCGCTGCGGCGGCGGGTGCACGGGGCTGAGCTTCTCCCCGCTTCGCATCCCGGCAGAGCCCCTGCCTCCCCTCGCCCCGGCCGGCTGCCCACAGGGACGTTTGCGCGGGGGCACGTCCTTGGGCAGTCCGTCTTCCCTGGCAGCAGCCGAGGAGCTGGAGGAGTTCAAAGTCCGCTTTTCAAGGCACAGCTAACTTCAGGAGGAAGGTTGTGTGCAAGAGACAGCCTGGGCACGTCTCCGGAGAGAAATGCAGCTGCCGTGAAGGTGTCCTCACCCGCCCGGCCTGCCAGCGCCGCCCCAGAGACCGTCCGTAATGCCGCTGCTCCTAGGGGCCCCGCTCTCGCTACGTGCGTAGGATTGTTCTTTGGTCTTAGCAGTCAGCAGGAGCTCGAGATTTGCAAGCAGCTTGGCCCTTGCAAGTAAATTTCCCCCGTGTTTGGCAGGCGGCCGGGGCCGGCACCCAGGCGGTGGTGGTGGAGAGCGTCAGCGAGTCTGAAGCTCTGGTCCGTGCTGAGCGGGATCACCGCCCTGGCTGACGGCGGCACGCTGTCGTCTGCTCCAGGAGAGATCCCTGGGGAGCCCTGCTGCTGCCGGAGGCACCCAGCTGCTGCGCCCGCGGAAGGAGCAGCCGTTTGGGCTCCCCGCAGACCTTTGGGGCTGTATCTTTGCTGAGACATCGGGAAACGCCGCTGTGAGGATGCAGTCCGGCACCGGCAGCACGACACGGCCCTGCACCCAAAACCCTCCGTCCCCAGCGCCCTGCCCAGAGGTGCCAGCGCAGCATGGGCACCCTGCACAGGGAACTGCCTGCGTGTGCCGACGCCGTAACTCAGAGCCAAAAAGGCGAGGTTGGTACCTGGGGAGACCCTGGTGCTTTTGGTTACCTCGGCACACTTTTCCTCCTGCTCTCCCACCCGATGCATCGCTCCTGAGGTAGATGCATGAAAGTCAGGCAGTTTGAATTACTTTCTGCTGCCCTTGTACCTGCTTTGCATTCCCCCGTAATCTCCCGGGCTGTCAATCTCGTACCGTCGCGGGCTCTCAATTCCCAGGGAAGCTAAACACATATATATTGCACAAAGAGATCCGTGGGCTGGCGCTAAAAATGGAATACACCTCGCTCCGAGTGCTGCAGACGGCCCAGCAATATACTGGGTGTGAATTATGATACTGTAATTCAAGCTTTGTCAAACAGTGGGGCTTAATTAGAATATATATATAATTGTAAAAACTAAAAAGCTGACGAGTACAATTGCGCATTTGAGCTGCCTGCTACAGAAAATAATGAGGAGAGAATACATTAAGGCACAAAACCCTTCTACCTTCAAAGAGCAGCTAGCGCTGATTAAAAATACCCCCGGCAAAGCGAGGGGACTCGGCGAGAGGCAGGGGAGCCTGCAGTGCAGGCTCGGCCGTAACTCTCACCTCTGTTTTACAGCCTCCACCCAGCACAGGTGCAGCTTTGGGGTCCCCCCACCTCCCTGCCCTGGCGTTGGGGCTTTTGTATGGGGTACCATGAGAAAATCCTGGATCGATTGCTTTTGATTGTCATATCAAAGAAAAAATATGGAAAACGTCTCATTTGTCCATTTTCCCCCCTGCCATAGACCTGCAGTCCTGCAGATGCCCCCATGCCCTTGGCCAGCCGGCACGCAGGGCTTGAATCGCCTCCCAGCTGCCCCCAGGGATATGGGTTTTCTCCCAGCAGCCAGAGACAAGAGTTCTTCCAAGGACCCAGTGCAAGGGTGGGAAAAAAAAACCCAGACTAGCCTAGTCATCAACCCCGGTGAAGATCCCATACTGCTCCCCAACACCGAGCAACCAGCAGAGGATGATTTTGTACATCAGCGGGGTTATGGTCCTGTAAGAGGTTGAGGGCAGCGTGGCTATGTCCTACAGGGGAGGTGAAATGTCGGGGTGTGCAGGACCCCGACCGCTGAGCACGTGTTACAGGCAAACATGTGCCCCAGGTTCTCCTGGGGATTATAAATCCGTAATATAAAGATACTCTGGGCTGTGTGTGGGTTCCCATCAGAGGATGGGCTTTGGGAGCCTGGGAGACCCACTGCTCCAGTAACCGTGGAGTGGGACCAGGGCCCTGGGAGCAAAGGGATTTGCACGAGCCAGCGCGGGGAGCAGCAGCGCTGGCTCCCGAAAAACTGCGTTTGCGAGGTAAACACACGTACTGAATGCTGGTTGGGTTTTAAGCATCTGGCTGTGAAGTGCCGGGTTTGTTACTGCTTAATAACTGAATAAAAGAATAAGGAGGAGAGCGTTCAGCTCTTATCTGTCGGAGCGAGCAGGGAAGTTTGCGTGCCTTTGACAGTGGCGCTCGGTTATTGATCCATAAAAGGTGTAATATGTCTCTATAACACCCATCGCGTGAAATAAAGATGTTGTCAGCTTCAATTAACTGGCAATCTATTATTAATCCTTGCCAATGCCTAGAGGATTCCTGGTTTAAGTTGCCCTGGAAAAGGATCTCAGTTTGCCATGGGCAGCGGTGGGAAAGCCCTGGGACATGGGCAGCTCCCAGGGAAGGTTTTGCCAGGCGATTGAGTACGTTGACAGTTTTCCTAACCTTCAGGCGGGCTGCGTGCAGGCGGAGCGGGGGGGATGCCCCTGGGATGCAGCTGCGGCCCCCGACCCGTCAGCGGTTGTTGTTTTACATCCGCCCCATGAGGATGGCGGCCCTGAGCGCCTTTCACCCCCCTGGACCCCGTCGTGTGCCAGCTGGCTCTTTGGAGAGCGATTTTGGAAGCGGCACCCTCCTCTTGTCCTGCGGGGAGAGATGCCAAGGGGAGCTGTCACCAAACCCGGAGAGGGTCCGGTGAGCCCCCCAAGGCCAGGCAGGGGGGAGCCCATTTTTTGGGGCACTCGCATTCCCTGCAGGGCCCGTGGCCCCGCCGGGTGGGTGTCTGCGTGCGGCCCCACGACCCCCATAGCCCTCCAGCAGAAGAACGGGCGAGCTGCACGCACCCCCGCGGCTGCCCACTCCCCCTCACTTTGTGTTTGGGCTCCTACATCAAAGGTGGAGCACAGGGAGGACGCGCCAACGGCAGGGCTTGGCGTGCAGCGAGTCGTTAACGTCGACTTCGTCACGGAGAGCAGGGGAGCAGGGGGAGAGGGAAGGGATGGCTCCTGGCATATCAGTGCGAGTCTCGGTGCCGCCACCGTATCCCTCCTGCCGGCTCGGCCTGCCTGCCGCGGAGGCAGGGGGAACCGAAATGAAACGCGGCGACGGCGCATTTCCCCCGGTCAGATTTGTAGCGCTTCTCATCCTGCCAGAGACGCGCCGCGGTTTTCCCCTTCCGCTTTTTATTAAACACAGTTTAAAATAGAAAGGCAAGAATGACGGAGTCCTGCCGATTGCTGAAAATCCAGTAAATGCTAGGGAAAAAGCCATGCTGGGAAAGGGAGCCTGCATGACATTGCCAGAGTAGCAAGCTTGGGACAGTCAGCCACAGCAGTAATGAGCTCGTGGGGTCTGAGCAGGGACGTGCTGGTAGTTCAGCAGGACCCTGCGCAAGCACTAGAGCTGGGCAGGTGTTTTTTCGGCACCGTGCACAGTCTCGCGTGTTCCTCACTTTGCTCCTTTGCACCGACGGGCCGCTTGATAATCCTGCGGCTTCGTCCGGGCTGTTGGAGCGGGAGAGCATCGCCTGTCTCACGGTGCTAATATTCCGCCAGCAGTAAGGCCCAGGAGGCAAATATTTTGGCAAGGCGCGTGCGGGGAGGCTGCGGGTGCCAAGCGCAGCCGTGCAGAGCAAGGGGCTCGTCGACGTGCTTCGCTCCGTGGATTTCACACGGTGGTAACTGGGCTGCACCTGCAACGGGGCATCGCCCGCTGCCGCCGCTGCTCCGGGCTCACGGGGCAAGCGTTGGCATCCTTCATCTCGACGAGCAAGGCGGCCGTGGGCTGGGACGCCTGTTACTTGCGCAGACTCCTCCAGCAGTAGCTTAACGCGGAGCGCTTTGCCGGGGGAGAGAAGCCCATAGCAACTTTCCAGCCGTAGACCCTGCATTTAAATCGCCCTCGGGTTTGCTGAGTGTACATTTAAATGGACGGCAAATGAAATGAGATGTGATGTGTGAGTAAGTGAAACCGGAGCTGGAGGTGTTGCAGTACTTAGTGACCACTCTCGGTAGAAGTTTTTCACTGAAATGCTGATACCTGCTTTCTGATGGACTGGTGCCTTCCCGTGGTTATTGTCCTTGTCAGTAAAGCTTTAAATTTATTCATGAAGCACGCTGGAGCTCAGGTGGCAATAGCTAAATCCATTTAGCAGTAGGAATAAGAGGAAAGCCATTTTAATGTTCTCTTGCAGTGCTGCAGTACTTAGCAAACCCAAAGGATATTAATTACTCAGCATGCTCTGAGATGTAAAAGCATGAATTTATCAAGACAAATACATTCAGAACTAGGGTAAGTCAACAGTAATTAACGCGGTGCAAAAAAAAGACGGAGAAAGGAAGGATTAGCTGGCCCTATCGCAGGAGAACACGGCGTAGTGCCGAGTTATCCCTGGGATATTATAAAGTGACTGGAGTTGTGGTGAGGCATCTCTAACAAAAAAATCTGCCTGTGCCTGTTCGGTGTATCCCTGGGATGGGGGTTCGGTCCCGGTTTGTGTTACCAAGGCAGAATGGTGCAGGCGGTCTCTGAAATGCTAAGGTGTGCTTGGCAGCCAGCGGCAGTATTTTCATACGAAGCCTTTGATGTTGGAAGGCACTTGCGAAGAAGAGGTGCATAGGGCTGCTTTGTTTTTCGCCGAATTTGTCTGCGCTGTCCCAGTGTTTTCACGGTGTTTAGCAAACGTATCATCGTGAGCACAGCCACAAATGAGTGGCAGCTCGAGAGCTGAATTGGTAGGCTCTCCTTGACAAATTTAGGCGTAGCATGCGTTTTTATACCGCATCCATTAGGGCAGACAAATGGAAAATCCAGAGATGACTGCTCTGCAATTTAACAGTCACAGCATTCGGAGGAGGCTGATGTCTTCCTCATCGCCAATGACGGGTCAGGCTTGGAAAAAACCAGAAAGCCCTCTGAAAACTAAAGCAATTTGAGCAAACAAGTCTAGCCACTCTGTATTTAAAGGTGGTTTACTTCATGCGGAGCAAGTACAACCAGTGCTGATTCTTTGTCTCCAGGTCATGGGGACGGCCCGGGTGAATTCAGCCTAGAAGATGCCCTGTATGACTTCAGCACCAAGCGACGTAAGTCACGTTTATTTATTCTTTTAAAGAGGAGAAAACAAGTAGTCATTAATGGATGCAATTTTTTCTTTGGGATCTGGTGCTGGTGGGAGTGTGGTGGAGGACAGGCGCTACCTCATCCTCTCTTTCCCCGGGGAGACGCGGTGTCCGGGCTGGCCGACAGCTGGGACTGGGGATGGTCCTGGAGAAGGCGGTTGCTGACCATGTGCCCTTCGCTCTCCGATTCCCCCGAGCAAACCGCAGAGGCACACGCCGGTGCTTTGACATAGCAACGACACTGACCGAGCACGTCTTTTTGGCTTCCTTGCATTCGTTGGTAACACCTACCATCAAACACGACCCCGTTTGCCTGGAAGCTAGCGCCTTAACCGCTCTCCTTCTCCGGCCGGTGAGGGCAACCCGCAGAGCCCGGGGCAGCGTCAGGCAAAGGAAACTGATTTCTGAAGGGGGTGCCTTGCTGCCGGCTTGCTGATATTTACTATTTGGCTTTGAAGTATATAAGTGTCACGTAAGTCGGGGCCGGGCTGTGTCCCTGAGGGGACAGCAGCGGCCGGCAGAGCTCAGCCTCAGGCCTGGCAGAAAGAGCCGCCAGGTCAGGGAGCTGGCAGGGGGGTTGCACCACCCTGGGGGGAGGAAATTCAATGGCGCAGCTCCCGTTTTTACACCCAAAAGAGAGAATTTAACCGCCAGCGCCGCAGCTGATGGGCGAAGCTCGCCTCCCTCCCCGGGACATGTCGCACGCCTCCCCCCGGCGCCGAGGGCTGATCCCCACGGCGGTCTGCACCCAGACATGTTGCTGGCTCCCCTTGGCTGCCCGGCCGCGGAGACACGGTGGGGGGGTTGGGAGCACCAGTGCCCAGGACCCCTCGCTGCCCAGCCCTCCCCGTGCGGTTTATGGTGACCTTCCCCAGACCCAGCGCCCGGCCGGGCGGTAGCGGGGAGCGCTCTGCGAGTGATGCCGGTCTCTGTGGTCGCACAAGATATGCCTACAAATATTTAAGTGAAAGCCGTAACAGGCTTTGAAACCTCTTATTTTATAGTCTAACAACACACAGACGCTTGTGCTGTGTTACGTTGGAGTTTACGTGGAAGAAAGAGTCGGGATGCTCCATGCATCTCTCCTGTGGCGTGCCAGGTTCGGCAGGAGGGGGACGGGATAGACCCTGGGGTATCAGACTTGGTCACGGGTCTGAGGGATCTCATCTAGGATTTTGCAAGCCCTTTAACACAGTATGTGGGGAGACCTGGTTAGAAATGCCTAACGGCCACCTTTGTGCAGGGGAAAGCAGCGTTTCCCCAGGCTGGAGTCCCAGCTGTGAGCGGGGGGGGAAAGGCAGTGCTGTCCCCGCAGCCTCCCCAGCTGCTGCGTCCTGCTCTGGGCTTCGTTGCATCAGCCCTGGTACAAAAGCAAACGAAGGGTCTGGAGTCGGGTCGCATAAAACCGTACCGGCACGCTGGAAATGAAGCCCAGCAGAAGCGCTCCGGCATTCAGAGGCGCAAATGGAAATGAATGGTAATAGAGCAGCCGCAACTCTTGCTCATAATTTATTCATATACTTGGTAATGCTAGCCACTATTAATAGATAGTGGTTTACAGGGGTCGAAAGAAAAAAAAAATCAACCCCCCCGAAGGCTGGCTGTAGCTTCTTTTAGCCCAGGAGCAGCCAGGGACTCTGAGCATGGGAGCGTCACCAAAATTCCTCCCGCTGACAGGGAACCTCCCGTACATAATGCAGCGCTGGAAATTATCTGTCATTTAACTGACCGACCGGCTAGGGGACAAAAAAACCCACCGGCAGCTTACTCTTGTTTTCCACGCTGTTCTGTACAGTATCTGTCCTCGCTCTGTTTGCTGCCGTCCCCGGGGGTCTTAATTCGGAGCGGTTTACGACAGCTCTCTGCTTTCTGCTCGGCAGGACGCTGGCCGGCACGGAAGCGGCGCTCGGCCTCGGGCGCAGCCGTGCCCTGCAGAGCCCCGGGCTCCGTCCCGCAGGGAGGGGGCCGCAGCCGCTCGCCCTCGCGCACGGGCGCTCCCCGCGCCCCCGCACCAGTTGGCTCTGGGCTCCGGGTTTACAAACGCAGACCGGCGATGGTCGGCTGGAAAGCTCGCGGTGAAGTCTCTGCCGTTTATTCTCAAACCAGAAGCGAGGCGTTTTCGGCGATGCCCGTGACTAACATTTTCCTCCCCGTCTGTTTTGTCCCAGCCACTCCCAAGGGTCCCGGAAAGCCGGCAGGTGAGACAGGTGAGACCTCCTCGCGAGCGCGTCGCTGGAGCGCGGCGCGGGCTTCGCCTCCCGTGGGGTTGGAGCCCAGCGGGCCCTGCCGCGGGCCGCGCGCCTGCAGCCGGCTGCTGCTGCCTCGGCGGGGGCTCCGGGACGCCTTCGCTCGCCCCTGAGGAAGCTGCTGCCGGCCTGCGTCGGTGCGCTCCTCCTGTGTGGCCCAAGTGAATGCGATATTGGTATTTCTGTCCACGCTGAAGGCGAGTGGCAGTGCAGCATTTACGGCCAAGGCTGAATTTTGCACACTTTGCACTATCCTAATGGAAAAGACACAAATCACCGCTCAGCTACACAAGGGCTTTTGTTTCTGGCTGCGTGGCACCTGCTAGCTTTCCTTCCAGGAGGGAGCCCGGAGAATATTTTCCTTCCGTTTTTTACTCCAAGATATATATCCCTGACCGCCACAGAAAGGCCCAGCCTGGTGACATTTCCCCATTCAGGGAAAAATGTCTCTCCGACTGTACCCATCAGATGTGCTGGCTGGCCTGCTCCACAGCATCTGCCCCAGTTGAGGAAACTGCCTTAAATTCACTCAAGTTTCATTGCCAGCGGCTCCTCTGGCTCAGTTCTGGCCAAACAGAGGTAGTTAAATATAGTGTGGTCACAAGAGCCGAGGGTTGCTCAACCCCGCCAGAGGAGCCTGAAATAAACTGCAGCTGGGGAGCGCTCAGAAGTGAATCGACTCGCCCCTGCGCGAGGATCTTGGCACAAATTAAAGCAAATCCGACTGTCCGGCTCCTTGGTCATCTTGGTCTTTGCTAGGGACAAGAAAAGCCAAGTGCCGGAAGCGCGCGCAGGGCTTCGGCGTTTGGATTGCAGCCCGAACGAGAGGCCGTTTGATCCAATCAACTCTCCCCGGGAAACGGACGCCTGCCAAGGCCGAGGCTTCGTCTCGGCGAGTCTCTTCTTCCCCGGGGAGCGCTTTTTGGATGAGTGATGGCACCAAGGGGCTCCCGCGGTGGGTCCCTGTGCCCTGGCCCCTCTCCCGTGCATTCTCTGCCCGGGGTCACGGGCAGCCGTGCAGGGAGCAGAGCGGCTCCCAGCCGCCGGCTCCATCCCCGCAGCACCTCCTCATCTGCACCGTCTCTCGGGCGATGCCGCAGGACACCGGCAGGTCTCCCCCCAGAAACGAGTTATTTTGGGGTTGCTCGGGCCGGGGGTGGGCGGCAGCCGCAGCTCGGATGGGGAGAGTTAAAACGATGGCCAGGCTGATCTGAAGGCTCTGCCATACGGCTGCGGTGGAGCAGCGGAGCGGCCGGACGCCCCGCTCAGCTCCGCGCCCACGCGGGCGCTGGTGGCCTCTAGCAACGGCGCTTGCGCAGCGCCTGCAGAGCTGCCGCGCGGGGGGTGCGTGCCCAAAGCCTCCCACCGCCCCCGCAAACGGTGGGGGTTTCCACCATCCTTTCTCTCCTGCAACAGGCTTTGATTTGGCTGATTACTTTGACACCTCTCCGGAGACTACCACCAAGCCAGCCAAGCCGACTCCGAAGCCCTTCCCCAGGCCAGGGAAGCCAGGTACCGCGGATGGGGGAAAACGCTCCCCGACGTAACTGGGAGCCATCCCGGCAGCCGGGAGGCTGGGATCGGGCATTGACTGATGAGCTCCGGCAGGTTTTGGTGGCCACCAACGGGTGACTTCAAAAGGCGACCACCTCCTCCTGCTCCGCTGTCGTAGCGCAGCCGGCACAGGAGATGCCCCAGGCTCTTGCTGACTTGCCGGGAGGGTCAGCACCAGCGTTTTGCCGTCCCTTCTCCCTTATTGCCCATGCACCCTTGCCTGGGCCGTATCGGGGGGCTACACCGAGCAGCATTTCTAAAATGGACGGAGCCATTAGCTGTTGCTCGGTGGCAGAGTTCATCGACAAAGTAGCACATCCTTCGGTATCTTTTTGGCAGCGTCCTGCGTGCCGCGGGTAGCCGGCGGGGGTGGCACGGGGCTGCCCTCGCGGTGGCAGAGCTCTCGTGAGCGGGCGGCAGCAGCGTGTCCCGCTGGCGGTGTGTTTGGAGGGTTTTTCCCGGCAGCCCTGCTTGTCCCCTTCTCAAATTCAAGCCCCGCTGGCACGTGCCCTGGCGCAGGGGGTCCCCGCGAAGGTGCCCACCACCCCCACCGAGGGCTCGAGCATCCCTGGGGCACGCGAAGCTGCGGAGAGACCAGAGCACTGACCCGCCTGAGGGCAGCCCCAGTCTCCCCTCTCAGGGCTTGCCCGAATGCACGTTTCGGAGGGTAACGTCGTTTTGGTCTCTTTTTTTTTTCCCGCCCCTTCCCTTCAGACAACAGCTTTTGGGATGTCATCCGCACCACCACGACCAAGCAGCCAAAAACTACGAGGGCCCCCCCCAGGCATAACCCAGGTGAGCTGCCGGTTAGGTGCTGCCCTTCACCCTGGTATTTCCAGCCTCTAGTCTGTTTGTTCATGAGACAAGTAGGAAAAAAAAAAAACCAAAAACAAAAACCCACGTGGCAGACAGGGTATCTCGGCATTTCCCTGCACGTCCCTGGGGGTCTCAGCAGCTCCTGGACCATTTTGCATTCCTCTGCCTGTCTTAAGGCAGTGGGCTTGCTCTCCTCCCCGGCACGGCACGGCATGGCACAGCACACCCGTCCCAAGGCTCAGGGCACCCCGTCAGCTTTGCTGCCTGCTCAGGCAGGGTTTTGGCAAAAGGCGCTCCCAGGCTTAAAAAAAAAAAAAAAAAAAGCAATTTTAGATCGGAATAAACTAAGGTGCGAGCTGGCGGGAGGGCTGAGGAGCTCAGGCTGGCTCCGTGCCACGGTTTTAGCTGCCGTTTAGCGAAGGCAATAGCTGCTCTGTCAGAGCCGGGCTGCTCGGGGTACCGACTGGGCGGTTCACGGAAGAAAATAACGCCAAGCAATCAAGTCGCCTCCTTCCCCTCCGCTGGCTGGGCCCTCGGGAGTGCCTGTTTGGCTCTGACCTTTTCTACCCAGCTTGATTTATCCGATTGCCTGGCGCTGGAGCCACGGCGCGAGGCTGTTTCTGCGGGAGGAAAACGTGATGTTTCTCTCCGCGGGGGCACGGAGCGGGATGGGTTTGGGAGATCTGCCACGATGCTGCACAGCAAAACCGGGAGATGCTTGCGTCAGGGTCTTCATCTCTTTCAGCGGCACTTTCCCCTAGCCAAGCTGAGCATTGCCTCGATTCATTAATTAATCGCAGAGTTCCCCAGCCTGTGGCCAGCACTGCTAACCCCCGTGTTGTTTTCTAGCAAAGGATCCTATGGATATTGACTTGGCTGATGCCCTTGATGATAAGAACGATGGGAAAGATGCTGGGAGGCCGGCCGTAAGGCCGGGTGAAGGTACGTTGACTTCCCCTCTCTGTCCTGCTTGCCGTCCCCCGGCACCCGCAGGAGACCCTCCCCGGCTCCCCCCGGGAAGAGGCATCTCGCTGCCGGACACCGTCCCCCCCAAACGCCGGGGTGAGGAGGAACAGAGGCGCTGCCCTGCCCGCGCAGAGGAGGGGATGTTTCCGCAGGCAGCGCAGCCCCTTCCTGCGGGGCGGCGGGGGGGAAGGAGCCCCTGCCTCGGCGGTCCTTGGCAGAGGGGGGCTCTGCCTGACGACCTGTTGCCTGTCTGCAGGTTTCTTTCCCAGGGTCTCTCTCTTCTGACCCGTTAAATTGCGGTGATTGTGTTAAGTTCCCCCTTGTCCCCGTACCTGACAGCTATTTAACCGAGGGCATGTGCTGTTGGGGTTCGCAGTGATTGCCAAGACATAAATCTAGAGCAGGCTTAAGTTCTGGCATAACATACGCTACGGGCTGGGAGATTTTTTTTCCGTCTCTAAAATACTCCGGTGAATGAATCATTTGTCTACGAGGATTGTTCCCTTGAGCACTTGAGCTAGAAAACAGACTTTGCACGGCTAGTTTATTGATGCCGTGATGGCCATATACCCTGCTTACACGTGTAATTAATAGTCAGTATTTTATTAGATTGTATTAACTAGGTGACTTGTCTGCACTTTGATATTCTGGGCTTGTTGAGGTTCAGACTCCTGCAGGAAAGGCTGAGGCGTTGAACCGCTGGAATGTGGCACCGGTCACAAACCAGCACACGCGTTCCCCCAGCATTGCTGCACCCTGGACTGCCTGGGACCTCTCCAGCTTCTGGCATAGGCAGGGTTGGTTTTTTTTTTCTTTCTACGCTCATTACTAAGCCCATAAATCTGTTTTTTCTAGTAAGGCAGTCTCTTCCAGGCTGTTAAGGCAAAGGTAACCCTTCCCAAGGCACAGCTTCAGAGAAGGAGCCTTTTGCTGGCTCGGCGTCGGGTCTCTCCTCCCCGCACATGCCTCGCTGTGCCCCGGAGGCTCCTCTGGGACCGAGCCGAGGGCTTCAACAGCTCCGCTCCTCCAGCTGCTGAGTCCCAGACCGCGTTTCTCTGCACCTACCCTGCACGAATTAAACATTCCCACTACGACTCTGTCCAAGATAACTTTTTCACCTGTACCGAGATGCGCTGGTGCTCAGCTCCTCCGCTGGAGCTGCTCTGTCCCTCTGGAAGGAGAAGAGTCAGGTCCCTGCCGGCCGGACCGCGGGCCGGGCTGGCGCTGCTCGGGGCTCGCCGGAGGCAGGACAGGGGCACGCCGGTCCCTGGCCGCACGGCCGGCACAGGCACAAACCACTTCTTCCTTCCTCCTCCCCTGCCAGCTGAGGCCGAGCAGGCAAAACATTTCATGAACTCGCAAATACGTCAATCGTTTCGGTTAAAAAAAATAATACAGTAATATTTAAACTTTGATTCAGGGGTATTTCTTTCAAGCTAGACTTGAAGTCAGTTATGACCTCTTTTATGAGCTTAAAGTAATTTGGGGTTAAACATTTTGTTAACAACTGGTAATTGCGAGAGAAGCAGAACTGCTTATTGACCGGTCCCTCTTCTCGCTGGGGATGGAGTAGTCAGCTGACTGGGAGCCGCTGGTTTAAATGGGTGTGCAAACCTGTTGCACAGAAAGCCCCACACGGCTCTTCAAAATAGCCGGAGAGTTTTAGAGAAAATACTCAAATGCATAGAGCAGCCTCCGTCTGCCCGGCAGAGGAACATTTCCCCAGGAGCGGGGTTTTGCAGGAGGCCGGTCCCACCTTGGGTGCGTGATGCTCGCAGGTGACCCCCACCCAGAATCCCCCAAAAGTCCCATTTCCAGGCCCTGCCCATCCAAAGGCACTCGGTTTTGGGGATCCCTCTCATCCCAAGCAAGCCACGGGCTATTTTTCCTTCCCGTTATGTTGTTTTCTAGGCAGCCCTGGCTGCATTCGCCCTCCCAGGAGGGTGGCTTCAGCGTTTTGCTGGGTGAATTTGGCTTCACGCAGGTTGGGAGGGTGAGCTCCCCAGCTGCCGCGGAGCACCCGTGAAGCCCGTGGCCGCGTCTCCCTCCAGGTGCCAACCACCATTTGTTCCTGTTATTTTTAAAGCATTTTCAGACGACGACCTGGCCAGCATTGTGGACGGCGGCTACAGCCCAGACAAGAAGAAAGGTAAGCGGTGACCGACGTACCTTCGTTTGCTTTAGCAGTCGCAGCTCGGGCAATAATCAGCCAAACCCCTAGAAACCGCCGTGCACGGGGCGGTGCTCGCCTTCTCCATGGGTGGGCGCGGGGAAAGGGGGTCCCAGCCCTGGAGCCAGGGGAACACGTGGGTTTTGGCCTCCATGGTCACGCCTTGTGCCAGCGGTCGGAGGTGCTTATTTTCGATCCCACGGAGGCTCTGCAGCTCTGGCTGCCAGCAGGGCAGACGGGACCTGCACCTCCCCGTCCACCTCCAAAGCAGGTGCCCACCCCTGTGCCGTGAGAGGGCACCAGCCTCCGTTCGCCTTCCGCCACGCCACCACTGAGGGTTGAAGCAAGGAGGAAACCCTGCAACAAGCGGATAATCCTGCACGTTTGCGAGGATCCACAGCATTAAATATTAAAAGTAGTCGAGTAGCGAGATGAATACCATGAGCCCAATCAACATTTAATGAATCCCCGTGCCAAGGACAAACCGCATCGGAGGCATTAATACAATGCTGACCTGCTTCCATAAATTCAGGATGTAAGTGACTTGGTAAGGACTGCAGCTTCCAGCAGGAGCGGCTTCTCCTTCCAGCCCAGTTTCTCCCGGGAAGGCGATTTTAAAATAGACTTCAAGTCAAGTGAAGATACCCCGACGTTACGGAGCTTAGCCGGTCACCTCCCCGTGACGGCGCAAGTACGCTGCGTAACCGTCTCGACAAACTTCTGTTTATCTGCTCTTTACACCGCGAGCAGCCTGGGGCGGAGGTGAGCTGAACCGGCGTGCAGGCAGAGGTGTCCCCTGCAGAGGCTCCCCCCAAAACTTCCCCCCACCCCCAGCACACAGGGTGGGAGACGGGAGCAGCTTCCGACCCCTCGGGAGAGAGTACAAGCTGCCCCGGGCAGCCAAGCAGAAGCGTGGGGCAGCAGAGACGCTGTGCCCCACGGGGGGGGACATGCTCACCCCCCCCCCCCGGCCAGGGGTGCCCCTGGGACCCCCGCTGCCACCCTTGCCCTGCGTGCCCGCTCCCTCCCGGGCTGCCCAGCACGGTGGCTGGGGGGGGAGCGGAGGGGCACGGGACCGCTGATGGCCTCGCGTCTCTTGCAGGTGCCGGGGGCAGCACCGACAGCGACTACGGCGGAGGTGGGTACCGGCGTGGCCGCAGGGTCAGCGGTGGGGTGGGGGGGTGGTGCGCGTGCCCCCCCCCCCGCAGCACAGCACCCCGCTCTCTCTGCACCCCGCAGGCACGGTGGCGGAGACGGGGACGATCGCCGGCATCGCCAGCGCCCTGGCCATGGCGCTCATCGGGGCCGTCTCCAGCTACATCTCCTACCAGCAGAAGAAGTTCTGCTTCAGCATCCAGCGTAAGTGTGTCCCGTCCCGTCCCGTCCCCCCCCCGCCTCAGGGGCACGGAGCAAGCACCCACCTATCTGCCCCTTGAACCCCGCTGCTGTTTTTCCAGCCTGGAGACGGGAGGGGGTGGGAGGTATCCAGTGAGGCGGAGGTGGCAGAGCAAAGCCCCAGCCCTGGGTTATTGAGCCCCCCCACCCCGCCAGGCGTCGCACGGGCAGGAACCCCCCAGCAGCGACGGCCCCAGGACCCGCTGCCGCCCCGCAGCCCCTCGCCCCCACCCACAGTCACAGCCAAAGACCAAACCGCCGACACCAAACAGGGTAAATATGGAAAAAAAACCCCAACCCAAACCGTACGAACCAAAAAAACCCCCCAAATCTCAGGAAGATGCTGGGAGCACCTGCAGCTATGGCAGCTGTGGGTGGTACAGCCCACCCCGCCTGCCTGCAGGTGTGCAGCAATCACTGCAATTAAGTGCAAATGAAGCAGCGAAGCTTCCTATTCCCAGAAAGCGCCTTTTGGGTGAGCTGCCCCTTGAAGCCGGTGGGTGGGAGCTTCGCAGGAGGTGTCCCCACAGCCTCGCCCCACGGCGCTGGCCTGGCCATGGTGGGCTCTTGCAGCCCCCTACGGGGTGGTTGCAAACAGCTGGAAAAAACTCTTTTTAAATTAATCAAATGAAATCTCCTGCGAGTCTCCTTTGCTCTGGGGGAAGGGTGCTCGGGGTTGGAAATTTCTGCTGGAATGGTGCTATTTTCCCAGTTGCGCCTGAAACAAACAGGAGCATTTTGGTAAATTAGATCAGCAGGAAAAGTCAAATGAATGTGATGGAATGAAACACCCTTGCATGTTCCCCCCACTTAAATGATATTTTGGCAAGAATAAATAATTAAAAAAAAAAAGAGTAAAGGCTTTGATGAGGGGGAAGCTGAGAGACACAAAGCCCCAGAAAGGCGGCAGGAAATTAAAGTTAATTATAAAGGAGGATTAATTTAAGCCATCAGACATGGCATGCTGGGCTAATGTCAGGCCTTAGATGCATTGCAAAGCATGACAGAAATCTAAGAGCCGTCAGCCACCGCAAAAGTGGCTTTTTATTGAAAAACATAAATTGCATTTGGTGTTATCCCAGCAAAACACATGTCTTGGGGAAGGCAGCGGCGGTGCGTAATGACCACTCGCTTGAAGCGCGGAGGAACAGGCTCGGCTCTTTTCCTTGCCCAGCCGTCCTTCTCCGGTGGCGGGGCTGCGGCTCCGTTTCTCATTCTTGAGCCTCTTCTGACGAGCATTTGCCGGTTCCTCTGAAGGAGGCGCACAACGCTGCCCGATATTCCTTATCCCACTACTTTCTTTTCTTCCGCGGCGTCTCCCGCTCACTAGCCGTGCCCTGGGCTGTGGCTCGGCCTCTCGGCGCCCTCTGCCCTGAGCCGCTCGCTCTCTCCGGCCTCCGCCGACGGCAGCGTCTGTGCTGCCGTGGGTTTATGGGTTGGGTTTTTTAGCCCGTCGCAGAAACTCGCCTTCTCTCCTGCGCCTTGGAGGCAGCGGCCGCCCCGCCGCTGCGCGAGGGCTCCCGTGGCGTTGCCTCGCCTGGGCCCCGCACCGTCCCCCGCCTCCCTCTTTCCCGCGAGATACGAACGAGCCCCGTCGAAACGCGGCGCCGAGGCGTAAGCGGGGCCCCGCCGCGCTCCGCGCTGCACGTAGCTGTGCAAACAAGTTCGGACGGCTAGGGAGCGCGCGTGGCGCGGCGTGGATCGCCTCCACCTTCCTTGGCAAACCGGCGCGGCCCCCACCCTACCCCTGGTCCTCCCCAAGGGGACGGAGGGGTCCGCACCGCCCTCGGGGCTCTGCCTCTCCTCAGAGGTCCCGCAGAGGAGCCGCGGAGCACGGCTGGGGTCTGCGGCGTAGCCGAGAGGGTCTGAACTCCATCTTCTGCAGCCCTGGGCTGCAGCCCCTCGGGAGCCGGCCCCTTCCCCTTGGACGGGCTCTTGCCGCCGCCTCGCAGCCCCCCGGCAGCGCCCAGCCTGGCCCCTCCGCCGGGGCTGCACGTGTTGCAAAGATTGGAAACTTCTTTGCATGTAAATAAGGGGCTCATGCGGGATTTGACACCCCGCCGGGGTCCCGCTGCATCGCCACGGCCCTGCTCTGAACTGCTTCTTGCAGCTCTGCATAACTTGGCTTTTAATGAGAATTAGCCCACCCATTAGCCCACCCAGTCGCGGCCCCCGCAGCCCAGCAGTCCCGTCTGGAAGACGTACCGGCTCCGCGCGCTTCTCCTCGCTGAGCGCCTTAGCGCGGTAATTAGCCTTGCTGCCTCGCCTGAGAAAGATGAAGCGAGAGACTCGGAAAAAAGGGCCGCTGCCTTCTAGGCGAGCCTCTGCGGTCACTTTAAAATCCGGCAACGCTTTCTTAGCACTGTTTATGGTTTACTGATGTTTCCGTACTGCTGTTAATGCAGAGGAGGTTGCAAAAAGGCATCTTAGCTTTTACAGCAGACAGGCCCATTACCAGAGTTTTTAAGGCATCAAAGCAAATCATTTTCACTCCCTGCCCTCCCATCTCACTCTCTTTATTGTTGCTTCGCAGAGGGACTTAACGCGGAATATGTGAAAGGGGAAAACATGGAAGCTGTCGTAAGCGAGGAACCCCAAGGTGAGACCCTTGCATTCCCTACCCTGTCTGCATCGGGCCACAAAAGCAGCTTCACTGAGGGACTTGCTTCAAGTCCCTCATGCTGTACTGAGCTGCCGTGTCTCTTTGATGAAGACACCACTTAGGTGATGCTGCAGCTTTTTGTGAAACACCCACCACAGTGTTTTTCCCCCTTTATTGCACACAAAGGAAAGCCATGGTAAGAGACCAGGGGGCTTGTGCTGCAGACGATGGCAGTTAATATTTAGCTTTCATGTTTTCAGCCATCGAGAGTGTCTTAGGAGGAAAGCGTGATCCTTCTTTCAGTGACAGATAATCAAGGCTGCTGCAAAGGCTTTTCAAATGTCACATACAACCAACCAGTACTGGGTACCCGTTGTTCACGCTCTGGTTCCATCATGTGCTATTGTACTCACGATTTTTTTTTCTTTCTCCCTAGTTAAATATTCAGTAGTGGAAACACAGTCAGCAGAGCCACCAAAACAAGACAGTGTGAAGATGTAAAGCATGACCTGGGGCTAGAAAAGAATCAGTCGGCAGCAAACGGAGATCTTAACGTGCTTGTAATTTAGCTTTTTATTTAATTTGACTCCAAAGCTATTTAATGTGTACTTAGGCTTGAACTGGCTTCGTATTGCTCTAGGGTTTAGGGTTAGAGTGGTAGTACGTGTTTATTTTTTGTAAAGAGGTATATGTTTACATTGAAGTAATAGCGTAGGTTTGATGTCCAGTTGTATGCAAACCAACAGAAGGTGCTTCAGTAGCGGTCAATTTTCAGTTAAGGGACAAGGTCTTTTTCAAGGAGCAGAAGAGCTTACAGGTACGAGGGCAGCGAAGTGCCTGTCCATAGCAATCCAAAGCAAACCACTCAACGCCCTGCGTAAAGCACCTCCAGCCAACTTCGGCCATCAGCCGTGGGCTTGTCACTTCCAACGGCGGTGATGAAAACTGCACGTTTCCTTAGAGTAGATCGTGGTCCATAGCGTAGCTACACCTAAAAATGAAGTGCCTATGGGTAGGTCCTCGGGCTGAGGCAGGTGGCTCCCTGCTCAGGAGCCAGGAGTTGAGGATGCTTCACCACCACACAGCGCTGGGCTTCTAACCAAATAAAAGGATCCGATTTTCACACCAAGTCATAAACCCAGGTAATGGCAGTGCGTGCAGTGTTCACTTTTAGCTAATACCATTTGAACGCTTGGCTATGCTAGAGATCAGAATGGAGCTGAAGGCGTCAAGCGATACGGTTTGTCTGTGGGATGTGAGATACCTGCATTGCCACCAGAATGAAGACCGCGTGTGTTTGGATGCTTTCAAGGACGGGTTCAGATCTCACTGACACTAGAACAAATTACAGATTTAACCCAAAAGAAAATAAAGTAGGAATCCATTAAGACCTGTAACACTCACTACCAGAGAAGTCAAGCTTAGCAAGATGCAGGCCCCCCACCTTCTCCTTGTATCAGCAACTACTGAGAGCACCCCTGGCACCCGAGGCAGAAAAAGGATGTAGAGCTTTGTCCTTTGTGTCACCGACTAACCTTCATAAAAGGCAGAATCTCCTGCGAGGATGGGTCCTCCATCGCCGTCCTGCGGGGGGATCCTGCAGCCTTCTGGGAAGCACCAGGCTGCGAGCGGGGCTCAGCAGGACACCGGGCTGCCGCCACGACAGCACCGCGACCCCACGCGAGTGCTCACGCGACCTTCGACAGCGCGGAACCGGTGTCAGGACCCGACTTTTGCTATCTTGCAAGAATTTGTGTTTATGTTTCTAATCCCCGCCCCCCCCTTTTTTATTGCTGCTAAAATGTGAATACTGCCACTTTCCAATACGTTTATCCAAATCAGTGATGGCTTAAAAAGCATGCTCTCAAGTGGAGGCAAATTCACTTTATGTGGTGTAAGAGGTACTCACTATTTTTATATATAAACCTGAAATGTGTGCATTTTGTACCACTCTGCAAATCCCATATTATGTGAATGTGTATTTTAAAAAGCGCCTTTCAGTTTGATGTACAAATTCACAGCTTTCAGGTAGACACGACTTAGGGAAGGCCTTGCCAGGAGGTGAATCAGCCTAGGAGCATTGCTGCCTAACAAACAGCTCCATTTGAAAGGAAATTGCCTAGTAACATGGTTAAGTATTTTGCAAGAGCTGCACAATTCTTTACGCTCTTTTTAACACTTGCATTTTAAAGCCTTACACTAGCTCTAGCAGAACAGCTACGGTGTTTTATAAGGGAGACGAGTTCTAGGGATATACGGTGCCTCATGTGTACTCAGAACACTTAGGCGACAACAATACTGCTACAGCTACTGCTGCTTTGTTTTATGAATGTGTTTGGATTAGAAAACAAAAATATTTAATTATTGGCTGCTCAGAGGGTGGAAGCAGAGGAGGTAGAGATGGGATGCGCTCGGCGTTTGCTTACTCCCGGAGAAGGATTTTGGCGGAGGAAGCGTGGTCTGCAGGGCTGGGCTCATCGGGTGCAGGAGCGCAGACGCCGGCGAAGGCACACAGCCGAGTTTGTGCATCTCCATTCCCAAGCACCGTCGCCCGTTTTTCTTTGTTAGCCAAACACATTAGAAAGCCGTAACGTGAAAAATGTTTTTAGGAAGTTACTGTGGATGAAGTGTTACAACATGGCACTGATGATCACTAGGAGCCTTTTTCCTAGCTTAGCTCAAGTGCCCCTAATTCCAGTTCTCCTTTTGCCAATGACCGTCTTTTCTGTAGATGCAGATCATCGGGTTTATTGCACTTCCAGTACCGTGCCCTCCCAGTTTGTCTAGTGGACAGTGCAATGGAGGGGCCAGCATTGCTTAAAGAATATAGCACCTGCCCCTCCTTTGGGAAACGCTTCCACTAGAACATAGGAGAAACAAGTGTCTCGTTCACAAGTACGGCAGTTAAAATAAATAAATAAATAAAAGCTGTTTCACTGAAAAAAACCACCCAGTTTTTAGGACTCAGAAGTTGCTCCTTTCCCAAGGGCCTTTTCTGCGACTTTGGTGAATATTATGCCTTAGTATAATTTCTAGGTATGTGGAAAACCATAAATGCACAGTGAAAGGCAGCACTTTTTCAAAAATTCACAGTAACAATTCAAGATTTCTTTCTCTAGGATTTCAAATAGGAAAATATTGACAATTACTGCAGTAAAGAAATTAAACTTGGTCTTCTCTTCAAAACTGGACAAAAGTCAAACTCTTAATGTGCTAAATGTCCGTAGAGGCTCAAATTGCTTTTTATTGCAGTCTGTCTCCTTCTCCATCTGAACTGTCAGACCAGTCTCTGATAAATAGGGAGTTTATACATCATCTATATTTTAGGCATTATAGCAACTGAGAGGATTCCTCTGTATTTTCCTAGTAGTGATCCAAGTTCTCAAACAACTGACCCAGCACCAACTTCTCTACCTACTTTCATTTATTTAGTATCTATTCTCTTTAAATCTGGATATTGAATTTTTAAAAATCCTGCACTTAGGTTTTGTATACATGCTATGAACATTATCATCCTTTATAAAAAGCCATAAACCACCAGAAAACTGGGATTTTTTTTTTTTTCACGAGTACAAAAACTACATATACAGCTGTCCTGAGAGTTTATGTACTACCTGTGCTGTGAGCTCTTTCTCTTATTACGCCTCACTTCAGCTTAATTAAAGCTGGTTTTAATAAAATGATTTGGAAGAGGTTTCTCAATTACAGAAAAATAGCAAACTGAAAGAACTGAACTAGCTCTTTTCCTGCTGTTTATTCTATCAATTACTTGCATTTTCCTTTGGCAATACTGTAGTAGTTTCTTTCATTTGAGATTTGGCAATACAGTAGTACTTTCTTCGGTTTAGATTCTTCAGTTGAGAATACTCTGACATGAATCTCAGATTTTTTTGGCACTAGAAACTCAGTCATTTTCATGCCACCCCACTAATGAACCCTTACAAGTGCTATATTGTCATTCTTAACTACTCATTTGTTGTGATAAAAGTGGAATTAGTCCATAATACCATTTCAAATTCTGAAAAAGTAAGATGAGTCAACAGGCTATGGCTTTAAAAATCTGCTTCTGCAACAAAGGAGGTTCAGGAACAAATGAAGCTCAGAAACAACGGCGTTGTGAAATTAGAGAATGCTTTCGTTCGAGTGAAGTCCTTACTTAAAAGCAAGGCGTACTGTTTGCTGATGCAGAAGCTATCTATACCAAATGAAGGTTGAATGTTATGCTGTAAGAAAGTAAGATTCATTTTGCTAATGTGCATGTAAGGATCATGGGGGTAAAAATCAGAATTTGACTACCATTGGAAAAAAACCGAATAAAACAAGTTGACTTATAAGAGATTTTAGACTTGATTTTTTGTGGGTTTTTTGATGTTGGAAGTAAACTGCAAATGGTGGGCTATGTCCTTATTGTACATCACCTCTTCTATAACTACACTACAGACTTCTTTTAAAAAAGCAAAACTAACTGGACTTTGTGAGAAAACAAGTATCATTATGAAGACTTTAATTCAATGGTAAAAATGAAGTATTTGCACGTGTGCACGCACGCACGCACACGTGCTCTCCTCAGGTCACCCAGGAACTAAACTCTAGGTAGTGCCCTATGGTCCTGGTTTTTGGGACAGCTGGTTTTTGGTCCTTTTTGCTGCCCTACGTTTCCTGCAGTTTTCTTTGGATTTTCACATCCAGTAGATGAATCTCCCATGCAATGCAAACTAAGCTTTTGACCTTTGTATAATGATGCAATGCTTAGTGTCACAGTCAAAAAAGGTGGTTTGTATTTTAAACTAGCTACTTCTGACTCGTATTTCTTGTAGAAATAAAATTCTTTCTTCCCAGCTGCGCAAGATCTGGCAGTCAAAAGATCTCTAATATGATACCCACTTAGTTCAGCAGATGTGATCTCTCAGCAAATGGACATTCCTTTTTGCTTTTTAACATAAATGCTTCACCTGGGGAATACTCTAAATTGCCCATTTTACTTTGTCCTCTGCCGTGGGCCTCAATGCACATGAATGGGAGCTGTTGATTCTTTATTTCCAGCTTTTAGAGAACCAGCCGTTCTTGGTGTTACTACATACAGCATATGAATTAGTACGGCTTTTCTCAGAAAATAGGAAAAATCAAACACTTCTTGTTTAAAGCTTTAACTCCTTGAGAGGAAGGCTGCCTATGCAGGGAACAAAACCAGGCAGAAAGGAGTGTTTACCAGCTTTAAAAGCCTTCTTGCATTTTAATGAAACAACAAAAAAATTGCTTTTATCTACAAAGAAGGAAAAAGTGTAATTCAGCTCTGAAGCAGGACTAAAACGGCAGAGTGTCTGATGCTGATGATTCACTTAATTTACAAGCAAAAAACATTTCAGTTGGTTACCAAGGCTTCATCCCATTCTGGGACACTGGATTCAGGTTGTTCCCCCTCTCACGTGTCATTGGTAATAGGAAAATCCTACAGGTCAAATTTAACTGCTTGCTGTCTTTGCACATTCCCTTTATACTCAGCAGAGTCAAAAACAAAACCAAAAGCAAAACAAGATTCAGCTTTTGAATCGGAAGTTAATAGTTCTGTCCAAGGTGCACTAGACAGGGAACAGGGTTCTGCTCTTTCCTCAACCAGTTCAATACTGCCTTATTAAAAAATAAAAAATAATGATGAAATTAGTTGTTAAATCAATAGGAAAAAATCTGATTATCAGGAAGCAGACTGGCTACAGTCACCTCTTCAATATAAAACTATGCTTTAACTAGCATATACGAGCTATACAATACCTTTGAAAATTTCCATGCTAGTTACATACAAAAACACCCGTTGTGCTCACCCATTTAACAGCAGGACCCCTCCCCCAGTGCTCTCCCTGCAGATCAGACTCACTGAGCTATGTTGAAACTTGTGGATGAACAGCCAGTCAGTTGAAATAACTGGTATTCTTCTATGCAAAACCAAATTCTCAGATTTTAGCACTAGGAATATCTCAGAATGCCCAAGCTAATCCAGTCATCACTTTTAGAATAATTATAGAGGAAATGTTGTGATTATTAGCACCAATAAAGAGAAAAACTTCAAAAGATTCTCTTTAGCACTGCATTTTAGAGATAATGTGCTTTACTTTAATATACAGTTAAAATGTCAAGGATATCCCAAGTATGGAAGAGTTTAATTCGATACCAGCTCAACATATTTTGGCAATGTAAAATTCACTGTTGGCATACTGTCCAGCAGAACCATTTCTACAAGAAAACATCTTTCATATAGTTATAAAAAGCCTGAGGTTGCTTAAGAGATGCCAAATTGCAAGCCTTCCTAAACTTTGTTCTTGTAGGTGAGTATCTATTATAAAAAGCATTCACTATAATAAAAAGGACATGTTGAAATACCCTGCACCGCACAGTAAACTTTAAGACTGGATACAGCACATTAGCCTTTCCAGGCCAAGTTGCAAAAGTGCTCAGCAGCTCACCTTACTCATTAACTATATGCTACACATCTGAATGCAGAGAAACAGAAAAGCGCCATCGCACATTAAGAACAACTGCGCAGTAATAAACAAATACTCACACACAGTAAAAAACCACAGTCAGCATATAGAATCAATTGGCTCTTAAGAATGGGGCTTAATTCCCACCAGCAGAACTTGGAGCAATACAAGCACAAGTCAAAAAGCAGAGCTGCAGTATTTGAGTGCCCTAAGAACCAGATTCTCACGAAACATAGCAAGGAAAAGAATTCAGGGAAAATTTTCAGCATGTACCATTTCTGGGCCTTCCAAGACGGCCACTGAATAAGTTTTTAAAAGGTTGGATGGTCCAGTAATTAAATCTCTCCGATATGAATATTTTAGGGGGGAGATGAAAGAAAGTTGGGAACGTCTATTTTATACAAAAACACAGATAAATTATTCACTTACAGAAAAAAATGCTAGCAGCAATTTAAAAAACAAAAAGCCAAGAGGCTTTATTTCAAGAAAACCAATTAAGATCATATTATTTAAAAACTTTGTCAAACAAAGTCATTACAAGTTAAGGTCTTCAAAAGAGTTTGGACAGGCAGATCCATTTTCTGAACTTGCAGCTTAAAACCACAGGAGTATGCATATGTTTAACATCATCACATACACAGGTGTATAAATGGACACAGCTTTGCATTTTGTGTGTACACTTTAAAACAAAACATGCTTAACAAAATGTGGAGCTATACAGACTATACAATTTACACAGCTGGGTGTCATTCCAACCCCAAATATTTCCATTTGCTAGAAAACAAACTTTTACTTTGTACAAGACCTTGACATGAGTAAGTTTACCCCTCACTCAGGAGGCTGAAACTGAACACTAAGCTAAACCGTCAAAAGACTTTATTTCAACTTGTACAAAAGGCATTAAAAAACCTAAAATACATGCTTTACCAAATATATTACATCATACAAGTCAGTGTGGTGTACTTGATAAATCCAGCTTAACTTCATCCACTTTTAATGGCATATTAGTCGAAATGTAAAACCGACTACACTGGAAAACATTTATTTTAAAATCAATTTCCAAGTGCATTAATTACCTAAAAAAAATAAATTGCTCTAGCCAAAAAAAAAAAATTATATATATATTACTGAGTGAAATAAGGAGCTCCCATTCAGAAAAATGTTCTGTGTAAGCATCATGTGGCATTTCATCTGATTCTCCCAACCAGGCATGGTACCCTAGGCAGCGTGAGAGGCATTTTTCTGTCTGCTTGGCAGATGGATTCCTTTTTAGGATGGTTAAATTGTTAGTTGCTCAAAACAAAGTTTAATTTCACAATTGGTGATTTATCTAGAGATGTCAAAACACATGTGGGAACTGCCAACAAGAAAATACATCACATCTATTGAAGCTCTTTTTGGCCTCATCATGATAATATCAAACACAGAGTAAGGCATGTAGATCATAGCAATTACAAGTCACTCACAATCTTTTTGTGATGGGAAAAGCATTTCACCCTGCTCTCTGTATTACCTGACAAATTTTTTCACATGGCTTTTGTTACACATCACACAGAGGTGTGCACCGGTGTGGCTGAATGGGAAGGAGATGAACCTCTATCAGAGGAGGAAGAAATAGATCGTGTAGCAGCTTCCCGCTGCAGATCTTCAACCTTCTTCTGAAGCTCCGTCCGGATGGCAAGGAGCTCTTTAAGATTTTGATGGATTGGAACCTGCCGAGTAAAGAAAGAAAAGGCTTACTTGGACTCTCACAGTGAGTTATCTTCTCAAGCAATGCTTCCATTGTTTCCTTCAGTAACACAAGGAATCCAACACCTATGAATTTCAGTATATCAATATTTAGGGAAAGTGTTTCTTTAGTCATTTGAAATGAAACATTTCAACAAACTGCCCCTTTCTAAGAACACAGTTGGCAGGAAACCGATTCAAAAGACTGCAAATGGTCTCGATGGGATACCAACCATATTCCAATAAATGTACCCCTATTCCTTATCAATACCACTTTCAGCTGAACTTAAAATGCCTTTCCTGGGAACTAGTTCCCCTGCCTGTTGGGACAGAACTTACTATGTAAAGAGAGTGGAGTTCACAAAGCTGGCTCCGTATGGAGCATCTTGTTACTCTTCTAACCAGGCAGCTTTCCAAGAGTCTGACCCTTTCCAGCTTGTCAGTGAGAAAAGTGCAGCAGCCAAGTGCATTGTGCTTGTGGTAGACGTCCCGGAGTCACACTCCAATAAACCTTTCATAGAAGTGGGTCATACAAGTTTCTGTCTCTGCTTCTGACAGTATGCAAAAAACACCAGAGATGCACCAGTCTGCATCAGAGTTCTAGGCATTTTTCACACTTATCTGGAACATTCAACTGTATATAATGGCCAAAGGAAGATGCAAGCCACACTGGTTTTTGCAGCTGGATGTTCTCTCAGACAAGCAGAGAGAGACCTCCCCTTCTTCCAAATGCCACAGAAAGGCCAAAAAAGTTTGACTGTAAATTGCTTTTAATTTATTTTATCCTGCATAAACTCTTAATTGTTTATAGCTTTTGGAAAGAGCAAGATGGGAAAAGAATTTAACTGGACTGGCGAGACAATTGTGGGGAAATGCAGCAATGGGAAACCTACAGATTGCTAGACGTTATAAGTATTTTATACCCTGGGCTTCTGGAATGCCAGGCTCCAGGGAATTGCATTCACTCACGACCACTTCCTACTGCTTGAAAGTGATTGCAGGGCTTGGATGCGCACCTGAGCAAGAAATTTTCACATGGTGCTATGTGAAGAAGACATCAAAAACCAGAAAAGGTTTCCCTCCTTGCCATCAACACACAACTGAGTCACAATTTATGTTTTTGTGAATTCTGGCTGTCTAAAGAAAGTACATCAAAAATCCACAGATTTTATTTTGATATTTTCAAAACCTAACACTCATGTTTCTGAAACAGGAAAATACCATTTCATTTCTAACTTTAGTTCTAACTTAAAAGAATAAAATAGTGTCAAACAGTCCGGTTTAGGTCAACATTTTTTTGGCTGTATACTTTTTTCTTGTTTCTGGCTTAGCCCATGAACAGAAACTTCCGTGCATTCACAAAGTGCTCCTCCCAGAACCCTGGGAGTCATCAATTCATCCAGCATGTCATCTACAGCAATTTTAAAAGCATAACTTTCTGAATTTTCAGCAGAACAATCGCTGTATACCACCAAGCTCCAAATGACCCTGGAGTCCTGCCTTCACTATGTAATGATTTCCTTCTCTTCTTGCAATCTTCTCCCTCATCCACCATACAAACTCTTTAGCAAGTGAGGCCACAAGTCTACAGACAACAGCCTCCTTCACTAATCAGACACAAGGCACACCCTCCGAAATCCTATTTTTCTGAGGCAGTCTACAGAAAATGTATCTACCTAAAAATATGGCAAAACTGAGTCTGGTGATGAATTTTGTCCAAGATGCTGTAATACACACTAAGGAAAATTCAAATTTCAGTGAAGACCAAGACTTTCTGGAATTAGCACCCCCCCCTAGTTTTTTTTTCTTTCCTCAAGTAAGAGATCCCTTCCTCATACACTCCCACTTCAGATTTCTCTTTATGAAGACATTTTCCTGAAACACTTGAGTCCGTAACAGAGTGATTTACCATTGGTATCATTAGTCACGCAAGCCCTGGGTCACGGGAGATGTGTACACCTGATTTCTGCACAGCTTAATCATGATTCAGCATAACAGGCCAATTTCTCTTAGACACCTTTCACACAGGCATTAGCTGGTGTGTTCCACTGCACAATGCTCAAACACTTATAAAAGCAGTTCCATACAACCGGCTTTTGGGAAACCTACTGCAAATCCTTTTGGGATACACTACACAAAAGCCACTGCAGAACTTGGCGTGCTGTATAAAGTGCTTAGAGGAGGAAAAGTGTGGCTGCATGTCTCAATCCTTCTTCTGCATTCCCCCAGAACCTAATTCAACAACACACGTGATCAAAGTCTGACGCAAGTGCTGTTCTCCCCACATATCCATCTCAAAGAACAGGACTATTGTTATTCAGCTACTTATTTAAAGACAATGACATTTAGAAAGTCTGTGTATATTCAAGTTACCCAAAAAACTCTTCAACATTAAGACTGCAAAATTATGCTCTCAAAAAATGAGGAGGTGTCAGAACGAAGATTACTTCTCCAAACTCAATTCAGCCTTCCTGTACATCTGTATAAAATCATTGGTTAAATAAACATTAAAATACTAGCTTCCCCCTTGTATTCCTCATTTATTCAGTGCACAGTTTGATGCTACTCAATTAGTGTGCAGTTATTCAATACTGAGTTTTCTTTGCAGTGTTTGACCCCATCCTTTATTTATTCTTCTGAACTTAAAATGCTTAAGTTTCCTTTTCCTTTACTTTCATCTTATGTCACGAAACAAATTCATTTCTGCAGCACCCTAATGAGGTACGGGAGTACTAACACTCCACTTTCACAGACAAGGATCTGAAGCAAGCAACTCCTCATTTTGCATACCTTGGATCTCAAATTGGTTTAGCAGAGAACTTAGGAACTCTGCAGTTTGGCCTCGTTGGTATCAAGCAGGACACCAGTAAATAAGGAGCACGTGGACGGTGACCACTCTGTTCCAGGTGATCTCCCTTACAACAGAGGAATCCTCTGGCAAAGGCAGGGAGAAACTTCCTTTCTCCAGAGCAGCATCCTGCTCCCTCACCCACGGCACAATTCTTCCTTTGTCCGCAGCCAACTTTCCCAAACTGTATTCCATGGGTTGAACAGAAAGCAAAGACCTCCAGCACTTGGAGCATTATTCACTCCTAGTGCCTGTTCCCAGTTAGTCGCAACTCTCTCATAGACTCTGTATCAAATTCATCTCTCAGTCCTTTCACTCTCATTTATTCTCAGTCTTCAAGAATTCGCTGAGAGTGTTCCAGCATCAGACCTCCAAACTGGATGAATTTCTTCCAGGATATAAGCAGACACGTTTCTGAAACTTAATCTCTCTTTACTAAAATCTCATGTTTGCCCTAGAGATGGAATATTTACAGAAAAACAGCCCCTCACCCCAACAAAAGAAGTCTACAATACCAATATTTTCATATGGGAAAACATTTTTCCTAGTCACATTCTCATAAGCAACTGAGCCTTCTTGGATGAAGTTTTACAAAACAATTCAGTCAGACACATATACTTGGTGACTCAATACAAATCATGAGAGTCCAGCAAAGCTGTAAGCAAGGCAGAGTAGGGTCTCGTAATGGGGGGAAAAAAAAAAGGGAGGGGTCACCTTTAAAAAGTTGGCCATCTTTTAATAAGTGCATGTTAGATGTAAACACTGCAAGACAGTTCTACATAAATATCATCATGCCATTTCATATGGTACTGTAAACACAAATGGTTTTCTAATGTCAAGTCTTTCCCAGGAAAAGATTGTTGCCTGGCATTTAACACAGCATCATGTAGACGCACAGTGATGCAAAACAGTAAAATTCCAAAAAGAGATTTCACACACTAAACTTCTGATGCATACTTCAATTTCATTAAATAAATATGTCAAATTCAGTCTAGAGAAACTGTCAGCACTTTCAGAGTATTTTCAAGCAGCTGACAATAACTGATCTATTAGTCAAAAAGGTCCATGTTAGAATTACATACTCATGGGGTAAGAAAAAGGTGGTACAGGCAACTGAAAGATATAAAAAAAATATTATAAAGTTCTTATCAAAAGACCTGAAAAGCAGCCTGGCATGAGGAGCTGTGTTTTCCCCCACATGTCGTCAATTCTGCTACTGTAACTTCCTTTTGAAAAAAAGCAGCAAATTCGAATGTGAAGGAATGAAAAGATAGACAACAGTGCTAGACGGAAAGAGGAGGAAAATGCCCCAAACAAAGCCTCAACCTCAAGTCATGTGTATTTTTTTTATTATTTTTTTTAAATAAAATTGTTAAGAGAACCAAATAGAACTGGAATTATGCAGCTTTCTGGAAGCCTCCTTCCATCTTGGAAGGAGGAGGAAGAGTAAGAGGACAAAGCACTTCAAATGAATTCTGTCACAAAAAACATTAAAATAATAATAAAAAAGAAGTTTAATTTATTTTCACATTTCCTAAATAACTTATTCCCAGGCAGACCTGTTGCTGCCAGTGTTTCCTCATACCATCCTGTGCAAACCCTTACAGATAACTATGTCCATCTTTGTCACTTCGCACCATTATATTTCAGAGTGCGATTCCTCTCTCAAACAAAGCCTTCTTCAGAAGGAAATGGGTCCAACAACCTTCACAATAATACCTGTAATGGCTTGCTGTGAACAAGGTTCTCCTTTACTTTGCTACTATTTAGAATGAAAGGAAGTGGAAGAGTGACAGATTCTGTAAGGAACAAGAAGTTTGGAGAAGATCGTTTATTAAAAGATCTTGTTACCACCTTAACCCTAGAAGTGTATACTTGCACAGCACAAGTAGTGTCTCCATGGCAAGCTTTCATTACAGTCTTGTTAAGAAATCATATAATTGATTTATTGAGACGAATTTGTTGGGAGACTGACAGCTGGTGTACTGTTTTCCACTCTCTCATCCTGCCTCTCAAATTAGGAGTGGAAGCTCAAAAGATGACTCTGGACCCATCACCCAGTTGCATTCAAGTTATTTTTTGTGGCTCTACTCCACTGTACTGACACCAGATTTTCAGAAGAGTGTGCATCCTTGCCTTTGTAACACCAGCTTCCCAGTGTGTTGCCGCAGTAATGCTGCTAGGCAACACCCGGCCACTACAGCCAGGTCCCCATCATTTCTGTCCATATTCCAGGGGAAAGCAAAGACCTACTTCTGCTGCACAGGAGGAGCCCACACAGATGAAACCTAACCCGGCAGCCCATCTGCGGTTTTGCTGGGCTGGAAAATTGGCTGGGCCGTTCCTCAGTAGGTCTTCAGGATGTTTTTCACACGTTATTTAAACTATCGCCTCAATGTGCTGAGAAACAGTAAATTTCATTTCTGTTATTAAACAAAATATTCCAGTAAAAAATAAAGTAGAAACATAAAGGTGAATGTACGTCATTTTAAGAGATTTTGGTGAGTTAACCTCGTAAAAAAAATTCTGTCATTTGACTGTTTATAAGAACTAAAATTAGATTTGTCTAATCACATAAAATTTACTAAAAACAGATTAGAAGTTGATCAGGCCAAAACAAAATTTACATCTAATATAGCTAGCAATACAATCCAAGCAGGGACAGGAGTAAGGAGTTTGCCAGCAGCACTAAGTAGAGGGGAAAAGGGCCTGGATCCTTGGGAAGTCTGACGTTGCTCCAGGCATTGACCGAAAAACTGGCCCTGTAAAAGCTGGAAAAGAATTTACCTGCAACACTTCAAGAAGACTTTTCAGTGGTGGGTTTTTTTTTCTCTTTAATTGCTACTGTAATATTGACTGAGGAACTAAGAAGAATATGACTGAGATTGCATGTTGTTCCCCTCCCTAACTCATAACCAACTTTTTCCAGCCACTTACCCAAATCCTGTGTCCCTAGTCCTTTTACCTGTCCTTAGCAATATCCTTAGCAGTAAATATAAGCTTTATAGACTTATCCCAGTTGTCCATGATTCTAGCATCTTTTTGTTTGGTTTTAAGCTCTCATCAAGTTTTGTAGTCCCTTCCCATTCAAATCCCTATTTTTATTCCATTACCTCTCTGTCACTGAGTTATCTTAAAGAACTGATTTTTTGTAAATAAATTTAAAAAAAAATTCATCAGGAAGATTTCATTTAGTGAAGTCCTTAGGTTTCTCCAGCTTTTTAACAATTCACATTTTTGCCCATTTCAATATTCTTTTAAGTTTCCAGTCTAAATGTTCGGCATCAAGCCATGATTAAACTTAGGACCTGATCCCCCTCCTCATGCAACCTGTTCACCTGCCTCTACCTTCTACTCTTGCACTTCTTTCCTGCCACCTGCTTCTTCTCCCTTCCCTTCCTTATCTATGATACTGCCAGTTGCCTTGTCTCTCCAGAGAGTTTCTTCTCTCTGGCACGAGCAGTCTCTTTCCCCTGTAAGACTATATGATTTTCCCACTGCTGGTGATACCTGCAATATCTGAAACCCTATTCCCAACCAGTAAAAAACAGCAAAATGCTGCAAAATTGAGTGAGAGAAGTAATGTTCTTCACTTAGAAAGAACCAATTGCAGGTTCCGGCAAATTAACCAGTTAAAATGGGTGGGGGGTTATTTTCCTGATTAAGCTAGCTTTGCTGCCAAGTTCATTCAAAAGCAGATACTTCTCCTACACTTTAAAGATTAGGTACCTACTGCCCACAATGAGCTGAAAAATACTTAGAACACTGCCAAAGAAACATTCTTTATTGCTTAAAATAACACTGATATGAAAACATTTTTTTAAACTGAATTATCCACATGTACATATAAAGCAGAACCTGGTATACTGTAACTCCAGAACATGCCACTTCACAGTTACAATAAATTATTCCTGCTGGATGAGGACTTGAGGAAAGATAAAATTGGGCTTTTTTTAATTATACCGACACAGAAACTACAATTATGCTATACAATATACATAATTACAACACATATAAACAACATCTAGACATAAGACAATTTCATTTCCTAAAAAATTCAAACCTTCCTCTTCACAGAATTACTACAGTTCACTTTCAGTATTGATTTTCAGGTTTTCGTTCCCAAGTAATCCTTCAGGATCCTGAAGTGCTTTTGGATAGCAAAATTTGTCAACACAAGGATAGGTATAAAAGAAATTATAATAGCTACTCACTTATAGTACCGCCAAGTCTTAATTGGATGGATATCTACTGTGTATTACTGTACTAGCTCAAGGACAGTCATTCACATGAAAATTGTTCAACAGTGAATGCAGTTTGTCTTGTTCAGCGAGTATACTTTATCTATTTTAGCAACAGGGAAGAAAGGCTGCAGAGGAAAATGGTTATTTTAAATTCATTGCTTGACTTAAGACTGTCGGTTTTTCAAAAACCTACTCTGTGGATTGGAAAGACAATATCTTTCACTTGAGCTTTTTGTTCCTCTTCACGAAGAGCTGGAACTCTGACAGACTTGCTTTTAAAACCTAGTTAACAGCATACTCATAGAAAAAGGCAATTTCAAATAATGAAAACAGCAGTGTTCAATAATAATCAATACTTCCACACTTATTGTAGAGGTATGCTCCTGGGAAACAAAGCAAAACCCCCTGGCCTTCCGGAAAAGCAATGACTAGCAAACAGAAATTATGAATCCTACCATGTGGGAACTGGAACAGAGATTTTTGCAAACAACTGCATAGATTTCCAGACTCAGGAAACTCTACATGCTACAAGACGATGCCATTGCTTGTTAAAACCTACGGCCCATTCAGATTCAGACATCTGATAGATTAGAGCAATGCTTTGAGTGCTTGCTCTTCAAAATATGCTAGAAACTCCCCAAAATGAAGATGATTTGTACAGTACTAGCTTCTCCCTTTCTGTGCATGTTCTGATGCTGTGCTCATTGCAGGGTACCAATCTTTTTTTTTTCTTAAATAACTACAGATTCTTTCAGCACACAGCATAAGCAGTTAGTCTATATTTTATTCCATGTCAATTGAATGCTGGGAGTTTTATCTGCAGATATAAGTTACCTGCAGTAAATCAGACTCTGGAAATCTTGACTTAAGACACCCAGATAGAGAGAAACTATCAGGTACTGTAAGAAACTTGCCTTGTCTCACAAGAAACTCTGTGGTAAACGCAGGGATGAAATCTCCTTAGTTAGGGCAACACTCAGCTCTCTAACCCACAAGGTGATTCCTTCTCCTGAAATCTCCTGCCTCATTCTTTCAAGCAAAAAGACTCAAGACCATGAATTGCGGACCAGCAATGCCAAGCATTTCCAGAGCCATATGATGGCTTTGTCCTGCCACAAAATGGTGTTACATCAGATGTATGAACTCTGAAAATATTACAAACAAAGTCAACATGCTCAGAGAGGACAATGCTGGGCCACATGACTGAAGGCAGGTATAAATAATATGAACACCCCATGTGCCAGACAGTAAGTCATATCCGGCTATGTGCAGGATAAAGCATCTCAGTAACTATGTTTTCCATTTTATTCTCAAGAATTGTTCCAGTGACACTTAGGATCTTACTTGTTCTTTTAAATATGCAATATTTTGTGTTTATTGACACTGAAGTTCAGCTGACATCTAATCACTCATCTGCTCAACCCATCAAATCCTTCTGCAATTCTATACACAGCATAAAAAAAAAGCAGCAATTGTTGTAACCTGTGTATACGCTTTCCAGTCATTTCTGTATATACTGAGCAAACAGCTATTTATTCCTACATTTTCCATTCCTTTTTTTAAGCCAGCTGCTAACCTACGAAGAGTCTTTCCCTGGCTTTTCACTGAAGCTCCGAAGACTGGCTTTAGCAGACAGTCCCATTCTAGTAGCTGAATTGAATTTCTAGGTTATAGATGGTGCTCAAGCCTTATATTCTGAGTGAAAGTCCACACACACACAAAGAAAAGAATGAATTTGAAAAAACTTACAGGGATTCCTATTATATTATCTCTAGCACAGTAGCCAAATTTCCAGAACAGAGCTTGAAGAAAAATTCGCAGGCATAGAAAAATTAAAACCCCCTCCCCCAATGAAAACAAAACAAGTTTAAGCCCCATACTCCAAGAGTTAAAATGTCATTTCCCAGAAGGCATAAAAACAACTAAACATATCCTAATGGACTACGCAAATTTTGTGACTAAAATACATTCTTTTCCTTGCTTCTCACATAGCAAGACACAGCTTGAATTGAAAGGACCAGAACTTTTACTCATGCTCTGCGTGTATGAATTATAAGATTATATTAGTTCAAAAATACTGCCCCTGCAGAAGTCATGTTCAGGAACATCATTTGCTGTGTTCTCCCCACATTCCAGAGTTGCCCAAGCAGATAACTGACTGACATCTGGCAGCCAGAACTCTTTAAACCAGTGTAAGAAGAGGTCTGAATGACTACATAGAAAAGGAAAGAGAAATATATGATATCAACAGAAAAAAATTCAAAAGCATTATACTGTCTTATCTATTTCAGACTAGTAGGGTCATCTGTAAGTCCAGTAGCAGGTACCCACAGAGCATACACCTCTGTATGAAAGAATGAAAGAGCTTATCTTCCACAAGTCATGTACAAATACACATTTTCTCCAACCCAAGGAAAGAGCAAGTCTGAAAAAAAAATCTTCTCAGTCAATGAACTTAAATAAGATAGGACTAGAATCTATCTAATTTTCTTGGGACAAGAAGTCAATAATGATGTAACACCTCCAAACTGAAACCAAGGAACATTTTATTTCACTTAAGAATTAGAATGACCTTGTTGAAGCGCAGTTTAGCAAAAAGGGGATCTACAAGAGATGTCCACATTTAACCTAGAATTTTCTACGGCGTTCACTTCTCAGACACTTGAGCTTTGAACCCTAAGGAAGGAGGCTCTGTGTCATCTATTTGCACAGATCTACAGCAATACAGCTGTAATCCTAAAATGGGGCGCTTGATGCAAATAAACACCATCAAAACCACCCATTCAGCCTTCCACAAAACTTAGACAGAACTGAAAACATATCATTACAAGCAATCTTTTCCTTACAGAACATAAGAATAATGCTAAACTCTGTACGTCTTAGTGCAATGAGGAATATGCTCAGACCTCATCGTACTGTTAAAGGTCTGATGAGACACAGATATTCAAAGACAAGAGTAACAACAATGCAAAAATAATGGTTATATCCAGTTACCATTCAGTAATTTTCAAATTAAAAAAATTAAGGGTGATGTATGCTCATTTCCAATAGAAAAATCAGTGAAGTGCAATGATTAACTTCTCTCAGTCCATTTAAAAATTCAAGCCTCACTCACTAATCAAGCTGAAATATTGCCTCGAACCAAAACCTGCCCTTCTGCTCTTGCAAGTTTCCTCTCCCATAATATAAAGTTGGTTGAAAATGGGTATCAAACATCCATTTTGATTATATTAAAGGACTATTATTCATCCTCCCTTAAATTCACCTATTAGGCATTTCTCCTCTTTGGTGAGCTCCTAGAAAACAATAAACATTTTCTAGTTTCCTGAAGATGTTTTTGCAGCTGATAAAACAGCATGTGAGGTTGCCTTGAACTGCTCTTCATCAGAGCACTCTTCATTTACGTTAAATATTTCATTTTCTCTTATTTCAGCTGAAAACCAAAAGAACCACATTAAAAGGTATTCAACAAAATCACCTCTTATCAGTAGGCAGAGATGCCCATTTGTTTAATAAATCCACTGATTAAGAAATTTCTTCACTGAAGATAAGTGAAGACCTGCTGGGTGTCACAATGGTCATTATCTTTTTTTCTGTCACTGAATGGATCTGAATGTTACTGAATCGGCTAACAGGGTGTGAAACTAGACATTGCAAATATAGAAGAAAGCAAACTTAGTATATTGTGATTACAAAGACTGTTTATTTACTTGTTTGCATGAGTTTGTGCTTCCATTATCAGACTGGAGAATGCAATTCTGCAACAATAAATTGTAATTTCTGCAACAAATTTATCCAAGTAGATGTGAAATACTTCCACATGTTTGTCACAAATATCACAGAAATTCAGGCCAGAGACAAGAGGAAAAGCATGACGTATCTTCACAAAAGAAAGAACTTCACAAAAGAATGTGGTAGAACTAAAAAGTCAAAACACTTGTATTAGTTCTTCAAGAAAAGAAGGTGATAGTAAAGGTAAGGCAGTTACCGTGATCATCAAATTTTGTTACCTTCAGCCTGCTGATTTGAGGGATCTGTTCTCAAAGACAAATGAAGATCAATGATTTACACACCCTAGAGTGCCTGCAGAGTGCTCTCCAAAAGAAGTGGGCAGAGCACTCTCCAGCAGAGAGGCAGTGAGCAGAGCTTGCCACTAAGTATATGATAGTTCTGATTTCTTCTCATTGCGCCATCTCTTCCCCACCCTCATCTCTTTTGGACCGGGACTAGCTTTCATGTGTGTTTACAAAGCCTGCTTGCTTTCGGGGCCTGTAGATCTCAGTTCAATACAAGTAATAAACTGACACTGCTGCAGGTCATTATACTAAAACATGCATAAACCACGCAAATGTTTTTCAGCAAATAGGCTACAGGAAAGATGATACTTTGATAAAAAGCATTTGAAAATTTTACTTTAAAACCATAAAGATTAAAATAAACCATCTTTCAAGTTTTAACACATCTAACAGGTACCTAACAGTCATAGGACTACATCAACCGAAAGAGAACATGTGAGGGAAACAAAGTAGCTCAGAGGAAACATCTCAGTGAGAAAGCAAGCAATCCAGACTTTTCCAGGACCTTAAAAGGTCTTTCTCAGATGCCTGGACTTCTACCAGTGTATCATCCTTGAAACTTACATTGGAACACCACCTTTTACAATAGCCTCTGACTTGTGGGTGTCTAATGAATTTGAAACTCACATCTCACTCTAACTACTAGAAGATGAAAGCAGCTTTTGAGCAGTCACTTAATACAGGTAATTTATCATATTATGCTTGGGAGTACCTTGGAATGTTACCTTAATAAAGAGATGGTGTAGCACCCTCAGATATATTACAGTTACGCAAACTGAATGTTCTTTCTTCAGACTTGTAAGCATGAGAGCATACGGAGTATTTGTCTGACGAGATTTAGGGATTTATCTGAATAGCAGACATTACTTATAAGAACAAATACTGGATGAATCAAGGAGCATGTATAGAGAGTGTTTAATCTTTAGCATGCCAGTTTGAAACCGTAAAGGTCAATTGAAAACAAACATCTATGTGATGCTAAGTTTAGAGAGCCTACAAAATGAGTCAGTACATAGTCCAATTCTTTCAGAAACTGCTACTATATATTATATCATTGTTGGTAAAGGGCAAAATATGATTAAAACCAAAGGTACACTAAACTCTACATGAAGGTTAAGGCAATAAAAGCATTAAAAAGTGTTACAAAGTGTTACAGAAGTGTTATAAAAGTAATCTTCTGACAACAAAGACTGTTAATCTGTTCCCTTCACAAGACAATAAAGTGATACTGTAACTCCCTGTGCTACTGGTGACTTCAATGAAAACATCCTTTTACGGAGTTTGAACACATCCCGCATCTTCTTCAATAACACCACCTTTTTCCCTATCACCTGAAATATGTGCAACAGATAAGCACTTTTGAAATTAAATGCTGCATTCAACACTATGAAAAATAACAATTTTTTTAAATCTCTGTGTTAGTCATCAAAACATAAAAGTCATGTGAAAGCCCATACCTGAGGCCGCATCCTTGGGTTCCATCTGACATAGTAGTTCACCCATAGTTCCAAATGGTTCAGACTGGCAACAGGATACAGGACATGGTTTTCATAGTTTACGTAGAAAGGATTTGTGAACTCATCTATCTGGCTGTTTATATAGGACCACAGCGATATGGTCTTTGTGCTTACCTCCTGATTGAAGGAAAAAAAATTCAAATTATATGGACTGTAAAACCTTAAACTATGAGGTGAATATCTACATATCAGTAATTCTGTCTGTGAAATTTACCTTATCTACTAGAAAACTGCAAGCACTCTGAGAACAATTCCAGTAGCTCATCATTAAACAGCCTTAAAACTTTAGCAAAACATTTGAACACTTACTCTGGTCCAAGGCTAACAGAAAAAGGAGATTCAGGCATATTACTTTCAGAGATACTAAGGTCAAGCTGAGCAAAAGAAAGCTGTATGGCTCGTAATGTACAGCAATTTTTACAGCTACTTAAATATATGGTTACACATTGACCAACTAAAGAAAAGATAAAATTATATTAGCTTTGACAAGAAAATCAGTGAAGAGATATGTAGCTTGGAAGATCCAAAACAGCATCTGTGAAAAATAATTATATAGTTCTCCCACTCACACTATTTACTCCTATCCATTGGATATTATGCTTTAAAATGCCTATTTTATCTTTATTTGCACTTCTGAAAGTTGTATTATACTAAATGTAATCAGCATAATCACGGTTAGATCAAAGATTGGAAATCTGAACTTACATCAGATTCATCTTGCAATTTTACACTCCTTCAGTTCTGTAAAGCATGTGTTTCTACTACCACTGTGTCTTAAATTGCATTTCTTTATTGAGAATTGCATCTGACTATTCATTTATGAAAGCAAGCTGTCTGGAAACCCTGCATTTGCTGAGAACATGTTATTCAGCTCCATCTTGTGGTATTTACATGCAACTTTTTCCCTACAGAAGCAGTAGAGACAAACCAAAAAAATAGCAAGGCTAAATATGGCAAGGAATTGTTACTTGCTTTACAAAATATGAAGTATTAAAACCAACAAAGCCAAAAGTAGGCAAAACAGTACTTTGAATATTAACAAACTTGTTGTTTTTATTTTCCCCAAATTAAAAGTATTTCATCGAGTCCTAACTTCATTCATTTAGGTGTTTTAAATTTCCATAGTCTTCTACCACAAGTTCCATCTAATTATGTCCTGAAGTGACCTGCAAAGTCATCCATAGGAGTTCCTTTGGAAATAGTGAAAGAAATGCTAATACAATTTGATAATGATTATTTAAAATTGTGTATGTTGTCTAGAAACACATGTCTGAAAGAGGACTTCCTAAAAGCCTCAAACCCCTGAACAGGTAATAACTAAAGAAAAGTAAGTGCCACCTCATTTAATAGCAAGGTATTCAGTATACATTTCTCATACCATGAAATTTCATGTCCACATTGTCTTTTAAGACTATGTGACAAATGCATCCAAAAACACAGCTCAGATGTTCTTAGGTCTTATATTCTAAGCATGTATTACACTAATCACTTACCTCTTTTAATCTCTCTTTTTCACAGTTGCACAAGAAAGTCCCAAAGAGACAACTGTAAAGGTGATCCAGAATGGTGATCAAAAATAATTCATTGAATTCAAAGGCTGCAGGAAACTGAAATTAAAAAATGGTAAAATTACTTTAAACTTTATTTTAAGCAGTGTAGAAAGGAAGAAACTCAGATGTAAGAAATAACCAAAAGATTGGGATACGATTTTTTTTCTTATTTAGTGATTATTTTCAGGAAAACTCAGCAATTTTGGTAACTCCCATTGCAATAATACATTTCACCTACATGCTTCTTTGTAAGTACTCTTCTGAGACAAACCTTACATTCATTGCGCAAGTATACTAGAATACAAACATGGAAACATTAGCTAATGTGAAACTGGTGACACAAAGCAATCCATTTTAAGGAGCTGTAACAGTGTTCTGTTCTAACCCACCCCAAACTGTCTTCAACATATTTATTTCTTTTGTTACAGGTCAATAAATCATTGTGGGGAAAAAAAAAAGAAAAAAATATTATGATGATATTTAAGAATTTTATTTCCTATTCTAACATGCAATGAATTGGATAATAAAGACTACTGCACATACAAATGTGCTTAACACATATTTAAAATGTTTCTTTCACTTTCTACCCAAGTTGAATTTACCACCAGCTATGTACAATAAGCCTCTAATCGCTCTTCTTTTATATTGGAAAGCAAATTCTGTACATCTGAAATGAAAGAACTGTCATTCCACTGAGCACCACTAGGTATTTTATTCACAAGCAGAGGTTACCTGACACATTCTAGGAAAAAGAGTTAGAAATTTGAAACCACTCAAAATGTTTAAGATGTATCTTAATCTGTAGTGCTATAAAAATCATAAAGAAGGAAATTAATGCAAACTGCATGGGGTGCTACCTATTCAGATGGAAAAGGTCCTTCTTCAATCAAATTTTATGATAGGACTACGTACGGCAACTGCTTAATGTGTCAAAATAACTTTGCATTCAGTATGACAAGGGTCTCAAACACAGATACAGAATGATAAACATTTAGGAAAAAAAAAATTTAGAACACTAAAGGAAAATGTTAGAAGTAGTATTTCCCTCCTTACCATCGAAGAGAATGTTATAAGAGACTAATTTTCAGGACAAATGAAAAAAATTTTGTTCACTTCTACTAAAAGAGTAAATCTTTACAGAAGCCTAAAACGCAAAGTTATAGATTCATAAGGATGAGTTTCCTGCTATATGGAGAAATCTTAAGTCAATATTCAGATCCAAAGAAAGCAGCAGATTGGTTTCTGTTACGTGCCACTGAAGAATACTGAACACCTTGGCATGAGCGACTCAAGAGCTACTTTAAAGGAAAAAAAAAGACGACAAGTATAGCTAGGAGGAAAAATGCAGCAATTGGGACTGCGGGTGAACTAGCTCATCCAGAAACTCCTCTTCAGTGTCATCTGTGATTTATGAAGGGCAAATGTTTATTCATGTTGAAAGTAAAGAGTTGAATAACACACAATGGGTGTGCTTGTATTAAACCCAGGAAGATCCAAGTCTAAAGCAAAGTTCTTTTAAAAGAAGAAGATTAAGTCAAACATTGCAAAAACATTCTCTTTCCAAGACTTCTCATGCTAAGATATATCAACTTTCAACTGAAAATTTTGAGTAAGGAAATTATCAATATCATGGCTCACAAATATGAATGGGAGCCTTCCTTCTTCTGACTCTGCTACAGATTACGCACTGTTCAACAGCACAGCGTGCTCACACTGGGGCTTCTCTCTTAAATCACTGGATTGTTTTCAGTTACCTAGCCATTTGTTTTCATAAAACATATAGGAACTTAAGATGATCAAGTTCTCTTTTTCAGTCATGTTCAAAAGTTATCACTCACAGCACTTCCTTTTCTCTAGGAAATCATGCCAAAACTCAGTTACAACACAGTGATGTTAACAACACAGCTATGATTTTAAAACAATATGAACAAAACTTGATAAACAGGCGTGCTGAACCAAGTCTGGAGAAAATTCAGTGGGTCTCAGACCTCGATATCCTGCCTCCATCCCAAAGCAGCAATCAGATACAGGGAGCAAAAATGATTTGCAAAGGATCAAAATTGTATTTGGAAATAACTTTGAAGACAAAGCCTCTCCTAAAGGGACTCTCTTTAACTGAAAGCACTTAATGAGCCTTGTCACATTAGAGTTCTGTGTTGTGACGGGTCCATACTAATCAGATGAATGCTGACATGGCCGCTATTCCAATCCAGTGAAGCATATTCAAAATTCCATACATCAGTGGTTGCACTCCAACTAATTTATTAATAAGTGATAGCACTTTATTGAAACTCTGTCTTTGGATACAAGAGTTGTACTGTTGGGGCTGATGTATCAAGACTGTAAAGCTTCTATTACTGCTGCTGAAAAATCACTGACCTAAAAATGCTTTCCTCTGTAGTTCCAAGCCCATTAGCGTCTGTTTGAAGATTCAGGTGGAAAAATTCCCCAAATGAAAATTTACTTCTTGTCAAATCCACTAATTGTGAGAGAACACATGGGTCATTAAAATCTCGCACTTGATGCTACTGGAGCTGTTGGGGGTTTTTGTAAAGGAGGTATTTAAAAGAAGAATTCTCTTGTTCAAAAGCCTGATGATGCCAAGTGGCATCTGATTCAGAGACATGCAAAATAAATTTGCTTTTTAATCAATGAACTCATTCTGTACTACAGCAACGTTTAAAGTTGAAACACTTTGCTGAATAGTTCTTATGATTGTGGAATTGGACTGAATCAGGTTAACTGAACACTAGATATCATAACAGAGTACACTACGCAAACTAGTGAAAAATGCATCTCTGGCAACAGATGACAACCAGTAACAAACAGGATGCAACTTTCTACCAGCTTTAAACATACCTTCCTCCTATCCAGGTACTGTGCATGAAAGGTAGAAAGCTACTATTTGAGCTGCAATGCTACATGCAAATCTTAGTTTTGTTTCATTTTTAACAGGGCATCAGTATTTCATCAGATCACATGTGGCCTTTCCAATTTGACATCTGCTATTCAAAATCACCAGAATTTACTAACAGAGGACGGAAATCACTTCTCCATATGTTTTCTATTAAAATCTGATATCAATGTACTTCTCTCAAGTTCTCTATTACTGTATTTGTGTGTCATGAAGACCATAAAAAACAAGGGAAAATATAAGGCTGTCAAGGATTAAGTTTCATTGTCTGAAGCTATCTGGAAATCTGCATCTTAGGGGGAAGTTAGACATTCTCTCACTGTATTAAGTCAACTGTTTTAAGAATGTAATTCTCAGAACCCAAAAAAGAAAGTTTGCTGGCTTTCAGCCCATGCCCAAACCCAAGCCCTTACACCCTCCTGCAGTCATAAACACTTATTTGAGCTTTGGAACATTTCACATATGTTTACCATGGATTCTAAAGCATGAAATTAGCACTGTTTTATGAGCAAGTGATATATACAATGACAAAATAAAACCCTGGTTTTCATAGGTCCATGTCAAGGTAATTACAATCTTCGCTTCTATTCTCTAGATGTTGAAGTCAACTAAAAAATAAAAGTAAGTGGGCAAGAACTCTCCAAGAATGACATTTTCAATTTTTTTCCTGCTGTAACATTAATGATTTTTCAATGCCACTGCTGCTCATGAATTTCAGAACAGTTACTGGGCCCAGGTTTTGAACAGATGTGGTACTGGCAAAATGCTTCACAGATTCCCCCTACCATCACCCATCCCCTTTTTTTTAAAAAAAACTAGAGGGAACTAAACTGTTTATAGCAAGAAATAGGAGGGAGCAAGGGAGATCACAAAAATAGAAGAGGCTGCTCTCAATTAAGGATCTCCCCAGAGGACTTTTGTTCTTACCAGGTGTTTAGAACTGCTTCTCTTTGCTATTGTTACTAACTTTCCTCTGAGAGAGGGGCAGAATTTTTCTTTTTTTTTTCTCCAGCCATACTAAACAGCACATTAATGCTGAAATACAGATACACAGAAAGTCTTCAAGGGACTCTGGACAAGGGCCCAGTATTACAGCAGGGAACCTTCATAAAGCACCAAAGGCGACTGTTCTGAATACAAGTTCTGGAAACTATGATGTAAGTTTTTAAGAACCATGTTCAGAACAAGAAGACTAAGGTAACAGATCTAGGAGTGCTAGAACCATATGGAACCAAACTGTTACCCTTCTCTCTTCAAAGCAAATCACATACTATACAGACTTCAGAATAATAGCTTTTACTGTAAGAGCACAGATCTATGTTAGGCTTCGAGGAGAAAAAAAAAAAAAAAGGAAAAAGGAGTCAAGTACTTCTAACTTACTTGGAAATAAAGCCTTCATGTGGACAACCTATTTCAGTAACCCCATTAAAGAACAGTAATATAAAAGCTCAGAAAAATCTTAAGTTTATGCTCATGGAGATACAAATAAGGAAAATGAAGGCTAAAGCCATTCTACAATTTAACACATTCAGAAAAAAAATGGAGAATTTTAATATTTTTATACCTTAAATATCACTAATTTCAAAGATGTCCCCTGATCCAGAGGTAAAAGTGTGTTGGAAGTAAGAAAACTTACCTGAGAATAGGCTTGTATGTTAGAAATGCTGTCCTATATGCATAATGATGCAACATTAACTGACATTTCACATTTGAGACATACATAGAACTCTCTCCTCCCTTCAATTCACCATCAGCCTGGATTTTTGCTGTTTCTTAAGGACAATATAAATCCATACAAACATTTATTCCACCAGCGAATATGCAATACAAATCATTTATCTCATCAATAACCCTCATTTATGTAATCAGAGAATCCTCTGAAAGCCTATTTTAAACAAAAAGGAATCCTGGTATTTTGGTTTCAAGTCAATACTTCTACTCTAGCTCCTTGCACCTCACTGAGCAAAAAGTTTCCCTACGCGTGCATGGTGCAGCCACAGCACGACCAACTCATGGAAAACATGCTGCTGCTCTGCAAAGGAATGTGTTCTCCTACATGAATTACATTTCCAAGATAAAGACTAAGACCTCACAGAAATATACTCTTAAGCATCTTACCTGCTTTGTCATTTGCCAAACACAGTCAATGAACTGAAGGAAAATGGGAGATCTGTCTGCATCAGCATGATCATCATCTCCATGTCCTACTCGCTGAAAGTCAAAACAAACTTCATTTCAATCTAGCGTATTTACAGTACCATCCCAACACTTTAAAACTGAGTGACTCTTAAATGGGTTCCAAAGGTGAACAATACAAGCAAATCTTCCCTAATGCTAACCTGTGTTTTTCAACTACTAAAACTGCACCCCAATATTCACTTATGGACATGCCTTTGCTGTTGAGCAGAGCTGGAAAGACACTTGGTCAACAAAGCTGTGCCTGTTGTTTCCCCCTCTTTTATTGCACAGCCATTTATTTCTACCAGCGGGTCAAACTGGTAGGTATTTACAAAGGCTGTACTGAAACAATTATTCCATATCTACCTGCCATAACTATATGTCATTTCTTCTAGACCATCTTAGAGTCAGAGCCCACAAAATGTCCTAATAATTTATGTCCTAATTCCCCACTAGCCCATGTGTTAAACACTTCAATCTTAAATCAGAGTAACGGTTCCAGCAATTTTACCTTCTAGACACCTTAATTGTTTTCTTTGTTTCTCCATTCATAAGATTTTTAAAGATGAAGCAATGTGTTACAATCCCTCTTCCTCATAAAAAAGCCATGGGGTTTTTTTAACCATTATGTTCAAGCCACTTAATTCTTATTTACTTTATATTATACCTCACACACAGCTTTCCTGTCAAAAATGAACAGGTCACAATTCTCTGACACACTCACACCATCAAAAGAAGGACACCAGAGATAATAACTAAAATGCAGCAGAGTACTGTGAGAAAACATGCTATTCAAAATAAAAGCCTTGAAGGTGACGCTTACAAATGCTTACCATTGCAAATCGGTGTCCAAAACTTATCCATTCTTTCTCTATAAGAACTTCAAATCCCTTGATAGTTCTGTAATAGCTGTCCAGCATAAGCATAGCTAGTGCAGTAAGTTGTGCAGTTCGATCCCAACCATCACTGCAATGTACAACTACAGATGTTTTACCAGATTCAATTTTATCTGCAATTCTTACTGCTCCGGCAAGAAGCATCTTAAATAAAGAAAAATAAACAAACAAGCATATTAAATACTAACCAAAACTCTATCAAAAGAAAGAGAGTTATAATTTTACACTCTTAAGGTTAATATATTTTAAAATTTCAGGTTAATTACATAATCATCTGGATGACATTGCTTTGAATTAGAGATTCCCAAATGGTGGTATGCATACTCCTAGAGGTACAAAAACTGTGTGCACTCTGTTGTACAGCAGAGAGTTCTTACCAGCTCTCCATTATTAGTAGCGCATAGCAAAAGAACCTGGGAATCCTTTCTCTAAATTAAATCTGAAATTCTGTATCATGATTAAAAGACACAGATACTGTAACCTATTCCAAAAGCTGAAGGTTCAATGTTTCAAAGTTCATTTTTACAGTAATCAATCACTCTTTCTTCCTCAGCTTTCAGTTCTGAACTAATAAGTTTAGAGAAAGGGACAAACTATCTAGCTAATCTAAATCAAAACACAACCCAAACATACCCAGAAACCCCTGGCTGGGAGGCTGTGTTGATTTGCTGGTGCATGAAGTATACATTGTACTCAACTCGTGAGCAGACCGTTAATAGTGTGGATTCAGAAACATGCTGGAGAGCAAAAGATGGAGATGCCACAGGACTGACATCACCTGTGTGAACTTGTTAATACTTCTCCCCCACAAAAAACCCTCTCTTGCTCTCTTATGCCACTCCAGCTTTTTAAAAACTTGAATAATCTCTCTCCTGTGAAGATTTGTTTCTCTGTAACATGACCTACCATGGCACTGAAAAATACATGAAAAAAACCAACCACTAGAATAGAACCACAGGAGAAATTCCTATTCTGCATTCCAACACCAGAAAATGGAATCTTGCAAAATACTTGCATTTTCCCCTTCCCAGACATGTAAAAACACCTTCTGGGAAGTAGGAAAGCCAGGAACCACTGCGGAAGCTGTGCACAAGACCAGTCTTCAAAGTTATTTCAAGAACCATGCTTTAGAAGCAATTCTCATTGATCGTATCTTTTACGGTAAAACTAAAGGATGCCAGAATGGAAATACCATGAAACAATACAAAAGTGTCTCTGGGAGAATGGAACTTGTGGTCTGAACTAGTTAAATGCCAATTTCTTCAGTTACAAAGCTCTACTGCACTAAAAAGTGCAAATATTAAAACAGTTTGGTCTTCAATAAAAGCAGAAAACTTATCTATATAACACACGGGTATGCAATAGCTTGCTCTAAATTGTCCTAAAGAGAACACAGATGCCTCTGAAGGAGTACAGCTGAAAATAAAAGAACAGAACAGATACAGGCAATAAGCAGAGAACAGGAGACAGAAAACAGAGTTACTATTAATTCAGTAAATATCTGTGGAGTAGGTGAAGCATTTTACTCTAGTTTGGACAAAAGCCTTTAGAAAACAGCTTCCTCCACAAACTATTTTTTTTTTTAATAGATGTTACAAATAATTAATAGCACAAGTTCTATCCTGAAAGGCAGAAAATACCCTGGAGGGCATGAAGAAATATTCTGGGTGTACAAAAATCACTAAGTGACCCTACTTCTGTTGTTACTACTGTCTTCACACACGCAGAACGTTACTGGTGCCTCTCCAGACACTTCTGGATCATCTTCAAAGTGCTGTGGCTGCCCAGGGCTAGGAAGGTGAATTTCCAGTAAAGCATCGCATTAAACTGGGACATAATCACACTGGTCTAAGCCCGGAAAACAGAAGATGCGTTAGAGTAAAGCTCTGGATTTGTTAATTGCTGTTACAAGCCAAATCAAATAGGTAGGAAGCCAAGCGATTCTTGGATAAAAGCACCAGGAGATACTATCAACATTGTTAACACAGTAATGGCAGCTTTTAAAAAATCAGGCTGCAGCTTGTGCTGTCAATACCGTAACATGAAGTATCATGTAAGGGAGAGGTTCATGAAGAATGTTACATGTGTGTCAACTCTATAAAATAATTTACATGAAATTTCACATTGATGTGCTATTGTCATCTGTGCAACAGTGGTATCAAGGTCCATTTCTGACATGGAAGTCAACGTCAATGAAAGGTGACCACTGGCCCAAACAAGGTCACTTTTAAAAATAGACTGTTGTATTTAATGCCAGGCTCATAAGAAAAGGTTTCCAGATACTCAGATTCCCAATGCTGTTTGACATAGTCCAACTTCAAGAGAACAAGAAAATTAAACTATTCCCAAAAGATCATTAAATTTGTTTAATTCTTAATTTAAGCATTTGCTCCCTCTACCGGTTCTCCTGCAGCAGTTAGCAAGCACTAGTTAACAGAAAAGTGAAACTAATGAACAATCCCAAACACGTTTTGCATGAGTGACATTTGAGCCAGTTGCTAATAAAACAAATCCATATTCATCATAAACAGGGGAGTGAATGTGGTAATGAAATAATCTATTCTAAAAGCATTTCAGAGGTTAGTGAAACAGACTGTAAAACTGAGTATGGTAGTGATTTATTTTAATATTATGTTAAATAATAGAGCAGATTATGACCCAGTAGAGCACTGACTATAAACAGCCTGTGAAAACGTAGGTGCCCGACACATGAACACTAACATTGCATTGAAGGAGGGAAGGATGAGAGAGACTGCAGAACTTACAGTCAAGTCCTTTTGGCAGTTGTTCAAATATAATCTGAAGTTCCCAGGGCATTCTTCCAAAAAGCAGGGATAACCCTGGACTGCTCACAAACATTCCCTCTCAAGAAAATAAAACATTGTCCAACACTAAATATGATACTGTGTTATCAGGAATTAACTCATTGCCTACCAATACATAAACCAGGAAATAAAAAGTTATTATGGAATGCTTAAAATGCTATGTTCTAAGTGTCCATTCAAAAATTAAGCCTTTTTACAAGATTATCCTGATCAAAGCAACGTGCTTAAATCTAGTCATTATTTTAGTAATATTTTCAGAAATGCAAGTTAAAAACATGGTTTAAAAAAACAATTGATTTTTCACATCAAAAGTATTTTACCCTTATATATTCCAGCCAATGTGTGGAGTCCACATTTGATAACCACCGAGTCTCATCAATAGTAGGATAAACTATTTCTTTAAGTTTACGCAGGGATTCTCTCATTACGTGTATATTATGAATTTCCAGAAATACCAGCTCTGCATTTGGGTAGGCACTTTCACTTTCATATCCTCCACCTTTTGCCTGTCATTCAAAAAGTAAAAACAGACGAAAAAAAGAACATGTAGAGGACTTCAGTATAAGGTTGAGAGAGTTATTTTGGTCAGGTTTCAGGACTTTCTGAGAGAAAGGATTATTTTAGCACTAATAAAAATGTATTTTTGGCTTTTGTTTTTCTAAGAAGAACTAGGGTATTTTTTTTAAGTGAAAGAAATTCTAACTGTCATAGGCTACATTTGATAACACAGCCGTATACCTTCCCCTTTTTACTACTGAAACCTTTGGTCTTCTGTGGGCTTTACTGCGTGATTTCTCAGCTATGTCTTCATGCTGTCTTCAATTCCTGCCAGCCTTTCCAAAATGTTACAAGCAACTTATGTTCATTCCCATGCCTTCTTTAGAGACCCTTTTTTATCTCTTTTTGACATTAAGTTCTCCTCATCCTCATCTCTTACTCAACCTTCAGCCTTGTCATGAAGATAGAACTATTAATGCTAGTTATGATACCAGCCTACCTTGTTTGTATCTGCAACACTATTCTGTCTGGCATCAAAGATGATAAGTTTATGTGACTGAGCATTGGCATCCATTATTGTCTGCAAATATTTTTCATCTTCTTTGCAACGCTTATCATTTGGTCCTACAGATGGCTGACTGCATCGTGTTACCGTTGCTTGGCTCTCAGGATGAATCCAGGATAACACCTGGAATAAAAGAAAATTATTTTAGTTTACTATACTAGTATTAAAGCAGCAGGCCAGAGTGCAATTAGACAATCACACTGCTTACATAGCATTATTTCCTGGCAAATCAGCAAATGCAAATTTAAGGATGAACTGATGCAAAACCATATTGACAGCACACTAGCACTGCTCATCCCAAATCTGAGATTGAAATACAAAGTGATTCTAAACATCTTAGCTTTTATTTCTAATAAAAACTAAGGCTGGTACTGCATCTTACTAATCAGAGGAAAAAAAAAAAAAAGAACAATGGAGGAAGAAAAACTGCTTCTATGTGGAAGTCCATGGACCTGTATACTACCCTGCTAAGCAGATCTATAGCACAAAAACTGTCACAATCTAACATATCTAAAGGGGTTCTTATGCTACCTGCAAAACTTGTCTATTCTCAAGAAAACCACTATGGTTGTAGCACATTCCACACCAAATCAGAACACAAGCTAATACGTGAATTAGCATCAGATACCATTGTGGCTTAGAAGTGTTAACTCCAAAGAAAATTTTATTACATGGCACAATAACCAAGCAATTAAGACTCACAGTTGAGTTGCTCTTTTCAGTTCTAAACCCATCAAGCCTAATTCTTCTTTCTTTGCCCCCCACCCCTTTCAGGAAGGAAGCCAGCCCACTGTTATTTAAAAAAAAAGCCTAAAAGAACTCTGATAATTTCTTATAAGCTACAATTTGTAGAGCACTTATATCTCCTTGTAAAAGTTTCACTTACTGGAACTCTGCCTTTTGCTCTAAATGCTGCCACTTTTGAGAGATCATCATCCTTCACACTGGTTGGCACAACAAGAACAGCAGGATATGTATCACAAAGCTCATAGCTGCTGTTAATTTTGGATATTTTCCAACTCTCATTGGGCAAGCCCTGTATGAAAGCAAAATATTACATATCTTAGTCTGGAGAGATGAAAATTTTCATATGCTACATACTTTTTTAAAAAAAAGTGTGCCCACATTTTTCTTTTAAATAAGCTTTATAAACTTTAGGTCTTCATATTGAACCATAAACCAAAACACTGAAAGTCTTTTCTATTTATTATCTTTAAAACTGATATATAAAATAAACATTTGAATAGGCTGCACACTCAGGTAAAAAGTGATCATATAGTAAAATAAAAATACTTTTTCAACTAGAAAACCATAGATTTATGACAAACTACAGTTACTCTTCTGTTTAACACTGCTTATTCAAAATGAAATTTTTCTAAAGCCTGTATTTTCTAGAAATAGCACTTGGAAAATGTGGATTTAAGAATGCATGTTAAGATAGACCAGTTTGCTCAAGTACTCAGCACCTGTTACCTCCATCAACTTTAGCCAGTGCTCAACACTCTCAAAGTCAGGCCACTTGCATTTCATTATCTAAACATGAGATCTAGACAGTCTCTGTACGTAGCTAGAGGTGAAAATTCGTAGTTTTAATATTTTTTTCTTCTTTAAATGACTCAGGGGGAGGTGGAGAAAAAAATAATACACCGAGTACTTAGGTAACTTACCTGCCTCTTATATTCTGCCATTGGATCATACACTTTCCAGCCATTAACAGCAAACTTTTCTTTATAGCTGAATGCAAAAAGAGGCTAAAGACAACAAAGCAAAGGCATAAATTACTGTCTGATGGGCTGTATGCACAATAAGCTCCAAAACAGTGAACCTTCTAGTATTTCAAATGTAACACTTCTAAAACTCTTTAACAGCAGACATAAAACTTTCAGTCAAGACTGGACAACACCGTGCTAGAAAGAAAATGAAAGACAGTTTCCTCCTTCAAGTACATGCTATATAATTAACAAAATCAAGGCAGGAACAGTTAGAGAGAGTTGAAGTTACTTGCCTGTGATCATACAACACATCAATGGCAAAGCAGGATGAGGAAATTGGTCTCCTACCCCACAACCAGCTCCTTACCCATACAAGCAAATGAAATCGCGTTCTGCAGCTAACTAATAAGCCTAATTGTACCTATTTGTTGTTTTAGTCAGAACTTCTAGATGGAATTATCTACTGCAGAAAATAAGAGTCAAATCTAGGTCTCAAGAGTTATGTACAAATTAACTAACTTCACGGATAGCAGGACATAGCATGAAGTTTTACAAATTAACACAAAAAAGAAACAGGGTCAGAGTAGCTTGCCTGGTCTGTAACAGATTTTATGAATCGACATTTCAATGTTTGTTATACAGCCCTTGTATTCCCCACCTACACTTTCCAAAAAAAGAAGAGCCAGTGACAGCCTTCTCTACATCTTAAGACTTACCAGCCCATTAGAAACAGGAAATGCGCGTGTTACAAGATTTTCAAAAATCTCCAATCTGTTCTGCTCTTCCTGTTTATAGGCCAGCCGCAAATTTCTCATATCCTGTCAAAAATAAGTTACACTATTTTACTCTATGATAAATTAAAAAGAAAAAAAAAGAAAAAAAAACAGTTACAAGAAATTTGATTGAAGGAAGGCATATATATGTAGCACTAAGTCACTGACATCACCTAACCCACATTAGAACAGAGTTCTGTAAGTGTTCATATCAGATGGCTAGGATCGTCATTAGAGTTGCTAGATATAAAACCAGCCATTTTTCCTTTGAATTCACTCTTGAGACAAAAAGCAGAAGTGTTTAAGACTGCAAGTATCGTAAGAGGAATTGAAATATATTATTTGAATGAAGCAGTGCTCAAGTACAGGGAACAGATCAGACAGAAAAATAGCACATGTGCATGCAGATTCCTCTTACAGAAAATGAAATGAAAATACTTTAATATGAATAAATCTTTACCATGCCATACCTTGCAAACTATTTCTATACCACATGAGTTGTCTCCGTGGCTCTGTACTCCAATTTTTTCAACTCTACTTATGACTCCAAGGGGAACATCAACAACAAAAGGTGGATCCTGAAATTTGTATATAAAACAAATGAATTTTGTTACATTAGGAGGAACACAAACTAATATTATTCATGTATGTTTCATTAAAGTCAACTATAATTCCTGTTTAATAGGCTGCTGTGGAACATCATACTCCACTTACAACAAATTTGTCACTTTCTGAAATTTACTTCAGCAACATTCCCACCTGAAACAACATGCAGATAGATAGTGGTCTTACCCTTTCAACACTTTTGATATACATTCTGAAGTCCGTCACTGTTAGTGTACCACTGACTGCTCCCATAAATGGACAGATATACATAACATCTTTAGCTGGAAAACAGACCAAATAAACCTTTGTTTTACTCTTATAGACATTTGTTCCATAAAAATCTATTTCCGTTTAAAAATAGCAAGATTTTTGCAGTTTCATAAGATTTTGATGCTTGATCTCTATAGAAAAGCCTACTCTTCAGATGCTGTCAGGACTGAAAGAGCTGTCTTCATCTCAACAATGAAGAAAATCAAATTCCTCAGTCCCACTGCTGCTGAGCAACTACTGAGCAACTGGGGCTGGGCTCAGCTAGCATGGGCTGCAGTAAGGGCAGGCAGGTAACAAAGCAGCACCCCGCTGGTATTCCTAGCTGCAGGTGGCTCTGGTCCCTGCCCTGAGGTGCAAAGCCCCCACAGGCACCTCAGAGAGCGAGCATCCAAATGGGCAATTACTGATGTGTACGCAATTGACCTCCGAGTAATTCAGTTATATGACCACATCTTCATTTTCACTCTTTAGCTAGTATTCTTTTCTAGCCAAGTACTGTACGCTAACACAGAGCTTGCCGTCACAGGCCAAAGTGAAATAAATCTCATTAAGAACTAGAAACTCAGTTTTCCATAACTTCTTCTTCTTTGCTACCACAGTTCTGAAGCTTTTGTATCTATGAAGTATCCTTGGCATCCCCAAGCAAAAATACAACCCATACACCTATATGGAACAAACTAATCCTTGAAAAAAATTATTTATCTATATGGAGCTAGTCATCCTCTAAAACTGATTTCTCCTTCCTACATTTAGATTTAAAAGACAAAGAAAAGAAATCCACATCAAATCAGCTAATCTAAAGTGGCATTAAATTAAAATAACAAAAGTCAAAAGGAAATAATATTCTGTTTTTAAATAAATAAACTAGTGATTTAATAGTATTCAGTGTAGTACTCAATAGTATGCTTACCAATAACTTTGATTGATTCTCCAGGAAAAAGTGGAGCCTCTTCCATCTGTGCTAGTTTGTTTCCATCCCGCAGTGCCTGGCAGAAATCCAAAACCATGAGTAAATCTCACTTTCCATCTGTACTACATCGATACATTTTGATGCAAAGTGCTTTTACTACCAGATTACTGGAACACAAGAAGTGTATCTTTTTTTACAAGACACAACTGCATTAACCAGTACCACAGTAAAAAAAAACCAAACAAACCACAACACAAAACTCGGTATTATAAATATTACAGAGACATACATGTTAGTAACATATTAGTAATAAAGCCTTTTAATTAGTTTGACATGCTAGCTACATATAGCATACAAAAATATGAACAATAAGATCAGCCCAAATTTGTAATTAATAATTTGTTAGTCTTTTGCTAAATGCAGGTATTACTTGGGGTATTTTATCTACTTGAGAACATTTTAAAGCTCATATTAATTTTTTTTCTATTCTTAATGTTGCTTATTTGAGTATTTTCATGTGAGAGAATTATATGGCAGAAGCTTTATTTATTTAACATTTTAACTTTGTATTTTTGATAGCAAGAAGTCAGAAGCACCCCACAATGCTCTATTTCAATCAATACCCTACTGAGAATGCCACAAGTTGTGGAAGAGGTCCATTATAGGAATTTTGGATCCAGAAGGTCAGATTAAGAATGAAGTAATAATGAAATATAGAACAATTAGCAATTTTAAAATAAGGGCTAGTTCCATAAATTTTCATTTAAGTAAATGGCTTCATTCCTGAATGATACAAGATTGATCCTTTGGGTCCTTCGCTGGCGGCTAAGATTTATAACGTACTAAAGATTCTAATTAAGAATAAAAGGGTTTGCAGGACTTTTAAGGACCACATGAGAAAGTGATCTCTCTCGGGTCAACATGATGAGATATTAAGGTTTCAGTTTTTTACATCCTAAAGTAAGAATAAACATAATGGGCTATGTTACAGTAAACAACTCTTCCCTTGTATTACAGCTCTGATGCACATACAAAGAACTGGTAGAATCTGTCTATCTCCAAACAAACTACCCCAAGCTCTCATTAATAAATAATTTCTAAAGATATTTCAATTGATCTCTGGCTTAGATTTTCTTGGAAACTAACAGAATTTTATATTCAGCACCCAATCACAAAAGATGGTGTGCAGCGAATTAGCCATTACTTAAAAACTTGCAAGGGCAGATGTGCTCTATCAGACAGGGGCTTAGGTGCAGTATTACATTCTAGACTACAGGACATTACATGACAACCCTACCTAGCACATAACCAGTTAACACACTAAATGCTTTCTATGGATTCTCTTGCATGAGAAATACAAGATTTGTATGTACTGTACAAGTACTAATATATAGTACCTTGCTACACAGTTAATGAATGAAAGATGAGTAAAACTTGCCACCTGATCAGGTTCTGCTTCAGAATGATAGCCATTGTGTCCATCCTGAATCTCCTGCATTGCATGAGGCAGCAGTAGGGCAAGGGAGAAGTAACAGGAAAAAACATGCAGACAACAGGTGAAAGGACAGAATCTTTTCTTTTCTGTTTACCTCTTTTTTTTTCCTTTCCTTAAAAAGACAGAATATACTTTAACTCCAGTTAAGCTAGTCAAAATTTTCCACTTCTGGCACAAACTACTTTCCACAGAAAGGAATCCAAGCTATTAGCACTATCCCTTTAATGTTTTTGGCACCACACAAAATGAAAAATTTACTCCCTTTTTCACAAAAGAGTCAGTGCTGGTAGATAAGAACATAAAAGTATGTACTGTCTTTTTAAGACAAGCAACCTTATATTGAAGAAAATTAATTCAAAGTATGCCACATGCTTATCAATAGAAGAAATTGAGTACAGCTTGCAATGGTAGCATTAGGGGAAAACTCATGCAATCTTTCAAGGAAAAAATAGGTCAACATCAAATAGAAGTATCTACACATTTTAAAAAATGCTTTACTGTGTACAACATGTTTTAATCAAACTTTCAGTTTTATGGTTTCACATATTCTTCCAGCAACTTCTGTGTTGTTGCTGGAAACCTAGTCAGTAACTTTAAGGAACCTAAAATTACTCCTCATAACAAAATGTGCAAAAAATTCACATTTTTATGTTAATATATTTTTGCATCACATTGGCAGCAAATCCTGAATATTAATTAAATATCTTTAATAAACATAAGGTCCCTATGCACTCCAGAGAGAAGCACAAATGTCATAGGGTCATATAAAGTAATTGTTTTAATATGTTCAGCCAAAATTTTCTTCCATCTTCTTTCTTTCTTTCTTTATTAACTGAAGTTGTCTGACAGTCTATTATTCCCAGTTCAGATGCAAAGAACTTCTCACTTGACAGACTGTAAAACCTGCCTCAGTCTAAATTTACAAATGTTTGCTAAAGTCAATTTTTCTTTTTACAGTATTTCTACAGAAAGCTCAAAAAAGAAAAACTTAGAAGAACTTCAGATATCTTCAGATAATTTGAACTCTACAAGAGTCTAAAGTTATAATTAATTAAAAACCCCTTTCAAATTATAAAGGACTCCTAACATTTATGTAGTGGTGGAATTCTGTTAAACGGAAATTACTTAAATTTCAGACCATAAAAATGTTGTTTCTGAAATTAAAGAAAAATAGATACTGTGATCTCTGGAAGAAAACCAGAAGGACAACCAGCAAATACACCAGAAGATTTTAATTAAATGAAAGAGAAAGAAGCACAGCAGATCATTCAAAGATGAAAGCCTTTACAAAGAACTATGAAAAACTGAACAAAAACAAGCAATTTTTTGTTACTCAACCCAGATGGATTATTTCAAGAGCTATCTATTTAAAAAAAAAAAATCAACTTGTGGATTTGTATGATTGGACTAAACACATCATTTTCAAATATGTAAACAACGGATGAGAAAAAGAAATCATTCAGACTTCATCTCTTGGTCTGAGACTGAACAAGAGGTCTTTGTTTGAATAAAAGTGTTAGACACATTTCATGAACAATGTCAGAACACTATCCAGATCATTTCTCACTCCATAAATGTTACTAAGAGAGAGGGACAAGAAAACAAGGCATGCCCTTTTTATATCTCCAATGAACAATGGGCAAGACCTAGTCTCAAAATTATCATTAAAAAGATGCAGGTCATTGCACTAGTGTCTAACTTCAAACTTAACTTTCAATCCTACTACAGGGTAGTAACAAGTAAAACATGTACAAAGGCAAGCATGAATTGGTATCTTATTTAAATAGGACAGACAAAGACGTAACGCTTTTACCACTAATATTCTTCAGCAGAGATAACATGTTAGAGCTGCTAAAACAGTACTCTGTAGTCCGAAGCATGTAAGCCTCAGTTGCAAGCATCCATTTTGTCAAAATTAATGCAATAAAACTGAAGTTAGTATTGCACATTCATAACATAATTTAAAAATACTGCTCTCTTACACATTGACTTTTATTGCTTATGAAAACATTGTAATGTATATAAAGCATTTCTATGGCAAAGAAGCTGTTGCACTGCATAGCAAAATGGCCTGACTGGTACATAAAAACCATTAATGAAGTAAAGAAGAACACTTGACACACCAAAGATCTCACACAGCACAAATGACAAACAGGTAGGAGGCCGTTTTACTGCTAGCCAAAGGTAATCTTACCCGTATAACAGGCCTCCTGTACACCTGTTAGTTAAAATATAAAATGTTATCCAACGAAACACACGATTTGTTAAAGTTATCTTACTTCATCAGATTTTCAGAAGAACTTTACTTCCAAACATTTTAATTATAGCTGGATTTTGGAAGAACAAAACAAAACTATGCAGATCTAGTAGCTCTCATTTGCAGAATTGTTTTGGTCTAAAACAATCTAGCCACTTCATTTTAGTGATGTAACAAATATCAAGCTCTTTTGAAACATTCATTCCTAATCACCCTTTTATCCAGTTACAATGTGCTATTGTGAAAAGAGAAGAAAGAGCCTGGCAATCCTTCTAGGTGGAAGACAGTAAGACTGCCATAATAGCCATGAAGTATAACCACCACATCTTTTAGATTCAAATGGCAAAACAAGGATAGCGACAACTCTTCTCAACTTATTTCTGAAGGTGTCTATATTCAGCTACTATAATCTAGGCAATTGTCATTTATATGAACACCTCATTCAAGAATACTCTCCAGGCAGAGAGTATGTCAGAGAAGACAGACACAGCAGAGTTCAAACTCAGAGTGGGATCATGTTGCTGTAGGGTTTAGCAAGCAAGAGTTCTCTGAGTACTTCCGAGTTTTGATGATCTCATTTGCAGCCCCTTTGCTTCCGTTTGATTCCCCCCTCCCCAAAATTACATTCTGGTAAGGTAAGTTACACAGAATAACATGAGTAACATCATTAGATATAAGAGTCGATATATTTACCTGTTTTTTACAAACATATTGATTGAAACATTAAAAAAAGGATGAAAGAAAAAATAAAGCAGTGAGTTCCTGGTAAATCCAGCAGAAAGCAACAGAACTGCCTGACTAGTTCCAGAAGCGCACAGACACATCTGGCCCTACCTGAAGTTTCTGAGTTGTTGTAAAGTAGTCTCTAAATGCAGCAACTGGAGGTAACCAAACGTAACAAAGACAGAAAATTGCTCAGCGTGCATCAAAAGGGAACGTTGTCTCAAAGGAAAACGGAGTTATAAATGGACATTATCCTTTTACATGTAATGATGAATAAACTCAGCCTAAGCAACTAGTTGTACCACTGAACTTCAGCAGAAGCTACGTGCAAAGAAAACCCTCTCCTAAAACATAGACACTGCTTCACAAGATACTGGTCTTGAACGTAACTAAAGATATTCTAGGATAAAAAATTCCATGATGTTATACACAAATACAGGATTTCAGACACAGCAATGCAATGATGCCAAATACAATTTATAGATAAAAATTCTTAATATCACCAGGCTTAAATTTTTTTCTTGCATTTCTAAGAAACAGAGAATGAAGCAGAATTTTAATTAGGCCTTAAAAGACTTGTTCCTGTTAAATAATATCCAAGATGAATTTGGTATAGAGAAGGAGGTTATTTACAATAAAAAGTGGTCTTTATTCCAGAGGAATGTGTTCTAACTCAGTGATAAACTGAACACCAAGCTTACATACTTGGATTTTACTAAAATGAAGTCCTTGATCTACAGGGCAAATAAAACATCGACAGCTGTAATGCAAAGTTTCCCACAATGTTTTATCAAAGATGTTAGCCTTGACCTGAAATAAGCATTTGCAATTCAGCTGCCATAGTACGGAAGAGCTACACTTTTTTACGAGTATAAGCTGCTGACTGTGCCAATAGTGTGAAACTCTGTGAGGTGAATTTTTAAGTAGAGTACGGTCAAAAACATTTTGTGGATTCATCTTCAGGCTTGTGCTGAATCTGACCTGCTGTCACAGAATCTAAAATACGTTGTTTCTGGACAACAAACTTTTTAATCACAGAGTGTATTAGAAAATAAATTAAAATCTAGTTAAAAACAAAACCAGATAAAATCTTCATCTGGCCATTTTGCATGAAGACCATGAAACTGTTTCAAATCTAGGAATGAAAAGGATCTAGCCTGGATTTCTTAAAGGGACTTGAAACACAGGTGACTTTTGTCAATTTGTAAGAGAAGGAAAACTGCATATGCTCCACTCTTGATAGTTCAGTTTGCTGGCTGCATATAGGAAACAGCAAATGAGCATGAAAGAATAGGGGTAAAAAAGCTTAATGGAACCTACCAGGTAAACCGTACTGTGCAATCATTACCTTAATGACAAAAATGTTGCTGGGAGGGAATGAAAAAGGTGATTTGTTTGTTTGCTTGTTTGATGTTAAATTCTCTGCCTTTGGCGAAACCCCATGAAAAATTACAGTCATTTATGTTCTTTGCACAGTAACAAAGACACATGCATTTATGTTTTGTGAGATCTGGAGACCTCAATTCTGTACTCAGAATGACACACACTAGAAATAATTTCAACCTGTAACTATTAATCTACTTTACCGATTTTTTTAATGCAGTAATCAAAAGAAAAGACAACTCACTTTTGGCATTTTATTCAAAACATTGACTTTTAATTTTCCTTTCACCTCTCTCTTAATTTTTATTGTGTAGACATCAATGCCACTATGCTGAATATGGAGGAAAACACAAAGCAGATTCAAGATTCCTATGCATAATGAGATGTTTCTAGTCCTGAAACATTCAGCCATCACTTAAGTACTTACCATCTGATAATCAAGGTAGACTTTCCTGATCATTCACTCTTATCTTAAACAAATCAATGCATTCCTCATGTCACTTACCCTGTAGTCTCTGGACACACCTTCTGATGGCACAGACCCTGAAATCTGACTAGAAATGGTTGCAGCTATCAGCTGTTTACACCATTCCACATGGGATCCAGTCGGGCTACAAAAACAATATTTCAAATTATTTAGCAGTAATTCAAAATGTATACTGAGAATAGCATAGGAACTGAGCACATCCAGAAAACAAGACCATAAATGATCACTAACATCATAAAAATTAGCTTGCTTTGCAGGCAGAATGCAACTGTTTTGCTGATCAAATCAGGGAAAATAATTTTACTAGATCTTATCAGAGATGTAGAGCTGTCAGTAGGTTAAAAACGAGTTTAGGGTCCTAGGAACTTATAAAAATGTTGGTTTCCCTATCCGGTATAATTTTTTTCAACATTCACACTTTTTTTCTTTTTTTAAAGCCATCCATGGAATGAATTTGGTCAAGTAATAGGAAACTCCTCACGCTTTCCTTATTATTATTATTTCCTGATTATTCAGTAAATCCTCAAAATTAAATTACCTGCATGCTAGCACTTAAAAATTTAAGATACGCTAGTGTTGTATTCTACATTAGTATTAAATGTAGAAAATACATGTTTTCTAAAGGGTAACTTCTAGTTAGCCATATCTTTTTCCTATTCATAAAATAATCTCTGAATAATCTTTAGGACAGGCCTTCCCATGCCACAGCAAGGAATTCTGCAGTGTAAGGTGTTTATAAGAACCCTGAAGACAAAGCACCTGAACAGCAAAATAGCACTAAATCCCAGATGATGCATTTTGAGAACAGTTGCCTGAAATAGCGCTGCTTACAAATAACATAGTATTGACTGTGAGAAACAATTACACAGTTTGTTGCCAGCTACTTTGAAGAGCCTTAGGTCTGCTTCAAAACATGCCGGTATCTAATGAAAAACTGGGAATGCCAAAGGGAGCTGTTTCCTGAGTGCCACGGCAGCCTCAGCTGATGCCTTCAAACAGTTTAGTTGGGCTCTTCTACAGATTTAATGCTTATTTGGAAGTCAAATACAGAAAGAAAACTTTAATTCGTTTTTAGACTTCATTCATAAACTAGCTTTGGATTCTGCGAGTATCTCGTGACATTGAAGTGAATAACGACATACGCATACCCGACAGCCAACAGGTGCACCACAACTTGGACATTAAGAGGGTGGGATAATGGCATAAGATGACCATTTGCTACTTAACTAGAGGTCTTTTCTTACATTAACTCTGCTAGGATAGGAAGATCTAATGTGAAGATGCATGCAACAACTTCATACCTGAAATGAAAGCTCTTTCAGAACTTTTCTGATAAATTTTAGTAGCTTTCTCCCCACCTGCAAAATTCTACACAGTACTAGATCGCAAAATGTTGGTTTGCAGCTAAAACACATCTGTGATATTCCTGCTTGAACAACAAAGATAATTCTCAGGTTAGTGCTGAACTCGAGTCCAGATTCACTTAGAGAAACTTTTGACTTAAGTTTTGCAAAAGAGCGCATGAGCTAAACCCTACAGTAATCCTCTTCCGATCTCACTTGTTTCTCCTCTTACATCTCTTAATTTCTAGTGCATCTCTTTAGGGTTTGCCTGTTTCCCAGTAAGCATTTACTTGTTAATTAAGAAGAGGATTTATTTTCCTATAACTTATCTTCACCGGGAATCACTATGTCAACAAAATTAATAGCAGCAGGAAAGCCAATATGAATGCAGGTCTGTCTCTCAGGATGTATCAGTGTACCACAGGATGCTGATCACGCCGATGTTACTTATCACTATCTATCAAGTGGGACACATACCAGTACATGTCTTTTCATTCTGTCTCATCTGAGGTCACCTACATTAGTGTAGCCTGGTATGGCCGTAGCAAATAAATAAATTACATGACAAATGGACATTACAACTTTTCCAGGGTAGAACAAGATTAGGAGCAGAAAGATGGAGACTGGAACCTGGCCCTAATTTTTAAATACAGTCTTTATTTTTTAATCTGGGTGAAGTTTCCGTTAGTTTCTACTCCTTATTTAAGGATTTTTAAATTCAGCTCCGAAGTCTGCCTCCACCTGGAAACTTCTAAAGGAAGGAATGACTCTGCCAGCAACTGCTGGACTAGATGTGGCAACACCTGGCGTCAAGCTGCTGCATCCCCTACCCTGGCAAAGCCCCCCCAGCCTGCAGCCAGCCGAGCATCTGCCACCGAGACACCCCGACGCACCGGGTCGGG
>JAVJGG010000039.1:9097513-9132905 GCA_035590195.1 Aviceda cuculoides
CGCGGCGGGGGAAGGCCCGGCTCCTGCCGCCCCGCGCCGAGGGCTCCGCGGGGCCCGGCCCGGCGGCTGAGGGGAGGGCCGGGCCCGCGGGCACCCCCTCACGCCTCCAGCCCCCTCGGCGCCGGGAGAGCGGGACCGAGGTCAGCCGTCACGGCCACGCGCGAACCCTCGCGGTGTTCCGTCGCAACGTCTGTCGGAGGCAAAGGGTTTAAAACTGACATCTTTATTTTTTCCTTCGCACACATACATGGCAGACGGACGTTAAGCTCTCTTCCCCCACACCCCAAAGACGCTTGACAAGGGGCGCCCAGCTCCGGCGCAGTCCCGCAGGGTGGGACGAGGGCAGCCGACGCTGTTACTTCAGGAGCAGCAAGGCGCAAGTACAGGAGGAGATTCCTGGTCGGTTATAAGAACCTGTTTTCTCAAGCATGACACAAAACGCTCACCGAGACAAAAAATCTGAACTCAAGGCAGAGTTTAAAAATACATTACAAGGAGGTAGTATGCAGACCGTTTCTAGGGTACACCCATAACAGTGATGCGGGGGTGGATAAGGCATAAGCAAATAAAGGCCTTCAACAAATAAACTTTCTAAATAAGTAACTGAAGCCCAGCACAAAAACTAGGTTATCTTCTCAGGTCCGTGGAAGTAAGAGCACAGAAAGGAAAAAACTAAAACAGCGTTCGGAGTTGGGCATTTCGTGTGGGATATTGGGCATTTGCAGCTGTTGATGTTCCCATCCCTGCCCTACTTTTTTACCCCTCCTGGAAAAGGCACTCGGCGCCTGGAACTCTCTCATTCACCACCTCGAAAGCTTCCCCGGTTTGTTCTTGGCTGCGACAGCTACAACAGGGAACCGACTGCCCTTAACGGCGGGTCAGCGGCTGCACCTGCCCCTGCGCCCGGGGGAGCGGCGGTGCCGTACAGGTACAGCGCTGCAGAACGACAGCCCCCACCACGCCTTCAAGTGGAAAGGAGAAAAGCTTTCTGTTAACAGGGATCAGTTCGTATGCCTACAGTCACAACTTCAAAGTAGTATCTTCCAGAAAGTAATGGGTTAAAAACACCCCTATGTTTGCCTAATATCGCCATGTAGAAACAAGTTATCTGTTGACTTGAAAAAAAATCCAAGCCCACACAGAGCTATGTTAGAGAGCTTCAAAGACTGAAATTCGACTGAACCAGTAATATGAAGAATGGTATATATGTAATGAAGTAAGTGCAAAAACATCCTTTCCATTATATTACACCTTCCCAAATGCGATAGGTTATCCTGTAGTGTTTACACAGTAAAAACTATCAGATTTTCTGAACTTCTCCACGCTGCTCAGAGATGTCACCAATACATCCAACCGAAATACAGAAACTTTAAATATTCTAATAAAAATAGCTTTTTTTTTTATAAACCACAAGTAGAAGGCAAATATACCAGAGTATGCATAGCTTTCAAAATGTAAAGTATATCACGAACAATTCAGTATCCTTCTTCATTTATCTGATGTAATGCATCTTATTTTCCTTAACAAGTCAAGATTTTGGGACAACGTTCTTATTCTGGAAACACATGCTGAAGAACATTGATGGGAGAATGAAATTTAGAGGACAAAAATAAGTTGTATAAATTGTGTATTTAGAACACACATGCCATATGCTCCGAGCTTCCCTGAAAAAAATAGTGCAGTTCAGTGTATATACTGAATTAAATCAAGAGGTGGTATACTTTTATTCCTTTGAAAAAATACTGTTCTAAAAATATTCAGATGTCCTCTAAACTTTGACTTATTTTACGGAACTATAGCTTTAAATTTAGTTTTCATATGCAAAATATTTACACTGTATAAACTTGCAGAATTTCTAACAAACTATATTATATATACTTACACAAAACTTAATTTATATATAATCCTATTATATCTTGCAGATCAAAACTCACCACATGTACAATAATTTACAGTGACAGAAGCCTCAAGCATCAAAATATCTCCTTTAAAATAACAATATTAGATAAACGTCCTCTACAGATTCTGAATTGCAATACTTCCTGGATTGCCTGAATATCATTAAACTTCTGAGAATATGCAACATTTTAATTAAATATCAAGTAGCAAGGTTTGTGCTGTCATAAGAAATGCTTGCAACTATTTAAAAAAATACCTGAAAAGGAACAAATTAAAGGTTTACAAGAAGCCTCTGAAATGAAGGCTTGAAACTAGAATTCACTGGAAGGTTCAGCATAAGTGCACACATATGTAAATCCTGTATACTTAAATCCCTTAAATACTTCAGAATAAATTCATTGAACAAAAGTTAAATTAAACAGTAAGCTATAAATGTACAAATTTTCAACAGTATTTATAACTGAAAATTTTTGCCTACTTTGGTATAAAAGCTCCTTTAAACAGGCACATTTACTTTTAGAAGACAAACACAAGCTTTAATACTATGGCTATTGCTGGATATTTAAACAATGTCTCTGTGGGTCTGTTTTTAATTATATAAACCTTCTTTAGAACCATTTTATTTTCTATTAATCCAAAGAACCAATATTGCCAACAGTGATAATTTGTAATATACTTTAGTGCTGAACAGTTAGCCAAAACAGGACTTCTCAGAATCCAGTACAATTGTCATTTGTTTAAAAAATAAATTTAAAAAAAAAAATCAATTTACAGTAAAAAATAGCTTTTTCTTTTCTTTTGATAGCTACTGAGCTATTTGAATTTTTTACTTAGAAGCATAATCAGCGAAATCCCTTCCATAGTTTTATTTTGAAAAAGGAAAATTTGGAATTCTCAGGTAACTGGAAAATTTCAACACTTTTCTCTGAAATCTTACAATAGAATTTATTTCCACAAACGTATTCCTAACAGGAACACACACGTATCTAATTTTTACACAATGTGAATATTCCTATTGCCATTAATGCGTTCATTCACAACATGTAAGACTGAGCATAAACTTCCTTACAGGAACATAACCTACAATGTAATAAATTAAAGCATTCTTATGAAAACAATAAATCCATTTCATTTCAATTGTACCAGACTTTCCAAAATCACTCTTAAAGCCCTCCATAACTAGGAGATGATTAATAACGTTCCCAGTCCACAGATTCTGAAAGGCACGTAATTGAAGAGTTGGTTTTGTTTGTTTTGAAGTCCTCTCAAATGAAGACAGTCTAAAATAATTTGTGTTAGGACAGTCTAATGTAAGGCATTAAAATACTCCTCTCTATGCTATGTTAAGCACCACTTGCTATTAACAGTATAGAACGAAGCCAACATTTTCTTCAAAAATGCGTTTGTACTTGGGACATCATTTGTGAGGGAGATGCTGATGAGGCTGATGAATTGGGTATCTTAGAATTATTTGTGATCTGTAGTTCTTCAAGTCTCCTTATATAATCATCACGTAATGCAAGGAGCTCCATGTAACGCTGCTCCACTGGATTTGGCTGCTAGAAAGAGATCTATATTAGTCTTATCATTTCAGACCAACTACTTCTACACAGTTAGGCTGCTGTAGTATTTGTTTTCCTGGCATTACTCAGTATTTGTAGTTTCCAACATATGTAACAAGTTGTAGCTAAACAGAAATATTTATTTCTATAATGCAAGAGCCCTCTGCCTTCCAGTTGTTCTCATCCAAAGAAAATCTTTACACAAAACAGTTCTTCCTATCTCAGTAAAATCAGGCAGCACTTCCTGGAGCATATGGATTTTATTTTCTTATTATCTAATATTGTGTGGAAGATAGGTGTGAATACCCTGTCTGAAGCTTTTCTCTTCTTGACTTATTAAAAGGCTTTAGATACCAGAGGTCAGATGCCTCATCATCTTCCCTAAAAACAGTGTTTAGCCAGACTATTTTAGCTACACTGATGAGATTAAGATGGAATCCATGTCCTCAGATTAAATAATTTCCCTTACTGATGAAATTTATTACTGTTTTTAATAGTAGTGAATTCTGAAAGTAAACCTGAATGTGTTTAAAATCAACCGCCCTAGTGTTCAAGAGACTACTCACAGAAAGAGCATCTTAACTGTTCCCATTTTAAGCTTGGCTTCCTTTTTCAGATTGAGTAATGAAACAAATGGAAAAGCATTACAAATGTCCAAGGCAGATACAGAGCCTAAAGTTACCTTCAGCTGTACATTCCTGTCAAGAAGTTGCTGCTGTTTCACAGTTAATTAAATTAAGCCTGTAATTAAAAGCTATTAGCAGTACAGTAGGAGCAAATGTAAATGCCTCACCAGTTGAAAAACAGCTGAATTGGCACTCTTAGGTGCACCACTCACTATGCACCCCAGAAGAGGACAGCGATGAATGTTGAAGCAACTGTGGAAGTTGGATCAATGACTGACTCTAGTTACTAAGATGATTAGAGATGTAGGGTTAATGATGTTGCTACTGACAGACCAGACTCTTCATTAGACTGAAGTCTGATGCGGAACATGCTTCTAAGTAATGGCACTAAGAAAGGTCATCAAAAAACTGGTTCAGGCCACATGCCCACTGTTCAGTTGCTTAAGTAAAGATGAAGCATAAATTTCGTGTGCAGCAAAGAAAAAATTGTTGCATTTTATATATAAAAATGGCAAAAATGAAGGACCGGTAGCAGCAGCATAGAAGATTATCACATGGGTTTGCATTTCTAATAAAAAACTCATGCCAAAAACCTTTCCTGAATAATGGCAAAGCGCATTTTTAAGTAGATTTACAGCTAATTTGCATGCCCTACAATCCTTCACTTTCTAAAATAAATCTTTGGATTCATCTTTTGCAAAATGGCCTCATCTTTCACAGCAAGCAATAAAAGCTCTAAAACTAGAACTTCAAGTTAAAACTGGCAACATACTTGTAAGAAAATGTATAAAACTGTCTGGCTTTCTTGCAGCCTCTGAAGTGTTGTAAATAAATACAGCAGATCAGCTGACAAAAAGGAAGTGCATTGCTTGAAAACTCCTGATTCATTCCAGAGGCTGGACTTCGAAGACTGCTTCTGTCAAAGAAATTGCTCCTCTATCTTCTCCTACTCAAAACTCCACAACTTGTTAGGAAGGACAAGTAAGTCTCTGTACACTGTCTTTACACGCCACATTGCTAAGATTTCTAGAAGATTGTAACAAACATTGAGTGCCCATATATTAACATTAAAAGCACAGAACTGAACTGTGTGTAATTTGATAAATGCTTTTCTGGGCTTCCAATCTGATCCACTTGTATAATTTTCAGTAACAGCTTTCATCCAACAGTTACACAGTCTAAACAATGTTGGGTCATCAAAGTTATATAAGAAAAGAAAAAAGAATCTTACCATAAGCCATCAATACAGATAGCAGTTTTGAAAGAGAAAGGACCGAATAGATCATCTTAATTTGTAAAAGACTTCATACACTCTCTCAGAAAAAAAATAAAGACTAAGCAAATGCAACTAAGCGTGTTTGTGATGCTAATGCCCTAACTCTTCAGGGATCAGTAAGCCCTATTTCTAAGTGTTGTCATTCACGCTTTAGTAGCATGAAATGCCCTTCAAAAATGCTCCCCCAGGCCAGTCTCCAAGAAAAGGGACGAGAAAGAGCTTGAGGATGACTTGATACTAAGCAGTGAAGTAAGTTCAGTGTTCTGAGAAGAGCTGAGTGAGTAAAAAAAGAAAAAAAAAAAAAAAAACACAAACCAAACTGAATAATCATTTTCACTTTTTTTCTCTGCATCTCTACAAAAACCGGTAAAACCTGAACAGATTACAGGTACTATTCTACAAGTCAGTTACGACACAAAATCCTGTTTCTGAAGTCTAAAAGCATTTTGTACATTATAGATAATTTACTTACTTGTTGCCGAATTCTTGGGTTCCACCTGATGTAGTAATTGACCCAGAGCTCTAAATGACGCATACTGGCTACCGGATAGAGCGCTCGATTTAGCTCTTTAGTATAAAAAGGATTGGTGTATTTAGATTTTTCACTGTTTATTAAAGACCATAATGATAATGTTTTCTCAGTCACTTTCTAAAATGAAATTGAAATAAGAACAGTAAATATTTGCACAAAATCAGGAAATCCATCATAGAAGCCATGATTACATTCTAAAATTAATACACTTCTGATTTACTTAGAAGCAGAGTAAGTTACTATATTAGAAATATTCCAAAACCAGAGCTTAGAAAGTATTTTAGTGACTGAGTAGTCTTTAAGCTACCAAAACTAAGGAACTTACCATGCAACTAGGAAAATAACCAAATACGATACAATGAAAACTTTTTGTAATCATCTAGAGTCAAGACAGCAATACAATTAAACAATCAGTGGTTTGACTAACCTCTTTTTCTCTAACAGACTCACTGTTATACAAGAAAGTACCAAACCGGCAGCTGTACAAGTGATCCAGGATTGTAATCAAGAACTGCTCATTGAATTCAAAGGCTGTAGGAAACTAAAAACAGAAAAGATAAGTTTGTTCTTTACATCATAAAAGGAGGGAGAGATGCACATGCCCTGGTTAAGAAGATAAAGGTGGCATTTAGAAGCCTGAATACATCTACAAATAAGTTTCAAGATAATACTTTCATATACTTTAGAGCAGAGTAAGTGTTCAGATGACATGAGGTGTTCAACTTTCTCAAACTAGTCACTGAAAAGAACTCTTCTCAAAATGTTCTTAACTGCCTTTAATTTCTAAAGAGAAAAATAAAATACAGAATGGTTACAGTTACGCTTTTACTAGCAAGACAGAGTAAGATATCCATAGTGCACTCTAAAGAGTGCAACACCAAACCGGAAAATAAGAGTTTAGCTCCTAATCCTTGGCCCTAAACAGACTTAGGTTTGCTGCTTTGTTCATTACTTATTGAAAATACAACATTTAAATCACAGCACTCAATAGCTCCCAAGCTTCCTTTTGAAGCTTTGACAAAACAATATTTGTCCCTGTAGTTCAAGGGACAGCTTCACAAAAATGGTGAAATGAAACAACAGACCCTGTTAAGATAGTTGGATGCAATTCCTGTAAAAGCATTCTGCTGGGTCACATCTCTCAATACGTTTCCAAGAAGCCCATATCCAAGACACACCAGCCTTGCATGCATAGCCAATGCCATATTAAGCAACATAACTACAGCTTGTATACCACTTTTAGAAATCGGGTAGAGAGATGGTACTGTTTAAAAGTAAATACACTTTTTGATTACAGTGTCAGAGCAGAGGGGTATGCTGTCCTCTTCAAATACATTTTTTTTTTTTAAACAGAGATCTAGGTTTTTAATTCAGTAATATCTTAATAATGTTACCTTCTGAAGAATGATATAACATACCTGTTTAGACATCTGCCACACACAATCAATGAACTGGAGAAAGATGGGTGATCTGTCTGCATCAGCATGATTTTTATCACCATGGCCTATTCTCTGAAATGAAGCAATACAGACTCCTGTTAACCAAAACAGTCTATTTTATGGCCAACAGACATTGTTTCTTATTTTGCAATAGAATATTAATGCTTCTGTAATAGAGCAACCTGTTCTGATGATTTCAGAATTAGTTACTGCACCGAGGAGGAGAGATTCAGATATACAGAAATATTGCAAGCAAAGCTGTTCTGAAGATGTCTGACAAAAATTCCAAAGTGATAATTGGTCCTGTTATAAAAACCTGCTAGTTACTGTACAAGCAGAATGGTTAAAGCATCCATTACTTTGCAAATAATCAAGACATATTTTGAACTATATTTACCTAATAAGTTTGTCAAAAGCCAAGTTACATACTTTGTCTTTTGTAATTTAAGCCACTGGAGAAACTAGATCATCAAACTATCCACATAGATTCTCCTCTTCCCCCTCCACACTTGAACCTAAAGATTCATCCTGAGGTAGACAGTGAACATAAGCGAGCTCAAAGAAACGTTCATGTTCTTCACAGAAAATTAATGCTAATTTTTAAAGTTTGGGTGAGCCACTTATTCTGAGGAGCCCAAGTAACAATCAAAGGAATCCTCCCCACAGACAAAAGTTGGTTTGGTCACCAACTGTTTCCTTCCTTTTCACATTTGATAGCTGAGAACAGATAAGAGATTCAGGGAAAAGAGATTCTATTAACTCCATAATTCTGCTTGAATATACTTGCCTGGAGGAGACAAAAGAAGAGCGTGTATGTTGAACTAAGATGTTGCCTATCTGCCTGTAAGATAGCAGGCTTAATATAATTTCTCATGTCCTTAAGAAAAAAAAAAAAAACAGTAGACTACTCTGTAAAATGATTTGCAAGATAGTTTAAAATAATAGAATTGAATGGCAGGATATAGAGGGAGATGAGAGATTGTAGTTGAACTCAGTCAACAGTAGCAAATTACTAGAAAAGCACTATAGGGAAGACAAACAAATTGGCCACCTTGCTCTCCAGTTTTCCTGGTTTAAAATATATAGTATCTGTTAACAGAGTCATATGTATGTTCAGTAAGGAGTAAAAGTACTTTCACTATGGTTAGCAGTTTTAGGATGTCTGAGTATTTTCCATCTATGATTATGTCTATGCCTCATATTTCTTATATTAGAATGCATTATTAGAACAACATTCCACATAGAAAGCAATTTTATCACCTGGATAGTATGTCAAGTTTAACGGTTGGACTCAATGATCTTAAAGGTCTTTTCCAACCTAACCAATTCTATGACTCTATGATTCTAAGTTCACTATACATAAAAAAGCTCGGGCAGCAAATTCCTTTTCAACAGGGAAACTTACTGTGCGCTTCATTAGACAGAAAATACAGAGGAACTATTAAGTAGTCTACTATTTAGTTATTTGTTATTAAAACATCCAAATTGCAACCCCAGTAACATGAAAACAGAAAGTTTGCTCTAACCCAGCCAATATAAGAAACACCCCACCTGAGGGAAGGTGTAACAATAATAGTTTCAGAGATGAGGTTCAGGAAATGCTAACTGCACTGAAGTGCCTAGTCCTCACTATTAAAACTCACAGCTCTATCAAGTAATTACCAAACGAAAACAGAGCATGTATGATCAAAGTATTTTCTGCTTACTTTATCAGTTTTTATCATAGAATCATTTAGGCTGGAAAAGACCTTTAAAGTCATCAGTCCAACCATTAACCTAGCACTGCCAAGTCCACAACTAAACCACATCCCTAAGTGCCACATTTACATGTCTTTTAAATACCTCCAGGGATGGTGGCTCAACATTTCTACAGGACACTCCAAAAAAGGACTAGCTTCACTATAAGCTAAACAATCCATCAAATCAAAACACATGGTACTCTCAGAAAACAGCAGATGGCTAAAGGAGAGTGGCTTCAGCCATTTCCAAAGATTACTACTTGAGTGACCAAGTTGGGAAAATAAAATAGTAGTTTAAGCAAAAGCAAGCTATATAAATCACCCTTATTGCTGCTACATAGTCAGAGATGAACCAGTGGACTGAGCTAGTCATCTGGAAGGGGTGTAAAAGTCCTACCTCACTAACAGCAGAAAAACATTATCTGTTGAGAGAGAACAAACTCCTTTGATTCCTCGAACTAAAATTAATGGTGTAAAAAAAAAAAAAAGAATCATAGATCATTCAAATTTATTCATAATAGTGAAGGAGACACAGATCTCTTTTTAAGCTTTGTGTTAAACCATAACATATGCACTAGGCTACAAGTCTACTAGTTACACAATCTAATTTTATCTGCATCATGACTATAACATTTTTTAAAAATACAAAATAAAATATGACAATAAATAAAAAGGCAAGCCAGTGTTTTCCTGTGGCTGTACCAAGACAGAATACTTCAAAGTTTTATATAACACATCACTACTAGAAGACTACAGGTAAGCACACAAAAAAACTGGTCTACAGCAGATACCACTCCCAACAATCAAAATGCAAATCTCCTAAGCCTCAAAGTACCTTTAGAATGTCAGATCAAACACTGAGGCAGCCTGCAAGCACACTTAAATGGTGAAGTGATTCATGCTGAGTAGCTATACATGAATTTCCAAATGACTGAGACACTCTTGAAAATGTAAAATGGGCATGAAATACACACATAGGTATATTTTTCCATTTCTTGATTTTTCCAGATTGCCTATTTTCCCAATTTTAGCAATATTAAGGAATACCTTTAAAATATTCCACCAGGGACAAATAGTGCAAATAACTTCTACTGAAGGCGTGGAAACCTCTTACTTTGAATTACAAGGTTCAGTATCAACAAGTAACACTGTTGTAAAGCTCCCAACTTGTTTTATGTTTACATATCCCAGCACACAGTCCCTGGCAACCTATTCTGCTTCTCCAGGTCCCTCATATACATTTCCTGGTCAAATGGTTAGCTGCCAAGTTTAAGAGAAGTTCCACTAAGACTCTGAAAAGTTTCCTAACACAAAAACCCTTGACTTTGCATTATACCTGTGTAGGATATTAAGGACATCCTATAGACAATTTCTACTTAACCTTTTAACCATCCAGAAGACAGCCGAACAGAACTAGAGTCAGCATTACCAGTGACAGCCTCTGAGAGCTATTAGGATGAGTTCAGAGCATTTGGAAAGAAGTATTCAAAACATCACTTAAAAGACATGGGCCAGACTCCATCATCTGCCTCTCATAACATTATCAGTAATCCAAAGAGAGGGTGAGGGAAAAGCCTGATGTCCCAGCCTTATTTGATCTTCTGAAAAGTTTGAGAGGACATCATTTTTCTGCTTTCACATTTTCTTTGCTCATTAACCACAGTAACTCTAGCAATTCTGTATTTTTATAAGGGTGTCAAGGACAAAATAGGAGTTCTCAGAGAAAGAATAGCAAAAAAACATTAACCAAACAGGTCCAAAACCAAAATGTCTGCTCAGATTTACCCAGAAGTGTTTTAAATCAGAATTCCAAAATAACAAAAAGAATTGTCAAACCTTGACACAATGAGTAGTTTAACATTAAAAGCTTTTTAGAACGTTAACGTTGCATAGTCCTTGCAATTAACATCTAATTCTTACCGATGCAAATTTGTGTCCAAAGCTTATCCACTCTTTTTGCACCAGAACTTCAAAGCCTTCAATTGTCCTGTAGTAGCTGTCTAGCATCAACATGGCCAGCGATGTTAGCTGTGCTGTCCGGTCCCAGCCATCGCTGCAGTGAACCAACACAGAGCTCCTCCCTGAGGACACCTTGTCTGCCACTTGAATAGCTCCTGTCAAGACAAGCTAGCAAAGAGGAACAGACACCAAAACACACAGATTAGTGTTATCATTCTAACAAAAATAAATTGATTTCTTTGTATCTACACAGCATCTAAATCAATACTGTTTCCATTAAAAGACCTAAAGAGCATGGTGTAGTTAATTGGAAAAGAATTTTCTAGGAGATCAAGTAAATTTCTTGTATAAAAATAGAGAAACAGATTGGTTCCCTAATCCCTTAGTAAGATCTAATTCATCTCAGCAAATTCTTAAAAAATGGGGCAGAAAACAGTAACCTTGATAAACTGAAGAACATAAGCTTCTTGTTTAAAGAAAGAGAGGATTTACCGTAGGATATGCTCTCTAAAAATTCTGTATTTCATTTGGCTCCTTTCTTTGAACTAAATTACTGAAATACCTCAACTGTTGGAAAAAAGAACTTGTACCCTTCTAATATGCTTATTTTCCAAATATTAACTTAAATTAAAAATTTTATTAAGTAGGATTCATTACATAATATATTTTTGCACAGCTGCACTTGAGGCAAAAGGTTCGAAGGTCAACTAGTAAGAACACTGGTAAATGTAAGTATTTTATTTGTGCTACCAGATGACAATTACAAAATTTACAAATAAGTTTACAAGATTTATTTACAAAGCCATAATTCACAAAATAGTCACATACATACTGACAACTAAATTAATTACTAATCCTTCACAATGACAGTTATCTATAGTCTGTATTGCTAGAAACCAAAATAAATCAGTTCACACACATAAAGACAATCAAACTAGCAATGCATTCCTCTATTAAAGACTGAGACTTGACTTAAGGCAGACAAACGTTGTTTTTCACCTACTGTTGCTTAGTAATGATTTCTCATAACACACTCTACGACTAGTTGGCAAAAAGCCAACACTCAGCGATGCTGTTTTTGTAGTCCAAGTAGTTTGATGTGTTCCATATAAGGACTATCTCAAAATCTAGCAAAGAAAGCAAGTCTGATACAACAGATTTGGCTAACTGTTATTTCAAACAAACAGCAAAAAGTTACCTTTATATGTTCTAACCAATGGGTTGATTCCAGACTTGACAACCAGTGTGATTCTTCCACGTTAGGATAAACAATGTCCTTCAACTTCTTCAAAGATTCCCGCATGACATGAATATTATGAATGTCCAAGAAGAAAAGTTCTGCATTGGGATATGCATCTTCACCTTCATATCCCCCCCCAGTTGCCTACAAACAAGAGACCTAAAATTAACTTTACTCATATATAACATTGTTGTAGCAGCTTTTCAACAGAGCAGGAAGGGACTGAATTTTATTTATACTTTACTTTGTAGTTGAGCAATATATAATTTCAGTTGCTTATTTAAAACATCAATCTCAGATACAAGCTTTGGAGGGCCAAATGCTGGAGAAGAATAGTGAGGGGCTTTCCTTTGTCCAAAAGGACAAAGTGTATTAAGCATAGTGCGTGGCCAAAAAGATATTCAAGTTGCTCCAACTAGCCTAGTTCCTTTCAAAACCTCAAGGGAGTAACCCTAAAAGAGAAAATTAATTATTTTAGATTAACACTAAAAGGTTGTTTGTACTGTTGGGCCTGGAGACCTTTGAATAGGATTGGAACAGCCAGGTAAGGGACAGTGGGCCAGCATCACATCAGTCAGGACTCAGACTGCTTTGAGAATAAAGACACTTGTACCTTCCTCATTACTTTTGAGATTCATGGTGGAAACAGCTTTTCCCTGACCAACTGACATTACAATGTCAATATTTTTTTTCCTCGTTTATGTTCACTTTTCCTACCAAGGATTAAACAAACTTGTGATTCTGAATACCAAAAAAATCAACTTACTTCCTAGACAGATTATTAAGGTTAAGTTAAAACGTAAAGTACATCGCACAAAACAGCAATTACTCATAACATACACTAGATCACCACCTCCAGGGAATAAAATTGCTCATTTCTTTGTTTCTGTACCAAGTGGAAAGCAATTCAGTCAAAAGGATTTGTCTGTTTCTTTACACCACTAATTTAAGAGTGCAAATCTCAGGTTTACAAGTACAAACTTGCTAAAAAAACCAAACAAACAACAAAAAAACCCAAACAAACAAAAAACCCCACAAAAAACACCAAAAGACTTCCCTGTTTAAACAGCCTAGTTTACTACTAAAATTGAACTGATATTGAAACAGAAAAAAAATATTAATGATTAAAGAGTTCCATTAAGAATTAAGTTCAAGAATCTGAGATTCTGCCTCTAAGAAGTAAATTAGTAACAACATTAAAGTTTACTTTAAAGTAACTTTTCTAACACTACATTTTATTTCTAAAGACTAAACATGTATTTAGATTATTAAGAAACTAAAGACCCACATAAGTAGAAGGGCTATTCTACTGCTGCTCTCTCAAAACATTTAATCACCACCACAGCAGAGGATGTGCTTGGTCACAAAAGGAAGTGGAAAAACCACATGTAATTTAGGACACAGAACCACTGATGAGATTTTCCAAAGATAGCTGCAAAATCGCAGCATTTCCTGCAGACGGCAAAAACATGCCATGCCATGAATTGTGATAAATAAGTTTTGCCTTTATAAGCCATTACAGCCACCAGCTACACATCAGACAATAACCTGAAGTACAGCATAGCCTTTCCCCTTTAGTACCACCTACATTTCTGTATAGTAGCACAGTCTCTCTATTCTGTGCTCTCTATCTCCTTCCTCAGAAGTGGGGGTATTCTCAGAGCTGCCAAGCTCTGTGCTAAAAGAAGTAATGATTGTATTTTTCTCTTTCCTTTGAGTATTATGAAGGCCTGGTGAGGAATGATTGTAATTTTAGCACCAGGGCTGCTGCAACTCCTACTGACTCTGTGGTCTTGACCTATGTACAAAGAACACAGGAATGCATGAGGAGCATGCCCCAGGATTTTGCTTACACTAATCTTCACAGCTGTTCAAGGAAACTTTTTTCAGTGCTGATCAATGCTGGCTTGCACTCTGTATGTCATTGTCCCTCAGACCCAGAAATGCATTCTGCTGCTTTCACTGCTATGACTGAGTATTTCATATTTAGACATATCAGGAGTTAATTAAAACAAATGGGTGAAATACATAGACCATTTTAAAAAGCTGAAAACTGTGCTTCATACTTCAATAAGTATGTGTGTATAAAAGTTTGGCCATAATACATCTTTGAAACAAATGGGGTAAAAATTTTAGTTTGTCCAAGAACTGGGGAAAAATTTAAGTTCATGTAAGAACTGACATTCCTTCCCCAAGGCAAACAGAAGGATTACATGTTTTGTTCACCCATTAAAATTCAGTGTGCAGAGGATAATGCGATTTGTAGAGCAAAATGCAAGCAATTCAAGCAGACCCTCAAAATACAAACCATCAGATTAAAACCCAGCCAAACAGCCTCTAGGATAGAGTGTCTGAACGAATGTGTACTATACAAAAAGCCTTATTTCTTGCTTAATAAATTATATTCTCTATTATAGAGAAGAGGGCTGTAAAGGCACAGATGCGTGCGTTTAAGTTGCACAGAGCAAAACACTAACATTATTGTCCTTCTTGAATTCTGAAGCAATTTAACACGTTACATATAAACCTCCTAGAAGCAAACAAGTTTTACCATTTCGTATTCCTTTCAGCACAAACATTGAAGAGGGCTCATTCCACTAGTGTTCATTTAAACAAAAGGCTATTCAGAAGCTACAATGCCTCCTCTCCCAGATAAGCACACTCATCGTTTCATTAAGATCTCAAACCATCTTGAGCTCGTATCTCTCATGCTTTTTGCTGTGCAGACACACAACTTCACTAGTAAGTACTGAAGAGCATGTCCACTCCATTTGTGCTTGAATTTCAGTGGGTAAGGGACTATCCTAGACTGGAAGGAGTGAAGTTGGTACATTCTTACTTATATGAAGAAAGCATTAAACTTGTGTCCTTCACCACCTCTCCCTACCTAGACTCTCCATATAAACATGGAGCACAGCCATGTCTGCTGTGCTCTATGTCAAATACAACACTGAGCCACTGTGACCGGCGTATCTGAGTATGCCTGAACAATCTGGTCCTCAACAGAGTTGAGGGGGGCAGAAGGGAAATCAAGGCGCAGGGACACCTTTTCTTCTTGAAAGGTTGGACCAGATCATCTTCCAAGGTTCCTTCCAACCTGAGCTGTTCTATGATTCTGATCCCATTTAGGCTTTGATTGAAGATTAGCAAAGAAATGGTCACTTGTCAGATGTAAAACACTACTTCTGTTAACTGCACTTAACCAACTACAGGCACCTAGGGAAGAATAGGTATCTAGGTATCCAAGATCATACCCATACTGCTGTTTAGAATGCAAACCCCCAGATTAACTTATCACTTTATTTGCTGGATGCCTGGATAGGTTTGAACTGGTTCATGTAATGGTTAGGAAGAACCAAACAAAGGATGCCTATCAGTGGGCTTGGATTTATGCACACAGCCTTTCCAGGATAGAATTTTCCCAGCGGATATGAAGCAGAGCTGTGGCTTGCACAGAGGTGGCACGTCATTCCAACAGAGGACATGCTCTACAGCTCAGCCTGCATCTACCTCACAGTGCAAAGGGTAGTCATACCTGACTTCAGTCCCATGCCAAGATCTGTGCTTGACCGATAACAGGCAGGGTAAAGCATGTGTGGAAATCCGCATATGGTCCTGAAACCCTGCTTATGACCTGATTCAGGCATTCATGTCATTTCACGGCCTTGAGCCTCAGTATTTGGTTTTGTAAGTATATATTCGGTTATATAAAGTTATCTACATTAAGATTACTGTTTCCAAAAACCTCCTCACAGAAAACTTCAAACTAAGTCTCTCCCCCACCCCCTTCACAAATAAGACTATTAAGCATCTGTTTACCTTGTTTGCAACTGCATTGACATTGGGCCTAGCATCATAGATGGTCAGTTTTGAGATCTGCCCATTAGCGTCCCTGATGATATCAAGATATCTTTCATCATCTTTATTCCGCTTGCCACTCATTCCAACAAGGGGTTGACTGCAGCGCATAATAACAGCTTGAGTCTCTGGATGAATCCATGACAGAACCTAGTCACATGTCAAAAACACATTAGAAGAAATACATTTTATTAAAAAATCATAACTTAAATTTTAAGTTACATTCTTTAAAATAGATTAAAAGTATTAATTTTCATATTATTTTATTTCTTCAACAGATAATCCCCAGACATCTCAACTGCTTCCACTTTAGTCTCCTAAAATTTAATTGATAATAATCTTTAAGAGTTCATTCTCTTACATATTTAACTCTTACTGAAATTATACTTACTTATATAATCCAGTACAAGTCTTAGGTTGCACAAATAATTCTGAAAAGCAAACTGTAAACAAACATAGCAATGCCTGCCAAAACTAAGAAACAATTCAGAAGAATGAACTCATTGTAGAAACAGTGACTAAGATGCTCCAATTCTACAAGAACAACTTTTCCCTTTTTTTGGATAAGGAAGGAAATCTGAACCTTTCTGCAGTATCTTGAATGTTTCCCTTTCTCTTTAAAGTACATTTTGTTCCTCAGCCCTTGTCACAAAGAGGAGGCACTGGAGCAGAGTACATGCTGCCTTTCTTGTTCTTCTGAGCCAGAGGGGACTTAACCACAAACAAGAGATAGTGAGCTGCCCAGGGAACAGACTGCAGTGTAAGAGATTAAAGATAAGCACCGAAAGAAGCAGGCAAAAACTCGAACTTCATCGTTGAAGAATATTAAGAAACAGTGTTCTCACCCAGTCTGAAAGTTGTGGGTTACAGAGTGAAAGAACATCAGAGTTAAAAAAAAAAAAAAGCCTCAGAAAATATTCACTCCTGAAATACAACCCTTAGTTGTATATCTAGAAACGAGACCTGTCAGTGTGTGTGTGTGTGTGGGGAAGTATGATTGGTTATTTCCTGACAAGAATAAAATTACTACTACCAAGACAATGACTCTCACTGTACAGGCATACAAAAGCCCTGTTATGAATTTTGAGATGACAGAGAAGATACAGCTAGGTTATAAGAACTATATGCACACATAATATATTCAACATACATATTTTATACACATTATATATTACACATATACATATGTGTGTACATAGAGTAAATTTATAATTATAGGCCTAGCCTGTCAGTAAATACCATATCTAATAAATATCATATTGAGTTTTGCACCTGTTTGAAATTAACTGACAATCAAGGCAGCTTTCTGATACTGGCTAAGAATCTACCACCTCTTCTGAGTTTGCCAGATTGAAATATTAGTTAAAACAGATTGTATTGTGACAGAAATTAATATATTCTATAGTGCTGTGAAAGCTGTTACATAAAAATTCTCTTGCCTCAGAGAATTTTAGTTACAGAAATATACCCAAAAAGTCAAATGGGTTTATCTTAAATTCCACAGCCCAATTTAAAGGACTAAAAAGCCCAAGATTCACTGCAGAGACTATGCATGAGATCTTATTTTAGGACTGACCATTGGAACTATTTTTAAGTGCCATGCGGTTTGCTTACAGGAGGGTAACATTTGCTAGCACTTTTTATGTGCATCCAACAATAGTCAACGAACTAGTACAGATGGCAGTCTAAGGCTCATACTTCATTAAGAAAAGGGAATCTGCAATGCTGGCAGTTGTTACTAGAGAAGTCAAGTCAAAACCAAAGTTGGAATGAGTGATTGTTGTGGGGGAAAACGGAAACGTGGCTTGGCAAAGACACTAGTTTCAAGCAGTAAAAAAACACCAGCCAATCAAAACTATTTTGCTGTAACCATTTCCAAAAAAAGCATCTTCTGTGTCGTGTTCAGCAAGAAGTTGTTTGGATGCATACTTAAACTAGCTACACTATAAGGTAACTTTCATCACATAATACTCACCGGGATTCTATTTCGGGACCTAAAGGCAGCAACTTTCTTGAGGTCATCATCTGTTGCATTATATGGCACTACTAAGAGCGATGGATATGTGTCACACAGTCCATAATGTTCATTAATAAAAGTTACTCGCCACCGTTCATTAGGCAGCCCCTAAAATGTAACACAAAGTTTTCAATGTATTTTTGACTGTACAAATAATAATTCTGCTCTTGAATTTTACATGACATTATGGCCACATGGTGGCAACAACCTACCAATTTAACATAACTACAGTACTATTTTCAAAACAATAGAAGAAAAAAAGAGTACAAGACCACACAAAACAGCTCATTGCTGATGGATTCACAGCCTTAAACAACTGCATAGCTATCCCATATACTCTTATATACACAATCCTATTCTTACAACAAGTTTCAAAACAATGAGTAAAACTAGTAGATGTATTTCTTTAACTGTGGGATTGAGGAAAGAAAATTGCCTTCTCTCCTCCCTCAAAGTTCTGCTTTTCCATTTTGCCTGCTGAAAAGAGACTATGGTCCTGAGAAGACAGCAGGAAGAAGTCTCATCTCAACCTTTCTTCCCTGTAGCCTGATACTACTTTCAGGTAAAAATAAGATTCAGGGTAGCTTTCTTATTGAGAAACAACAACTTTTAGTTACAGTCTGCTCAGTAAGGAATTTCACAAACAGCAGCCAGGAAATTGAGAAAGACTGATAAGCCCTCCACAAACACAGGGTGGGGTTTGTGTGGGTGTTTGTATTTTACTTTTTTTGGATCTTAGGCCTCTAAACCTTGAACCAGAAAACTACAGAGGAGGTGTGGGAGGGAAAAATCTAAGAAAGTCCTTATTGTTTGCCATTTAAATTAAAAAAAAACCCAACAAAAAACCCCATGTCATATTTAAAGCAAAAATAAATTGTCTAAAAGACATTTTAAAATTAAACATATCCTCTTTAATTGACAATTTTCCACCATCACCTAAAGAGCAAAATAGAATACTGATAGACACAAATAACTTCTGTAAAGCAATGCTGTTTCTAAAATAAGCTGCTTTCACACACACACCCCCCCTTCTCTTCAGGAACAAGTAGACAAAGACGAAATCAATTCTACATTTAAGACACTGTAGTTACGTATTTGGCACATTCTCCCTGCCTGTGCTCACTTAACAGTGGCACATTGTAAGAAGTATTAATAACTTCCTTCGAAGAGCAAAGACTACCTTCCTGTGACATTCTAATTTTTTTAAAGGTTCCAGAGTTTTATTTATTTTCTTTACTTTTTTGCAAGTTGTATTTCCATCTTCTCCTATTCTCAGCTCCCCCCACAAAACAGCTGATAAAAGAAATGTACAAACAATAATTCCTCTGTGTAAGTTGTCAGATATGAAAGCACCAAGCAACTGCAACTTTAATAACTCACTTGTCTCCTGTATTCAGACATTGGATTGTACACCATCCATCCATTTTCAGAAAACTTTTCTTCATTTGCAAATGCAAAAAAAAGCTGTAGGACATAAAAGAAGCTTATTACACCAAACTTTGACTGAAAGTGGCAATTATAAGGGCTCATCATCAGTTACACCCTAATGCCCACCACAAAATAGGTGGTGACTTTTCCATGACAGCCCCATTCTCTCCATTTAAATCTGATATTTATAAGACTGTAAAGCAAAGAGCAAGAAGTAACAAACAATACAGATCTGCTAATGAAATAATGAAAATGTGACAATAGTTAAAACAAGAAGTAACAAAATAATAAAAATTACAAAGCTTAAACTGTTGGATTTTTTTACTGTCAGGAGGTTGAAATGTTTTAAAATAGTTTATATCAGTTTCTTTCCCATATTTCACATCCTCACCAAATAAACTACCGTCTTCTTATCAAAATTTCTCCAATAGGTATAGCTGCAATTACTACATAAAATATTAGATGCTAAACTGAAAGTGTAAAAAGGTTTTAATTGCTATTCATTGCCATTAGGAAGCAGCCTTCTTTCTGCATCTCCTCCCTAATGGATCCTTACTAGCAGAAATCCAGTTTACTGTAAAACTCCATGAAAATTAAAAAGCTGTCATGGAAAATGAAACAAAGTATGTTGTCAGCAGGTTACACTACCTACTTTTCTCTTGCTTTGTTGCTCACTCTCAAGATTCCTTTATACAATACAGCATCCTCACCCAGGATTCTGACAACTTCCTTTTACCTTTTAGCTTCCTTCTCCTTTCAACCAATTTCAAGTGGGCTGTATTACCTAACTGCATTTTTCTTTGGTTTGATTTTACAGTTTATGATGAAAGCAAAAGTAATGTTTATTTTAAGAATCTCCTTCACTGAGAAAATTGATTTTGGTGGCTTACAAATTCTTCAGATGCCAACTGAGGCATGAAACTAGTTGATTTGAAAAAAAGAAAACGCAGAAGAGAATGTGTTGTCCTGAGCTAACCAAGCAACAGCAGCCAGAGCAAAAAGCATTCGAGTGCCCGTCATAGCTCATTTGTAACAACAACAACAAAAAAGCTGAAAGTCTCCTAGCTATTCAAAGACATTAAAAGAAGAAATTGAATGCTAAACTGAACATCCCAAATCTACATCATTGACATAGACCTGAACTAAGCAGAAATGCAGAAAACCTGGCAAGCCAGAAAAAAAATCGTTGATTCTAAGGTGCCACAATTATATCTACAGAGATAAGGTAATGCTTCAGAAGTGCACCATAGGCTCAGATGGAGGTTTCTTTAAATCTTATGAAGGCAGACCCTCATGGCTCAAGGCAATTCGTTTAGCCTAATATGTTACAATGACTTAAACAGGAAACACCTCTAATCAAAACACAAAACTGAATCTCTCCAAAAGGAGGAGTTTTTTCCTCATGTATTTCAAATCAAAAATTATATTACTGCTCACACAAGATACTTCATCCCACTAGTTTTAGAAACTGGAATTTTAAATTAAATCAGTATTTTAGAGCAAGTACATTCATTGGCAAGTTTGCAGAAGTAAACAATGCATTCCCAAGTTGTGCCTTCTGAATGTCTTCACCATTTTTAAAGGTGTAGGCCTTCAGTGTAACTAAACATTACGGATTCTTCTAAGTAAACTGCTATCAAGTGGGATGGAGGAAGAGATGAAGAAAGAAAAACGAAACCAGTAGACATCAACTGTATCAGAAAAAAAATTCCATTAGAAGTAGATGCAAGTATCAGAAGTTAAGCAGAAAAACTGAAAAAGGTTGGTTGGTTCAGTTGCAAACTAGGAATATAGCAGAAGAGGAATATCATCATCTAAAGCAGTAGATGCAACTGATTTGCTGAACTATTAATAGTTAGCTACACGCAAGAACCATCCCCTCCTCCCCAAAGGAATTTGCTATACCCCGAAGAGCAACTATGCTAAGAATTCACTAAGGAACCAGAGACAAAGGCAAATCTTGTAACAGTAGGAAAGAGAAACACTGGAATCCTAACAGATCACTTAAAAGATGTCTCAAAGGCAGGAATACATTATTTATTTAAGTTGCAACTTACAGCAAGTTTCCTGGTGAGAACTGAAAAATTACCCAGCTTAAGCCCTGACAAGTACAATACAACAATACACAAGTTTATTACAGTGCACTGTGATAGCTGTTACATAGATTTTACTGATAAAAAAAAAAAAAAAAAAGGTGCTGCTCCAAACTAGAAATAAACAAATGGCAGCTATGCTGCTCGTGTCACCCACAGAATAATCTACAAGAAATTACAAGGAAAAGTGTATTTTGTTTTCACCTTTTAAAAAACAGGGTTAAATTTACTATGCATGAAGAGGGGATGGACAGAATCCTTTCTGAAAGAACAATGTCCTACTATGTACAGCATGTTTCATGTAAAGTGCTTAGCTACAGCAGCTTTACCACACCTGCTCCAAAAGCTTTCAGTCACACAACCCACAGCTATTAAAGTTCAGTGACAAGTAAGCTTCATCAGTTCTGTTGACATTCCAGGTAGTGCAAATTTTTGCTATATTGCTCAAGAAAAAAAAAAAAATCATTAGTAGCATGGATCAACCAGCAAAAATCTTAAGTCTATTAAATAACAGAACACTACAATGAATGCAAAGGTATATGGAGCAAAGTTTGGACTTAGATTTTTATAGGATCAATTCAGAGAAAACTCTTGAAGTATACTCCAACAAGAACAGTATTTAAAAATGAACAGTATCTAAAAACCTGAAGACTAAAAATTATTTTTCTTCTGCAAGAGCTGACTAAATTATAACAAAAATTTATATACACACATTTATATGTGCACATTGTGTACAGACTGTACAGTTAATCTGGTTACTACTGAAAGTCTTACTCATTGTACAGAAGGGATTAAAGATCTGAATCCCACCCCCACTACCCCCAACTGCCTCTCACTTAAGACTTGATATTTCAATTCTTGAAATATTCTGTGAAGATAGCGCAAACTTTAGTCCAGGCTAAATGATAGAGTCTTAAAAACAGCAACATTCCCACTCTACCTTAGGCCCACCTCTCACAACAAAATATACAAAGCAATATATAAAGCAGTTTCAAAGAGTAAAAATGCTTCCTTTTCCACTCCTACAATTATAGCATGGTTCCGTTCAACAGTATACAGTTTAAAGTAATTTCTCAACCTAAGATTTTTGTACATTCACAGCCACTTAAGCAGCTCATTAAAGTAAAATTTGCATCCCTCTATATATTCCAACATGATACAGCAGAAAAGTCAGAGTATGAAAACATGCATTTAAAACTCTCTGTATGTTTATACTCATTTCATAGAGTTCTATTTAATTTCAAACTACACTTTAACTTCAGTGTAACAAGCAACCTTTCAGTGTAACAAGCAACCCACACTTATAACCATTTGAATACTAAGAATCACATACTTAAGCAAACATAAGATAACATTGCATTTTCTTACTTGTATCAGTACAAGCCATATTTGGCACACATTTGTATATTTATTTTTTAGAAACAAAATGTGATAGTGAGCAATGTGAAGTAATTTCTATTGAATAACATTTTTTGTTGAATTGGACCTTTCATTATTCTGGTGTGCCAAATTGACAAACCCCATTATAGTGAACAAAATGTGGTAAATACATATTTAGATCCCAGAAGTGTTTGTTATAGTTCAGGTAAGCTTCCCATCTGCACTAACAACCCACATATTTCCACTTTTGTCCTAAATAACCCAAGCTTACAGATTAAATGCAGTATGTTTGTGTGTGTCTTGATTAACTTAACATTGCTGAAGCTTTCACATCACAGTGCACAAAATCTGAATGCAATTCTACAGCGCAGCAGGCAAATGGGACAGAAAGAAATTACAGGAAGAAGAAATTATGCCATTTACAATATGTCCTGCATAGGTTCTCATATCACTTGACAGAAGATTTGAGAGGTGCTACCTTAGTAAAAATACATGGCTTAGCTTTTTATAGATAGAGGTTCCTTCATATTAGTGCCCCTCATATACACACCTCTCCTGTCAGGATGAAAACCGGGAAGTCACTTCACTGCCCATAGGCATTTAGTATGGACCAGCTGTGTATATATTTATATCCTCCAGAGTGTGAATGGCAGAGGAAGGTCAGAGAAGCAAACTAAATGACCACCTCGAGGAATCGCATGACTCCACAAAGCAGAGAAGCGCTGCCAACCTCTATCAGTGCATCATTATGCACACAGGCAAGCCTTTCAAATACCAGAGTATAATAAAAAGTTGTCCAGCTCCATTCCATGCCTTCTTCATATACGTTTCCTTCCCTCCACATCTGTGGTACATCCTTGCTAAACCCTCCTTCTCCTTAAACAATACTTTAGGTACTCTAAGCCTCCACCCTACCTCCACTCATTTCTTTCTTCCCTCCACACACAAAATTCCACTCTCTTCTCTCATTGTTAATCCTGCCTCTCCAACAAAAAGGACTTCTCCACAGCTCCTATCGCACCCCACCTATTTTCCCAGGAAATAAATCAACTGCAGCTTCATTAGATGTGTCTAAATTCAAGAAAAATGGTTAGAAATTTTAAAAAAAATCAAGCCTACACACAAGAGACATTCAGGTTCAGAACAATATTGCAGTAAAAACCGTGTTGGGTTTTTTTTAGATCATGAACAGGCTTTTTAAAAATCATGAACATATAATCAGAAAGTGTAACTGTGGTCTGTACAGGTACACCTGAGCCAACCCTAGATTAGTTTGGATGGATACTAACTATGTACAAGCAACGGTACAAGTTTCACGTTGACTACCTGCTCAATAAATCAGTGTTTCAGGCAGCAAGGCTGAGCTGGCCTCCTTCCTCTCACCACTGAGACCAGCTAGCTGATAGCCACTTGAATAAAGCACAGATTTACCTTAAGTTATACTGATTACCGGTTTTATCTCACATCTTGGGTTCAAAGCAAGATAGTCTGCAATCACTTCCAGTGTACTGACCATATTGGTTCTAAGTTTGATGGAGATTAGGGCTACATGTCTGATGGAAGCCCAATTCCTATTAGTCTATCAACTAATTAAAAATCAGTTTCAAATTCTTTTCAGCTGCCATGGGAAACAGAAATAAGAAATAAAGGAACCGTTAGAGGTAAGAAATAAGAATAAAAAAAGGTATAGTAAATGACCACTCGGAAAACTTCTGGGGTGCAAGACTTGTGACTTATCAATCAATACCTGTAGTCGGCAAAAACAAGTAAGACTTCTAATATATCAGTTAAGATTTTTGATTTTTGCAAAAACAAATTAAAGCCTCTTTGCGTAGAATAGAAGTAGGGATTTCATTGCAGACCCATAGTCCAAAAGCAGAAGGCTACTGCTTCACTTGAAGCAGAAGGTTACTACCGCACTTTAAAAAAGACTTTCAAATCTTGTAACATTTTTTGTAAGCTACTTCTCATGCTTCACTGTGCAAACAATTCTGTTTACTTCCTTGCAGGTGCTAACACACAATTTCAACACACATAATCTCTTTTTCAGTCCTCCTAAAGACTAAGTGCTTGCCTCCAACATTGACTTTATCATTATCATTTTGCACACAAAAATAGTATGCGATACACTGGTTGCTCACAACACAATGTAGTTCTGTGAGATAAAGGAGAGAGCAGCTGCATCTGACAATACAGTTTGTCAAGCAGCCTATTTACAAATAGTTATATATTTACTCTATTTATGGAATCATAGTACATAAATACATGTTCTACTTGTACATGAGCATAAAACTTATATTTATTAAATATTTGACCAATCTTTATGTATTAGAAAAGAAGAAAGCAAAACTAGAACAACATGTTACAGACATGCAGAGAAAGTAAATGGTTGTTTCGTTTCTAACTTACTGCTTTATGCTTTTCATATATTATAAATCACTAAGCTTTTACTCAGTTAAAAGGCTGTCAGTTTCTCAGTGTATTTAAAAATAAAGACATCAATATCCTTGCCTTTAACATGCCATTACTACAGTTCAGCCAGTTACGCCTTACCTATTCATCTAAAAACTAAGATCAGCATTGTAGTATTTACATAACTAATTTCTGATCATTTGCAAATATGGTGACCTTACATCTTTATTGCACTGAGACTGACATAAGTCATTCAGAATGAAGCCTCAAGTCAAGATGTTTTTTTGCAAAACCAAGTGCTCCATCAGATAGGCTCCTATGCCAGACCTCACTGCCATCTAAAATCATCTTTGTAGGTCCAATAGCAACATTGGCATGATCTGACTCTCAGACGTTTTAAATTACCAGGATAACTAGCTACATTGGGAGTGGAAGAGGTCAAAGTCAGACAGCATGACTACCAGTGTCTCTCATCAAAACTGTCATTCCCACAGAGCTATCATGGTTAGAAATAAATACGTACCACGCAGGTATTACGGTGGCAAATAATCTTATAAAAATGATGATGTGTACTTTCAAGATAAGATCAGGAAGTAAAGCAGCTGCTGTGCAGAAACTAATCTACAGAGACTAAATAACTAAATATATCTCACCTTCTGTGGAGTACTACAAACACTTAATTTTGGGGGGTTTGGGTTTTTTGGCTTTTTGTGCTTGGGGGTTTTTAATTATTTTAAAAACTTTTTAAAAAACACTTTCAGCAACTATTTTTTTCAATTAGCACAAGTTTGCAAACACAAGAGGAGTATGGATAGCAGCTGTTTTTTCCATGTCAGCTAAGCTGTCAGCCAGATAAGCCATCAGATTTTACATTATGTTATTGATTCAAAGAGATCTGAACCCAACCTATGCTCAAACTGGAGAGAGACAAGAATTAGCTTCTGCAAGTAAGCACACAGGACAATGTTGAGACACTGACAAACAGTTGCAAACAGACCTGTGATTTATTATAGTGCTCACACACTGCTGTTGGGATGGTGATGGAGAAAAATCTTGAAAACAATAAGTACATTCCACTCAGAAATAATATTTCGGGCTGTATTTACCATCCATTTGTCTGAGAATGGTATAGCATAAAGAAAACAGAAGCAAGGCATCTCTAAAAGTTCTTGTTTAGGATCAGCTCTAGGGATATGGTTCCATTACAGATAAAAATCAGTCAGATAGAAGTCTGACATAAAATAAAAAAATACAGATAAAAATCAGGACCATAAAGGTTTAGACCTTTATTGTCCTGATGATGCCTTCTTTCCAGTGCAGAGCTGCACAAGCATCAGTGCTGCTGAACCAGCTGAAGATCAAGGATGCAGTTCCACAAGGTGGTCTGTGCAGAATTACCAGTTTAACACTGCTAAAAGTAGGTCATCCCTCTCTTTTGTCTCCTGCCTGCTCCCTGTTCCACTCACATGCCCTCTCTTTGCATTGGTTCTGGTGCATACTGATTTCAAATCAGGTCTCCTCGAATTACTAAAAGTGGCACAAGACTAACTCAGAAAACAGAATATTTTGGTCTGGATAAGTGAGCTACATTGGCTTACTTAGCGATTATAAAAGTGTCACTTTGGTATAAGAGGAATAATCAATGGCTGGAAGGTAGAGAGAAGGAGACCAGAGAAAAGCAAGAACTCAGCATTTGAGTAGCAGAGGGCTGCCATCTTCACCCAGCTGTCACATGAAGCCACAGCATGTTCTTTATAAAAGATCTCCCTGATTGAGCTGGCTGCATGGTCAGAGTGTTAGTGTATGTTCAAAGCAGAAGGCAGGCATGCGCAGCCCAGACATACTGTCATATTCAGACAGTGCAACCTTGTTCTAAACCAGCCACTGAAAGAGGCAGTCCCATCATTCCTCTCCATTCACATCCACCCATAGATGCCCCGACCCCATTCTCACATTGGGCTAACAAGACTGAGGAAATGACTCGGGGTAAAGCTTTTATTTTTTTTCCTCCTTGTTTAGCTTTAGTCCCTTTCAGTTCCCTATTTGGCTCATCATGCAGCCTCAAACTCATGCAGGGAAAACCAAGGCAGGAATGAATCACCAGGAAGAAATGCCCACCTTTGGCAGGATCCATTTAAACTGTTTGCTGAAATACAGTGAAAGTACACCAAAATATCACACACCTGCTTAGCTCATTTTAAAGCTAAGGGCTCATCCACATTGTGACATTAGAAAATAAGGACAGGTACAACTTCACGATATAACATAGGCTCACTTTATTTCACTCCAAAGTAATCATAATTTCTAATGGTTGTATACCCTGCTCCAGACATATCCAAGAGATACAAAGTACAGCCATTCTCCATATTGTCACTATCTTCCCAAGTTTTGTGCTTTACTGAATCCAGAGGCAAAATTACCTCTGCCTTGAGCAAGCCTTTTGTTACTGAGCATAACTTTTATTGGCAAGTTACATTCAAAATGGACTAGGCAATGTAATGATGAGCTTTACTAGGTTCAACAGGTGCAATAAATAAAGCAGGAAGTGTACTACTCCACACATTACTCACTACCATCGCTAGACAGGAACATTGGGACTTTTGGGATGACAAAACCTAATACAAGTCCACATCTCATCACCATGTTATTCAAGCCCTGTAGTTGGATTGGACACCATAAAAACAAAAAAAAAAATCCCACAAGGAACTCTCCCTAAGTCAGTTACAACTTAATTTGTCCACATTCACTACATACACTGAGGACCTGCGTGGATTTGCAAGGGGGGGAAAAAAAATCTTCACCACGAGAAAAATTAAATATTGGATGAGATTGCCCAGAGACATGATGGACTATACCTTGCAGGAAATACTCAAGACTAGCCTTGACTGTGCCCTGGATAACCTAATCTAAGGCCCTACTTGCAGCAGAAGCTTGGACCAGATGATGTCCAGAAGCCCCTTTTGACCTAAACTTCTCTATAAATTGGTATTTCTACATACAGCTTTCTCTCTCTTTTCTACCATCCTTTTGAAGTCCACATATCCTGTTATGCTCTCAATCATTTTCTATTGTAAGATGCATAAAATGCCAGCAGTAGAGATACATTCACTTCTTCTACAACAGTTTTCTCTGCGAGTACAACTCCTCACACCTACCCAAATGCAGAAATCTGTTTCATCTCTTAAGACCTATTCATCAACACTATAAAATATTCTAAGCAAAAGCTTTTATTTTTCCTTATGCTTTCATTCCACAGACTGTTTGCATACAGAATGCAAAATTTCTGCAAAAAAGTTTAAAGAATTAAATGTTTATAGAGTATAGCCCATTGATTGACATGTATCTTTGGAGAAGGAAATAAGATTCTTGCTGCAGCCTCATATACTCAACAATTCTCTGAACAAAGTTCTTAAAAATTCACAGCAGAACCCTACAACATTTTGTGAAGAGAGCTCTTATACAATTATCCTAAATGAAAGCACCCCAATAAAATGTAAACTGAATGTTACAAAAGACAAAATAAAGCATTTACTAAAGACATCTCAAAATGATCCACACCAAGCACAGTACACAGATTTTGGCAAAAAAACATGGAAGATAATGGTTAGTTAACATCATTGTCATTCAATTCCTTCCATAAGATGGATTTTTTTTACCTGAAATACATCTGTGTAAATTCATTACTGTATTAGCTGCCTGTTATATTTTTCATCAGTTTCATCAGTAAAACAAGTGTTGTCTTACCATGTCTTCTTTTCCTGAAGTAAAGCTCTTGGTGATTCATATTTATCATTGCCTTGGAGACTGTCCAATAGTTTAACATTTTCAAGAAATCAAGTAAGGCATGTAGTACTACACTTCCTAATTAGGGAGGATAACTTGCAGTCTCTAAGCAATGAAATCTCTATGGATCAGAGATGCTCAGTAGTTTACCTGAAGTATAGCACACAGCATTCATAATTTTACAAATACATAGATGTAAGTGTTGTAAATGTACAAAATAAAAACATTAATTCTCTTTAGTTTATGCTGACACCAGATTCTGTGGTTATTCTTTTTAAGCAGCCATGATGTCCATTAGCAGGTCAAACAGTTAAAGTTAATTGGCAAGAACTCTGTATTAAGACAACTCAATAGTATAAATGACATAACTTACCAAGTTATGTGACTGGGGAAAAGCATATTTTGTAAGAACTTCAAATATATCTCTTCTACTGTGCCCTTCTTGCTTTAATGCAAACCGTAAATTTCTCATATCCTAAAACAAAGGCATTATCTTTTAAGTGAACCAAAGCAGTGAGATACTTTTATCTGATGTACAAATGCTATACTACACACTACACATGATTTAGAATCTGCTTGCAATGCACCTCAAACCATTGTGAATGTTCAGTTTTATTTCTTGTCCATAAAATAGAAAAGAGCATAAGAATTCTACAAATAAAGCAGCACCACACTCTGTGTAGTGCTAACGCTGCTTTGGCATAAAGCTGTCAGAAATGACTGTATCTGATTCACTAAAAAGTCTCATGAGCTATTGAATGTTTGCAGGATGGGAGTTACTCTCTGTTTTCAAAATGAAAATTTGCCAATAACCTGTCTAGAGTACATTGTCCCTAGCTATTTTCTCATCACTAACATCAAAAATAAGCAATATGCGCATTAACTACTAAGAATCAAATGTGTATACATACTCCATTAATGAGTCAAATAAAGGATCCTGAATTATCCACTGGGAACTCCACTAGGACCATATTTTTTTATGGCAACATAATTTTTTTGAGAGACTAAGAAAATAGAGATAGCTGTTACATAAGCTTTTCATTGCCTTTACAGCTTAGAAAACCCCTGTTTGAGGTGTTCTTTGAAGATTTTACGATTATAAAAAAATTACTTTTAGAGCAAATGAAATAACAAAGCAATGCGGGAATAATGCCCTTCAACAAGACTAGTGTGCAAAACCTCTTGTCAACTAGTGATTTGGAAAGGAAGACCAATCCCTCTCCTCGCATGCAGACAGGACAGTTAAATAGTCCTTTATACAAAACATATTTCCCTGTCCAGTTCAAAAAAGCTCTTCTTAAACTCAGCTGTGAGGAACATATGTTTTTTCATTCCTATAAATAGGTAAGCAGTGAGAAAAGGAACCTCTAGATTTCGTTTCCCATCGAATTATTGGAAAGTCTTACTTTACAGGTTATATCTAATCCATAAGAGTTCTCTCCTCTGCTTGAAGCTCCTCCCATTTTTTCAATCCTTGAAATTACGCCCAATGGAACATTCAATACCAGAACTGGGTCCTGCAAGGCAAGTTTGAGTAAGGAAAAGATTAAACTGAAAAGAAGACTCAAGCAAAATGTTCTTATGCATTCTAGAATACAAAGCAGACATGAAATACATACAGGAAGCAAAAGTGTGTTTCTGTGTTTGATCGAGTCTTGCCTCCCAACACGTTATGAAGGCTGTACAGTCACTCTACAGCCTTGAACATCATCCAATTTAACATGCAACAAAACCACTTCATGGCTAATACAGTATGGAGGGAAAAAAGGTGGCAACACCCTAAAAGATGCCTTCTGCTTGCTCAGACTGCTTTATTGATATACAGAATAAAGTAGAACAAAATGAAAAAGAGATTACTAGTAGAATCAGCTGCAACCAGAAAGACGTTCAGCAGTACTAAAACCTTGTTTTAAAAAAAAAAAAAATATCATGAAACAGACAAGTGCATTTTTTTCTCTTTCATGTTGCTGCTTATTGAACACACTACTACTCCCCCCACCCATGTAAGGTTCTATTGATCAAAGTATTTTTCTTTTCCAACAGCAAGGACAATCAAAATCTTGGTTTACTGATTGCCATTTTAAGAACTATTGCACACAATTAGTCACTGCCCTTGATCTATCACAGAATAAGTATAAAGGCAACAGCTATGAAAAAAACTCCAACTGATAAAAGATAAAGGTATCAGTTCAGTGTAAGTGATTAAATTGCAATTTTACCAGGCAAAAGTCACACTTTTACAACACATTTAACTTTAAAGAACTTCCATTTTTAGATGGATTTCTCAGTGGCACAAGGCAATTACTGTTTAGTCATTACACAGTTAAGATATGGTTATTACAAACATTACAGAGCATTTCAAGTAAAAAAGCCTCCCGTGCAATTCCACAAGCATACGTGTGCCAAAACTAAAACAAATGAACTGGCCACAAAATAAATCAAAGGCAGTGGGGGTGAAGGGAAGGGGGTTTAAAGCCAACTCATCATCTGACAGAAGTAATTGTGGCATATTACTCACATTTTCCACACTTCTTAGGTACAGCCTGTAGTTTGTGATGTACACTCTTCCTTTAACGGGGCCATTAAATGGACACATATAAATAACATCCTTGTCTGTAAGAAATGCAGCATTTCTTAAAGATTGCGAAAAGAAAAAAAATCAGAGCTATGGACAGCATCAGTTAAGTAGAAGTAAAATAAAGAGTGCTGCACTCAGCCACTCTGAGAGATGAATGAATTTTAAAAGTAATAAATCTGAATTTTGTCCACTTGAATTATTAAGAAAATGTGAAAGTTTCATACACTAAACTTGTCCAAATTAAATCAGCAGATTTCAGTAGCCTTCCCTAGTAATATTTGTGTTCTCTTTCTTAGCACTATGTGGGAGAGGGCAGGACATAGAACAGCAAGTAGATTTAAGCGCTCTCTGAGATTACTGAACTATTACTATTCACTATCCCAGCACAAATACATTCTTCTGTTGATACTACTATATCATTCAGTGCTCTGTAACCAATTCTGCATTGAAGTACGTAGTTCAAGTTGTAATGTGTTTAGGGAACTCACCATCCTGAAGAGAAACATTACATTTCAATTTGAGGCAATCAAATACAGCAGGGCCATCAGTAGTGTTTCAGCAAGGACAGTAACAAAATGAGTACTAACACGTACTACTCAGAAAAGAAAGATTTAACTGAAGCAATGCCATTAAAGACTTACGTGAAGCACTACAAACACCTCTTTCTCCCTGTCCACTCATTTCTTTAGCCCAATCTATTTATCTGCCTTCCACAACAAGTGCTCTCCTTCCAGCGTGCTGCCCTGAAGCACAGACGATTGTCATAGGGATCATACCAAACATTCATCTTAGTCCCACACCTCTCCCTTATGTCCTCCGCACAAGTTCCCTCATTAAAAACATAACTACCTCCTCCGAATCACCATTTTTGGTTTCAGCTCAGCCAATCTTGTTTACAAACCCACCTAACAAATGTTCGGGCCAGAGGAAGGAGAAGCTTCACAAATAAAAGACAGAGCACTTTCAGTTGCATTCTGATGCCTCAATGCAAAATTCCAGGAGTGGAAGACTCCATTCCAGGAAGAGCCTCCATCAAGTAAGAAACCACTGTACACAATACATTAATCTCCCTTATGCTACAACATTACTGTTTGTAAAGGCTAACAAGTGCATAGTAGCTATGTGCATGCCATGTTGCGTCAAGGAAGCATATGACCGTACTCAAACACAGCACAGTACCAGCTACTAAAAAGACAATTAACTCTATCCCAGCTGAAACCAGGACAGGTAGTCACAGTTTGGGCTAAGGTTCCACACCACTGTACAAGCTATCAGTACATAGTGGGTGGCATGTAGAATTCTCTTGACTTTGGAAAGCTTGCAGGGGCTCTCGTCACTGGACACCTACTGCTTAGTCTGTAGATAAAATGACGACACATGTTGACTTACAACTTCTTTGTACCGGAGGATCTGCCACGTGTGGAAACCAAGATTTTAAAGAATTCAGAAGTTATTTGTGATAAGTGATAAAAAGTCCCTATCACAATTACTTTTAAATCTTTATGGCATTTTAGTATGACTTACCCCTGCCACCAGCCCAAAGCAGTCCAAACCAGTCCAAATTATGAAACAATCCAGTAAGATACATGTATATGCCAGACTGCTAAACGTACACTGCACTAGACAGCTATATAGCTTCATACCTGTAACTCTAGTCTCTCCTGGCAGACGAGGTATTTCTTCATTTTGTTCCCAGTTAGTTCCATCTTTTAGATTCTACAGAAAGCAAAGTACAATACCACATTGTATTTTATTTACAATTCTTTCATGTTCCAGATTTAAAAAAGTCTTAAAGGTAATTTGTGCATGGGAAAGAACAGGGTTTTTTCCACAGTAGAAACTGACAGACTGAACTAAAACAGGAACACACGCTACTACACTAAACTGCAACTATTAAACATTTAAAGGTTGAACAGATCTGAAACATAAGCCTGTTTTAGTCTTTCTCCTAAAAGAACACTGAACTATAATTGCATTAAATTGGAATTTAATTTCTACACTGTAAGTTCTCTGAAAGTTTTGTGCATTTAATTTTCAAAGTACCCTAGGCTTGGAAGAACAACTGAAATCACTTCAGCAACCTGCTCAACAACTACTACACACAACCTACTCGTTTGTGATTTCCCACATTCAGTTGTTTTTAAGAATGATTAATAGAAGATAATCTTTGTTTTTGAAGAAATGTTTACAAAGCTAAATAAAACCTTAGTTTCTGTTTTCTTGCACACAGGTTACATTTTCTTCAGCCATGCAACATCAAAAAGCAGAGGTGAATGCCATTCAGATTGTTTTAATGTACTTCCCACTAGAGAGAAACATTTTAAAACTGAGCCAGCCAAACATAACTGGGTAGAACTTATCAATTGCAGTACAGAATCTTTCTACAGCATCAAAGTGCCAAAACTTTCAAGAATGCCACAGAATATTTCAATGTGTAAGTATATTAAAATTGATTTTAAGGAAGCTCTTGTAATTTGTGATACAGAGAATATTTCACCCATCCACTCTGAAAGATATTTAAATCAACTCAGTTAATTGCATTAGAATTTTAGCAATAAAAGTAAGTATATACATTCAAGAAGAAAGTCCTTCAAATACTCATTTTTCTACCCAAATATAGACAATAATGATCTCTGGAATCTCAGATGTAAAAAACGTAAAAAAAAGTTACACTCACCCTTTTACTTGAAGAACTCTCCAAGGAGTTTGAATTATATTTAGGTGTTGATGATGAGGCCATACCGGGTATCTGATGAGCAAGCACAAATTGGAGACTTAAACTTCCTCCTGGACTACATACTATTTACAAGAGAGATTTTAGACTTGGGAGGTCCACAGGTAGACATCAAGAGCTTTCAAGAATGTTTTGCAAGTTACAGTTAATTTTAAAAATTACACAATGCCTTGTAATTGAAGGTCACTATTTAAAAGCATCCAAATCTAAGAAGAAATTCATTACTAGCTCTGGGATTTGCTCTTCTTATAATGAATATTCTGACTCAAGCTGTATTTTGGAATTCAGTTGTTTGAATACTATTATTAGTTCAGTCAACAGACAGAGTGCTTGTTTTAAGCAACAGAATACATATACTATGAAATGCAACCTACTTGGAACATTTGTATTAAGACTTTTCATTTAGGAAAACAAGGAGAAACTATAAAATTATTGCACAACTCTTGAAATCACAAGCATATCAATACGAGAGAGAGAGAGAGAGAAGGGAAAAGCAGGAGTTCCACAGTACTACATTTAAAAACAATCCCCCATTTCCTAAACTGAAACTTCAGTTAACGCACCAGAAGGGGGAGTGTCCAGCCTTCTGGTCTGAATCGCCTTGATATGTTTAAAGGAAAAGGATTTGATTTTTTTTTTTTTAAATGGTATTGATTAAATATAGAATTGCATGATACAGGATTCATCATCTTAATCATTTCCTGACATTGCACAAGGGATCTCTAGAACAAACACTGGGAAAACGCTCATACTTGAAGTTACTCCAAACAGTAACTTTGTACCAAATTATACTTCCCTTTCACTAGTCACATGCCCTTCATCAAGCCCATTTGACAT
>JAVJGG010000039.1:9145328-9299365 GCA_035590195.1 Aviceda cuculoides
TAGAGACTATCCCCTTCTTTGCTTGTATAAAATCACTGCCAGAAGAAATGTTTTAGGAATGGGATGACCACACATGACAGCAATATTAATAACCTGAAATAACACTTGTGAGAGGCTCTGTATCCTGGCAGCACACGTGGGGTGATGCGGTGTTAATGGCTGGGTGCTCCAACGCTTGCACCTAGTGCTCTGTAGTTAAAACTTTAACCTTTGTTTACAGTGAATACGAAGAACCAAAGTTTGTGTCTAGCTTAACTGAACTCCCTGGATTGTTTTTTTTCTCTTGTTATTTTTAAATATCTCTCTGTGTGTACTTGGAAACTTGATCTGACTTCCAATTACTTGGGCTCAAAATCTTATGAACTGAAGGTGAACTCACAAGGTTAGTGTCAGTGTGCACTAGTGAAGATTTTTCTAAAGCGCTTTGGACTGTCTGACCTCTTAAGATGAATGATTTCACTCCTCTTCCTGTGGAGATTTAATTTGCTTTTCTTCCAACCTTCTTAGACAATTATCTTCATGTCTATAAACCTGTAAATAGAAGAATGCCTCAAAAGATTTTTTTTTTTAACTTTACACTGTTAAATTTACATGTTTGTGCTGGGTGAGATATCAGAACTGAACAAATAGCTGAATAGACCCCAGAAGGAGATTGGATACAAACTTTGCAACCGTACATGTTGTTTGACAGCTCGGGAAGAGAAGAGTATACTTCCTGCTCCACCTTGAGCTTTCAGCTGGCTCACTTCAGCTATTTTATTCTCTGGGTGGTCACGCTTTTTTTTTAATTTTTTTTTCTTTTTCACCTATTTGAAGCTTCAGTGGGCATAATCTCTCTCAGTAGAACGTGATAGAAAATATCAGTATGAAGTATCAGCAAAAACAAGGTAAAAGCTTTAAGGAATTCTGTTGTATGTATCACAAAGGGAAGATTAACACTCTGTTTAAAATATACTTCATGAGTACTCTAATGCTTTTTGGATGTTTCACTTCTAAACTGATCTTCTGTTGCATAAATTCTGACTACACATCTTAAATGAAAATTAAAAGTATCATTTAAGGGTAAGGACTTCAGTGTATCCCTTCCTAGTCTGATTTATCTTTGGGATTTTGAAGGGGAGAAGGAGCAGTAGACTTAAGGGCAAGATAGTGTTGCTTGCACCATCTGGAACATGCCTGGAGCAAGGATGGCCCAGCATAAATTCTTCCTTGCCTTGCTATTAGCTGGTGTAGCTTGGGAAACTGGGTTCCACAGTGCAAAATTAAAAGAAAAGTCTTTTTCTCCTTGTCCCTGTAAAGTACTTGGGAATGTAAAATCTGTTGAATTTTGTTTACACAGGTATTATTGATGTGCTATATTATACTACATGGTTTTGGTAGCATGTCCTCAAATCCTATTGTGTATTTGTGAATAGCTTTTACAGTATATTTTCAGAAATTTTGAATATAAAGTTTTTACTTGCAAATGGGCAAAAGTGCTATCAGACTGTCCTCTGATAGGAAAAAAATTTGATATGACTGTTTACAAAGATATGAAATTAAACCATGACTTCTTGTTTTCTGTAACACTTTGATAATAATGAACCAACACATCAAAATAAATATAAAGTGTACACAGAAATATTGAGTGGAAGAGGCATATACACTCATCAATACATCCATCTCATAAAGCCAAACTGCTGGCCCTTTTATTCTCAAAGATGAGTCTCAATTTAATAAACAAGTGTGTGGTGGGTTGACCTTGGCTGGATACCAGGTGCCCACCAACCTGCTCTATCACTCCCTTCCTCAGCAGGATGGGGTGGGGTGAATATAAGATGGAATAAAACTCATGGGTCAAGATAAATGCAGTTTAATAAAGCAAAGGCCATGTGTGGAAGCAAAGGAAAACAAAAGATTTATTCTCTACTCCCCGTCAACAGGTGAAGTCCAGTCACTCCCCAGGAAGTGGGACTTCAGCATGCATAGCTGTTGTTCCAGGAGACAAATGTTGTAACAACGAATGTCCCCTTTCTCCTTTCTCTTAGCTTTTAGAGCTAAGCTGATGTCATATGGCATGGAATATCCCTTTGGTCATTTTGGGTCAGCTGTCCTGGCTATGTCCCCTCCCAAGATCTTGCCCACCCTCACCCTACTGGTGAGGGAGGGAAATGTTGGAGAGACAGCCTGGATGCTGGGCGAGCACTGCTCAGCAGTAGCCAGCACACTGGTGTGTTACCAACACCGTTCTAGCTACCAGTACAGAGCACAGCACTATGAAGGCTGCTGTGGGGAAAACTAACTCTCTCTAATGTGGTCCTTTTGCCAAAGTGAAATCCTACTTTCATTTAGTCACCATATTTGAGACATGTGCAGTCAGAGCTGTTCCTTCTTTCCTCCTAGATTATTTTGGTTTGTCTTTTAGTAATTTTTTTTTTTCAGTGCCACCTTCTAGTTAAGCAAAAATCTGGAAGAGAAAGTTGAATAGAGAAATCTCTTTTGATCCATGACTTGTATAAAACTAGACTTTGCCTAAGATGTTCCTCTCTGATTGTCAGTAACAGGACAAATACTTCATGAACTTCATTGCCTAGTGCAATCTTATGTTCAGGAAAGTAAATGTGTAATTATTCTTAGTTCCTGTGGTATTCAAACATGAATTTTAACGCCACCAAATTGAAGTTTGCAAATGCAAATATTGTCATAGTGAAATATGAGACTCGTTTTGTCCTCTTTTCACAAATTACTTTAGCAGAAGTGCTACACTTCATTGCTAGTTCACAGTATTGCCTTAGTCATTAGCATTGACAAATTATGTTCTCAAGGGAAAGAGAATTGCTTTACCTCTAAGGTGGTCTGGCCACAGTCAGCTAGATCTCAAAATTCAAACCTGAATAGCTGTCACTGTTTTGTGGTGTTTTTTTGTTGTTTTGTTTATTTGGTTGGGTTTTGGGGGTTGTTTGTTTTTGTTTTGCCTTTTTTAAATGTAAATCAAGGAGCGATGAGCATATTTTTGGAAATGAAAACATTGTTTCTGTTGAAATAATATGCATACAAGTTAAATGAAAATCAATTATCTCTAGTTCTGGAACACTTCCTAGTGGAAAAAGCACAAAACCCAGTTAAAAATGTCAAGTCATAATTATTATATTACTCTAATTGTATGCTAATCTAGTAGCTAAATATTCTATAACATGATGTAGGTAACACCTGGTATGTTACTGAGGGGATAAATAATTCACATGCTAACTTATGGACTACAATATTAAGGTATGCTAGCAAGAAAGGGAGATGGAATTGTACAGAGCTGATGGGAGTGTGAAAATTTTTGTGTATCTCATATGAGAAGTAGAGAGTTACTAAAGTATAAACTTCATCTTATGATCTTTCTCCCCGATTTCATAATGTGATACTTTTTTTGCTGGAGAGAAGCAGTAAAAAAAAAAAAAGGTGGTAGTTATGCAGTAAGTAGTGGAAATTTTTTATTTTACTGTCTGGACAGCATATGTTAATCTAGCAGGTTGGGAGCATGAAAATATAGAGGATGTATGAAAAACTAAGTGGTACTTTATCATGTATGGAACTTATTCTTTACCACCTTTTTTCTCAGTTTCCCTCTTTCTGGTAAATATAGAATCATAGAATCGTTTAGGTTGGAAAAGACCTTTAAGAACATCGAGTCCAAATATGACTGACTTCATCCTTAGGGATGCTCTCTGGGTAAGCTTATCTCTCTTTTAGCACTTTTGGAAAGAGGTAATATGAATTGGTGTGTTCATGTCTCCCAGTCAGCTATTGGAGACTTGTAAAATCGACTGTCAGCACATAGTACGCACAGTGCATGCAATAGAATCAGCTGTCTAAACACGTCTTCTTTGTGATTCTTAAAATCTCTACTAGAATATCTGATCTGTAGTACAGAGGGTAATACTCCTCAGGTTTTTTGTTTATGTGGGCACTTTCCAAGTTAGAATCTATTCCATGAGTTTAATGTAGATTCAACTTTCTGTACAATATTGTGCTAGCCTCTGAAACAAAATATATTTAGTGGGTGATGCTTGAATATCTTAATAGTATCTGAAGCTGAGAAAATTCAAAAGATGTCCCTGTTCCTCTGCAGTGTTTTAACTGAGCTGAAACCTGGAAGCTAAATTGAGTATACCTTAATCTCTTAATGATAAAGTTGTCAGCTATTAGTAGAAAGAGGTATTGCTAATCTGCTGTAGTGAGGATTGTTATTTTCAGTGTATAGATCCCATTGCTATAAGGTAGGAGAGAAAGAATATCTCCAAATTGGTGGAATTGAGGAAAACTACTATAAGCATCGTGTTGCAAAATTAATCACTAATATTTATAAGCCTTTAGATCAGGTCCCTGTTAATAGAAATTTTAAAATGGAATTTAAAAAATTCTTTTGCTTTTTCACAAATTGCTAGGGGAGCCTCATGTTTTCAGCACAATGCTCAAAGAGTAAAATTATGACTGTTTATAATTCACGTCAATGAAGTGAGTGGAGATTTCAACTATGCTCCTGGGCACAACACAAAGTAAAGCTGTGGGTTCATCAAGTTAGCCTAGCTTAAGCCATGGAATATGTGGTTTATTGAAGCAGTTTTCAGAAAAACACTCTTGAAACAGAGATAAGTGTATGAGATCTCTAGGGAAAGATAACTCACACTTCTGCAACAATAACAGGTTTATGCTTCTAAAAAAAGTTCATGTACCATCATTAACTGAATATACCTTTATATTCTGGAATATTTTGTTTTCTTTGGTGCCTTAGGCTTCTAGAACATAATTGCACAAACAGGTGGGGAGAATCTTGAAACCAAATGATGCCATCACTTTTCTAGTCAGTCTGTTAAAGATACAGCTAGAACAAAACCAACTTCTCTCTTCAGCCGTGCTTGTGATGTTGACTCAAACCATAACAGACACAATGTAAGAGTTGGGATTGCTTCCTGTTTCTTCCTCTCAGTAAATTTAGGAAATGGTTTTTAAAACTTTGTTTAGCCTAGTACTAGTTAATACTTGAATGACTTGCTGTAGTCTGGACTACGTTTTGTAAATTTCTAGCTCTGCACTCAGGTTGCAGAGCCATAGGTTCAGAAGCTCTATGTTGGCGGAGTTGTTTTTTGTTTGTGGTTTTTGTCTTCTTTTTCTTTTGGAGATCCAGGTTGAAGCAATTCAATACAAATGCAGACTTCTTGCTTCAGATGTTTAATTCTATGTGTTATGGTGGCATTTTGCCCCCTGCAGGAAAGTGGCTTTCCAATGCTTCCTGACAGACCAGTACTTGTCTTCAAGTATTGCTAGGGAAGAAACATCTGCAGCACAAAGACATGTTTTGTGCAAGAGGTCCTGTTGAAAAACAATGCAAATATGGGCATTGTGATACACCATCACAAAAAGCTGCCTTCCTCCATCCCACATGTTGCTTTGTATTGTAAACTATAGTGGAGTGGTGGGGGGAGAAACTAACTGGGACTACAAAAAGTATTTTATTTCAGGCATAAAACAATTGAAATAACTAGTCTGCATAATCTGATTTTTATTTAAAAAAACCAAAACCCAACCAAACAAAAAAACCCTGTCCAAACAAAAATCCCACTGTCCATTTAATACAAACAGGGAGTAGGTTGTCTTTAGAACTGCCCTATACTTCAGAGTTTTCTTGTTGTTCAGTCATGTTTTGTGAGGCTAGAAAGTATTATATTAGCAAGTCTGTGGTCTTGTGCCAGAAGATGTACTGTAAGACAAGTTCTCAGTCATGGAGGAAAGCAAGGGCATAGTGTGTGCATGGAGGGATCTTCTGTTGCTGTAGTTCCTTTGGAATCACAGAACACTGTATAGACTCTTCCAAATTAACAATGGAATGTATTTTTGCTTTCAAGTCTGGTGTGAAGGAAAAAAAAAAAGTCCTGGGGAAGGTTGGTCAGGAGGTATAGGTGGGAAATCAATGTTGATTAGATAACTAATATTTTAAAAGTACAACTTAAAGGGAGGTTTTCAATACACACAAGCAATACTTAAGCTTAATTATCCTTAAAATGCTTTAGGAATAACTGTGTGACAATAAAAGAAATTGGTAAAAAGTTGTCCAGTTTTTTGCGTTGCTATCTAAGAACCAGTAGGAGAGTTTTCAGATGTCTTCCTTGGTCTGCACCAGACGTGGTGCACTAATTGCTGAAAAAGCCTTAAATGAGCTGCAAACACAGCATCTAGTCTGTAATGACAAGGTACTCAAAGTTACAATTTAATGAGAAGTCAGTGAGCTATGTTATATAAGATGAGAAAGATACATTTTGGAAGGTACAACTAAAAATATGTAGGAGAGAATGAATGCTATTAAAAAAAAAATTTAAACTTGTCAGATGTGACTACTTGTAGGTGTTTTTATCCTTCACATTAAACTTAAATTACTGGACTTCAAAACCAGAAAAGTGTTCTGATCTTTTTTTCTCTACTGACTTTCTAAATCCATTTCTGTTTCTTACGCTGTCATAAACTATTTCCTATGCAATTGAGAAAAACATTTTTCTGAAGTGTACTACTGCATTTCTAAAACAGTGATTTATAGAAATCTAAATTTGTGGGGTTGGGAAATAATTGTATTGAATAAACAGGAAATCTAATTCTTACTAAACTTTTTTTAAGAATTTTAATTGTAGCTAATATTTATGTACAACTTAGTCTTATGCAGTATAACACCTGGTTATGCCTGATCTTTTGGGTACTTTTTATTTTTTTCCTCAAGATTAAGGACTTGCCTACACCTGACCCTCTAAGAAAGAGCACTATGCCTTTGTTCTTTTTGTTTTCTGGAAAGTATGAATAAAAAAGTAGGAATAAACAAATCTTATTCTGGAATAACTGCCCAAAGAACATAACTCAAAACTTCTATTTTACTTTTTTAATAACACCGTGCTTCTCTGAAACAAGTTCACAGCCTTATATTGGCCCCTCAGACTTGCTGTATATTTTTTTTTATATATTTTCTTCTGTTAGTCAGCTGGAAGCTTTTTTGCAATGACGATAAGCCTCTTCTCAGGCATTTGCTATGCCTAACTGAATGTTTAAAGATTTTGTGTGACTCATAATTTGATAGTTAAACAAGAAAGGGTATGAGAGGTATATATAGAAGTCAGCTGTAATTGCTCTTTGTATTAGAGATGAGGTACTGTTGGATTAAAATGTCTCTTGTTATTTTGTGATTATCACTTCCAAGAAAATCCCTTTTCAGGCTTACTTCTGGACTTTACCTGCTGTTGAAAACTGGTTCAGAAACTAATAGATTTTCTGTGTAAGAAAAAAGTAAGGAATTTTCATACAGAGCTTCAAGTTAGTTTGCAACTTGGTCAAGTTCTGATATTTGCCTCTTTTGTATTATTAATACAAAATGATCAACTCTATTGGTATGGAAATACAAGGAATTTGGGAAAACATCAGTAAAAATGGTGAATCATTTGGTGGACTTGGTGGTACCCTTTTTATTCTACACATAAGAGGCACTATGAGACAGTGAGTCCTGAGATTAGTGTGGCACAGAGAAAAGGTTTCTATTTGGGTAAGGTGAAGCTATAGGTTACTAGCAAAAGTTCTCTGTGACTTTCTGCAGATCTCAAAGACCAATTCGGGGATAGTGAGGTGAAATCTCACCTCCCTCTGTATCTCTCAAAGAAGCTGCTGGCACAATGAATAACATGGCTTGTTTTTCCACCTTCTGAAAATGATGGGGATGATGACAACATGAAATGGAAAGGGAAGGAGTATGAGGGTTTGAGGAATGTCAATGAGGAGCAGCTGTGGGCCTCAGGTTATTATGAAGCTAAGAAAGCCAGAAAACATCAGCAAAAAGCCGCTGAAAGAGGTTATGAGAGGGGAGAGTAACCTAGAAGGAACTTGAGTGGGAATGCAAAATATTGAAATTATTGCAGAGAGACACAGGTGCTGCTGGCAGTTAAGGGCAGGAGGAGCACCCAGAGGCTGTTGACAGAGGATGCTGCAGGGGTAACAGCAGCAGGAGGGAAGCCCTGGGGTGCTTAAAAACACAAGAAGCCAGGCTGTTTGTGACTTGTCTCAGATGTGCCTGTGAACAAGTGCAATAATGGCAAACAAAATGAATTCTGCTCACAGGCGTTTGCTTTGTGCCCAGTTTCCTGTCATACAGCCATTGAAATGTTGCTTACTTTACTAACCTACTCCAAGCAATGCTTATGTTTTTTTCACGCAAACATCCATCACAGTAAGTGTTCTCAAATGTTTTGCTTCAGCTCTAGTGTTCTGAATATGGTGTTGGCAACATAGCCCTAGTTAGAGACACTAATTTCAGTAAGTCATTGTCTGTTTCTCTGTTGCTTTAATTGGTGCCTTACACATTTTTAGATGTAATATTTATATTAATATGTAAGAATTAAACTTTGTAAGTTAAGATCTGTGGCTACAGACTAATGCTTCATAGATGGACTAATCCAATATATCTGACACTTTCACTGAATGATTTTCATTAGTGTCCCTAGAAATTGTTAGAAAACAGGGAATGAATTATTGACTTTAAGCTTTCTGTAGCATGAGGCTAGTGAACAAAAATAGTACAACAGTAATATTGAATTAGCTACTTTTTTGCTTGAGTCCACTCAAATAGAAACTCAATTTATTGAATAGGACAAAAATATGTAAAAATCATTAGCAATGTAAAGTTTACTTAACTAGATTTTGATCTCAAAGATTATTTTAGTGAAGAACATAATGAAAAAATGAAAATCATCTTTGTATACAACACATTCTGGTCTAATGTCTAGTTGCATTTAGAAAGTAAGTAGCTTAATATCTTTGTAAGAAATTGTTCCTTCTTAAAACATAATGAAGAGACTTGTTTTAAGGTCCTTAAGATGTCAAAACCAACACCTGCTATTTTATGTTGTTGGAGGATTTTCTTTTATATGAGTTTAGAAATGTTCTTTTGCTCTTAACTTGTTTCTGACATTTAAGTGGAGGAACAGAGAACTTGCCAAGATCACATGAAATGCAGATTGTGGATGTCTGCCATCTGTAGTTGACCATGCATTTTTTTCCTGTGGCTTTTGTTTTTGGTGTGGTATTTCTACTTTTTTTGTTATAAATTAGTGTTCAAGTTGGAACAACTACTTTATTACACTTCAACTGTGTTTTGGTCATCTTTAAGTACTTTAGAAGTGACTTTATATTGCTGGGTTGAATTTAAATCTTTACTGTCATCTCTGATAATCTACTTAGTTGTACCTCAGGAGTCCTATAGGTTTTGTCTATCCTCTGTTCAAATGCAGTCTTGGGCTGGATCTATAGTATATGAAAACAAATATGACTTGAGTAGGGTAGCTGTTACCCCAGTCTCCATTGCCAATGTCTTGATATTTGTGTCCAGGAGAGACTTGCTTCCTTCCAACAGAGGTTAGGTGAGCACCTGAAGTGCTAAATTAACATATTTGAAATTTTGGTGTGAACAATATAGTGTGTCTTAATGTAACTTTAGTCTTGCTTTGGCTAGTTGAATGCTGCTGCAAGTAACAGCATATATTATCTGCAGAAGTCCTATGCTTGCACGTCCTCATCTCTATTACTTATTTTAAAATTAAGTACACAAGCTGGAAAAGATGCCCTGTTTTCCAACAGTGAGCAGTGGTGAACTTCTGTTGCTTCGATTTGCTGAGGCTTTCCTGGGTTCTTGGACAAGAAACCATTAGGCAGCTTGTAATGGAAACCTGTCTGTTCAGTCAAAAGTTTGTTAAAATTGAATTTTCTTATTTCAATGAGCTGGCATTTTGATGACATTTTGGATGAGAACTTCCCAGTTGACTTTTGCTCTAGTATTTGAATTCTTGGATACTATGAGAAAGAAATTCAAGTTTATATAAACAACAAAACACCACTGGACATGGCGTAAGAACTTTTTTCTTTTATTGAGGACTTGTTATTTAACTACATTTATAAATAAATAGACCACACCCAAATACTCATAGCTGAAATTCTGGAGTTCCTGTTCTGCAACAGAAACAAACTAATTTGATCTGCAAACCAAATTAAAAGCAGAACATTTTGTGGATAATCTTTAAAAAAAAAAAAGTGAGCTTTTACTAACACAAAACTACCATTCCCCACCCCCCGTATTTATTTAACATACTCAAGAGACATTAGTTTCCCTATCTGTTTGCGAGCACTACCTATGAAGTTACAAAAGGTAAAAATGGAAGGAGAAAAAAAAAATTGGAAAGTTGGTATGCTTTATATGATACTATGATGCAATATTCTATAATTATATATGTTTTGGACATATTTCTAGCATTGTTGGCTTGCAGTGAAAATGGCTGATATTTGAATCAGGAGTGATACCATACTGTTGTTTATCAGATATTTTCTTTTAATTTACTCAGACTATGTTGAAAGCTGCATTTCAGAGCTGACCATGGGTTAAAAAGTCTAGAGTAGAAGAGGTCTTACAGCAGTACAAAATGACTCAAGTACATGTTAGAGTTCTTGTTGAGACCTGTGAGTCAAGACTACTTGCCTTATTTCCCCTGAGAATGTATTTCTGGGAGGCTGGAGGGTAAGCGAGACATTGCACTGTTAAACCAATATTCTTCTGTTTCCTAGGTCTTGATTTTTTTTTTTTTAATGCCCCTTTCACTGAGTGTGTAAACTTTTGGAGCGCAATAAGAATTGTAGATTAGATAGTCTTTTTCTGTGACATATCGCTCAACTAAAGTCACAGTCAACTAATTCAGGAAGCTTAGAGTGACAGAAATATGCTGTATAGTTGATTCTTTAGATGTTGAACTTAAACAAAAACTTTAGCCATCTGGAAAAAGCTTTTACCAGTTTTGTTTTTTGTTGTTTTTGTTGTGTTTTGTTTTGTTTTTTTTTTTTAAGAAAACAAAACTATTTCTTTCCCCAGAACTGTATCATATGAAGATCAAAAATAAACTGGCCAACATCTATCTATCTTTACTAAACGCAGCCATAATAGGTACATCTTCAGGATGTGTTTCAAATACTAATCTCTTGGATCTAAGTTGTAATGGCCTAGAAATTTAAATACTTGCTGTGAATAAGTCAACTTTGTATAGTTACACAAGGAGTTGTCCTAATTATCAGGCTGTCAGGTATTCTGAGTTTGACCTCTCCCAGCCCAGTCTTTTTTTTTCCTTTTTTTCTTTTTTTTTTTCCTCCTCTCTAAGATTCTATTCTAGCCTTGAATAAATTCTAGCCTTCAGTAAATCCTTTAAAATTGGAGAAATATGAAGAGAAAATTATTCTAGGCTGACATGTTGAGCCACTTGCAGGAAAGCATACCCTTAGACTCTGGACCTTTCCAATTTTGAATTGTGACATCTACCACTTGGCCAGTAGCTCAGAAGACAGTGTTGCTTTCCTTATATTTGTCCAAGAAGGGAAAAGTAAATTTATAAATAGGTTCTCAGATGATGAAAAGCTGGGGTTTTTTGGTATTTTGTTTTTTTTTTTTTTTAATAAAAGCATTTAAATAAAATATTTTTCCAGCTGTACTGAAAGTGTAGAGAAGAGCTCTTTCGTCATCTGGGACAAATGTTTTTTCTATCAAGGATGGGGCAAATTGACCTTTTGTCCCATATCATCACAGAAAGCTCTGTGGAAGAAAGGTGTTGCTTTCATACAGGACAAAAAGAAGAAAAATGTGCTGCTTGAATGCTAAGGAGTAGGATGGGGGGTAGCTTCAGTAGAACATTTGTGAGAAACTGATTTATGTCTGCAGCTGGTCTGAACCGGCACAAATGCAGAGCTCTATGATCCTGAGAGGCTGGTGGGGTAACATGACCTGGAGAGAAACCACGGACCTGTAGTATTTGCATGAGTGCTCAGAGCCTCAGTGGAGCAGCAAAAGCACTCGTGCTCAGCTGACCAGGAAACTCATGTACATTGCAAAGACTTGAGAGAGAAATCTGGGCTCTTTGGGCTACTTCAGAATTCAAGTCATCCATCATCATTGGCATTGCACATAACCCCATGCTCTCGTTCCTCCTGTTTTTATAGTATTCAGTGGCTGATTGCAAACTGTTATTTTTGCTTTTCCAAAGCAAGTAGCATTTCTTTTCCTAATGTGAGAGGAATCTCCATACCTGTGAGAAATGGGGGACAGGCCTCTGTATTATAGCATCTGACACAAATAATCCCTGCTTATGGTCCTCCATTTGGTAGCAGTCTTACACGGCAGATTTTCTATAAAGTTTTTATTCATGAAGACTTTTATTTTCACTCAGGATTTACTGAGCTTTACTCTAGAGGACTTACTTCTTGTACACCTTTCTTCCCTCTGCCCTCCTGTTTCTTTTCCCCTCAAACCTAACTTATCTTGCTCTTTGACTTTCCAAACACTATTTCCTCTAGACTGCAGCAGCTCCTGGGCTTTTCAAAGCAAATAGCTTGCAGCTCTTGTTTGTATGGTCTAGTTGCAAAGAAGTATTGCTCTGAAAGGTGCCATGCGTTTATCTTTGTGGTACCGTGAGATAATATATTTGTATTACCTTAGGCAAGTATAGCCTTTCTCAACATCATTTCAAGTGGAAATAATGCGTTAAAATAGGCTGGTGTGATAAAGGAAGAGTTTCATATCATATGACAGCAGCTATTAAAGGAACATACTATTACCTAACATATATGCCACTGAGTTTTTTGATAAAATAGATCAGCCAAGCACCATCAGGATATTGCTCTGACAATCCTGCAAAGATCTTGGTCAAGGTGAGATGACACTGATATTGGTAGTCCTAACTTGAGGTCTGATAATGAGATCTCTCACTTATGTTCGGAAAAGGTCAGATTAAAATAGCTCTGTCCCATCTAGGTTAGCCTTTACAGGGTAAGAACTGCCAATTTTCCTGCCAATTTACACAATAAAAAGTTTGAGATTTTAGCCATTAACTAAGGGACCTCTACTACAGTAGCAGTTAGAGGGAAATCAGTTTGGCTTCTGTTTTCCTCATTGGGAAATGAGAGAGAAGAACTTTCTTGCATCATGATCAGGACCACTGTCAAGGAGTTAATTGGCAGTGCTAATGACAGACTGTAGATATAAGCAGAACAGATGCAGTCTAACAAATAGTCAAGGCAAGCTCTGCTGTGTTTTGAACCATGTATTTGTAATTTCTAGTGTAGTTGGATGAAAGATAACTTAGAGGGACAAAAGTCCAATAAATATTCCTGTGTTTGAAGGAGAGAATTGCTCCCCCCCTCCTTGCAGCTCCTGATGCATCAGGCACCATTCACAGAAAGCTAAATGACCCAAATGTGAGTGGGGCTATGCAGTATGTTTTTGTGTGGTATAAAATCGATAAGGTGGCATTTTACAAAGGAACCGAGAGATTTTTATCTGTGGTACTGGTGCCTTTCTGGTCAGTTTTCAGCTACTCACTAACTCTTGTGTGGGTAGATTAGCTTTTGGCCTTTTCCTGAACTGTTACAAAAGCAGTCCCAATATTTGGACAAAGTCTAAAGGTATAGTTTTAGCCACATTAATGTCTACAGTCAAGCAGAGTTGTGGGAGTATAAAGGTTCACTTTTGCAGACGTTGGCAGTAAGGGAGAACAGCTATGACAGATAACAGTTGTGTGGGGTTTTTTTGTTTGTTTGGTTTTTTATGAAAGTGTATACTGTGAACATACTATCATACTAAAAAGGTTGATACCCTAACCAAAATAGGTATATGGCTATAATAGCAGTAATCAGTTTACTCTTTCTTAAAAACATATAAAAGCATTGTTGTTAAAGGTTTTTTCATGCTTTTCTTTTTCTTCTCCTTTTATGTAGCCCAGACAAATATTTAGGTTTATAAAGTGTTATTAGTGGAAACTCTACTGTTGCTAGAAAGGCTTTTCTTTTTAAACTTTCACTCAGCAATTCTAAAGGAGCCAACTGCTGCTAAATTAAAGGAAATCTAACATTATTTTTCTTTGGTAATCACTGCTTTTGAATGTTGTCAAAGGAACTTTGGTCTCCTTTTCCACATTGTAGCACCCTGCTACTTTGGATTGTCCTACTGATAAAGCTTTATAAGAAATATTCTTGAAGCTAAGAAGATAAAAAGTCCAATTTATTGGTTCAATTGTTAATTTCACAGCTCAGTGATTATTTCAAAATATACACTGGTTGGCCGAGCTACATCTGTAGACAAATATTGACTTCTAAAGCTTTTTAGATTTTTTCTTAATGCAAAGAATTACTTTACATAATTCCCTATGATTTTTTTTTTATTTAAAAAAAAGAAAAAACAGTAAAAACATTTCTACTCAATAAGTCAGGAGGGTGACATGAAACTGAGTTAATTTTTTTTTTTATTGTTACTAGGGAGGCAGCGAAGGCAGTTTTCACTTTATAAAATCTACATTTAGTCCTTTGTTTGCGGTAACTTCCTCCTGGAACTGAGGAATCAAAAGTTCTCTCCATATCTCCATTTAAATCAATGGAGACCCCCAGATTTAAAAAGATGTTGCCGGTGTTAGCTAGCAATGGGTTGTTGCTACTCTCTTGAGCCTCCATTTAATGCCTCCATTCAACAAAGCCTGTTAGCACCTTCATACCTTTTAAACACAACAGAATGTTCCTGACCTCAGTGGGAATGATGTACAACGTGGGCATTGACGCCTGTCCAATGCACTGTGCCAGTGGAAACATTTTGTGAAAAACAACCAGTTTGGAAGAGTCAAACATAGACAAAGTCTGTTTTACCATAGACGTGGTTTGTGGTAAAAGACCTTGTCAGTCCACTGATGTTTCAGAAACTATAGGAAATTATTTTATTGCATGGGGAATCTTGATGTCCAGATTCTAGAGCTTTTATTTAATTGAAACTTGCTATCTCACAAAATTCAGCTCTTGGCATCATTTTACGTGCATCAAGACCTCTCTTGCTCCATCTGTGATTTGGTCCAAGGGATCTAACTTCCTTTTTTTTTTTTTTTTTTAAAGTTCCAGTGTGGTTTTTGCTGCAGGGACTTTTTAATCCTTTATTACATGTAAAGCAGCAGCTTAATGTGAAACATTCTTTATCATCATAAAAACAAATGTGCCCTGTAAGCCCCTAACTTAGGGAATGCTTGTATTTAATTTAAAAAAATTTTTATGCTTAGGCATTGATTCTACCTAATTATATGATTAGCTCCTAGCAATAAACACTGAAATATTATGTAACTCGGATATTGGATCATGAGGGACAGATCTCACAAAATAAGAAAAGTCTTTGTTTTCCTATGATATGAAAAACAGACTATGAAAGTTTTTACTCTGTAATCTTATTTTCATTAAAAGCAAACCCATCATTCTTCACTAACTCTTTATTTAAGCAAACCACTGAGTCTGTTAGATAGGAAGAACTCTCATAATAAACCAACAGCAAAATAAAGAGGAAATAGGGATTATTCTGTCACTTTGTTTAGAATGAAGGTTTAACTTATGAGTTCTGATTGAACTGTAGTCAGTTTGTTCTGACAACAGACTGAATAATATTTTCACATTTGTGGTGCAGGTGTGTAAATGGAATCTTACCGAAAGCTAAAATTTCATTATAAAAATTATCTGACTTATCTGTACAACTGTCCTATACTTGAATAGTTTAAGCAGTCCACTTTGTAATGTTAATAAGGTGTCTTTTGATGTTGTTTTCAGAAATTATGTGTTTGAGTCAGAATTTCTTATTTTTTTTCTTCTATTTCACCATAAAAACTTCTTCTAAGAATTCTTCAGTACAGAAACCCCCATTCCCTGTCCCCCTGTGCTGCTGGGGGTGGAGGAGGAAGAGAATCCAGGAGTGATGCTGTGCCTGGGAAGAAGGGAGGGATGGGGGGAAGGGGTTTTAAGATTTGGTTTTATTTCTCATTACCCTACTCTGATAATAAATTAATTTTTCCCCAAGTAGAGTGTGTTTTGCCCATGACAGTAATTGGCGAGTGATCCCTCCCTCTCCTTATCTTGACCGATGAGCCTTTCGTTATATGTTCTCTCCCCTGTCCAGCTGAGGAGAGGAGCTATAGAGGAGTTTTGGTGGGCACCTGGCATACAGCCAGGGTCAACCCACCACACTACATCAACCTCAGAAGATGCTTTTCCACTCATTACTGAATCACAAGTGGATTTTGAGGACAAAGTGTTCCTGGAGTAACTTCTGCTGCTGAAGTTGAACTACTGAAGTTTTCTGGAACTTAATTTCTTCAGTGAGGAACACAGACCCATTTGTTTCCTCCTTAGCTGAGATTGATGAAACAAGAATTTATTGGTAAAATATGTCTGTTGCCTGCTAATTTAGACTATCAGTTTTCTTTTTCAAAAGTTCCATTGTGAAAATGTAGCTATCCTTGATCTTTCAAGCCAATTCTTAGTTTGAAAAATGTTTCTCCAAACTTGCGAACACTCTTTCTTTTCTTTGTTTCAATTAACTCACTTTTGCTCTTTCTCATCACTTCTAGTGCTGAAGTCTCTTAACCAAAGTCTATTTGGGAAACACAACCTGATAGTTCCTTCTAGACTTAGTGACTCCAACACATATAAACCAGGCTCTGTGTGTTGCTATTAGAAGAGAATTTTCTTTCCAGGCTTTAAAATAGTGTCAACTTCACAGCCTAGTGTTTGAAAGTCTGACTACTGTGAAAAATCTGAATCTCCTAAAAAAGCTTCCGGAAGTGTCATCTGAAGAAGAATGTAATCTTGTTTCTTAAAGCTAATTTTTTAACAAAGCAATGTGTGTCTCTCTCTCTCTCTCTCTCTAAAAAATATATATATAAAAAATTGTTCTCAAAGTAAACTTTAAAATGTTTTGTAAAAAAGGTCATATTTCTGATATCGGAAACAAAAGTGTGCCCAATAGATGTATTTGTTTTCCTAGTGTTTAGTTCTTTATTACTTTTCTGTAAACAGAATACCCATTTACTGTCTGTCAGAATATCAAAGAGATTAGCAGCTAGATCAAATATCCTGTCAGGAGAAAAGGCACTGTTCAGAAAAATTCTGAATGATGTGGAGCTGTTGTCTCTTCATTTCTTCCTTCACAGCTGGAGAGGACACCAAACAGTGCTAAGATTCACGACTGACAATGAATGAGAGCTGGACAGAAATAAATCAACTTGTGTTCTGTTTAAAAAATAATTATTATCCAGAATAGTGTGAGCTCTCTATTCTCATCTTCTTAAAGCTTCTAAGCACTTGTAGTAGCTAAATAGCCTGTACGGAAAAGTAGCATCAGCTCAAGGTTCTTGAAGTGCTATTTCGGGTAGAATAACTCTTAACTTCAGTTACACTAATTCCTAATATGTGGGAAAAATTAGTAAATTTGAAACTCTGTAAAGATTTTATTTTTACAATTGCTTATTTCCTAACTGCTGTCTGTAGCAAAATTGCTATACTTTGTCCTTGTAGGCAATACCTCAAATACTTCTAAAACCTGTTAGATAAGTATTTCAGATACATATAGCTACATGCTACTGTATTACCTAACTTAGTTTTGTAAAACCTTGATTCCATAGCACTTTTGTTCAAGCTTCAAAGGGCTAAATCAGAATACATGATTTGGGCTTAACATGGTTAAAGTTAATTTGTTGAGCATTACTGGTACACATGGTTTATGATTTCTAATCCACCTTTTTTCTTTGTCTAGTGTGTAATTAAATAAAAAGAAACTGCTCAGAGACCAAATTTGTATTTTCTGCTTAATCTCTTTTTGGAAGCACATGTGACATTTGGACTGGATTCTATATCAGAAGATAGGGTAATATTCTGCTTTTGATTAAACAGTTTATAAAATAATGCTATTTAGAATCTATCCTTATAAGCACAATTTTATTTAAAAATTATGAACCCCTACCTGATGTCCATTCTTTGCTTTTGCTTTCAGCAAAGTTGGCTTACTTCACCAAATAAGCCTCCTTTTATTTGACAGCCAAGTCAACAATGACAAGTGAACCTATTTGGTTAAATTGTCTATAGTTCAGTTGTAGATAAAACATCCAGTTTTTTTTCCAGAATTTGTCTTTGCTTCTCTTGTATCACAGAAGAGTTGCAGTGAGGAACTGCAAGTGTGTGTGTACAAAAGCACACGCTGGAAGGAAGTCGGTTCTAGTCTGCATGTGTCACATACAACATACAGACTGCCTCTTATGGAAAACTGTTTTCACAGATCCAGATTCCAAAATAAATCCTCTTTATTTCTCCACCTTACTTGACAAGTCAAAGTTAATGTTCTATTTACTTTCTATTTCATTAAGATGACAAAAGCTTTTAATTATGATTTAGCCAGTTCTTTGAACTCATGAAAAAAGAAAATCATACAATTCTTAAGACTTATTTTGCAAGAAAAACAGATGCTTAATTTTCATTCCCTGAAAATGTTTTAGAAATTGCAAGATCAATTTTATCTTGAAGTAAAACTAAAGCATAAAATCCCTATTTCTTTCCTATATGTTTATGTATTAGGCAAATAAATCTATCAAAAGCTTGGGGGGGGATTTTTGTCATGTGTTTTGTTCAACATACAGTACTGGATTATTCCTTTGCTTCTTTCATCTATAAGCATTTTCTAATAATTATATGAAATAAAACAGAAAGCTGTTGGTTATGTTAGTGAAAAATGGTAGGGGAGATTTGAGTAGCAATGGCCTCCTAGTATCAAATAGACTTATTCTCCTTTTGAAGTCTGATTTAGGGAAGTACACAAATGTTCCTTTTCACTGTGTTTGCATAACTCAAAACTTTCACAGGGTTGGAAGGATGTTTGTTAGAGGAATAACATTTTTTCAGTTAAAATGTGTTGCTTTTGTTCTGTAATTGAGATGTCAAAAGCTTTTATAAAAATGTGTTAATAGTATTTTATGGATATTACTAAAAAAAAAATCTATCTTCATTTAGAATCATAGAATCATTTAGGTTGGAAAAGACCTTCAAGATCAAGTCCAACCATCAACCATGCCCACTAAACCATGTTATAGAGTACCTTGTCTATGCGCTTTTTGAACACCTCCAGGGATGGTGACTCAACCACCTCCCTGGGCAGCTTATTCCAATGTCTGACAACCCTCTCAGTAAAGAAATTCTTCCTAATATCTAACCTAAATCTCCCTTGCCTCAGTTTGAGGCCATTTCCTCTTGTCCTATCTCCAGACACCTGGCAGAAGAGACCAGCACCCACCTCACTACAACCCCCCTTCAGGCAGTTGTAGAGCGTTATGAGGTCTCCCCTCAGCCTCCTCTTCTCCAGACTAAACAGCCCCAGCTCCCTCAGGTGCTCCTCATCAGACTTGTGCTCCAGGCCCCTCACCAGCTCCGTTGCCCTTCTCTGGACACGCTCCAGCACCTCCATGTCTGTCCTGTAGTGAGGGGCCCAAGGGTACAGAGGGAGAAGCACTCCTCTAGTCCTGCTGGCCAGGCTATTTCTGATGCAGGCCAGGATGCCATTGGCATAAATACTGGTAAGAAGTAAAAGAATTGGTGATGCAGATGCCAGGAGGATTATTCGAGTAAGATTAAACAAACAAACAAACAAAATCCTTCATAAAATGGACCACTGCCGACGCACAAAGAGCAGCTGCATATATCCAGAGGGCAACGTGGTGATTCGGGGACCCTTTGCTGTCTGATGCTATCTGCTCTCAGGAAAGGGGATTTGTGATATTGTAAAACTTTTTTGATGTTATAAAACATATTTTTCAGTTACAAAACAGCAATTTTGTAGTTTCTCTGGTGTGTGGCCGGCCCTAACTTGTTCCCCTATCAGTGGAGGGACAATGCCTCTCCCTGCTCTCAGGACTGGATACCACAGAAGAGCTGATCAAAGGAAAAAAAGAAAGAAAACAACATAGAACAAAAGTAACCTTGGGCTCCTTCATGATCCCAAGAGATTACAAGCTTCACACTGGGTTTAACCCAGATCTTGCAGCTCCAACGGCACCCACCTCACACCAGCGTGGAGCCGGTGCCAGCTCCTTTAGGAGGAAGATTGGCACCTGCCAGTTTGCAAGCATCTTACCAACAATCATTGCCGCTGCTTTTCTGTATCTTCCTGAAAAAGTCTTTCTCCAGTTTAAGTTTGCCAGTCATTTGTTGTCTATGAACAAGTAGTTACACCCTCTGAAGAGCTGAGTGAGCTGAAGGCACTTTGAGGTGAACCATGCGTCTGCGCCAGACAAGATGTACTTTCAGCAGGAGCCACAAGATGATAATTTTAAAATTAATTTTATTCATTACTTTTAGGTGTCTCCTTTACTATCAACAATTTACATCTGGAATTCCAAAAACTTTGGAAAATCAAAACCAAAAAAGCACAAGGGAATTGGGCTGGTGCCTCTTATATGGAAAAAAATGTTTCTGGAGTAAAAAATATTTTTCTACAATAAGCATGGAACTCTGTGTTTTACATTAATAAGCAGCAGAAGCAAGCAGCAAGCAAAAGGGGATGAAATGTTGGTTCACCTCCCTCACACAGGCAATCTTGTCTGTTGTCTTTGGGTATGATACACTTTTGCTTCTGATATCATCCTTTCAGTAAAGACTAGCTAGAAAATTCATGGATGCAATTTTGAAGTCTTGCTTTGATTGATTCTGGTGTGGTATTTCCAACTGTAAATCATAAATCAATGTATTGGTTTGTATATATACATTTATATGTATAGGTATATGTTTATTGGTCTACATATATGTCCATGTATACACACAGAGGATCCTTCTTATTTGATGATTCACTCAGAGTTTCGTTCAGATCACATTTTAAAGCTTTTCTCTGACATTGTGAAAACTATAAAGTTTTGTCTTTTTTTTTTTTGCCTTACTCATTTCTGACACTTCATGGCTCAGATCACTAAGAGTGCTCTCCACAAATGCTCTCATAAATTTCCTTCCATCAGTTTTGTCCTAGATCTTTTCCAACCTGGCTTATGCCCCTTGCAATTCTTTAAAAAAGACAAAGTCTCAAACAGCCTCTTGCTCGTATGACCTTTAATGATCGCAACTATTATTCCACCCTAATCTATCAAGTAAAATACTCTCCACCCTTGTTTGGTGACTGTCCTCTCCCTTTTTTTCCTCCTACATTTCTAACCCACCTACTGGCACATTTTTGAGGGGCTTTTTCCTACATGCCTTCCAGCTTCCAGTAGATGTTAACCAGGCCTTTCACCTTGCATTGTTCCTATAGTCACTCTACATTTTATCCCCAGATAATGTGTACTACAACCACAGTTCAAACAACAATTTCTACTCGGATTTTTCACAGATGTGCCTCTTCACTGCAGATTGCCATGCTTTCCTAACTAAACTCCTGCCTTGTGTCTCTATTACCTTCTTATGACTGTTCAGTGGGACTTCACCTTCTGCTGCACGCAGTCACAAATGCCCCGTGAGCCCCACACCTGCATGGTCGGATGCCCAAAGATGATGTGAACTGGAAGAAAGGTGCTTTGAGTCACCTGACTGATGACTGACCCGATGGCTATTTGGATCTGCGAGAGCATACGTTATTAAAGTTTTGTATGTGAGTGGGGTTCTGGGATGTTTAGGCTGCCTCTGCATTTCTGAGCCTGGTCCTTGTTCTTTTGTATTGCAGCATATGGTGCCTGGGTCAGACGGCACACAAATGCTCCAGCCTCCAATCCCTGGACCATCTGGATAAAAACTGGTTAATTGACAACCCTAATGTCACTTTAAGCTCAGTACAGTTAAAATAGTGTCGAGTCTTCTCCCACAAGTACTCTCTACTTTATCTATTACACTATTATCTGCCTGTACGTAATCATCTTTGACTCAGACCTTTCCCTAGCCCTTTATGTTCAGACTATGTCTAAATCTGTCCATAGAGCTAAAACTCCCATCTTCTCAAATCTCAATTACTGCAACATCCTTTCCTTTGGCCTTGGAAAATATAACCTTGTCTTGCTTATACTTATTGAGAACGCTGCTACAAAGGCCATTTTTTTTAGTCTGTCATTTTCACCGTGTTATTCCTCTCTTTTCATCCCTGTGCTGGCTCAGCCTACTCTATCATGTCGATCCTTACCTACACGTCTTTACTTTGGAAGGCCCCGGTAGCCTGTCTTCACCTTACTTGCCATTTCCATTCACTGCTGAGATCTAACTGCAGCTTCAGTCAGCCCACGATGCCAGTTTTCACAACCCACTTTGTAATGCATTTAAACAGGTTCTTTTGTGCCTTCTTTTGGCCGCCTTTTATTTCCGAGGATCCTATAAACAGCCCGAAAGTTACTGATAATTTTTCTTCAAAGCTCTCCTTAAAACTTTTCTTTCCTGTAACGTCTACAATACAGTGTCACATTTCTTTATGCTGCCTCTTCTGCCTGTATTTCTCAGTTCTCTTATTTCATACTTTGTAAAGCTCTCAGGGCAGGACCATCCTTTGTGTCGATTCTGATCCATAACAGGGTCTTGTAGCCCTATGGCAATACAAATAATAAATACACATGTGGAACTAAAATGCCAGGGAGAACCTAGGTATTATCAGGTCGATGACGACAAAGTGCAATTTGGGAGTATAACCATACCTGATAATAATATTAACTTGTTTTCCTACTATTCTGGAGAGTAAGGGGGCAAAACTAAGTGCAGGTGGGGAGTCCACATCTTTAAATCAAGCCCATAGGTCAAGTTAAAGGTGATTTATATCCATCTACCTTGCAACAATCTTTGCTTGGTTATAGTTGCTGTTGTGACAGATAAAATGGAAAAGACACTGTAGTGCCAAACATATCATAAATGCACAGGAATGTCTGTATTTTCACATATGTACATTTTTTTTCCTTTTATGCATTAACTCTTAGAAAAGATAAGGCATATCAGTGATTCCTTTGCTTTTCTAGCACTGTGCCACTTACACACTTTGTTTCCAGTTATTGTCCTTTGTTTGCTAACTTGATGTTTATTTTTGTCTCTGCTAAATAAAGACTGCCAGATTTAATTCTTATAAGCTGTACTTTAAGACATCTTTAACCTATTTCTATCTAGCTTTTCCCTCAATTAGCCTAATCATTTCTTTATCAAGTAACATGTTACCAAATAAAACACTTATAGCACCCTAAAAAAAAAAATCTGCCCCTTGATGCTTGACTCACAACAAAAATAAGGTGAGTTACATAAGAGTCTAGTTGTATTTCTGGATCCTGCGACTCCTGAGGGCTGGAAATAGCAATTTATTTTGGGAACCGTTTTCAGAAACACTGACTGAATGTACATACTTGTTATTGTGAAATCAGGCAGATGTTAGCTTTCAGATACCTAGGTTTTGCATGCACAGTACTGCTGTCATCAAAACCTGGCCCATGGCAACTGAAGCATACATACACATATACATATATATATGTATGTATATATGTGTGTGTATATATATATACACATCTGCTGTGACTAGTAGACAGATACCTCCTACTAAATGCTGATTCTTTGTCTTTAGGAGAAAATTAATATCAGGTACTTGCTGATTCTATATTTAGGTAGAAAAAAAATTATTTTCTCCATGAAAATATTAGAAGCAGTTAGTATGTTTTATTTGAGAAATAGCTGCATTTCACAGGAAGGCAAACTCATTCTCACATGTATCATACCTAATTTGCATAGTAAGTAAAAGGTTTTAAGAGAACTGGAATGAATTGGATGAAAAGAACCAAACAAATAGAAGTTAGTAATATCCACTGAATTACCAGAACTGTTAGTGGAATTAATTTTAGCACCATCAGAACAATGCCCCAAATTAAGAGAAATAGAAGAAAATCCTCTTAAATAGCACACAAAGGAATAAGCTTCCAGTATACTTAAATGTAAATTGCAGTAAAAAGTTACCTGTTAAATGTGTAAATATAGCTCATAAAACAGAAGGACCTTTTCGACTAATACCTGTTAGTATTAGCTAATAAAACAGCTTCTGCTCTGTGCTCTGAAATTCTCTGAAGGGCTGAGGTTTCACTCGAATCCTGAAAGAACTCTGGTGACCCAGGGCAGCTGAGACTGCAGCAGTGAAGAGGTTAAAAGCATAGCACCTTGGCATCAAAGAGTTCTATCAGCATGAAAAACTGTGTAAGACGGACCCCCCAACACCCTTCTCCTATTGTCAAGGTCCACGCATGTACAACTTAAACCCACAGTAGTGTCTGAATCACTTAAAATGCAGCATGTAAGAGTTATTTTAGGCGTCATTTTAAGTATGCCAATGAGCACAACAGAGATGGGCCGTCAAAACAGAGTTAATACACGCTCTATGCAGAAATACTCTTTGGTTTATAGTACAAGAGTCACGGCGGCTGATAGGACAGGAAGGGAAACATTTTCACCAGCATTTACTACTCACAGTGGAATATTTATGCATTTTGAAAACACAGCACAGCCCTTCTCAGCTGTCATCCCCCAATGAAGAAGAGTTAGCTTTAAAATTCGGACAAGCTCCAGGCAGCAGACTGCAGTTGCTGAACGGCGAAGATCCCCAAGGTCACAGGACCAGCCAGAGAGCCTGCAGACAGATAGCACTGGGAGATCCCTTCCTCCTTCCTCTTTAGGAATGAGCGTCTATTTAGATCACAACATATTTTTGCTTAATTTCCATGATAGTATTTGCTGTCATATTGTCAACAGAAGTGACTGCTTAGGCAGGATAGGCAATCAAAGAGCTGGCAAGCTGTTCCAAGCACCAGTACCCACCAGATCTTTACTGATTTCTCTCTCTAAAGCCCAGTTGATCCATTAATTTGGAAGAAAATCTTCACTCTCAGATGTTGGTGATGAATTTAGGTTGGATTCAAGCCTGTGTCAGCAGAGGCTGCCAGTGCATAGCTAGAGGAATTGAGAATATAGTTTCTTTTGCGTTCTCCAAAGCTCATAATTTATTGATTTTGGTTTAATTCAAATTTCCACTATGTTTTGTAGGGAAAAATGGCTCTAATCTTGTTATTCTAAGGTGTTAATCTTTATAACAAAAAAGAAAACCCACCACCATAGTAAGTTTACCTAAATACATCATGGTGGGGAGAAGAGAAACTGGGTTTCAGATGCAATTTTCTTTCCCATTGTTAAAGAAAATTGCCATTTATCGCCAGGATTAAAAGCAACTGGCATTCATGGTGTTAGCAGGAATCTCCATTGCAGGAGTCAACAAAGGTTTTTCTCTTAACTCCCGTGGGACCAAGGATCATTCCCATGGGACCGAAAGAGCCATGCTGCTGTGGATCAGCTGGCCTGGCTCATCTTTGCACTCTGGTGAGTAAGAGAAAATAATTTTATTATGAAACAGAATGTCTTTAGTTGATCTAATGAGTGAAACAAAACCTCTCTCAGCTCTGAAAAATCACTGAGACAAGTGGGGTCTTCAGAAGCCCTGAATATCACATCAGATGCTGATACAGGTTTCTTCAGACAATTAGCAAAGCTTCAAGCAGCCACCTGAAAGAAATAATGGCTTTATTGGAGCTAATGCAGTCATTTCTTCCATGAAGCTTCTTGTGAATAATTCTTGCTGGAAAAATTGTACATGATTTCTTTTCATTTATATTTTAATGCAATTTATTATACAACAGCAACCTCCATTCAGGGTTCAGAAGATCAGAGTACTTACAGTAATCTTCACAGCACTTTGTATCTCCAGCTACAGCTTACATTCACAGCATGAAAAGAATAAGAAGTTAATGTACCAAATCAGAAATCTGTGCGGCAGTGTTAATCTCAGTGTTGAGTTATTATTTATTAGTAGTATTATGGTAGCATCTGGAGACCAGGGCCTCATTGTGTTGAGCCCTGCATAAAATACACAAATAATAAATTTGTTCTCTAGAATAGCTCACAGTTTAAGTTTGAGGATGACTTGAGGATGTAGACAAGAGGTACTACAGCTATCATTACTGCCACAGCCAGAGGCAAAACTCTTTTCATGCTTATTGTGGTTGCTGACACCAGGAATAAAATTACCTACTGACAGACAATTAAAATGAAAACATTATTCTGGGATCAGACCTCAAGGTGCAAGAAGATGAAAAGAGCCTCCCTCTGTCTGATTTCATGCCAGGCCAAGCACATTTGCAGATGGTGTCTTGCTACACTCTTGGGTACATTAGCCATCCTTAAGAAGCTCAAGATATGTCAGGCACTTGATTTTCTAAACCAGTCGATCATGCAGATGTCTGCCCGATGAAACAGTGGGTAAAATGGTGAAGCAGTTACATATCCCCGTGAGTTAGAGAGTGCTGGAAAAGCATATGCCTGTGATGGTAGATCTACACATGGCTTAGCATGGTAGCTTTTGGCAAAGCAGCTGGAAATGCGGGCATGTTTTCTGGCTTACACACTGGTAACCATTCCAGGATGCGATGACCTTTTTTTGCTACCTCTAGCAAACAATGTTTGGCTCTTCTCTGTTGAATGCTGTATTCATATCACAACTCACTTCTAGCCAGTTTCCTCTGAGAAAGAGTCTGATCCAGTCATTTCTCTGTGTGTCTAGGTAACCCCCCCCCCGCCAGATGTTGTTGAACTGTTGGTTAATTGTACCAAATTCAAAACACATCAGAGGTCTCAAGATAATTAAGTTTCACAGAGTAGACAGCCAGGGAAAAGGGAGGTTGCTTCCCAAATACTCACCAGTTTACCTCTTACAGCCTTGGATTTTCACCTACCATTCTTTACAGCCAGACATGGCAGTCCACAGGTTATCATCATGTATGTGAAGGACTATCTGAAGAAAATAAAGGAAATGTACAGGTGTGTGAGGAGATTAAAAAAAAAAAAAACAACCCACCCAACCCCCCAAAAAAGCATACCTTAGTTAAAAAGTCAGAACAGCTATAAATGTCAGATCTGTAAGAAATCACTTCCACTGTTCAGGGAAAAACTGGTCAAGTAACACGTTAACGCTGAGTTGCAAATCCAAGAGCAGATACCCTCTTGTTGTACTCATGTAGCTGAACATCATGAACTCAGTCTCTGAGTGGCTGCAAATAACTACAGATGCACAATTGCCTACACAAATTGTGAGAAACCACCAAAACACTCATTTTCCAGGTAGGTTTATAGCACGGCCTGCAATTCATTGGTGTAAAATCTCATTTGCCTTTTCAACAAGGGATTGGGTTCTCACTCACTCAAGCAGCAAAACTCAGCCTGTTGCAGCCAAGCATTTACGAGTATTTAGTTTAAATTTTTCTTCGGATACCCCGTCACCCGCCGCAGGCAGCAGGAACTGCTGCTTTTGGCCTGAAAAGGCCAGCTGTAGGCTAATCTGCTTTGCGTGGCCTGTGCTGTGTGGGGAGCGGGTGCTGCAGGAGGCTGCTATGGTACCAGGAGGCTCTTTGATCCGGTTGACACAGTAAAGCAAAGACATGGGACTAAGAATAATACTTGGCACTTTTACAGTTCTAGCTGCTCAAAGCACTTTATCAGTGTTAACCAATTACCCCTCAAACTATCTCTGCGGAAGAGGGACTATCTCAATTTTATGGGTAGGTAAACCGAGGTGCAGAGCTTGGCTGGGACATTCGCGGCCTCTGATCTTACAGCGACGAGCCTGCCACTGGGCTAGAAAGCCTCGCCAAGCAAAAGAAGAGGGTCCTGCAGAGCCGTGAAGGAGCGTCCCACGGCAATGAATGGGCTGTGCGAGCCCACCCAGCCACACTCGCAGCTCTCCACTAAGACACCAGTACGTTTCTGTCTGCTCTGGTCTGAGCGCTGGCTCTGGGGGAGGTGACCGTGCCACAGGGTTTGGGGAAAGGTCATCCTGTGCAGAGGGGTCACTTGAGGCTCTAAGTGAAGTCCCAGCCGTGAAATCTGTCTCCAGCGCACTCGTGCACCCTCTCTCCCTCCCTCTCCTTCCATCCTTCCTTTTCAGGCACTTCGGCACCGCGGCCGCGGCCAGCCTGGCACTGGTTCTGGTACCCAGAGCAGCGACGGGCCCCCAGCCCACGCAGGAGGAGCTGTGCTGCGCTGAGGCTAAAGCCAGGCTGCTCCCCATCCGAACGCACGCCTGTCGTCCCCGCTGCGACCGGGAATCTCCTGCTTCCTCTGGAGATGGAGCAGAACCCAGATCTGTCCCCACAGGTCATCTTTCCCCTGGCTGGCTCTCTGGGTACTTGCTGTGTGAGTACTAGTAGAACATCGGTACGTTATTTCAACCGCAGGGCATAGCCAAAAACCTTAGCAGAGTAAAGATCTGTAGGTTTGAAGCAGAAGTAGGACTCCACCTGCCCTTCAAGATGCACAGGTGGCACTTTCAAAGAGTTCATTGGCAGGAATACTGGCCAAGAAGAGTGAACCGCTCACGTTTTCACCGTGAGCCCAACCCCTCTGGCAGGGCGAGCTGTGCTGCGTCCCAGAGCCGGGAACGAGGCGTTGAGTAAAGCGAAGAGCTCGCACAGAGGATGGGTGAAATGGATGGCTCATCCTCCACTGCCTACCTGCCGGGCTTCATGCTCTCCCCAGCCAGAATGAGCCAACTGGCTCCTGAGGTTGGAAAATTAAGACACCCAGGGGCCTGACTCACAGTCCCATTTTGCCCACAGCAGGCCATACAGAAACAACCAGCTTATCCTCCCAGATCTGTAAAACAAAGTCCAAACTGGTGCACAGCTACCGACAGTAATACACATCCCACTGGCTGCGAGATGTGGCTGCCGGTCCTGCTTAACTACACTTGAAAAATCCTACTGGTGTCTGCCTGCCTCATTAGGCACTTAAATATCTTTGGGATTTGAGTCCCGAGCCTTTTGTGCCTCACGGTCCCCTGCTGCTAATGGACATCATCAACTATGCTGAAAGGTCACAGGAAAATATGTATTTTTTAAAGATTGTGAGGCTCAAACAGGGGGTCAATGGGAACCGCTTAGGCAAATAGTGTCGCCAGCTAATAGGTGAAAGAGAATAATAATTTATGGGCTGAGAAGAGGAAAGGAACACAGGTCCTGGTCTGCCAGGTAATTCTGTTTCCCCGGCTGCCATACAAAGCCGGCAGGGCTGACAAGGAGCAGTCTGTAAACTTGAAACAAATCATGTTTCTGCAGCTGGATGGAGTCAAGCGCAGCTCTATATTAGCAAAGAAAAAAAAGAGATTTCACAACTTTATAGCTTCGGGCTGGTTTCCCCTCATGGAGTGAAAATAGGCTGGTCTCACCACCTCCTGCCACTGCGCCGGGTCTTGTCTGTCCCAGCCGTTCATCAAAGACAGCACAGCTCCAGGATGTGAAACCAAGCAGGGTCAGCGCTCGGGTCCTTTTGCTCCTTGAAAAGGGATTAAGACAACATCAGAACAATTAAAATGTCCTTTTTTGATACAAATCCGACTTTGAGCTTAAAATGGCATTTCTTTTTTCTTCTCCAACCAAATTGTTTAAATCTCAGAGATTAAATTGCAGCATCATAAACCTCGGTAAGGACAAAAACAACACGATGCACAAAACCCAGGAGCTTCTCACTGGTTTCTGGCTCTGACACGTGAGACTGGCAGCAGGGTTCAGCCGTGCAGCAAAGGGCCCTTTGGGCTGTGGGGAGAAATCATTGCTGTAGCTGTGCGTTGTTTTAATTGACATACAGCCATCATGCAACCCAGACCACTGTCATGCCAACTTTGAGAAAAAGAAAAAAAAAAATCTAACCGTCTCTACTTCCTGAGCTCAGGAAAGCAAAGAAACTGGGCTCCGTGTCCCCACCATGTGCACGGTCATGTGTGCTTGGCTACACAGAGGGCAGACAGCCCGACGCACACAGCCGACACCAACGCACACAGCCCGACACCAACACACACAGTCCGACGCAAACAGCCCAACACCAACGCACACAGCCCGACGCGCACAGCCCAACACACACAGCCTGACACAAACAGCCCAACACCAACACACACAGCCTGACACAGACAGCCCAACACCACCACACACAACCCGACACAAACAGCCCGACACCAACACACGCAGCCCGATGCAGACAGCACAAGCCCTTGTTAGGCAAATGGCTGCCTCGGGCAGAGCGAGGATGAAAGCCAAGTCCCAGACCTGCCACGTAATGGGAAATGGATCAAGACATGTATAAAACAGCATATTTGTTCTGCACAGTGCTACAAAACCATCAAGTGAATGGGGAGGGAGCAAAGAAAATGGCTGTGATTAACTACAGCTCTACTGGTTTCAGCCTGGCTGCTTTAATAAGGCGCCTTTCCCCGGTTTTATGCAGGATTGTACACAGGAGGCCTCTTGACCAGCCAGAGCCTTAAGTTCTCAGTAACTCCTGCAGCTGCCAACCGGTACTTCTGGTTTAGCTTGCCCAGGAGAGACTCTTATTGGTATTTAAAACACCTCACTCTCTTCCAGATTCTTTTTTTTTTTTTTCTTAATTTGCTATATATACAGCAGGGAATAGAAGGTGAAACTGGCATTAATTTGGCACTGAGCACCAAAATTCAGCTATTCAGCTCAGCCTGAATAGACGGCTGGGCAGATGTGCCAGGGCCAAGCGTCCCCCCGGCAGCGTGTGCGCCCTCACGCCGTCCCTCGTCCTCGCCTGCCCCGCAGCCAGGCGCCAGCGCGGAGCGGGTCCTCTCCCGGGGCCACCCTCCACATCGGTGGTGCCGGTCCCACGGTGCGGGGCCATCGGAGCAGGACCACGAGGCAAGCGCCAGCCTCTTGCCAGGAGCTCGCTCCTGCTCCCACGCCGGTGTAAATCAGGGGTTACCCTGCTGCAGGCAGCGGAATAGCTCCTGATTTACAACATCCTACACAAGAGGAGAACTTGACCTTACACTTCAACATCAGCGCAGCTTCCTTTGTTGAAAGCTTCTTAAGACAGACATGTAATCAATCCTGGAGAGCCACCGAGCAGCAGAGCTCAGGTTCTGCATAAGTCAGGGCTAGGCTGCCCAGGGAAACTGCCTGATCCAGGCTCCCATGACACCTATTCCTAGGCGCTCCCTGTGTGCTTTCTGATAGGAATGAGTGTGTTTTTCTGTTTTGTCTTTGTCAAAAATGGGTTGCTTTAGATTAATAAGATCCACAAAGAGAATTTTTCTGCAATAAGTCCGACTTACCTATGCTACTAACCTTTCAGACAGACAGGCTTTTAGTGAGCTCAGGTCTTTGGAAATTCTGGCCTTTATAGGCATTTGATGTTATTTTAGAATCCAGGAGGAAAAAGCTTACTGCCTTGCCTCTGTTTTCACGGCCATAATTATGAGGGCAGTCTGGTGACGTAACTTGTTTGGGAAATAAATGATAGCTTTCAACAGTGAGTGCTGTCAGACACTTCATTCCTTGTAACTATTTTAGAAATCCAAATTCATTTTGCACTTTCACAGCACCAGATGCTGCTCTTATTTATGCTTGTGTAAATCCCGTGCTACGCCACTGCCTTCAGGAGACCTATTCTGCGTTTGCGCTGAGCGCAAAGCAGCAGAACGTGGCTCGCGGAGTAAGTCTACGTACGCCTCGTGGTGTGATCTGCTAGTCCAGTAAACGCAATTGGAGAACCGTGCAGACGTGTTTAGTCTTATGCCCTCGCTAGCTGTTACTATTTGCCTTAGTGATATGGACCATGAAAGCGAAGGCAGGGTCAGACTTTGGGCATTTTCACACTTTAAACAGAGAGAAGACAAGGGGAAGGGGAAGGCAAAGTACAGACAAAGGCATTTTTTGCAGAACAAACCAGACAATTTATTGTGATAGAGGCATTACCTGTTACAGCCCGACACCGCCCTGCAGTGCTAGTGCTCCGGGTGCGGAAACCCGCGGCCATCACGCCTTCCCCCTGCACACCCCCGCGCTTTCTGCCCAGTCCGGGCTGCCTGCTGGCCTAAGGGAGAGGCAGCAGCCCAGCTGACAGGCTGCAACCCAAGCAGAACACTGGCCGTTGTGGTTATGGGCCAACCCCTGAAAAGATTATGTTTGAGACTCAGCAGTTATAACCAGAGAGAGCAAGATAATACTGCTACTTCGTCCTGTTCTTCTTCCAACAGTCCTGACTCCTGATAGCACCACTGTGCCAAGGAAGGATCATCCTTCCCTCTTGAGACATGAGGAACTGGGATATGGAGGGGTGAAAAGCTTTACCAGCTCAAAAGCTAGAAAAAAAAACCAGAGTGAAAGCAAGTGGGTACGCCGCACAGGTACAAGATAAACCATTTTCCATAAATTCTGTGGGAAACAGTTGGCTTTTGAAGACGTCCCCCCCACAGCATTTGTAACCCAAATTTTGCAGAACGGCAAAGCTGTAAGGTGCATTGACACAAACAAAAAGAATGAAAAGAGGGCATTTTCGTTACTTTTATTAACATCCTAAAGAAGAGCGCGTGGGCAGTAGCCTTCTCTGCCATCTGTGACTGCTGTGCTGCCGAGCCGGAGGGGGTCAGGCGCTGCTGGCCCCCCGAGCTGTGGGCAGACCCGCTGCTCCATAAAGCAGCGAGGGCCCGGCCGCAGCCAGCGCTGCTCCCTGGCAGGACACGGCTCACGACAGAAAAGCTGCTGAAACGCTGCCAGTTTTCGCAGCCAAACAAACTCACCTTTGTCCTCGCCACAGACGTACTCACAGGCATTTCTCCCCCTCTCCGCTGTCTGGAGGCGAGTCGGCACGTCTGTCTCATTCGGACACTTTGCCGCGTTTTACAGCCTGTTTTGGGCAATTGTTTGGTGGGGCCGAGTTCCTTTGCTGGAAAAACTGGCTTCTTTCCTCGTCGCTCTGGTTCCACACAAGTACGTGCCATTCCCGAGATGAAGCCAGTCAGGGGCCATTCCCCTGGGAGCCTCCTGCACCGCGAGGACCTGCCTTTGCCATCACGAAGCCAGACGGACTCTGACGAGGCCTGGGGGGGTTGCGCTTGGGAGGGGTCTCCTGCCCACCCGAGCACCGGCAGCAGAGCTGGGACCCGACTGCTTTACACCCTGACTGGCCCCTCTCACTTCTGATGGGGGAGCTGTTTTTGGCCACCCATCTCCGGAGAACCGGCTTCCCGAAGGGCCCGCTCCAGGCTGGGGATGACCTTGCCAAACCCCTCCCTCCAGCAGGGACCAGTTCAAGGGAGATCCCCCCCAGGAGATTTCCTCAGGCTTGTCCTGCCCGCAGCGTGCCCGGGACAAAGGAGAGCACTGACACGTCTTCTCCACCAGCCCTAGGAAGCTGGGGCGGCGTCCGGCTCTGTGTTTGAACGAGGCAATTTTAGCTACCGATTCTATTTGTGCATTTATTTAAGATTACTAAACCTTTCCTGTTCCTTCCTACCCCTCCGCCCAGCCTCGCCTCCCCCAGGGCAGGCACCGAGCTCTCCCGTCAGACCATTTCTGGGCCGAAGGAGCGACACGCCGTACCCGCCACCGCCGTCGCTGACCGAGCAAGGTGGGACTGTGCCGCAGCCCCCCAGCCCTCCTCACCGCCTCACGCCGGGCACGGCTTTATTTTCTGATGGGCCGACTGGTACGGGCATTTAGAAACAAGAACTGTCACTTCAATAAACATGGTGCTACGTTAAAAAAAAAAAAACAAACCCAACAGAGATTAATTTCATGCTCACCTATAATTACACTGGAAAAGGAGAGCAGGCCTAAGAAATCCCATCTTAAAATAAAATTAAAGCCTGCTTCAATTCTTCGTCTAGCCCGTTTCTTCTACCAACAGCACACATGCATTTGTACATGTTATTAGATTGACGTTGTAGCATCCTGGACAAATCGGATTAATTCAAATATCTGCAGGTATGAAATGTTGTAGCTGAGAAATGAGCACATAAAGTATATGCAATTTTCCCCTGGCAGTTTATTATGGTATGAAGAAAAAAACATTCTGTGCTTGAAGCTGACGTTATATTACAAATGTATTGCGAAGTATGACGTGACTATTAAAATATGATTACACAAAGTATGAACATTTTAAGAAGTTTACAGTACAGTGAATCTTTTATAAACAGACTCTTAAATATACATAGGACAATAGTAGCCGACAGAAAAACATCAAAAATTAACTATTAATGTTTATAGACTTTTCCCCTGAAAAAAGTCTCACATTAAAACAGAAATTATGAAAAGCCTTAAAACCAGGAACAAATCACCTGTACACTACAAATATACATGGCAGAGGTGCGCAAACCAGAGCTACCTTTTCGCTGAAGGGTACGGTGGCCGGGGAGGCTTGGCAGGCTCTGCCCAGCACCTCCTCTCCAGCGTAACCCAGTTGGGGCGGCGCGGCGCCTCGCCTGCCTGGGATGCCCCGACGCGCGCGCACAGGCCGGTCAGCGGCTGTAACGCAGGAGCACACGCTTACTCACCGCGGGACAACGGAGGACGCGCCGGCAGTGTCGGCTCGACCTACTGGAGTGTATCAAGCTGAGAACGTGCCTGGGATCTTGCAAATGGATCTCTGCGGTCAGACCCCGAACGCACTGGGCGCCCGGCCGGGACCTACATACCAGCATCGGGCTGCGAGACTGAGCTACGAGGCCATCGGCAGCTCCTTTTGTGGATTCTAGGTTTTTTAAAGCAACCTTCCAACCTTTCCTCTTGGTACGGGAGAACAGATGCCACATTTGATTTCCGCTTAGTCTGGCTGCAAAGACACCCCTAGTTCATGTGTTAAGTTATGTCAAAAACATAAGTATTTTATGCTGTAATACACAGTATTACTGAAACTAACAATATTATTTGCATATTTATAACAAGGTATAATGAAATCCCTATAATAAAACCAAAAGTTATGCTATAGGTTTATTTACAAACAGTCCAGCAAAGAAGTATAAATACTTCTACATTTAAGGTTTAGGAAAACATAATTTACAAAATATTCAAATATATACAGTCATCTGAAAAACTGCCAATATTAAACTTTGATGCAGGCAAAGAATTGGCTGAGTCTATTCGTTCTGTACTGAAAGAGGCGGTGGCTTTCACAGGTCGCCTGTTCTGTTCAAAAGCCATACCTACGTTATTTACAACGGGACGGCTTCTCTCCGAGCTAAACGTGTCCGGAGCTTTGAGCGTGCTGTCCCAAAATGTCGTCTATCATTGTCAGATTGTTCAACCACTCTTCGTCGTTGCTGCTGCTGTTCTTCATGAGGGAGTCGAGGAAGTCGGTGTCGCTGCAGTTCGCGGGCACGATCGAGCTGCTGTGCTGGGACACAAAGTCATACTGCGGCAGCTCGGCAGCGGCGCTCATCCTGCCGAAGGCGTCGGGCGCCTGGCCCGTGGAAGGGTAGCTTGGCGGGCCAAGGCCCGAGGCAGGATTGAGCTGGTTAAAACTGGACACTCCTTGTGGCATTGATTTCATAACATTCATCGCTGGCAACGGTCCTCTGGTTAAATTGTGTCTCAAGTTCTGATTACTCATTGAGCTCAAGCCCTGGCCAGACTGGCCCATGCTCAGTTTTTGCATCTGTCTGACCTGGACGCCGGGAGCGATCTGATTAGGCGGCACTACAGCCTGCTGGGAGAACTGCTGAGCCGGTGCACTTGGTCTCACGTTCTGTTTGGAGAAGAGAGCGTTACCGGAGAACTGCTGCATGCCGGTATCCATTTGGCTTTGATTTGGCATTCTTGGCACTGCGGTCGGCGTCCACATCTGGGCAGATGAGTTGGGGTAGACGTTGGGGATTCTTGGCATACTCGGCTGCCGCAAGTGTTGCTGAGTTGCAGAGTGATTTGCTAAGGAACCAGAGCTGAAGCCCGCCATCGGCATTCCCGGCCGCACGGCGGAGTGGCTATGTACTGTTTGGCACCCCGAGTTCATGCCCAGCGAGTTCTGGCTCGGCCGCAGCGGGATGTTAAAGTCAGAATTAGGCGGAAAAATCCCCTGCTGCTTACCAGGGTTGTGTGGAATCATCACCATCGTCCCGCTGCTCTGGCTGGCGGTGGCTGGGGCCATGCCAGAGCCCAAGGTGCTCTGGAGCATGGCTGGGTTAGACGGCAGCATGCGGTGGTTGGGCGGAGGAGCTGGCATCACCTGGCTGCAGTCGGCGGGAATGGGCTGCTGCACGGCTGCGTACAAAGAGACACATTGGCTGGTGAGGGCGCGCTCACCCTGGAGACACGGCAGAGCCTCGGAAGGCTGCTGCTCCGTCCTTCTCTTTCACTACACGGGCCTCTCCTCTGTGTTCATCGTAACACAGTTATTACTGGAGTGATAAGGAAATGGGGGAATCTCATGATACACGACAAAATGTGAAATGCTTTTATTTCAGGGCAGAGAATCATTAAGCACCCTGTATTTAACCAGACCCCAGGCCCTGGCTCCTCGAGGCTTTTCATAGCACACCGTTTCTCTCCTTACCTTGAAACTGATTTATCTGCTGAGCTGCAAACAAACTCCTCTGCTCAGATGTGACTCCCAGCATGTTTTGTCTCTGCTTTTCCTGGAAAACAAGGAGCATAATAGTCAAGTTGCAGGCTCCTGACAAGCAAGAATAGCAGCAGACACTTGAAGTGTAGCCACTGCCATCATCAACCACCTCTCCCGACACACACACGCACACACCTCTGACGAGACTCAGCCCAGACAGTTCATTTCAGACCGCATCTTAACTGCTCACACGCCCCTTCTTGCAAAGATCTTGTCCTGACGCCAGCCCAGCATCAGGAAGCGCAGCCTTCAGCAGACGCTGTGCCGGCAGCCCAAGGCCCAAGGGGGGCCGGACGAACATGGAGACCCTCGTGTTCACCAGCTTATGAGTGAAGAGCAGCACAGCCGAAGGCTGCAGGAATCCTGGCGTCTCCCCAGCACCTCTCCTGCTGACTATTTGCACGCGTTCTCTGCAGTACCAGATCCGGGGACAAAAGGTGCCCAAAAGTCTCTTAGTGAACAGAACCTGTGGCAGCATCGCAGGGACAGGCTGACAAACAGGAGACTGCTGGTGGCCACTACCCTGTCTGCAGGCTGGCTCTGCTCGTGCGTACCATCACCTTTTGTGCTGGTTGCCACTTCTAACCAGAACACAGCAGTAAACCACAGGATGCCAGAGGTCCTTAGGAGGTGCTCTCTGAGCAAGGCATTGATGGCTTTCTCCAAGTGACCCGATTTGCATCTCCCACCATTAAGCCCAGAACCCACCACCGCCCTCGCATCCCTGCTGTGACCCGGGGAACTCTCCGCGGATGGTGGAAGCCGAGGCTTGGCTCCCGCTGGGTTAGAGCAGCACGGATAAGCTTGAAGCCAGTTGATGACAAGGAGGCAGAGTTGGTTTTGAAAGGGAGTTTCACCAACGAGCAGGACAATGCTTTGCTGAGGGTTTTACTGAGCTACTTCTCATCTCGTTTCCCATCCGAAGAAATGAGCCTCCTTGACCCAGGTCTAGCAGCAGGCTCAGAAAGCCAGAGGCACACGTTCAGTGCTGCCTCACCCAACTTGTCTGTGGGATTCCCCCATCCCCGCTCCTTCACACAGCACGTTACGAACCTCGTACAGGGCCTTCTGTTGCTAGAGTCCAGCCAAGCCCAGGACAAACCGGAGTCTAACATCGGCTCTAGTAAATCCCCAGGGAACCACAGAGAAAGGCAGGCATGGAGAACATCTCTCCTGGGCCTGACTCACTCTCCAAGCCTCCCTTCTGTGTATCCTCCCTCCCAACCCTGCGGCTGACCAAGGATGACAGCAATGATATGGAGGTGACCGAGTCCTTCCCTTGCATACGAGTGGGCAGATCCGCACCCGGACTGGCGGAGCAGCACTTGGCCTCGGCCTCTCTTGGGCATGACAACCTGGACTCGCCACAGCCCTAGTCTGACTCAACCCAGCAATTCCTGGGTCACTCCTTAGCGTTTGCTGACTGGCGATTTCCCCATACCAGTCGGTCCTGTCCTTCCCAGTGAGGTGGACAGCACAGCAACCCACAGAGGCACTCGGCATCGTACCTGCATCAGCTGTCGTTTCATTATTTGCTGCTTCAGTAAATGGTTCCTCATCGTGTACCCGTTCACCGTGGCTGGTGCCGGCACAGAGCCTCCGCTTGGGATGGAGCCCGGCTCCTGAAGTCTGGCAACAATTCCAGGATTTTGATCCTGCCAAGAAAGATGAAAAAAGAAAATTAATCTCATCAGGGAGGTAACAACAGAAGCCTTTATCCCCTCTGCTGATGCCCTCTCTCCAGTCTTTGGCTCTCCCAAGGCCAAAACACCTTGTGGATTCACAGGGACCCACATGTCACGGTGATGACAGTGAGGGGCAGGGGACTGCTCTGATTTTTGAGGATCAGCGCAAGAAGAAGTGAGAGAAGCAAAAGGTTAATCCCAAATTCTTTGTGACTAGCCCAAGGCTACGGGACTGATTCACTACCATTACTGAAGTCACATGGCTGCCTGGCTGGCAGAAGGGATGTGAGTAAAGCATCACATTTCCCACCAGTTCCCCAACTGTTACATCGAAAGACATAAGGAAAGAAAAGTTGCATCAGGATAGGATTCGTCAACTGAAAGTAAAGGAGAAGCCTACAGTAAAAGAAAACAGCAAACTAAAGGCAGAAAAGGGGAAAAGGTGCCATCAGTCCAGGGACCCAGAAAGATGAGAAGATGTGGACCTGTGATTGAAGTGGTTCTCGTGGGTTCCATGATCAGACAAACAAGGAGAGCTAATCGTGAAAGGAGAAGAGAACATGCAAAAATGCAGGGTCAGAAAAAATGAAAAATGAGAGATCTGAGTTGACTTCCACAAGCCGAGGACTTGCCTCCAGAGAAAGAGCGTTGTGCGGAGAAAACAAAATTCACAAGACCACCATGAAGACACAACCCAAAAGGGAAAAAGAATTTAAAAAATACTGAAGCTTAACCATCTTAGGAGCTGGCAGGTAGTCAGGGAAATCCAAGAGAAAAAAGAGGGAAGAAGTCAAGGCCTCACTGAGGACAAGAAGGGAAGTGATCCTGTAAGTGCTGTACCCAGGCACAGCAGTACCTGTTTATTCCCCTTCCTCCATTTTCACATCCAGCTTCTATATTACTTATGATGTTTTGTTATTATTGGCACGGAGCAGTATGTATATTATATCCAGTATCCTTAGCTGGGCCATGCTTCCTTTGTTTTCAGAATGGAAGCCCACATCCTTTGTTTGAGAATCAATGTTATCAGGAGATAAGCAAGAAGAAAATGGTCGCTGCCTTTTGACATCTGACAATTAGAAGCATGCTCAGATGGAGAAAACAGGATACGAGCCATGTTTCAGAGTGGCCAGAAGAAAGCCTTGAAAGGCGTTTGTCACCAGGCAGGCTTCTCAGGCCTGGGGCGCCTTCCCACAGCAGCTTCTCCATGAGGAATCACCCAACTCCTTCCAGGATATTCTTTGTAAGAGCAGTTACCAAGAAGGTCACCGAAATGACTAATTTTTATGGTGCCTCCTTTTGTTGTAGCACTTTGGTCTATTATGCAAAAGCACAATTGATGAAATGTAAATGCCTGCTAGATAATTTACTAAAAGACACAAACCTGCAGCTCATCACTACTCTCATTATCATTCCTATTCATGGGCAGTCTCATAAGACTAGACTTTATTACTGGCGCTTCGCTTACAATTCTGCTGGACATCTCTCCTCCTCCCCCTTCCCTCCTAGCCATTTTACTCCCTCTCTCCCACAGAAAAAGAGGGAGGGGAGGAAAAAAGTAAATATGATTTACTACACATGTAAATATGAAAGTTCATGTAAAGCTAGCACTCTGCTTGCACGTCAGACGGGATTCTGCAGCCCTAGTTAAGCTTTCAATAATGCAGATTGCCTCTAGGGGAATATTTGAAAGTGGAGGGATTCAGTTTGTGTACTCTGCACATGAAAGACACCGAAATGTTCATACCACCAAAATCCCTGCCATCTATCCAATTTCCTCCAAACTTGTCTTGTTGCGTGCAGAGGGTCTGTGCTTACTGAAGCAAATGAGTTTAGTGCAAGGACAATCATTCTGATGTCTTGCTCAGGGCTATTGCATTAACAAGTCATAACATTAAAGTCTTTTTCCCTAATCATGTCCACCTCATTCTAATTTCTTCTAAACATCATCAAGAAAATAATGTTGATTTTTCCATATTATTAATGGTAAAGAAGTGTAAATCACATTACTAATTGCGGCTCTTGTGCTGTAGCAGTACAACAGCTTAATTATATGGGATTTTCTGCAGGCACCCTATAGCAATAATGATAATCAGCGAAGTTCATTTGCAAATACACAGAATAGGTTGCTGAGTTTTTCAGAGCAAAGTTGGATAACACTTAATTAGCCAGTAAAGAAACAATCTATAGATATAAATTTTGCTTTTGGGGAAGTCAGGACAAAACAGCATAGATGGGAAGACAAAGAATTAATTCAAAATCTGGCCTTCTACAGTTCACATTTAGGTTAAGCCAAAAAAGAAAAAAAAAAAAAAGTTCTCTCTTTTCACCACTAGTGGGAACTACTGTATTCCCTTACAATAAAAAATAACCACTTAAACGTCACGACTAAGAATAGCTCTGGTGTAGTCTAAAGGACACTGCTATCTGTACCAAAGGTTAATGAACTTCAAACATTTTTCCTTTTCATCGCTCCCCAAGAAAAATCACTTTCCTTCCCACAGTAAGGCCAAGCCAAACAAGCCATAATCTTAACTTGTCTATAGTTTGGACTATCCCATTTTAAAATCCAGGAAGACAGCGAAGAGAGGAGGATTCTATTGTCAAAGTCGGGAACGATGGAAGCTGGTGCTCACACCCAGAGGGGCGTGCGGCTGAGCCAGCGGCAAGCTACCCTGGAGGGTGCAGATGGCTACGGGGATTCTTATTCTTCAACTTTAAAAAAAACGTGTTTGCATGTAGGTATTAGGGTTTTTTGCCATTTTTCCCTCCAAAAACTCATACTACAACATCAGAAGGGCAGAATCCCTAACCAAATGGCACGCCACACAGACCTGGAATGGGAGAGCATGTGTTTGAGAGCATGTGTTTCTGTTGCTAGGCAAACTGTCGCCCAGCAGGTCCGGAGCTCCTGCAGCACTCCCTGGAAAGCCTTCCAATGTGGCAATTTCTGTTCAAAAAGGCACTGGGGCTAACTTCACGGTTTTCACTTAGTACCTCCTGCACTAGTTTCGAGAGCAAGGAGAAAAGAATCAGGTTCCAGGTTCGCAGGAATGTATACTGTTTGTGTCAGTATTCCGCCACTGACGGCAATTGTAAAGGCCATTGCACAGCCCAGTGAAACCAGTTCCTCCCAGCTGCCCAGCCGGTGCACAATGGCAGGCTGTTCCGGCTGGGCAAATGCATCTGCAGATGACTGCGTCCAGTCGTAGTGAGCGTGGGTCTGGTCCAACAAAACCTGCGGGCTCACACTTCATGCGAAGTGTGTGAACAGTCCCGCTGAGACCTACCACGCATATTTATGAATCTACATCCTTCTAAAAATCCACTGATGAGCTCGACCTGCCCAGCCCCATCATCTGATTACATACGAGATGCACAACTGAAGTAAATAAGCGTGGAGATTAATTGTTCTCTGTGAACGCAGTTGATAAACTCCAGTCCTCAGCACTTAGTTACATATCCAGTAATCACTTTGTGGCTTCACTTAAGCGAGAATGAAGAAATTTATGGCCCCTAATTCCTCTGAATCCTCATTAACAAACAGTCCAAAAAGAATTTAAAAGCAAGACTTTCTGAGGATCTGAGCTAGAGCTTTAATCGCTCTTTGGCAAATATGTAAAAATCCTTCTAATCTTTAATAAAGAGCATTCATTGTTTTTTAGGACTATGTGAAAACACTAAACTCATTTATCATTATTAGACTTCCCCATCTGCTCTTACGGTGTAACTCCAAAGAATATAACAAAGAAATGTACATGTTAAATTGTATTGACTTAAGCCCAGAGCTATTGGAGATGTACAATTTATTTCAGTGAGGGCATGAAGGGGACTGCAGGCTGCTAGACAGAGTCATTTGTCCAACGCTGAAAAGACAGTTATCTGCACCAAAATGGCTCTTGGAAAAGCACATTTGCTTTATAAGAAATAAGCTGCCAGGTGAGACCATTCAGCATTATGTTACAGACCCAGACAATAAAACTAAGCCATGAATTTCAATAGTTAACAGATGGACTAATTAGAGGCTGAATTCTTTGTGGTTCTAACAGATAACCAGGTCACAGCAAGGTTACTGAGAGAGAGAGACAGGCAGCTTTGCAAATTTCGGTAGATATTTGCAGAGTCGGGGAAGAACTTCACTTCCTAACTGAAAGTGTTAGCAGCAGTGGAAGAACAGAAATGTGTCTAATAAAAATTGCATATAGTACCTGCACTTTAAAAGTTTACTCCATTTCAAAAGACACTGCTGATTTGAGAAATATTCCCTCCACTTCCAAGGGGGCATCCAGCCGAATCCAGTAATTACAGAGCTTAAAACAGAAGGGTTGTTGAAAGGAGCCACAGCACCCCAGCATAAAAGGGAAAGACCAAAGGAAATGGGTTGCTCAGGGTAGATGTTTGCTGTAAATATGAGAAAGGGACAAACTGCTTTTTCCACCAGGTTTTTTTTGTAACCAAAGACAACCTATCTTGAAGTATTTACTGAGACATCACACAGCAAAAAAAAAAAAACCCAGCACGGCTAGAGGACTTGCCAGGAGCCTGTGCTACTGATGCGCTCCGAGGCCCTGGCTGGATCCGTATTCACCGCAGGGACAGCTATTCTCCAGGGGTGGGGTGAAGTTTCATTAACCGAGTTTTGTTCTGTACTTTAAGAACATCTGTTACGTATGGGGAGTTCTGTACTCTGCTGAGGAAATGCAAATACCGGTTCCAGACTAATGGCCCTGCGCTTCCCTGTGCTCCCGCCCGCCTGCCGGTGCTCGCCTCCTCTCCTCGGTGTGCTGCTCCTCGGGGGGCTTCCCGGCCTGGGCAGCACCTCGCGCTCTGGAGTGCAGGATGAGACTCCTAGGCACGACGACTCTACCAATACTACAAATGAAGCAATTAAAACACTAACAGTATTGAAGTTGCCTCTCCCATAGAATTCCGTGGCGTGTTTAGATCCCACGGAGAAGCCACGCATAGACTCCCAGCGTCTAGTAACCTCGTGCGGCCCCATCGAAAACCCTGATGCCACCTTTACAAAGGAGGATCATTGCCTCCACAGCTGTTAATCCACGTAGATACTAAGATGGCGAATCTGTTTGGCCAATGCACACAAACAAAGCAAACAAAATCCAGGGTCATAGTTTGGCAGAATGATCGTGTCAGCCCACTCAAGAGCGTGACGTCTGCGAGATGCCGTGATCATTTGCTTCAGGCAGAAGTCAGGGGTTACGTATGCCTCTTGCCTCTGCTTCTTGCCTTTAACAAAACTCTCCATTCGCTCTTTGGAAGTTTTCTGTCTTTTTTCTCTCCTCTATTCGGCTCACAATTCAGAGATGCTCTTCAAGATAAAACAGCCTTTCAGCTCAGAAATGCTCCAAAGCTTTTTGTTTGTTTGCGTGCTTGTTTTAACACAATGTATGAACATCGATAAAACAAACTGTGCAGCTCGGTGGATCTTTTTTTTTGCCCGTCTTTCACCCATTTACTTGATATACAAGCGTGTGAAATACTACCAGACTCAAGTTTCTAAGCTTATCTTGGGGGCTGTCAGTCAGGAAAAGGCTTTGTTTGAAGACTGTAAGTGATCCGTGGGTATACGGTTTTGTTTAAAAAAAAGTTCTTTCAAGCTTTTCTTTCTTTTCATACGGCACGAGCACGCACAGCTTCCTTCAAAGGTAGTCCTCCTCCTTTGCTAGGAGCAATGACAAGATCACCACACCTGGCTGGCAATTGTATCAGGGTCTCCTCCCTTCAAGCAAAGCAGATGAAACACTGATTTCCCTATAGCTGCTCTTATACTGCATGCTGTTCAAAACAAAACAAAATCCTATCAAAGTATCCAAAGTGCTTTTAAAAATGCACCCAGAATTTTAATAAGATGAAAACTGAGTCCACTTCCCCTCTTAAAAAAATTAATCAAATTAGGTAAAGCTTTTGTGCAAAGACTCTTAACACTTTTCAGAGCTGGTTTCATCCATCAAAACAAGCAATCAGAGCAACAGAAAGACAGAAAATCCAGACTGAATTACTGCAACAGCGATTTTTCCCTTAGATGGAAATGCATCCTTTAGCAGGCAAGTTGAAATCAAGCTGTGATGCTGTTACCAGCACCATGTTGTTAGAAAGAACATGGGAAACGGTTTTGGGAGCAGCCAAGAGCCTGAGGCACAACACGGATGGGAGAGCTGGTGTATCACAGACACACACAACCTCCCAGGGACTGCAGTGCTTGTAAGGAGGCACGAGCAAGACTCCGGCAACAGCAGCTCCCCTGCAAACGGATCCTTTGGTCCAGGTGAACTCCCAGGCCACGGGTGAAGGCAGCCCGGAGAACAGCTTTGCTCCACCACCCCGAGTGAAAAGCAAACCTTTCGGGAGGACTCGAGACCCACAGAGGCTCTGGCAGACCCCTGATGGAAATGGCGCCCGGGTACCTGCAGTGTTAACACACACCTCTTCCACCCGAGAGCAACGCTCTGGGGCTGGACTCATCCCCCCCAGTCTTTGTACCACCACACTTCAACAGAAACCGCATCTGTTATTGGTTTTATGTGTATGCACCCACAGATGCAGGAGGGGTGTTTTGTACCTGTCTGTATACCATAGAGTCAAGATCCAAAACTGAAGTCTCTGCAAAGAACAAAATATTTATATTTGGCTTGTACGGCTATCATGATTCTCCAACCCTTGACACCACGCTCTCGTTCCCATGGAGGGCAGCCTGCCTATAAATTCAATGAGATAATCTAAAACTGTGTTTATCTCACCCAATTTCGGCTGGTAGTCCTTCTGCCTGTCTCTACAAGGTTACGCTAGCTGTGATGACAAACTACAACATCTCCTATCTATAAAGTGGTCTGACTCAAGTAATCCTTGTGTTATGTCAAGGCATGCTCTCAGAGGTGTCGATGAGATTCAAAAGGAGCTGGGTTAGCTCAACACCCGGCAGAAGCTGCTACAGAGAAATGCAATGACTGGCTGGTGAATTTATGTATTAGAGAGAGCAGAAAAGATCTGATCAAAAAAAAAGTGAAGATTTCACTCTAAACAAAGTGAAAGTCAGGAAATCTTGAGCTAATGGGAGAAATTGTTTCTCTACCTGCCCATTTCTGAAAAGCTCTGCGAACTGCAGTGAGGCGGTCTGGATCACAGAGATCTGTGAATCCCTTTATTTCTCTAACTTAATGTTTCCATGAATTTCTTTTTCCTTTTCGTGCAAAGGTTCAGTTTGCAGAGGCAGATGCCCAAGTCTTGTTAACTTTCAATAGCAGTTGGCTGCCTAACCGCTTCTGAGAAGCCCTTTGCATGAAAACCTGCCCACATGCAAACCCCAACAGTATATACCCCTCATTTCTCATGTAACTGCACAAACAAAGCACGCTCTGGCACCAACTATCCCATCACTTTTTCAGTATTAAACCTCTCATAAGCTTACTCTTTCCTAACAGATGAAACTATTCAAACACATAAAATGGCTGTATCAAATCGTACACTCAATCAGGTGCCAAAAATCACCACCACGACTTACAAAAAATGCAGTGATAAATAATATGCTAAAATAATGGATACAAAGTAGGCTGTAACTAGGTAGTCAAATTTTTAAAACCAAGATATTGACATGTTAAAAAGAAAAATGTATTAAGGTGACCTTGAGTATAGGGAACAAGGAGCGATTCCATTATTTTTTTAAATGGAAATTATTATTAAAACACCCGAAGCTGAACTGCTGTAACCAAGTCAACTCAATCTCCCCTTAAAAATTCCTTTTCTCCCCTTCCATTCAGATTGTATTTACAAACTGTAGATGTCTCATTTTTTTCTTGTGTCATTTCATTATTACAGAGTTGAGATCACTAGCCATCTGCAGCTTCATTTCATCAAGCTCTGATTTGTCCTTGGAGCAAGGTCATCCGGGACAAGAACATAAAATGCTGCTTTCCTCAACTGACAGTTCTTTATGCCTTCCTGTAAATATTCCCCACTAATTTTAAATAATTTTACCACTTCATACTCCCCCTCACACACACTGAAAAGGCTGATATACACGCATATTAATAAGGATCTTGTCATTTAACCACTGCATAACATATTAGAAGCAATTAATGGTGTTTATTTGCTGATAACATAGGCATTTCGAACTCCAGCTCAAGAATCCTTGGTAGCTTCATGTGACTTGCAGGATATTAGCTATGGGTCAGAAGTTGGGACCCCCCCATTCAGCATTAGCATATGCTTGGAGCGACTCTGTTTTCCATCGAGCAGAAAAAAAATGCAGTCAATGCACAAAAATTACCAGCTGCTATATACCCTATGGTGGGTGAGTGATAATAAAACATCACTAGGTGTATGTGGGTTCATTCATTGAAATCAATAGACCAGTAAGGAAAGATTTTCAGGCGTATCACACAATGTTCCAAGCTAAAAACAAAGAAAGCAGAACATGGAATTTCTACTTGGAGCAGATTTGACTTGTCACCAGTTCTGGAGCATCTTCTCTGAAGCAGAGACTGCTGCTCTGGATTATGGCAAAACCAAACCAACCAAAAAAGAAGCAGGGTAAATTAATTTGAGAGTCTTCATTAGCACACCTATAAAGCAACAGGGAATAACTGAGAGACTGAGAATAATCAGCACTAGCTCTGGGGGTCAGTCTCCTTCCCAGTCTCTGGCTGCAGATGCTGGCAACAGCAGACCGGAGGTCCCGGTTCTAACCCCCGACTCAAGGTGCATATCTTCTGGCACCTGGAAAATTCACTACTGGGCTGATGCAGTGGATTCTGAGCTATGCTCTGCTGTACACAGCCATCTGGCTGACAAATAACCGTGTGAGACTTTTTACCTGGGTGCCTTTAATAGCCCCAATAGTGGTAGACGTGAAGGCGTGCACATCATAGAGATCTGTCTGCAAACACGCGGGGACACACGCTGCGCGGGTAGGCACACCAGCCCCCGTGACTGTACTGGCACAAGCAAGCGTCCCTTTGGACACACGGCGGAGGGTTAGCTCGTGAGACGTGAGCAAGCGATCTGTCAGAAGGAGACGGAGAAAATGGGATCATTTAGGTGAACTCCCAAGCCACCTCTAAAGGAGATGATCTTGAACGGTGAGTTTGTTTTGTGACTGAGTCACAGGATAAGAGCCGGCCGTACGGACTCGGGCTCACACGACCAGGTTCCATTTCCCGTTCCATCACACGTCCATAGTTTCTTCACATGAACTATGGACAACTCGCTTCATTTCTCCCTCCATCCCAGCTTCCCCCCAAAGGGAATTAAAAGTTACTCCCTGAATAGGAAGACGAGGGCCAGTTCCCAGGGCAGCGCGGGGGTTACGTCTTCAGCCTCCTGAAACGATGCCTCTCCCGTGCCCTCAGGTTACAACCCCGAAGACCGGCTGCAACCGCGCTCCGTGCCCCTCACCGGCGAGAGGTGGAAGGGCTTTTTGTGCTTCACTCCGCATACGAGATTTTGGTGTGTCCTCCTCTCCGCATCTCTCCTCCGCGTCCAGCCGCAGCTGGTTGCATCTCAGAACAGCACTAAACTGCACCAAGCTGTAATGGTCCCCTAGGGCCACTAACCTGGCTGCACAGACCAGCGGAGCGCAGCATGTCCCGGCCACACGCCCTGTGATCCCATGACTCGCCCCTCATGCGCCAGCAAAAGAAGCCGCTGCAACCACTACGGACATGGCCGTACCTGGAGAATCCCTCGGTGCCCAGCTGGGAGCTGCGTCAGGAGGGCTGTGTGCTAGAAGTCAGCCCTGGCGCGAAAAGAGGCTGGCTGAGGTAGTTCTGAGTGAGAATGCTAGGATTTTCCTGCAAGTCCCGCTTGGTATTTTACTGTGAGAGCTTCTACTGCGGTGAGAGCAGTCCTGCTTCACTCCACGCCCTCTCCCGCATCCCTGGCTTCCGCCCCCTTCCATCCCCACTGCATCTCCTTCTCTGGCGTTTACACGGCAGGAGATGCTTTTCATTCCACATTTATCCACGACGAAAAACCCATCCAAGTACCTCCAAATGCCATCTTCTCAAGTCAGCCAGCATTTCCCTGAAATTCTGTGGGATTTTGGTGCCTCTGTCGCGTAAGATAAGGGGAGTCTAGGAAACACGTGCCTTTGAACATTTGGCCAGCCACGCGTTTGCTGCAAGGAAGGAGGGAAGCGCACAAAAGAAGCGAGGAGGCTGGAGCTAGGCCACGGTCCCTGCGAGGCAGAGATGTGGCAGAGCACTCGCGAGTGTTTCTTCCGGGGAGACACCGCATGTCAACAGTTAACGTCCCTTTGTTCCCATCCAAACGATGAAGGTTAGAAGCTTGCCTGGTGACATCACCCGAGTTTAAACATGCTGGATGTGGTCCAGGGAGCCAAAGTTATTGCTGACCCCATGGTTACTGATCCGCTCCGCAAGTAGCTGATGTCTGCTCTCACTTTATGAATTATTTAATGGGTTAAAGATTGGTCAGATCTTCTTTATGCAATGTACAGCTATACAGTGGGCAGGAGGACATAAACATGCATTAACAAGGTTAAAGTCATATACTGTAACTACACTGTTTTCAGCTTGCAGCTTTATTGACTTAATCATGCCGGCACCGCAGCCAACAAATCATTAAATCCATTCCATTCTTTTGCTGGTTACCAACCACAAAAACAGAGGCAGGCAAACACGGAGCAAATCTCGGAGGGGGTGGGGAGCGGCGGCGGGGTGCGGGGCAGAGGGAGAACAGTGGGATCACTATGGAGCTCCGCGCTGGCCTGTCACTGCCAGCACAAAGACGCCAAATCTGTCTTTACGGACTAAGTGGTTTCATGGTTTAAAGTGACACACTCATTTGTTCCTGCTTTGCAACGATTATAGAAAAGAAGAAGGGGGGGAGGAATAAAAAGCAAACCGAGCTTCTTCATACCCTAACAGGGGGCGTGCGTGCGCGCACACTCGCAGAGCCACGGACCTCGTCCGTACGCACACCCCGGGGCCAGGGCAGAGGAGACGTGGGCGCTCGCTGCACCCCAAGGGTCTCGGGCTCTGCACCGCGCTCCCTGCTAATCTGCAGTGAAATGCAGGCATAATTAAGAGTTCAGCGTAAAAGAAAAAAAGACGTGGAGCATTAAATCAGTCCTTCTGTTGCCCTCCAGGAGCAACTCTGACCACAGCGAGCAATGCCAGAAGTCCCCGTTTTCAGACCGAAGTAAAAACTTCACTTTCAGACAAAGGCTTTAATTTTTGACCTGCACTTACGGGAACTTTTCATATCCACGTCCCTTGGAAGCTACCAGATTGTCAGGGAGTGCCCACTGCAGTCAGCAGATTACCAAAATACTGTTTCTAGGTGGTTAGTTCAAGACATCCAGCTTTGAAAACAGAGCTGTCAGCTTATCGGTTTTGAACCCAAAGATCTTTATTTGTCGCTGCTGTTTGTCCCCATTCGTTTCTTGATGGAAATCATCTTCTCTATCACCACAAAATACAAGCGGCTTGCTCTGCGCTAGGGAGCATCACGTCAGGACACAGCTCGTCTGCGTCACAAGCAGGCTACAGAGGAAGGAATTCGGCCTGAACTCTTGGAAACCTTCAGACATCCATCAGGGTGTTTCATTTCTTTTAGAGATTCTAGATGCAGCCTACTTGCAACATTTCCTCCATGGAGAGAACATGAAATAAGCTCCCCCTTTCTGGGGAAGACTCAGCTACACCAGGAGAGATTCCTGGCCCATTTCTACCTATTATGAAAAGAAGGAGCAGCCAACAAGCTCCCTTTTCTCCACCTTCTGGGTACAGGCTGCTTGGAGCTCCCTCTAAGAATAACCCAGATTTTGGCATCCTACTAGAGCAGGGGCTTGACAGATAGATTTGCACCTTGTCCTGAGACACACCGCCGCAGACCTTTTTGAAAACCGTCATGATTTGGTTTTATAGTTGTTTTCTTTAGACCCAAACAAGCCTTCTTAGAGTTTCAGTTCCAACCTTGCCTTCTTTTGTTTACTAGTCTCCAGATCCCTATCACCAGAGATGTCTCCTGGCTCCATATACTGTGAACAAACATATCATTACTCGGTGCAGGAGTCGGCCAGAATTCCTCTTGGAAACAGCCGCCAGAGAAGAGCCTGTCCCCCAGCCGCTCGCCCGCGGTACTGAGGCAGTAAAACACCATGAAAGGTACTTCTTTCCAGCCACCGCACTGGAAAAACAGACAGAAATGAAAATGCTTTCTGAGGCAGAAGTTGGCTATTTAAGGCACCTATATGACTTTCAACTTCACAGACTTTTGTATATTGGATCACCACGGCTGCCACTGCTTCCCAAGATGGGAGAATAAAGGTACCTCCAGCAGACAAGGGCCAAGCCTAAGCATGTTGTCCAGGCTTCCCTCGCCGCAGACCACTCATCACATCTCGGAGGTGCACATTAGGGTGAGGTGAAATTACCCTCTAAATACCTCTTCCTCCACCGGGCACAGGAGGAGCCTAAATGATGGGAGCAGGAAGATGAATCCCAACCAGTCGCAGAGGAAGGCTGACAACGGAGAGCGCTAAACCCACATCTCAAGTCCCAAACCAGCGCTTAACCACGCAACTATTTTGCCTTTTGTCTGGGGTTCAGCAGCCCCGGCTCCACAGCTTGTGCTCAGCAGAGCGAGCTCCGCTTCGCCCTGCTACCTCCCACCAGTGAATCCCAGCTCCGCAGCGCTCCCTCCCCGCCAGCGTGCACCCACCTCTCCGTTTGTGCGTGCTCGCGGGCCCCAGCCAGCAACGCGAGGGCTTGTGCGATGGACACGTCAGCCTGGAGAGCATCTTATCATTGACCTGTGCTTATCGAGAGAACACGGAAAGGCAGAGGAGGCTCCACCGCCGCGGTCATTAGCCGACAAGCTGCTTCAAAGGGAAGCGACAGATGTGGTGGTGGTTTAGGACCAACACACCCAGCCAGGAGTAACGCACCAGTTGGGCTATTTATAATCCCTGATTCGAGAGTCTTAAAATAGCACTCCTTTTATTTTTACATTTTTCGGCACACTTCTATATTTAAGCAACTCCATCCGCAGGCTCCACATCAAACACATCACTGCCAGTCTCGGAAATGAGAGACGGGGCTCCATACCTCCCCACTGAAAGCAGAGGTGAATTCCCCTCTCCCCGTGGCCCCTATCTCCATGGACAATGTGATTCCAGCCCCCAGGCGTATTCCCACATATTTTTACATATAGACTGGGTCTTCCAAATGCACAAAGGAAGGGACATGCAGCATCTGCCTGCAAACTCCCAAATGCAGTAGAGCAGCAGCGGCGTTTCACAGACTGCAGTACGCGGCCACACGTGTGCTGCTCTTATCGACAGACACCACAAAGTCTCTGAAGGAGTTAATGGGTCCTACAATAAAGCAGTCCTGATTGTTTGTGTTTTTCTTAAAAACAAAGGTCAATATACAGAAGTAGTCAAACGAACCATGGCTGCAGGTCCGAAAGGAGAGCCCTCTACGGCCTCGGCACAGGTGTAGCTATTTGTTCTCTGCTCCCTGGTGCCACAATGTACCTTGGTTGGCATTTCTTAATGACTGGAGCATCCACGTGCTCTTTGTAAAACAATTACAAAATATTCAGGGCAGGAGAAAAAATTCCTTGCACAGCCAAGGTTCTGGCAGACTGCATAGGTGTCAAATGGTAAATCGTTAGGCTTTTTGTTTTAATTGCAGTTATTTATACCCTGGAACTTGTTATTAACATAGGAAAAAACAGAACCTATTGTTACCCATAATTAAAGGCACTAATACAGGACAGCAAAAGCACGGATGCCCCCAGCCAGACCACCCCTCCTTTGGCAGCAGAGACTGACATAGGGAGGAACATTAAATAGAGGCCTCGTCTTAAGAGACTTCAGCCGAGAGCTTCAGAGGGGTCGGTCCCAACACATGAACCCCAATTTCTGCGCTCAGCCTCCCCACCCAGCACCCCTCCTCCTGGCCCTGGCCACAGACCTGGCATAAAGCAGAGGTGCTCTGGGGAGAGGGTACTGCAGGGCTGCAATCCCACCCGTCCCCAGCAGCAAACCCTTTCTGACCAAGGGGCACACGGGTAGGACACATCCTGGATTTGGCCTCCAGTTGCATAACCATCCCTGTTAAAATTCAGGATTAACAGGTTATATTTTCATTTACGAGATTGTTATCTGCCCCGAGAAAGGTTTCCGATTTCACCAGCACTAATCAGGATGCCACGATGGATTTCCGGTCTCGGCGATGAGGCTCGAGAGCCTTTGTACCTTGTGGAGCCGGTTTTAATTCAAATCTAACTGGCAGAGCTATTGTAGGCTGCATGTTGAACAGAAAAAAAAAATAAATAAAACCCCCTCACTTACTTACATGCTACTGTACCTTCTTTCTAAATCCATTTCATACAGACACAAATCCCTCTGACCACCAAAGCATCTGGTAGCTGCGCTACCTCTCCAGTGGCCCTGAGCAAAGATCCCCATTACAGTTCTCTGCCTTAAAACAAACGTGCCAAAAACCTGCACTGGCGCCCACCTCAAGTTCTGATTTATGCCGTTAAGGATATCACAAAAAATAAGCAGCAAATATGTCCCACAGAAAGAGATTAGCGTGCCCTGACAGCCCGTCCTCCCGAAGAACGCGGGGCTCCATGCCCTGCGTCGTGCTGTCGGCTCACCGGGCATTTCACGTTTTAATGCTATCGCCCAGACACGACACCCCGGCAGAGGAGACGCAGTCGGCCTAGGAGGACAGTCAAGTACGACACTACTGATGCCATAATTATAACTGGGAGGCCAAACAGACTCCCGGGAGGGACTCTCTTTGTGGACAGAGAGGGGCAAGGCTCGTTGACGACTGGCTTTACCAGATGAGTAAATCAGACCTGGGTTACAGCCTTCTTGTTCTCCCCCTGCCTCCGCCCCCAAGGACTGTGTGAGTCAGTGGAACTGGAGGGAAAATATACACTAAATTCTACAAGTGCAGGAATTAAAGAGACATCTACAAAGCTTGCCTCTGGCACTCGATACCAGCTGCAAAATTGGGTTAGCTTGACATTGCTGCTGGAGGTGAACAGACCCAGGAAGGCTGGCTGAGCAGCAGACGAGCAAAGCCCCTCTCTGCAAAGCAGGTGAGCTGAAAGCTGACTGCAGTCTCGTTGCTAAAGCACGGAAACGCGTTTTTAAATTTTTAAATCTGGGAGCGGAGTGAGAGCAATTAAGAAAACAAACTCTGTTTCCTGCACAAACAGGAGGCTCAGGCAGTTTGTGATTATGAGACACATGCAAATCCGCAAGGCTGGTCTGAGCCAATTTTTGAGGCTGGAGACCCCTGCAAGTTCTCCAAGGTTCAAAAAAGCTTTTCCTTTAATAGTCAGGTCAAGCGCATTTCGGTGTTGAAGCTCTTTTACCGGTGAGAGCACCATCAAATCAACCCCAGCTGACATTCACGCTGCCAGGCAGCAGTCTGGGAGATCTCCGTAAAGGGTATTGCAGCTCCGGAGAGGAAATCTCAAATGTCTCGTAAATCCTGCTGCGGGGAGTGCCACATCGCAGGGGGCTCGTTCCAAGGCTCTCCCGGTTTGTCCACTCGGCCAGGATGCCAGGCCCTGCCGCGATGACACCCGGCTGCCTCTCCCGAAAGGATGCCACCCGAGATGTCTGCCCGCCGCTGGCCTGTCCCCTGTCCCAGCCTGCCGCTTGCCACAAGCAGCGTTCAGAAACTGGTCGACAAACTAACCCAGAAAAGAAGCGACAAATCACTAGGTTACACCAGAGTCTTTTTTTTTTGTTTTCTTTTCTTTTTTTTTTTTTCCCCTTAGCACTTTCCTTTCTCTTCCCTTCTGCCGCTGGACCCGAGGGAAGGGTATAAAGGCTGGTAAAAACGAGTCGGGAAACCTTTGGTCCTTCTCCCCAGGTTGGGGAGGCTTCCTCGGGGCTGGAGCTGCGGCTGCCGCCAGGGTCAGCCAGGAGGAGGGAGAGGAGGGCAGGGGAGGGAGAAGGGGAAAAAATGAACAGCTGCAAAGCAATTAAGCCTGCCTCCCTGCCTTACTGTCCAAAGCAGGAGGCAATCTAATTCAGCCTGGTGCCTCTCTTCCTTCAGCCGTCTGGTGCCTGCCTGGGATTCAGGAAAGGGGCTGTCTGACTGCCCACTTTGTCTGCCGAGCCAAAGGGGCCCTTCCCAGCCACAATTTCCAAAGGAAAGAGATCTTGGCTGGCAGTGTCTCTTCTTTTCTGAGAAAAACATGTGCTGAATGTAGTGGCAACAGCTTTATAACCCTCTCCTGCCCTTCCTCAGCAAACAACCGAAGTGGAGTTGGAGCAAGAAAATGACCCCGCTGGCTCCTCCGCTCCGCACTTGTCTCCCAGCACAATGAATCAATTAGCGTCCGATCATTATTGTGGTAACTGTATCTTTCACAAGCAAGATTCTATATAGAGATAGAATAGGATGTTTTCTGCTCATTTCCTTCCTGTCATTCCAATCACGAACTACTGTTAAAAATACAATGCATTTAAAGTCTGTCATATTTGCAAGCGTGTGTTCCAGTTTCCCAGCTGAATGGCTGGTCTTTTGTTTTCTGCCCAGTAAAGGTATGGAGGAACAGCGATAAAGGGGAGCCTATGGTACAACTGGGTTAGAAACTCACCCAGGGCATATACAGAAGGTCATCTAATTTTCATGTTCCTAATATCAGGGATTACTTTAATTCCTTATTCTGGCCAACTGTTTCAGTTTATAATCCATGGCGCAGGACTCCTTCCAGCATGTCTAAGGTGGTACTTGTTCTGCTATTTCTTCAGAAATTGGCAAAAACGTTTTATTTGGAAAATGTTAGAGCAGCAGTAAAAGCCTTTTAGTATGCAGTCAGAAGGAGAAAATAGGCTGGGTTAGGAGAACAGAGTACAATTCAACTTTACTTTCGGTTAAGTTTGACAGTAATCTAGACAGCAGGTAGGTACCCTCCCTCTAGTTAATCAAGACAGAAATAGGCAAAAATGTGTATCTGAACTGCAGTTAGACAGCATTTCATCTTATGTATTCTTCAATACTGTTATCATAACCAGAAAAAATAAGGAATCACAGAAAGAGCACGATTTTAGCTCACCATACTGACAAATGCTTTATAAAGTATGAAATTCGAGGAAACCTCTGTAAGCTAAAGCACAGTGGTTTTATATATTGTGTCGACCCACAACAGAGCAGCACACCCAAGTCAGGAGTTCCTTTCTAATCTTATTCCACATAGGGTCCCTGATGAAGGTCACAGTTCTTTTTAAAATTAAAATTTATAGACATATAGATATATGCCACCTATGTAGGAAAAAGCTCAGACTCTAGACTGGGCACGAAATGGATTTGTCCATCTCCCCCCTCACTGACAATATTTTTTCTGAATTAAAAAAAGTTCTTATTCAGTGGTCAGGTTTTATTTTCTTTTATTTTTTCCAAGTAAAATACAACATAAATGAATGTTGGGGATTTTAGACAGTCCTAAACTGTGGGAAAACATACGTCTAGCAAAACTTTTTTCAGTTAAAGATTTACTCACATTTCAGAACCATCACACAGCCTATAGCGATGTCATCAGCATTTCTCTGTTCTTGCTGACCTTAAGCACTCTTAAACGATTAAATACATAATATTTTCTGATGGCCATTCACATTTCAGTAAGAATAATTCACTTTAATGAGATAAGAACTTATGTATCAAGGGAGTCTACCTCTGTTTGAGAAATATTAGCACACTTTGGGGAACTGTAGAATCACAAATAATGACATCAAGAGTCCAACACTGTTCCTGGAGAACTTGTAACTCCCGGTTACATCAATGGGAATTTGAGATGCGTAAGGATTGCAAAATCAGATGTTAATCTGCAGCGAACAACACAGGTATGGGCAGTCTGCATTTTTGCCTTAAGCAAACAAGACCCAACAAGACTACTAAGGAGAGAAAACAGCACCAGTTTCTAACTGCACGTATAAATAGGCATTAGAAACAACTGTATTCCTTAAGTGAGTCATTACATCGTCAAGAAAACTTTTACAAGAAACTTGATGTTGTTTACAAATTTCCCGTTTACTCTTTTTTTTTTTAATTCTTTCCTTCCCACTCATAACACGCGCACCAACCTCGATAAAGAGACCTGCGAGAGATGGAAACCTGATGCTTCGATTAAAGACCACAGAACCGTCACTATCGACTCCGGCACCTTCAGTGAACGGGTTCTCCACTTTTTCCGCAGCCCAATAACTCGCGCAATCTAAACACAGACCTTCTTATCAAGCTAAGACAAGCTTACTCAGCTCTCTCCTGGCACTGGGAGATTCAGCTCGTTGGCTGCTGGCGGCTGCTCCGCGGTGCGGGCTGGTCTGGGCTGTGGGAACCGCCACGCTGCCTTCAGCGCTCCCCTCTGCGGCACCAGGCACGGCGCTACTGCCGAGCCAAGGACGAAAAATACGGCAGGAATAGCTTAATTCCAGCTCTAAATGAGCTCAGCGGGGAATCTAAACAGTCAAGTCAATTGCCAGAATCTGCACTTTTCAACCTCGTTCTGCTCCTTTGATCAGACTGAATTTTGAGCTACGGCGATTAATGGACTAATAGAGGAAGTCACAGGGTATCTCTTGGGAGAAGAGGGAAAGGAGAAAAAAGTCTCTCATCCTCGTTACGCATCTATTCTGCTAAACGCCACATTTCCACGTAGGAAACTAAAAGGCCGCTGCGGAAAGTGTGCTGACTGAGCTGGAAAGGAGGAAAAAAAGGGGGTTGTACGAAACAAAAAAATAATGCTCATACGATCATTCATTCATTGCTTAAACACGCCCTTCAGAGCGATGGTAAAAGAAAACAGACTATCCGAATACAAGTGCCGTGTAAACTACCCTTCAATCCAGTACAGTAACAGTTTATACTTAATAATGCCAGAGAGTAAAGGAAATATTAAACACATTTATTATGTGTAGAGAAGCTTCCAAAAGCCCTGAGAATTTAAGTAGTGAGAGAAATTGATTTGTTTGTGACAGGGATACATACTACTGGTATCCCAGGACAGTATGTCCTCGTCTTTCTGGAAAAGGAAGAAACACATTAATGTTAGCAGTCTGCAATCACAAAAGAAAAAGAGAGGGGAAAAGTATTTATTAAGAATTTTTTTTTCCTCATTTGCTTTTGTTATTGCTGTGCCCAAGAGGAGGGGACAGTTTTTCTTCCTGCAAGGAGCAAATTTTGCTTCTGCAATTCATGACTGTAAAAAACAAACCCCAGAGGACTACAAATAATCACTGGCCTGATTAAAACACAAACTTATTCAAAGTTTGGCACGTTTACAAAATGCTGGTACTAACCCCCAGAAAAAACCAAAACCAGAAAAGCCCCAAATAATTCAAACGTAAACTTGAGCTGAGGTAGGAGCAAGTGCACCAAAGCTTCCAACTCTCCCCCTCTTTTTGTTGTAGCACTAACACGCCACTGCCAATGATTGCCGTGCCCTTCGCTGCATCCTTCTCCTCCACCTTTAGTCTCTCTTGAGCATACAAAGACTATATACATACAGGATTCACTCTGCGCTCAGAAATAATCCTGTAGTCGGCCTGGAATGACCTCCCACTGCGTAAATTTAGGTGTGTGTGTTTGAATCTTTACAAGATCAAGCTGTTAATGTAATGTCTTAGTCCGGGATATCATACTATTTTGTCTACGTTACAGGGCTTACCCTCCTTGTGGGTCTCTTATTAATTCTGTAATGGGGAAAAATAGCTCAGCACAGCTTGTCCCTAACCTACATTCACATCTGCGTCTGTCTGACACTGATCTAAGGTATCGCCTTTTCATTACTTCCATGAGAAATGTTACATACTTTTGCTGGTTATATAGAGAATATTATTTATGCTAAAGTAATGTATCTCCTATCTCCTTCTTTTAACATTCCCATATACAAAGGGTTAAATTGTAATATAGGATTACTTTTTGTTAACAGTAGTGCTTTTAAGAATTATGTACTGACAATGATAATATTTGCCTTTAAATAGCCTATAAAAATTTAACTTTAAAACGTATATGTAATAGAGTGATTAGCCTTCAAAGCCCTAAGAAGAGCTCCTACATTCTGATTGTGGGTTTCTATCAATTATTAGTGCCGGCTGCTTGAAATAGTCCAAAGTGCTCGAGACAGAAATATCACACAGCCAACACAGCAGACTGATATGCTTCCTAAATGTACAGGTTTTGAACACAGCTCATAATAGTGTTTGGCTTTCAAACCTTAATGTTAACAGCTTTGATGGGACTGCTTCTAATTTGTATTTAAGACCCATTACCTCTTCCTCTAAGCAATCTTCGTGAGACATCATTTGTTCTAGGGGGATATTTGCCATCCAGCACGGCTCTGTAATGGCCGTTAATTCACACCATTTTGCTTGCTCCCGTATTAATCAGCAAACTGTGAATCATCCCAGTGTTTCCAGACTCGCAGATGTACGAGAGAACCACCGAGGCCAGTTCAGTTTCTCTCCCCATTCAGACCCGGAGACAATATCAGTTCCTGTTTACAGCCACCGCTTTGTTTTCCCCCACCCACACACTGAAATTTCTCCAAAATGCCCAGAGAAAAAGAAAAAAAAAGAGACTGAGTTCATTTTACCAGGAAAGTTATTTCTAGGTATTGCATCTGAGACAAAACATGTTTGTACTTTTATTTTGCGTGCGGCGTTTACTGCAGCAAGGCAGAAATGACAGAGAGCAGAGCAGAAGGACCAAGTAGGCTGCCCCAGTCACCCACCCCGCCGAAACGCCGTCCGGCGCCAGGCACGTGATTTAACAGCATCCGAGGGACTCTCTTATTTATTTGTTTGCTTTTTATGCTAATTGTTACATTAGACTTTGGTTCTGTAAGTATTTCAGCCTCGTGGAATAGAGATGTAATTTTATACTACTACGAGACAATGCTAGGTAGAAGCCCCCTCAAAAATCAAGGGTACAAACCATGCTCTCACAGTAGCACTGCAAAGAGCATTAAAATTCATTATTAATTTAGGCATCAAATTTGAGGTAGTATGAAGGGCATGGTTTTAGGGAAGTGAGCACATTTTCTGAAACGCAGGCTGCTTTTAGTTCAAAATAAGCTGCCCAAACTGCCATTTACTAAGAAAGATAGGGAAAACACAGACAGCAAACAAACCTATCTTCCACAAATGCGGGAAAAAAATGGAATTAAGATGTTCTGATATTAATGGGAATTTACAGCACAGACGAAACGATTGGGGGTACAAGAGGGTCATGGAAACCATTTCCTCATTGCTATTCATCAGCACACTGTGCCATGAACACACCTTTTCAATATAAGAATTATGGGTGTACTGACTTGTAAGCGAAGATGCCAGTAGTGTGTCTTACCCATCGCTAACCACTATTCATGTTGTTATTTTTGAGAATGATACACAGGAGGAAGTTAGGGCATTCATTATGAAGCCAAACAGCGAGAAGGTCGCCGAGTCTTTCCCTAGATTCCTAGGATGTTTGTAACTTCATTGCATCTAAGGGCGCAGTTGAGAAAGAAATCTATGTTCAAAACCTTTTGCTCAACCGCTTATAAATTAAAGATTTCTGTATACGGCTGGGGGTTTTTTTTGTGGTAATAAAGCAAGCAAAGTGGGTTACTTTAAAAAAAAGGCAAGAAAATCTGCACTTGGGGCCTGATTCGGCCAATGTTTAGCCCAGGAAAACGTGTGAATACTTCTACCAAGCTGCCTAGAGAACCCCGTAGAAACTGCCCATCTAGGCTGGCAGGATCAGAGTGGTTTTGGTACAAATAGCTGTCAGAATATGGTTTCGCATCAAATGAATCAGACGCTTTTTAGCACGATACCACCACTTTCCCTCCACCTTCGAGAGAAGAGGTTCTCTCCCACCCCGCGCTGCAGAGCAGAAGGAAACAACTGTCTGTTACTTAAAGCTCAAAACCACAAAAGCAAGGGGGTTGGGGTTTTTTTTTTTTAGAGTTAATGCAGAACCTCTGTGTGATGGCACACTCTCCCCCTCTCCCCCCGCGGCCCTGCCGGGAGCGGAGCGGGACGCACAGCACCGACGCACAGCCGGTGTCCTGGGCACCAGGAACCTCACTAAAAGCAGCTTGTCAGGCCGAAATTCAGCGCCTTGTCCTAAATTTCTCCAGGATAAGTCCCATTTCCACCTGCACGTTCACAGTACACGAGTACTACTTCCTCTTGTCCTTCTCCACCAAACCCCCGGACAATACGACACCACGTCAGCCCGCACGCACAACGCTCCATCGTCCTGCAGGTACCAGACTTTCTCGAACACCTCCCAGCACCCCTCACTGGTGTCTGCAGTACCTCCCGAGTCTCTTTTTTCTTTCCAAGTGGATTTTAATTTGTCCAGCGTGAGATTCCCATAGAGTTGTCTGTGTCCTAAGTGCTAAATTGCTGGCAGAACCTCCTCCGTTTTATTAAACAGGTCGTAACTAAGGGAAAGACCCGGCCGGACTGAGGAAAGTGCTGCAGCTTTGATGTAGTGTCTGCATTAATTTCAGATCCGAAAGGAGGGCAATGGTGAGGGTGGGGGAGGATGCTCCCCACATGGTGTTCAGAAGGATTTGGTCTATTTACAAGCTTCTCCTCTGCAGATTGCTTCCCCTAATGATGTGCTATGTGGTGTCCAAAAGTGCTTTCAGCGCGACAGATAGCTAAACTGGAAGGAATGATGAGTGCATTAGGCAGAGCTGCTAGAAATATCAATGCCTGTAAACAGCTTAAAATACAAGCCAAAGAACTGGGAAGGTTAAGACACAGCTACAAGGGCTTCACTACAACAGGGAAATGCTTTGAAATACCTGTAATGTAGCAGAAGATGAAAACACACACGATTTAAAAAACGCTGCAAAAGAGGAATGGGGTAAGAATATCAAATGTGAACTAAGTTTTTTGCCTTGATTACTGCACTTCTGAAAATGTTGTACTACTGTTGGCATGTTGAGGCCAAACACCCCATTTCTTTCCACAAGTTTACTCCTTACTTTCCAAAATTTATCTGACATTATTTATTGGCAGGGGAAGGAGGGGAAGGGAGAAGGTGGCAGTCCGATAGTTTCAGTCGAGCTCCTTTCCGACTTTCTTGAAGGAAGGGAGGGGAGAATCTCCAAGTTTGAAAAAAAATACCGACTCAGTTGCAAGTGCACGGATAAATGTAAATTTAGAAATGACCATTCGAGAAGGTGTTTTTACATCTGTGGAGAGGTCAGACTCCAGGCTCAGCCTTATTGCTCTCTGTAATCCAGATTCATCACCAGCTTCCTTTATTCGCCTATTCAAAGGCACTTAATTAGCTGAAGGGCTTGTTGCTTTGCCTTCAAAGGCTCTCCACTCCCTCCAAGGCTTTGCTTCAGTATTGTGCTACCATTGCCCTTTGAAATCAAATCTGTTTTTCTTCTCCACAGCATTAGTAAAAGAAAAAAAAGGTAATATTCTAAAAACTTTTTTCCAGAGAAAAAGAAGAAAAAAGAAGGGGAAAGGGAGGAAAAGAAAAGGGAGGAAAAGAAAAGAGAGGAGAAAAAGAGAGAAGAGAAAAGAAAAGAACAGAAAAGAGAAGAGAGAAGAGAGAAAGAAATAGAGAAGGGAGAAAGGGAAGGGAAGGGAAGGGAGAAGAGAAGGGAAGGGAGAAGAGAAGAGAAAGTGAAAAGAAGAAAGAAAAAGAAGAAAATGGGGAAATACCAACGGAACTTCATTCAAAGTGGCTTTAAAGCTAAGTTTGACACTTAAAGGGTGTGGGGGGGTGCAACTGCAGATGAAATCTGGCCAGTACTTTTGGTCTTATTAATAATACACGATACCATAGTTGTTTTATGTGTTAGAAAGACTCCTTGTGACATCTTGGAAATCCCAAATAAAACATGATTTTTCCCTGTACTTACGAGAGGACTGTATGTACTCAGATGCTGTGGGCTGCGTTCTCTGCTTTTCCAAACTCTTAATCAATCTGCATCAGAGCTTATAAACAAAGTGCTGCTGAATCAGAACAGTCTCACCTAACAGTCATGGTGCGCTGACTTTTCACGGGCAGAAATAACTTCACATAACATAGGACACCCAGGAATCAGTCTGTGGTATTAACATTTCTGTTTATATTAATAAAAGCTGGGTTTTGTATTCCATTATATTTATTTAACCTTTGGCATCTAAGCTCTGGGTCAGTTCGCTCTTTAGAACAGTGCATTTCTTCTTTAGTTTTGTTTCTATATTTAGAGAACTCATGCTCAGAAACAAGATTTTTTGTTTAATTCTTTTTCCCCCTAGTATATTTAATCTAGCTCAGGGGTTTTGGTGTTTCTCTGCAACCTATAATTTACTCTGCCAACTCAGATACTGTATTGCTGCTTTTACCACAGTTAAAGAAACACCATCAAGTCCTTTTCAAAGGTTTTTTTTAGTCTTCAGCATGTTCTTCACTATCTCATATGCAGTCCACATGTAGTAAAATATAGCCTTTTCTACTGCAAATAATATTATTTTTCTCTCTGTCTCTTCTATCATTTGTCTTCTACCATCATTTTTGGCAATGTAGCTGAAACAAATATACCCTTCACTGACAACCCAGTATACAACTATCTGGGTGTCGGCAGGACGGGGAGAGCTCTAAGAATAGCACATTTGGTTCCTACAGCGCAAGTGGCGCTCAGAAACGCACAGTGTGTCCCACCCGAACAATGGCTATTTATTAGCTACCTTCCCCCAACAAAACAACCTTTTAAGCTGTGTTTTGGTTTTCAACATTTTACACACAGAGCAGTGGGCAATACTGCCCTCCTGCCCGAGCCTCTCAAATTTTAACTTGGACAAACTTGGGCTTGGAAAAGCAATGGCCACTCAAAGGGTTTCTTTTATTCCAGCCTGACTTAAACTGCAAAGATCACCGGCTCATTGTCCTGCCTTCAGGGGAACCCTCCTTCCCGTTCCCAAAGACCTGTGTCTGTTCTTATACTGGTGGGAGTAAAAAAAGAGCTCTTCTGGAAGAGCATTGCTAAAGGCAGAATTGGGCCCAATATATCTGACATGCCAGAATAGGAGATGTGCAAGTACAAACTGTATTTAGACATGAAATCGGGGAGATGCCCAACTATTCAACCTGCCTGGGCAAATGCAGCTTTTCACGTGCCCAGAAACAGCCAATAAAGTCAAGTGGCTAAGCTTAAGCCCAGAAAACAGTGTGTGATAGTTTTGGAGACTGTCTTTGACTCTCTGGCATTTACTACCATCTTTATATTGTGGATTTATGAGTCCAGACCTTTGAGTATAATTTCACTCAGCAAGCATCAGTCCTACATGAGTAAAATGAAAACCTGCACATATCCACAAGAGCAATGTTAGCACCACCAGGCTTTGCAATATCGCACAATGCAAACTGTCAGTGCCTCAATCAATATCCGTCAATGCTCAACAATAAAGACATAGTGCTTGAGATGGGAAAAGATTAGCCCTTATCAGATTTACCAGTTGTCCAGGCAATACAGGATCTGGGATGCAGACTGATTACACTTGCGAGCTATACCATGAAGTACAAAAATGGCAGAGCTGTGAGGTGCCAGGAGTAACCCAGCTTTTGGAATGTGGAGTCTTTGCTTTAATACGCATTAAAACAACAGCGAAAAGCTCCCTCTGGGTCTATGTCCCAGCCGCTGCTCTCTTCCCCGTGTTGCTCTGCCTGCTACAAGGATCAAATTTCATGGTTTATTGTTCTCCCTCCAACTGGCCACCATCCACATTCTTCTTCTGTACAAAGCTGCACCTCTTGCTCAAAAGAAGAGAGTACTATGCCTTCTTTTTATAAATTTTAGTCACATTTACAAACACACACACAGAGTAAGGGGATGACTTTTAAACACTAAACAACATTCCAGGGAATGCTGTTATTTTTCTTGGAGCAAATTTCTGTGAATGAGGCTAAACCCAGCAATTTTTCTCCAGGTTACTAATTTTTGAAGATGCAGAAGTTGTCTCCCCTGTCTTCTGAATCTTTAATATTTTGCCTTTTAATGAAACAACTGCTCTATGCTTGAAAAGTCCTATTCATCACCTGCCTCAGGAGAGAGTTAGCACCGAGATTCTGCAAAGCTCAAATTCCGCTCCGGGTACACTGCTGGAAATCAAAACCACAGCCACTGGAGCTACTTTGCTATAATGAAGTAAAATTGGTACACAGCAGGTCAGGTCCAAAATTTCAGTATCAATGTCCCAATGTAAATAAGAACTCTATTGCAGACAAATAACAGATCTACATGCTAGATTCAAAGAAACGTAGCAAGTATCCCAGAATTTTAAGGTTTCCTACCTAGAGTATTTTTTCCATGTCATTTTTCTTTTAATTCAGCACTCAGGATCCATTTTCTTCTATGAGATTTGCAGTAAAGTTATCAAAACCTAACAAAATGTTCCACTCCTGAACATCCACCATCTTTCTTCGGCAGCTCAACAGACTGTAAAACTGAAGCACTGTCATCTGGTGTGTAATTATTGTAATAAGTCTTACCTGTAAAACGAGGGAGGCACCATAAGCTTACCTAACTAGTTTGAAAATGTAAAATGCTTATCACCTGTAATCGTTGTCTTAACTGTCCTTGATCTTTACTGATAGCTGCCAAATTATAATAACTCTCCCTCTGACAGTGAGAATCAGCTAAAAATCCAGCACAGGCAGAGCACTAGGAAAGTTGCTGGAAGAGGGGCTATTTTGGCCAATGAAAGAGACTAGCTGCAGGAATTTGTCTTTTTTTTTTTTTTTTTTTGGCTAATCAATGATGTAGGGGGTTCAGAGGTGTAAGACAAAAATGCAAAGCAGGAAAAACTAGGGCACAGGAAACCTCAGGAATCCAACAGGGACGTGGCAATTCTACACACCCAGCGGTGGAGCCAGAAAAAAAAATATGCTCAAAGGTTATGGACATATGATCAAAAGCAATCATGTTACTGCAGTTAACAACTTACTAGCCACCATCCAAGATGCAGCAGAACACTGTGAATGTATTCTTCACCCACACTGCCTCCAGAGTAAAACATCTGATGGGCAGTAATTCATGAAGCTGCAGCAACCCATTCGCTTTCAACCATACGTCCATCCATACCGCTAGGTCCCAAGCCAGCAAGACCCTCCACTTTGTGTTTAACTTGGGTCCCACCGAACACAAACAGGGTCCTCACATGCTTAAAGCAACATAATTGCTTCAGGCTTTTGTTGAATTTGGGGCCTTATATTGATAACCCTCTAAAGCGAACTATATATGCTATACCGTTACATGTTGTATATTTGGATAAACAAATCCAGTGAGTCACCAGTCCTTCCCAGCAGTCTGTTTTAAGCTGCTGTATCAAAGCAAGGGAGTACTGAGCATGCACAACTTGGAAAAGAGTGAGTTGATCCTGAAGCGGCACAGTGGAAATGCACCTCATAGATACACCACTAAGAAGCTGACATTTAGTAACTATCCCCTTACTTCTCATCGCTAGCATAGGACAAGCTTACACCACGTCACCCACATTGAACACCACCTCTGTAAGAACCAGTCGCTTAGCAGGGAAGAAGAGCAAAGAATCCCAGGCTCTGGAGTGTATTCCCCAGCTAAGCACCACACTCTCAAGTAGATCCCAGCAGAGCTTCAGAGATCAGTCTCTGGTTTGCTGGGTGAGAAGTGTTTCATTCCTTCACGAGGAGTTTATGGAGTGCCTGTGTGCACAGCTAAACAGCTTGAAGGATTCTGCTTCTTAAGTGTTGGTTCAGCCTAACAAGGTACTTGGCTTTGGTGGTGAGATTCAGTGTCTCTTACTATTCTTCCTAACAAAAAGATAGCTGTTTATTCCTCAGCCCCAGGCTGCTCTCAGACTGAGTCTCCAAGCCCTTCCTTGCTCTGAAGTCCCTGTTCACAGTAAATCTCTCTTATCTGGGGTAGTAGTGGATAGTGCTTCCCACCTCTCCTTGAGTCTTAGGGAGAAAAAAGGTTGCTGGAGAGAAATCAGGGCTGTGTCTCACTCCTGCCAGCTGCATTTTTGCATTTACCGGCTCAGTTGGTATCGCAGATCAACAAAGGGTGGGGAATGGCCCTCATCCAAAGCAGGGCATTGCTTCTGGCAAATGCTAGTAACAGGTATTTCAAGTCTGCCTCTTTGCTATTCGGGAGATGTACTGTTTGACCTGCTGTCCATGAAGGAGTCATATTTTAACTTCACTTCTCACCCCATCTGATCTTTTCTACTCTCAGAAGCATAACACAGAGATGAATTTGTTGAAGGGCACCAAGAAAAGAAAAGATATTCCCACTAAAAGGATGATGAGAAACATGTTACAGGAACATCTCTACAGCTTACGATGTAAGCTAAATACAAATTCCACCTATAGACGTAAAAATAATTTATTCTAGTGGTATGAAATGTGTTTTGCCTAATAGCACAAAGTTCTCCACTGGGCTAGAAGAGACAATGCATGGTGCAATTACAGTACAATTCAATCGAAGAACTGCATTCGGCTCTGGGGCTCCCAGCATAAGAAGGACATGGACCTGTTGGAGTGAGTCCAGGGGAGGGCCACAAAGATGATCAGGGGGCTGGGAGCACCTCTCCTGTGAGGATAGACTGAGAGAGTTGGGGTTGTTCAGCCTGGAGAAGGGAAGGCTCCGAGGAGACCTCACAGCAGCCTTCCAGTACCTAAAGGGGGCCTGCGAGAAAGCTGGAGAGGGACTTGTTACAAGGGCATGTAGTGATAGGACAAGGGGTAATGGCTTTAAACTGAAAGAGGGGAGATTTAGATTAGGTATAAGGAAGAAGTTCTTCCCTGTGAGGGTGGTGAGGCACTGGAGCAGGTTGCCCAGAGAGGTTGTGGCTGCCCCATCCCTGGCAGCGTTCAAGGCCAGGCTGGATGGGGCTTTGAGCAACCTGGTCTGATGGAAGGTGTCCCTGCCCATGGCAGGGGGGTTAAGAACTAGATAATCTTTAAGGTCCCTTCCAATCCAAACCATTCTATGATTCCATGATTCTATGAAATAAATGAAGCTACTCTGATAACACCAGAACGTTGTTATTGCCTTGTCCATGTACACACCGTGCACATCGCAGAAGTTCAGCAACGTCACATTTGAAACACAAATGAAAGTAAAAATAAGAAAACAAATGACTCCATTTTCACATAAGCCCCGTAGGACAGAAGAGACATTCTCACCTGTCTGCTTTGAGATGGCAGCGTGGCAGGCTGCATGTGTCTCTGCATGCGATGCGGCTGTATCAGCTGTCGAAACTGGTGCTGGAGGAACTGGCTGTTGTTAGCCTGCTGGGACTGCGGCGGGGCTGGAGACTGCTGCTGCTGCTGCTGCTGCTGGAGATAGTGCATGAGGGACTGCTGCCCTTGCCCTGCTGTCAGAGGGGACATCTTTTGAGTAGCTGACTCTGAGGCAAAGTGAGACAGTGGTTTGGTGTTATTGAAGGAAAATTGGTCTTGGCTAACAGGGCTCTCATTCACCAGACCTGGCTGTAAGCTACTGGATGGCTGTTGCATAATTATATTCATATTTTTGGACTGGTTTGTAGTCATTGATTTAAAAAGCGAGCTCTGCATATTTGTGGGGTTGCTGGTGGGAGTGATGTTAGAGATTAATGTACCTTGAGGACTGAAGGGCTGCTGATGCAGAGCTGGGCTTGACAGCTTTTCTGGCCTGTATGGTGGAGAAGGTCCAGTATTTGTGGAGGCCATGCTGGCAACCAAGTTGTTCTGTGGACTTTTAATGTTGTTGGCTGGTAAGCTGGCTGCTGTCAGGGCGGGCAGCATGGAGCTTTGTGGGCTGAAGGGCTGCTGGTTCAGAGCCGGACTGGAGAGCTTCTCAGACCCATACGGAGGAGAGGGGCCATTGGATGGGGTGCTGCTGGAAGTCATGCTTGAAAGCAGAGGGTTTTGAGGACTCTGAATGTTGTTTCCTGGTAAATTATTAGCAGGCATGCCAGACACCATAACATTTTGAGGACTGAAAGGTTGATGGTGTGGGGATGATCCTGCCCTGTACGGCGGAGAGAGACCAGGAGGAGACATAGTTGGCCAGCTGGGAGCCTGTACTTGTTGCTTAGTAGTAGACACCTGCTTGCTAGCTGCCAGCTGCTTTAGCTGCTGAGCGTGCCAGTTGGAGCCGGGTATGTTGGGTAAGGGTACTGGAAGCATAGGTGGTGGCTGGTTCTTGCTCTGAGCTGCCGTAGAGATGGGCGATGCAGCAGGTTTGTTTGAGGGAGGGACTTGGAAGTTAGCTCCAGCAGACGATGGTCTCATCTGAGGAGATCCTCCACTGGTTGGATTGCAGCCCGGAGAAAAATCTTTGTTAGCAACATGGTTCTCCAAGTGGGAAGTCTGCGGGGAGGACTTTGGAGTGGTACTTATGCTTGGTTGAGAATGACTCAGCCCAAGCGGCTCTTCAGCCTTGCTGCACAAAATCTTCTCCAGATCCAGGTCATTGGGAGAAGGATCAGGCATTTTCGTCAGCTCTTCCAACAGATCTTGCAGCTCTTGGTCCACAGACTGTAAGCTGTTTCCTTTCTCATCATAGTGGACAATGGTATTGTTTTGTCCTCCTATTGACCCTTTCTGATTTATTTCCGTGTTGGGTGGCACTGAAAATGGGGAACCAATGCCACCGCCATTCATGTGATTGCTTTCAAGGAGCACTGAATGACCTGCGACTCCCAGGGAAGAAGCACTGTGACTGGTGGAGAACGGAGAACTTTGCATTTCTGGACATGCCACATTGGGATTGGCACCTTGGCCCATGGCAAGGTTTACGTCATCAAGACAAAGTCTTTTACTGTCATTTGGGAAAATGACATCGGGCACGCCACTGGAGGCAGGAGAGCTATCATCTTCCAGTTTTCTTTTAATGGATCCCTGTAACTGTGAAAATAAAAAAGGAAGAAGAAAGGATCTGTTATCGACCTTATTCTAACATGCTCTGAAGCTCTGTACTGCAGCACTGGGTTGGAGATAAAGAAAATTAAATCATACAATTAAAAAAACAATCGTGAGACAAATTCAATCAGGATTTAAGTGGGTGCAACTTCACTGAAATCAAAAGAGTTATAGTCAGAAAAAGGCTAAATCTCACATGTTGGCCTTAAAACAGATGTTAAAGCTATAAAATACTGTCATGTGAACTGTAATAGAAGTTTTTTAAATAGTTTCTGGTACCATTTCAATTAAGACATTATACTCCCTGCATAACAAACATGCCAACAGTTTTATGGTAACATTTTTTAGGTCTAAATGGCAGATCTGAATGAAACCCTGGACTGAATTTAGTGACCTTCTGCCAGCGACTCGGATTAAACTCAGACCTGAGACAACTAAATTGTTTTACATTCCTTATAGGCAGAACATCTGAAATAACTGGCATACTTTCTAAACAAACCAAAACAAAACAAATTCTCAACTATCTATCTAAACAGACTTTCAAGCTTCCTAATCACAGATGTTTTAGATTTCAGAAACAGTCAAAAACAGCTAAACTTCTTAATTCTTGCTCATGCTTCTACGTCTAAGGCAGTATGGGCTTTGTTCTTTTGAAGGATTGCAACTCATTCATAAAAACGGAAGTGTTTTCAAAATACAGTTATATAAATATCTTGATCTACAAGAAATGGTAGAGTTGTATATCCACAAATCTTAAAGAAAAAAACCTGCCTTCTATGTACAAAGCAAGTGAAACTGAAAACAACGCTTCTAATACTAATTCAGCGTGATATGGCAATCTCTTCCAAATATAATAATCTGTGGTTTTCAATTTTAACAAGCATGACCTGTATGTCATAGGATTAATCAGACATTAACACTGGTGCTTCAAGTTAAGAGAAATAAGCGTTATGTCCTTGTTTATCAATAGAGGAAGGTAGCGTTTAAAAAAGTATCTAATCAGCAATGGGAAAACCATAGAAAGTCACAGTTCCTCTAAGCCGGCTCACAGAACAGCCTCTCACAGCTCTGGCCTACAATTGCAAGTGCTGCCAGTCATCTAGTACCATGAAAAAAATTCACATCTAATAACAGCTCATATCACCAGAAAAGCCCCACTACTTAACCCCAGCGTGACCGGATCGACTCAAAGGCTGTGGTGGGTACGAGTAACTTCTAAATTTTACACTGATTATTAAGCACATCACGGTTTTGCCCGAGTCACCACGCAACAGCCGGCAACTTTGGTGCCCTCAGACAACGGTGCCACAGGACCACCACCGCGGGGTGTGCGGGGGCTGCAGGGCACGAGGTGGGCACGCTCCTGCGGCTCCTTCTGCAAGGTGCAAACGGCCAGTGCCCACCCCTAAACTCAGCCTATCTCCAGGCAACGGGCCACAAAGGCGCGTTGTCCCGACACGGGAACGTGGGAGAGCTGCCTGGCGGCTCACTCGGCTGGCCTCAGACGAGTGCGCTCTCATCACTTATTTCTAAATTGGTGGGCAGAGAGAAGATTGCAGGTTTGCGCCTCCAGCTGCTTGGGCTCTAGATGCAGTTTAGGATTAGTATTGCACATTGCCGTGCTAGCATCCGGCTTACACGGACATTTGGAGGAGAGTGAGAGGATACAAGTTAATTGTACACGATCATCATGGCAGATGGAAAAGCAGGTCTGCATACTACGGAGAGCTGCTGATCGGGTTTTAGGAGGAGCTCACCTACCCTCCATCAACAGACAGAGCAGTTTGGAATGGCACTGTGGCGAAGAGACCTTTTTACACAGATATTTTCCCCTTACCTTCTAAGAGTTATCCCTTACTAGAGCAATCGGTGCTTCTCTCCGTTACCTCCAGTTGCATTGCTTTAACATGGGGTGCACTGGAAACCCACCGGCAAGTGAGAACGGACGCTGAGCGGGGAGAGCTGCTTTCAGTGCACCGTTCACCGGTTCCCCGAGAGCCCTCTTCGGTCAGCAGGGCTGCGCGTGGTTTGAGTCGCGGCTCCGCGAGAGACTGCCTCCCCATCACAGCCAGAGACAGCTGAAGCATCAGCGATTTCATTATTCCTCTGGGCTGATGAGGCCAAAATTTGCTTAGCTTTAGGAGATGGAACGAGGCCTAAATCTTCTCCCAAGTGTTGGTCTAATGATGGATGAAATTGTTTTCCTTCATTTTCTTTGCTAAAACTAAGCCAGAGTTGCATGTTTCAACAGATGTTGCCCTGTGTCGGCTGAAACATGTTGGTAGAGCATAACTACATGCATTTAAACCCAGACATGTATAGAGAATCTTTACAGGGGCTTCACACATCCAAAACAAACACAGCGTGTTCCCAAGTTGCACCCTGGGAACTTCAGGCAGGAAGTGGTGGGGGATCTCCCACACTTGGCCAGCTGACATGCTGGCATGCATGTCCTTGCCAGGGCTTCTTTTGCCATAGGACATTCCTATGCTCTGAGTTACTGGGGAAAAATTTGGGCTTTCTAAACACTTTGAAAAATAGTTTAACTGTTGCACTGGGGAGTAAATGTGATGGGAAAACAAAACTCCATTTCCCCAAGACTATTACTAGATATAAACAGATAAAATATGGCCACAGCTTTCAGATGGCATGGGCATTCCAAAACTGGGACAGGATTTTTAAATACGAGGCTGTTGCTTAGCCCTCGTGAGAAGCCTGGCTGTAAGAGAGGCAGTGAAATTAGCTGTGTCATGTTCTCTCGAAAAGCAAGACTCCTGCTTCCCAGGTGAACATTTGCACAAGGACCATAAAATCCAGAAGACCAATTTTCCCCCAGTGCAGGCAGGTAGAACTCCACACAATTTAGTAGCATTGCTTTTGCTGAAGATAGGTTTGACTACAGCCCCAAATTTGAGAGAGAAAGATACCATCCTTGAAGCAACTAAACAAATCATAGAATAATTTTGGTTAGAAGGGACGCCTGGGTATCATCAGCCCTCTGCTTCAAGCACATCGCAAATGAAAAAAATAGATGTCGGTATTTCACCAGGCACTCAAGTATGACGTATCAGCTACCTACAGAAATCCCTTCTTGGGCTGGACGGGCTAGCTGAGAGGTTGTTTCAGTATTCCCCACTGAAACACAGGTGGTGGTAATTCCCGTACAGCGTGGGGTATGTGCTGGTGCTGTCTGTGAGGAGCCGGCGTTCTTCTCCCCAGCTCCCAGTGGCTGCTCTCCATGAACGTGCCACTGTCGCAGCCCTGACCAGTGCAGGGGACGGTAATGCAGTTTCATATTATGGGGACACTGGCTGGCATGGACATGCTAATGACAACAGTGGCAGGAGCTCATCACCAAGGCACCACAACTTTTAGGACCAGGAGCTCCTGACCCAACCAATTCAAAAAGCTGCTTGTTGCAGATCATTCATCTAGTACTCTCCGACATCTCAAGACCATCTCTTTAAAGCCTATCTATCTATCCTTTTCTAGACTCTTCCCTTACTAAAAACATTTTTACTTCCCATTTCCTTCATCTGCCCCTGGATTCCCCAGGATGGAGCTCCAACTCTTTCCCCTCTTCTTCAAGAGGGCTTACACTATTTGACAAAATCAACAGAAAAGAGAAGAGCACCAAAATATGTTCTGCCCCTTTCTCTGCTGATTAGTATATTGGGCAGCTCTGTTTTAAACTGAATACCTGAGAAGCGAATAGAAATATTTTAGAAACACGTAACACACACACACACGCACGCACTTAAGCTGGCTGGAGGCTGTCTATGGCTAGGTATGGGAAAGCTTCAGTCATATGTGCAAGCAAGGACGAAGCAGACAAGCAACAAAGGGGCTCTTGCGACCTTGTCAAAATTCATTAAAATGCATTAGCATGCTCAGGCTAACTTCTGTTTGGGAATACCTGGGAAACAAAGGCAGGCCCTCCGATTTGGGGAATATCCAGTTATGAGTTCTCCATTATCTCAGGTTTGCTTTTAGAAGTGAGAATGCCATGACCCCAGCACTACTATCCTCTCCAAACCAACAGGCTGTCTTTCTGGGAAAGTCCCAAGTTACAAAAGAGTAGCGCTGCTAGCTCGCAATGGCAGTATAACAAGAATAAATAATAACTGTTTACCCTGCTCCGTCCGAGGAAGCTATACAGCTGCAGTTACAAACACTAATTTGTCACACGCCACCTCTCTGCACAGAACCGATTCCCTACGTGTGGGCAGAGCGCTCCGCAGGCTTCTCTTGTGCAAGCGAGAAAAGGCGGACACGGCAAGCGAAACTAGTCCCCAGCTGCACCCTCTCCTAGACGGAGCCCTCTGAAGTTGCCCGCTTGGGTGACTTCTGGCGTCAGGCACTTTCCAAACTCAGGAGGCGGTGCTGGCCTTGAGTAACTCGCTATTTCCCAACGAAGGGAGAAAGGAAGGCTGAAGTGGCAAAACTGAAGCAGAGAGATCAAACTGTTAATAAATATACACTGTGGTGGTTCCACTGGATTTTAATAACCAACTAAATGGGCACCTCTGGACTGGCTCCCTGCCTCGGTGTCACTCAGCCTCCCTCCTGTCTTTAATACACCGGCTGTGCGCAGGTGCCGCTCCGGCTCTCCTCGCGAGCCAGGCTGCCCCATGGCACCGCTGCCAGCCCCTCTTCATCCTCCACCCGTCACTTGCTCCTTCGCCTGCACGGCCAGTGTCCGGGAAAAGAGCTACCGTGGCCCACTCGGGAGAGCCTCGTTTCTCCAGCCTTGCAACGATCCCCCTTCTGCCAGAAAGAAGCCAAATCTAACCAGAGATTCCTACTTAGATCAACGTACTGCAGAAACGAGAGGGAGGAAAAACGTTAGGCGAGGTATTTCTGTGCCTCTTCCTGGCTCCTGCAGCCTGTCAGAGATTCAAGCCTTGATTTACAGCAACCGCAGGGTGCTGATTATTGATCTGCAACACCCCACCCCACTCACTGCCATTGAGAGATCCAACCTACAGCAGCGATTCCCACACCTACGCAGCTGCTTCAAGCGAGAACCGAGCCCGACAGGACGCTGCCATTTTGAACCCATGTCTGTAGAGTCTGCCGCGTCCTCCTTCAGCGGCTAGTCCGCCTCCCCCCGTCTCCAGCGTGCACCGTCATTGCTGAGGCTCTCTTGATTTAATGGCATGAAGTCTACGGATCCATGACCGGGATATCCAGAACGGGAGTCAGATAACCTTCTCTCACTGGGAATCTCAAGACCTTGGGAAATCCCAGGTGTTGGCTTTTCTGTTTGCTTGATTGAAGAAAAGAGAGAAATGACGGTAAAAGGAGAGGGGGCAGGTGGGGAAAATTTCAGTCTCGCCACAGATACTGGAATTTGCTAGTGCCATGGCAGCTTTGCGCAAAGCCTTTCAGAGCAAGGCATCGGTGCCTCAGAGATCTGGGGAATCCAGGTCACCAACAAGCTGCTAAGATCTGGCCTATGTGAATTATTTTGACAGAGAGAGCACGTTTAATTTTTGGTGGAAGGACTGAGCAACCCACCAGCCTGAAATGAGTAGAAGTCTTTTTTCCAGTATTTTTTCAAGGTATATTGCAAACTCTTTTTTCCCCTCTGCAAAGTATAAAACCTGAGTCTAAGTTTTGCTCAACCGAGCTGACCAGAGAATCCATCACTCTCTGTCTCTTTCAAACACTAGACACTGCCAAAACTGGAAGTATGTATTTGCCAGAGGCAAACTGTTTGCAGCATTCAGCGATCGAGCCTTCAGTCTCTGTGGCTTCAACAAGCTTCAGCGAGAGCTATCTGCCCATCAGCCCAAAATGTTTCTATCTGTTCTGACAAAAACAGTCATGTAATGAGAAAATGAAACTGGCAATTTTCCATATAAAACAAGAAAACTGCACAAATTTTTCTCTTGTGCCTTAAACACACAATTTGGAAAGGTTGGTGCTCTCTATCGCTCATTTACCCACACCCTAGATAGATTTTCACGTCCTACTAATCTTTGAGGACAGTTCATGAAAAAGAGGTGAGAATTTAACTGTGTGTTTCAAGGCTGGAAAGGGGACCTGATATATTACCTCTTAAATGGCAGCACTTACTTGCAGCCCTGCTTGAACTATCAGACGTGCTGCTTTCGGTAGCAGGCTGGCTTGCACATGAGCAACAAAACCCAAATGCTTATGGGCAAAGATCCCACTTAACTACAGCAGAACCTGGCACTGCATTAAGTGCATTTAGCACATCTGCAAGTTTCCATTCGTGCATGCTGGCTGCAGTCTGGTAACAGAAACTCGCATTACGTATCTGAATCCAAGAAAAAATGCCTCCTGCTGACCAGTGAGGAGCCAAAGCAGTCCGTCAGGCTACAAGGAGAACTCAAGGAGGCTTAAGCAATTAAAACTACTATTCACTTTCTCCATACTAAGATTAAACATAAGCTAAAATCACATTCTTCCTACTGCTTTAGGCTGTTTGACCCTTCTGATTTCAAGCGATTTCAGCATGGATGGACGTAGAGTTGTCATTTCACATTGTCAGGAGAGAGATCACACTGTGATTCCAAGCTACCGGAGACATGTTTCGCTGTGCTTAAAAATAGCAATACCCCAACTCCTCAGCTACAGAGTACCAGAGGAAAGTCTGCTTTGGGGTCTGTTGGGTATTTGTAGGCTGGAAAGGTGGCAGATCCATTTGTAATGAGGTGTGGTAGTGGAGAAAGGATTATGAATAGAGAAAATTTACAGGGTGGATTTCCTTCTATTCATCACGCTCATGGAAACAGGCAACTGGAAGGGAGGATGTAGGAAGAGGAACCAGGGATCTAAGCAGTCATTTTAACCATGAAAGGACACTGGTTATTAGCTAGCTTGTATGCATTATGTGGATTATTTTTACCTGGAACTACAGCTTCTCCCAATTTCTAATTTACACTGGCAACATGAAATCTGCCATCTTTAAAACAAGTATATTAACATAGATTGGAAGTTGCTACTTAGGCTATGCACATTAAAAACGCCTCCTAAACACCACTGCTACATTTGTAGAATTTGATGTCCCATCAGTACAACAAACGTCAGTTGACTTGACGGGAGCGTGCTGTGATCCTTTGCCCCATTACTGTCACCACTCATTGTGATCTTCCCCAGTAAATCAGGAACCTCAAGCTGTGTTAAAAGAGAAAGAAGAAAACAAGGCGTGCGCTTTCCCTTAGTAAAGATGGCAACGCTCTCTGTTGCGAGCGCAAAAACGTAGGAACTAACCGGGCGGTTGCTCCCATGCCTGTATGCATCACCGGGATCTGGGCTGACAGACGCACCTCGTGCGTGTCACCGGAGCCCACGGCAAGAGGTTTTGCTTGCTCGCACTGTCGCTCCGGAGCTACCACCAATTCCCCTTCCCTGTTACGCTGCTGCAGTGCAACAGGTCTCTTGTGTGACTCTTGAATATATACGAACTTTTAAACGGTGACTGCCGACCTGGCACTTTCTTTCGTCTATGTGGCCTTCTTCCCCAAGTCACCACGCAGCGTGGGAAGTAATCCTGGCTGCAAATACTCAGAACTGCACCGTTTAGCTGGTAAGCACAAAAATCCAAAACATCACGACTATACAAAACCGGAAAGATGTGATGTTACAATAAGCTTAAACCACAAAAACTAACAGGAAATTGAACCTGGACTACCAAGAGCCTAAGGTATTAGGGTTTATTTCTAAATCTTAACCAAAAATTAAAGGGAAGGAAATACTACAAATATTATTTTCTCATACTGATTTGTGTGCATGCAGTTAGACTCACAATGACAGAAAAACATGTGATCCATATCCTGCTTTATACTGGAACATCTTACAGCCTACACAGCAGCAAGTTTGTGAACAAGGTTTTTCTAATTACCCTTGTGTAAAATTACAGGCAACATCACTAATGTCCATGTGAAGATATCAGTGTAGGATCAGTTCCAAGGAGAGAAAAAACATAGCCAAGAATGTACCTGTTTTGCCATCTCACACAAACCAGCTGTATGCAAGAGACCAAGTAATATTCACTGTAAAGAAAAAAGGAAAAAAACCCTACTTTTCAGGTCAGACAGAATTACCAATCTCATTTAGAAGGCACCGACAGCGATCTGCCCTATCAAAACAAATGTTCAGAGCCTTCCCATCTTGTCTTTCCTTAGCAATTCATCTGCTTTTGGTATTACCGGCACTGTTAAAATGGAAATTTTTCCAGAAGAAAAATTGCTGTTGACAAATGGATCTGGAGGAACAGGACTACTGCTTGCTCCTGTGTTGTACTGCTAGCAGGAGATCTCTGTACAGATGCCTCTTAATTAGTCATCTGAAGACTTACAGCAATCACGTCACGCATATTGTTTGGCTGTAACTTCCACGTTCCATTTAATGACAAGTGTTATTAACTAGACAGCTGAAGACAGAACAAGTTCTCTGCCTCTCGGTTTTTAAGCTGTGGTACAAAAGCATTTCTTTCATATCTGGCCGTAAATCAAGATCAATCTTAGACTCAACGCCTTTCCATCACTATTACCTCATCTTACCTCAGTTTTAATACCAGCAGTATTGTTTTATCTCTTTTTTTATAGTCCATTAATTTCAAAGTCCTATGGAACACTTTGCAGTAATTTTGTAGACTACATTAATTTCTCACGGCAATAGCTAGGCTGGAGAATTGCAGATCTTCTCCACTGAGCAAAAAGTGATGTTTTTGCTATTTGGGTCTACTGGGATTTGAAAGAGAGTTTTCTCTCTTTTTCAGCCCCTGACACTGGCACAGTTATGCAATGACCACAAGTTAACAGCAGCTAAGTATAAAAACCAGGCTGTATATGTTCCTAAATTACGAGGTAGGTTTACCATTTAGTAGATAAACAGATAAAACCCAGCCAGCCTGACACTTCTTTTCTGCTACATATTGCATTATTTTTTAAAATCCCAGAAGACTTACTCCTGCAGTTTTATCAACCTACAGGTTTCATTTTGTCAAAAAGTATGGTTGGGGAATTAACAGCCTGGAGGCAAAGCCTTCAATTAGGTCAAACCCGGGGCCAAAAAGCTCTCAAATTCTCAGATCAATAAGAAACAATGGGATTTTAGTCTAATAAAGAGGCATTTCTGTTTCAACAGCTGAAAGAAAGACAAAGTCACAAAGACTAATAGCTCCAACCTCACCTGTGGGGCTGCACCTGAACACTAACGCCGTGCAGCCTCGCGCCCGACTGCTGAGCGGCCTTCTGTTTAACTGTCTGTATCGGAAAGCAATGCAGTACTGCACCCAGAGCTCTTCTCTAGGCTTGGCGGGGGACGAAACTTTTAACAGAGCAGTCTGAAGTTTCTCCTAAGCGGTAGCAGAAACTGGAGCACAACTCTAAGAAGGATGCAACGAACGGGCAAGGAAAGGAAACGTCCTGAACGGCTCCTCTCCTGCACGTTCATCCAGGGCCTTTGTTAGCCTCCTGGATATTCCTCTGCCTTTCAAAAAATGAAACAATAAACAGGATATTGATTAATGCAGAATCATAAAAACAAGCCTCGCTTAGGGTAAAAAAAAAATGATGAATCTAGAGAGCCTCTCACTGAACGTGGGTGTAGAGAGAAGTCTTGATACAGCCAGAAGCAGAAAAGTTTTGTAAAGCAGAAGAGTCTGGTAGTGAACATTTAATTTGTTTCTGACTACTGCATTTTATCCTACCACTTTCATCTTTACCTACGCAGCAACTCCACTATCCTCAGTGTGCATAACTGGAATAGGAACACGGTTCATCGGCAACACGTTATTTGCAGGCTTCCTTCCTCCCGGACCAGCGGGCAGCTCTGGCTCCTACAACACCCGCTCTTTGCACACTATCTGTTACTTACCCAGGGACCTTTAAAGGGATTCTGCAAAACAGTGATACTAAAACCCCCAAACCAAACACAGACCGTCGCCCCACCCCTGAAGCCCTCATCTGTACAAAGCCGTTGAAATCCTGGCCTCAGTGAAATAAATATTTTGGGACACTGACTTCAGCAGGGATGGGATTTCACTCTTTGCTCTTTCATTATTATTAACTCGAGGAGTGAATAAAAAATACATAGGATTTGAAGAAATTCTCTCCAGCAGAAAACGCAATGCTTAAGTTAACTTGGTTTTTAACCAGAGAACCTCTCGACTTGCTATAGATACCAGTTCCCCTCTGTCCTAGAAGCAATGTTAATCACACATTCATCACTGCAAATTGACAACATAAATGCTGACTTGTGCAAACAATGTTAGAGAAAATGGTGTTCTTGCTGCAGAAGTGAATTACACAGCCTTTCAAGCTTTCTACACTTCTCAGTTTTATGTAAACTCTAATTTCCAAGCCTTTGTTCTGCCTTTAAAGGTCACACAGTTGAAAGCTATGAAGCATAGCATGTGTTCCCACTGATATTAAAATACTGTTTACTAAATCATGCATATAAATATAAAGAAGAAACTGTTTGCAACCTACTGCGTTAATAAGAGATGATTTATCAGACAACACGGTTCCAAGTATCAACACGTGGAATGTAAAAATCTGATCTTAATCACACAACGTGATTTTTGGGGGGTTTTTTTTTGAAGTGGAGTCTCCACACACTGCCATACAATCACACTAACTTCTGATGACACTGTATTTGACTGATTAAACTCTTAATCTTGCCAATGCTTAACTTCAGGAATACAAGCGGTCTTTTTAGATTCGAGCATATGATTGCACATTTGCAAGATCAGGATTTCATTTGCATATTCAAATTGCAAAACTGCATCTTCCCTTTGTCTGTGTTAGGCCAACTATAGCGCTCCAAATGCTAAACAAGCACCGTAGAGTTGGACAGTATTTTTAGCATCTCTATGGTGCACTTCTATCTTTAGCTGCTGTGTTCACAAACAATCCCACAGGACACTGCATAGCTAACATAGCTCGGGCTCTTCACCACATTCAACTTTTCTCCCAAAACATGGTGAAAGCAGATTATACAACAGGCCAGTCCAGGACCTGCCAAAGTTTCCTTAGATGCATTGTCCTGAGACAGAACTATATCAAAGCACTAAAGCACTAAAACATTAGAGCATTCTGCTCTGGCGTGGCAATGGAGGTTGCCGTGACTTCCTCCGGGGAAAATACGGCTCTGCACTCCGAGTTTGCACTGCGCAGATAAATCAAGGAGGACAGTGAAGGATTTCTGCACGTTGTTTCCTAGCAGGATGTGCCCATGGGTTCATGGCAAATTTCTGGTCAAAGCTTAACCCTGCAAGAGAAGTTAATAATTGAACTTGCCAAATCATCACAATTTCTAAATCCAACTGCGTCTTGTTTTTACAAAGAGGCATATTAAACCAGTGAGCCATTTTATTAGACTCATGCTCATGTAGCAAAAACATGTGTTAGCTCTTGAGTGCCAAGTATCATCCTGGAGGGTTACCAATCCCTGTTACGGATTTTGTAGCCAGACTGCAGTTATCTGTCATAACAGAGGAGGTAGTTTTGAATACACAGAATGAAGCATCCTGCTCGGTTCGGGAATACTTTACGTGGTCCTGGTCTCTTCGTAAAAATCTAGGAAGCAGATGTACTGCAGGGGGGAAAAAAGAGCTTGAAACTTACTGCTGAGTGGAGTGGGACTATCTCACGGAAGCTACCTGGATGGCTGGGGCATGGCCCCAAGCTCGCTCCTTCACTCCCTAGAGGAACTTCTGAAAATGGCTGCAGCACCACTAGTTCCAACACACAGCTAGAGCAGCTGGGTCAAGTCTCAGCGCACAGGAAACGTTTTGAGAGTCATCTGTATGAGGTGTTTCAAAACTACAGATTTACCACAAAGAGAGAAAAAACTCATCATGGGAATGCCAGTATTAATCAGATGATTGACCTCTGAAGCTTCGAATCTGAAATGCTTTCCACACTGAGCTGGAGCTGCATATGGAGACAATAGCCTCCGATATCTTGATTTACAGAGGAAGTACTGATGGAATCCCATATATCCTGTTAATGGTGAAGGGAAGGGAATTATGTAAAGGAACTATTTTTTTCATTAAGCGCCTTAGCTGAGGTTTGCAGATCAGCCTAGACACTTGGCTCCAATTTAATTTCAAGGGGACAAGATAACCTGAAAACCCTTAGAAAACCTCAGACCTTGTGAGTGCTTCACACATGGGCTCCTCATTTCCCCATTTACACTTATCTTCTCTCCCATTACTGCATGCTATCAAACACTCTGTTATTAAAATGCTTTAAATGACAATGGGACTTTCCAAACAAACTGTGTTCATCAGCTTCCCCTATCCTACCACGGGTATGGCCATATGTCTGGGAGGTGTGAGAACTGGGGAAACAGCATCAGGGCTGGGAGGGTGTCCCTTGGCTCTGCGGCAGCACCAGAGCACGGCCGAGATGCACAGGAGGCAGCGGCACGTACTGTGCACTTCATCTACAATACGCATCTGCAGTTTTTCTTTTTTTTTTTTTGTCAGAGTTATTTTTTCCTTTTAAGCATAGCACATGTTCAATCGAGAATATCACAGTTATTCATTCGAACTGTTCACATTATGTAACATGAGCATCAGGTTAAGGAGAAAAGAAAAAAAAAAACTGCAGGTACTTTGTTTTTTCTGAGTTGTTTCTTACAGGACTTAATTTTTAAATGAGTACAGGCTTCCCCTCTGTCGTGGCTTGACCCTGGCTGGACGCCAGGTGCCCACCAAAGCTGCTCTATCACTCCCCTCCTCAGCTGGACGGGGGAGAGAAAATATAACAAAAAGTTTGTGGGTCGAGATAAGGATGGGGAGATCACTCACCAATTACTGTCACAGGCAAAAAGCAGACTCGATCTGGGGAAATTAGCTTAATTTATTACCAATCAAATCAGAGTAGGGTAATGAGAAATGAAAACTAAATCTTAAAACACCTTCCCCCCACCCCTCCCTTCCTCCTGGATTCAACTTCACTCCTGATTTTCTCTCCCTCCTCCTCCCCAGCAGCACAGGGGGATGGGGAATGGGGGTTGGGGTCAGTTCATCACACGTCTCTGTCGCTCCTTCCTCCCCAGGGGCAGGACTCCTCACTCGTCCCCTGCTCCAGCGTAGGGTCCCTCCCACAGGAGACAGTCCTCCACAAACTTCTCCAACGTGGGTCCTTCCCATGGGCTGCAGTTCTTCACGAACTGCTCCAGCGTGGGCCTTTCCACGGGGTCACAAGTCCTGCCAGGAAACCTGCTCCGTGGGCTCCTGTCTCCACAGATCTGCAGGTCCTGCCAGGAGCCTGCTCCAGCGTGGGCTTCCCATGGGGTCCCAGCCTCCTTCGGGCATCCCCCTGCTCCGGCGTGGGGTCCTCCCCAGGCTGCAGGTGGAGATCTGCTCCCCCGTGGACCTCCCTGGGCTGCAGGGGGACAGCCTGCCTCACCATGGTCTTCATCACCACGGGCTGCAGGGGAATCTCTGCTCCGGCGCCTGGAGCATCTCCTCCTCCTTCTGCACTGACCTGGGGGTCTGCAGGGTTGTTTCTCTCACATCTTCTCACTCCTCTCTCCAGCTGCAGTTTCTGTGCTGCAGCAACTTCTATTTTTTCTTAACTCTGTTCTCCCAGAGGCGCTACCACCATCGCTGATGGGCTCGGCCTTGGCCAGTGGCAGGTCCATCTTGGAGCCGGCTGGCATTGGCTCTGTCAGACATGGGGGAAGCTTCTAGGAGCTTCTCACTGGAGCCACCCCTGCAGCCACCCCGCTACCGAAACCTTGCCACGCAAACCCAATACACCCTCCACCCCAGATGCGAGGCCGACATCCTGGGGTACGGTCCTCATCCTATTAAAGGCTCCTCAAGTGAAAACTGTGGGTTTCAAGACTTGGCCTTTACTAAGAAACAATGGTATTAGAGGAAAACTCACTGCATACTTTCAAACATCAACAGTAAATTACTCTTCCATTTTCTAATACAGACACAATGTCTGGAGTTGAGCAAACACATTCTTGAAAGGTCAGAACACTTAAACTGTATGTACCTAGTTTAGGATGAAAAAGAACTGTTGTTGCCTTTTAGTTATGACATTTCAGTTTACCCACAAGAATTACACTACTTCCCCTAAAAGTTTTCGAGCCCAAGAACGTGCTTTTCTCTCTGTTGGAAAGTGAAGGTAGAACTCTTTTTTTGTATTAAGTTATCACGGCTGTCACTGAATCCAGTGATTTGTCAAGAATACAGCCATTTCTCCCCAAAGGGCTTCAGCCACCAGCAGACACACGCGTGGGGACGCCCTGTTTGCCTTCAAGGAGAACGAGCTGGAGGAACCCGACGTGCCCCAACAGCAGCCGGTGGCGAGTCGCTGCCCGGGCAAGCCACGTGTGACCATTCGCACCAAACTTTGCGAACCTGAAAAGAACTACGAAATCTCCTAAAATACAGAGCTGGAGGGCGGGTAGCTCTTCATTTCTTCTGAAAGAATGGGAGGAACTTCCTCTTTCAGTTACAGTTGCACGGTCTAGTGAGGATATAACTGCTGTAACGATCAGGAAACAACTGTCATGTCCGGATGGCACTACGGAGCATTACTGGGGAACTGCAAGGACCTTGCAAACTGGGAACAAAAGGTTGGATTTGCTGGAAGCGCTCTGATCTGTCACTAAGCCCAGTGTTGTGTCCACCTTCAAGTTTCAGGGCATTACGGGAACTGAAGGAGCACCAGTTTAACCCTAGCCCAAAGACACGAAGTTCACTTCATTTCAACAGAGCTGCCTGAGATCGCTTCATCACTTTACACCATATTCCTTGCCTGGGGCTCAGACATCCCAAAGCCAAGGCTGCGCTGCGCTAGCTCTGGGACTAATTAGCGTGGGCGAGCACTGCGTTAACGCGACCCGCCGCGCTGGGACCTCAGCAGGACATCGCATGCGCTGTGCCCAGGTAGTCTTAGCAATCTCAAGCTGAACTGCACCAAGAGAAAGTCCCCTTAGCCTATTCAGTGTTGGTGAACAGGGACATCCTAGGCGTGGTAAGATGACTGTCCTCTCTAAGAAATGACAGCCTCTCGGGTGGAAGCTGCTGAACGCCAGCTGAGGAGCGCTGACTGCAAATGCGATAGAGATTGAAACAGGTTAGCCACTCAAAAGTGGTTAGGGGTAACCATTTTATTTCATATCGGCACAGAGGCTGTCAGGTCCTGCTTTGTAGGAGGGAACGCAGCTGCTTCAAACGGACTAACTTGAGCACTTCCAAGTGCTTATCACATAATACGCATTTCACAAGTCTCCCATCCCCAAGTTCCTAACAGAGAGCCAACTTCTCTTCTGAACCAAATTTTCCATAGAGTCCCTCCTGGTGCCCACCAACGCCACTGATAGCACACCGTGGTGCCGTGCATTCCCAGCCCAGTACACCTCATCCCACCGCTGTGGCTGCTTTGGAGGAAGAGAGCTCCAGTTCTTCAAAACAAACCTATTTCCTATTGAAGTTGCTTGCGGGGACTGCAGAGAAACCGTACCTGGTTTCCTGTGCTTCAGTCACTAGATTTGCCAGATGTGATATAGGAAATGGGCAGGAAACGTCAACCTTACGTATCACAGCAATTCTTCCCCTTCCCTCCATGCCACATCTGAGCAGCACGCCAAGACCTGACCTTGCACTTTTTAGTGCAGCCTTTCTTACACAAATGTTTGAGTCAGATCTGGAGCCAAAAACGAATAAAAAACCAAACACGTTACCTAATTTTTTTTTTTTAAATGAAAAAGGCTGCCACACTGGTTCATACCTATTTGTACTCAAATCTAAAACAAACTGCGCATTTTTAACTGCATGAATTTTGCAAGATCAGCAAAAATAAACCCCCCTCAGCCTATTTTTTATTCCTTCTGGTACCGGTGTAAAGACTGTTAGAGAACTGATATTCCTGGAGCTCTGTACAGACGTGAGAGGTGCTGATGCACAAAAAAGATGGGCTATGATTAAGCACATGAGTTCGGAGGTTTCAGCTGTTATATTTCTTCCTCTCCCTTTTACAGTCATCTTAATTTTGCTTCCATTAAAAAATCCAAGGCAGAAAACCAACAAAGACCTAGTCTGTCACCTTGCTTCTCTGCACAATTATTTGGACAATGGATGTAAAATAGTACTTTTCTAACCTGGCAGCATTTTATATTCACTTTATCCAGGTGTAAATGACAGCATAAGGAGTAAGAAAGTGAAATCAGATATAGCATGTATTTCTCTAATAAAACTACCCCTCTTTTCCTCTTAAACACCTGAATTTTCCTCTTTTGTTTCCCCATTAATTATATATGAACAGGGAAAGATAAATGTCAAGTGTATCTTTAAAGGAAAAATGCACCATAATTTATCACTCCTCCGATTAAAAAAAAAAAAAAAAAAAATCTCCTCCTTCCTGGATTAGTCCTTTCTTTTTACAATAGTTGTCTTACCTTTTTGTAGTTTCTATTTACTGCCAAGAAAACATGCCTTACTGTATCATTGGAGAATATACAGGTCCTAACTGATAATCCAGTGTCTTCCAGATCATGCCATTACTACTGCTGATCATTTTTGAAAAAACAAGTCGGTATTATATTTGGTCACGACCAATTGAGAATTAATGCGCAATACCGAACCCAATTTGAAGTACTTTGTGTTAGTACACAACAAGGTACCAAAACCAATGCATGTGAGAAGTGAGGTGACGTTGGGGTAGACTTTTGGTTTAAGGAAGTTTCTTCTCCAGCAGCACAATGTGTGTTCCCTTACACGGCATTTCCTGATTTTTGCAAGATAAATCTGTTCTGTAACAAAGACAGACACTAGGCAGAAGTGTCAATATGAGTAACTCCCTGAAAATAAACTTTGCTCATTTACCATACAGCGTTTCTAATGTGAGACGTGAAACTGAACTGCGCGGAAAGAGTTATGGGGCTGCCTGCAAGAGAGCTGCACCGACGGCAAAGCGCCAGGCCCGATGCCTCAAGCCAGCGAAGCAAACGTGATTCCCGGCAAGAACCGCGGCGCGAGCCCATCAGACGCCGCGTCACTACGTTTGTTCGGCGAGCGGTTGTGCAAGACCAGATTTTGCTCGTGCATAAGTACCTCCTGCTGCCAGGGCGGCAGGGGTGCCACGGCACCCGGCAGGACGGGGCTCTGCCGGGAGGGTGCCTCTGGCAGCTCTTGCGCAACGCCTCTGAAAACCACCAGCTCATCAGCACTGCCCATTTAATTACGCTAAAATGGAGCTGTGACGGCATTCCTAGACAGCTCTCGCATTGCCATGGTCTGGATCTCTCATGGCCACGTACTAGTTTTGGGTTTCTGAAAGAGGTTGAACCCTTTTTTTTCCCTAAAATGTGTAGAAGCTCATGGATTGAATGGGAGGCAAGGAGAATTAACTTCAAGTATATTTCCTTTACTTGCTAATGGTTTGTGCTTAACTCTAAGGGTAATCTAAGAACAAGGAGGAATTTTTGTAACCTCTTAAAAATGTGTTTATCTCCATATGAGACAGCAGCAGCAGCCTTCACCAGCATGTAATACGTTCCTGGCTTCTGCAGCACCCGGCTGTCAAACAACTAAATACTTTTAATAGAAACCTGGTCCATTAATGAGCTGAGCCGTCAAACGGTCACATGAGAACAGCGAACCACCCCAGGAAGAGCTGCTGTCTTTCCATGCTGAACAAAAAGCTATTTACAGCAGGAGAAAAATAATGCAACCTCTAATGCTGTTTTGCCTCCCTCTCTAACACATCTGCACGCAGCTTTCCCTTTTAAAGCAGCAAAACTTGCCTTCTTCTATGCTCGCTTGCTCCTGGGTGCTCCTTTGCGCAGATGTCCTCCCAGGACCCATTTTGCCACATTCCATTGCCAGCTGCAGATCTCACTGGGTCCAGGCTCTCCACTGTCTTATGCATCAAACACATTTCTGTTTGGGTATCTCAGTACTTGTCAGTAATATTTTTTTAAATAAAAGCAGAACTTGAGTTTTTCCTCTCCAAAATCTTGTCTTTGTGATATGCTATATTCAGAATAATCTCTGTTCTGTTTTATAACTGGACCTGAGCTGCTGAAACAACTGGAAACTTTCCTGCTGATTTCAGTGGGCCTTTCTCTGCTTATCTACTCACAGTTAGCTCTTTTGAGAATGAAATGATCGCCACAGCTTTCCTAATGACACCAGCGCTTATTCTTGCCTTCCGCATACCTGTGCGTATAAAGAGATTTTATTGTTTCTGCACTCACCGTATTTGACTTGTTTCAAACCCCATGTGCAATACAAATAACTGCACTACAAGGAAGAGAAAGTATGTGTCTAACACAAACATTTATAATTCCAAAGCCTTAGACAACAATCGAGATAAACCTAGCATCGACTGCAGTGCAAGCTGTGCTGTGCGATTCAAAGGGGGCCCTGAAGGTATAATTTACATTAAATGTTTTTGCTGTTAGCTCAAGCTTTAGGTGAAACACACACACCCCCCCGCCATTAGACAGGGGGAATAAACCGAAGGTGAAGTCTGCGGCACTCCGACTTGGTGCAGGAAGAACCACCATCACTTGACAGGCAAGGTGATGCTACACCCTGTGACGAAGATTGAATTTCTGTGATTTTTATTTCTGAAAAAGGATCAATCCCCCCCATTTTATGTTCATGAAGGAATTCCTAACAACAGTAAATCTGCGTGCAATGCTTTCCTCCCATCTTTTGCCTTCCACATAGAGGACAGCTGCTTTCCAGCCAAAGCACCGGGCTATAGAAATGGACTGCTCTGATTTATAACTGGGGTGTTTAAAATCAGGCAATCTAATTATCGACCTGATAGTCCACAATGTCTGCAGTCAGCAAAATTTAAAAAAATGCAAAATATTGACAAGATCAGACAAATACATAATGAGGGAGTTATTAAAATGCAAATTGCCTGCCTTCTGGTACTCCTGTGGTGTACAGCACAGGACCCCAGAGGCTGCATCCAGCCCCAGCCTCCCTCTAACTCCATGCTGGTTATGAGGGAGCTGGGGAAAACGAATGGGCAGAGCTATCCCAGGGCAGGTGGATGGGCCCCCACATCACAGGGGCCCCCAAAGACAGACAGTGACTGCATGGGAACGGGAGGCATTGCCATGCGTAAGGAACGGGCAGGCCCACACACACGCGACCCCAGACCTTCACGGGATTTCGGAAAGGCCCTGGTCACAGAGGGAAGCCTGACAACAGCAGCTCAGGGCTACGTCTGTTTTCAGAGAACAGCCAGAAGTGGAAACTTTTTGCAAGCTGGTGAAACTTGTCATCAAAATTCATGAAAAGTACTGCATTAAGATTTAGTAAAAAAAAAAAAAAGTCCAAAGAAAGGACGTGATGGAAATCCTCTCTATCCAACCTGCTCCAGGATGCTTGGACCTGTCTTTAAGAAGAGAAAGCCCAGTGCTCTCAGCCAGTTTGAGAAGTCCTAGCGGGAAGGTGAAAGAGAGTATCATGACAAGCCATATAATTCCCTCCTTTCTCATCTCTGCCCCCAACTTTTTCTTCTCATTTAAATAGCCTTATAATCCTGTGGACTGTCTAGTATCTGCTTATTATTGCACCTTGCAGACACATTCTTTTGAGTCTGAGGGCTGCATATGTGTCTGGTTGTCTATAATAGAACAAGCACAATAATACCATTCCCAGCTGTGGGCTGGACGATCTAAGCCCCCACCAGGAGAAAACTTTGATGGATATTATAATTTTATGCAATGCATTTCAAACGCGTTAATATTGCTGTAACAATCTCTAAAAAGTATGCCAATATAGACAGTGACACCCAATTAACAGGCAAATAATAAGGGGGAGGTTAAACGCTAATTTTACGTTGGCATTTAGCCTAAGAACTTCATTATGCCATCTTCTATTTTAAACTGTAGGCATCCCACCTTGTGCTGTGCTGCCATCCGTTCTTAGTCAGTATTACGTGAATCACCGTAACTCCTTGCAAGACAGACAGGGGCACAACCGTTGGTGCTAGACACCTGCCCAAACCCAGAAGAAAAGGCGGTCCCTGCCCCCAGGAGCCTGCAGTAACTCTGAAGCTGAGCTTTCTCGCCACTTGGAAGGGCGATCGGGTGCAGGGCGTTAAAGTGGTGGTTCAGACAGACAGATGTAGTTATCCGGTGCTCCTGAAAATGCAGCAAGAGGAAAAGGACGCTGCAGCGATACAATCTCCACTGAATATCGGCCCTTTTCAGTGTGTGGTTAGGAGTGTCCGTAGGCAGTGTGGAGTCGGGCAGCCAAAAGGTTGCCGAGCCTCCCTGGCCGTTAGTGAGCAGCACCGATACAAAGCCAGTGCTTTATCTCATCTTTCAGATAAATAAAATCCGAAATAGATGGAGCTTAACACACACAGATAACAGCAAAGGTACCGAAACAAATTGAAAAATACTACAGCATACTTGAAGCTACAGCCAGGACTGTGGTAAAGCTGTGTTGAATTTGCAGAGAAATTAGATGCCTCGTTAACTGTGGATAGATGCACAACTGCCCAAATTTAAACTTCCTCCTTTCCCTAGCTCACCACAGTCATTACAAATCATGCAGCTGAATGGAAGCTGAAAAAGCACTTGGAGCTCGGCAATTTTGCTGCGGTGAGTCCAATAATAAATGAGGGAAGAGGGGTGGCAGCACTGATAATCTTTATATCAAAAACACATTTTCTGCAAAGCAACCTACTATTGTTCGTATGTAAAATACATCATGCTGCTAGTAGGGAACAAACTGTCCTGCATTTTATAGATAGTCATTTTATTACAGATTCCCCCTGATTGTGACTCAAAACCCCAAACGCTTCATGCATCCTTTCTTTTTAATAAATGCACAAGATACACAACATGGCTGGATTATATGTCATGCTGCTCTAGACAGTGGTTTAAAATGCAGTGTTGGAGGGATATTTTTACTGTGCAGCATCACACATAAATTATTAACAGAAGTTAAGGAATGAAAGCAGAGCAAAGCTCCGTCTGCCCGACTAAAGTCAGCTCCTGAAACATGCTGAGCATCATCCCCTGTTCCCACGTCCAGCGGGCGGAGGCAGCACGGTACCCAGGAGCCCTGGTCCCTACAGGATCTCCTCCTGGTCTTCCCATCTTTCTCCCTGAAGCAATTAAAAACTCCTGAAGGCTTCTTGGCAAGCCAATCTTTTTCTCTTCTCTCTCTCACTCCCTCCGAAGAGACAATGGCTAGGTGGGGTTTAGTTTAGTAAGTGCTCGGTCTTTTTCCTAAAGCTAAAAATGTTTGGATAGATGTGAGCAGCCTTGACCATGTGCAGGAAAATCTAGTCCATTGCTTATCAGTTGATTTGGCTTCACACCAAGAGTAACACACTGCTATAAAGGGCCAACACAGTGTGAAAAAGGAGCTGTTCTACTAGAATACACTCCGTTAATTCTGGCTGAACTGACATTCTCCTAGGACAACGGCTTAAAAGACATTTAGACTATTGTACTAAGCATGGCAGGGAACGGAGCAGCAGGCTGGTTTCCCTCTGATGTCACTAAACAAGAAGCAGACCAAAAATAATTAAAAAAAAATCTCCTGAAAATCAAATGTGAGACAAACTCTCACAGCATCATCTTTCACCAAAATAATAGACCAGGTTTTAAACAAAAACCCCCACCACCGTAGCAGGAAAAAAACACTGAAAAATCAAAAATCCCAGACTCGCTACACTTACTGTAATTGTCCTTTATAAGAAGAGCCCTCTAGTTATGTGAAATGACATTACCTCAGAGCCCCAGGCTCCCCGTGCTAGGCACAGGAAGGAAGCAGACACACATCTCTTTAAGAGCCGTTTCCTCTCTGCTCTATTAATTTCGGAGATTAAGCAAGCCACTCCTTTGTGGCATAATAGAGCAAGATAGAGCCATTGTGTTTGCGGAGAGTCCTGCTCACTGTTTTTCCACCTTTGAGCAGGGGGATGGCCTTAGTGCTTTATTCTCAGATGAAAAGCCAGAAAACTTCTAGCAGCCCTAAAGCCCCTTTTACTCTTAAATTACGATTTCGGCACATAAGAAGCCAGCAGCCCCATTCCTCTCCCCCATCACTGATGAGAATTTCAGTGTCTCAGTGACACAGTTCAGGATGGGAAAAAAAAAACCCAGTCGCGTCAGATGAGGAATTCTCTTTTCAAGGGCCCTGAATCAACAGGACTTATTTAATCAGGATTTTTTTTGCCTGGACACACACGTACCACCTTCCTGTCTCCCCCCTCGGTGTGGAAGCTGAGGCACTAAATTTACCATCATATTTTTCTTTGCTTTTCTTCTTTTAAAAATTTATACATCGTTTTTGCTCTTTTGCCTTCACAGCACAAAATCCCTTCAGTTTGTACCAAATGCCTGATGACCTTTAATAATACAGAGGGCATCACCTCTCCGTTTCGAAGACTATCAACACATCTGATGTTGGGAGCCCGGGATTACACGGGCTACTGAAGTGACCACCGGCCGACCAGAGCCTCAGCTATTCCTAAAGTGTTTTTTGAAGGAAGAAGAGAGAAGCAGGAGAAGACTCGGCCAATGCCAGAGCAAGTCAGGATCCCCACTCCAAGCCTGGGCTTTCAAATTTCCTTCTGAAACTCACACAGGTAATTCATCCTCAGCTTCCCAGATTTCTTTCCAGACTGCTAAGCAAACGAGGTTGGAAACACAGGACCTTTTTGGAGTCAACTGCCATAAGGAAATACCACTTTGCGGGGGCGCATAAAGCTGCAGAATCCACAAGACTAGTTCACATTTTTTACAGTGTGTAAACACGGCTGTTACTAAATAGAGACGCCACCAGCAGTAAATGGATTTCTTTAGGGGGAGGAGGAAAAAGATAACACACGCTCAGAGCTTTTGAGCATCAGAAGCAGCAGGAGAAAGAGCGACCTCCTGGCTGGAGCAGGAGCGCATGAGCCAGAACACTGTTTCTACTGTACCTTCCCTTGCAACACAGAGTCAGGAACACAAACCCCGTCCAGATAAAACAATTTGCCTATTCAGCAGCTTTCTTTTCACGAGCTGCTTCATCTTTGCAGGCTGCCCCCCACCCCACCCCCTCCGCCTTCCTAGTCGCCAACTGAAAACTTGAGAAAGAAAAGAAAAGGAGAAAGGAGTTGTTCAGACAAAGGCCTGATTCTCTGCAAGAGGAGGGCATGCACACCAGAAAACACGGTCACGGTGTTTCGGGCACGCTGCTGGCAAGTCACTCTGCCGGTGGTTGTAGGAGTCTGCTCCCCAGGCTCCGCTCCAGGTTTGGGGACCACGGGATAATGCAGAAGGAGGGAGCTGGAGCTCCTGCACCTTCAGCGCTGGCCTCCTGCATGTGTTTCTGGCCAACGCTGCCGGCTGGGTATTGGCGATCTCCGCACCTTCTCCCAGCAGCTACGTGGGGCAGGTTCCTGGCAAAGTTTTCCCTGCCTGTTGCCAATGGAAATCTTAACCCCTTCCAGAGATTCTTCTTCTGGGGCAGCCCCTTGTAAAAGTGGTTTTTTAATGGTAATTTTTTTTTTTTTTTTACTATTAAGCAGAGATACTTTTCTGATGCAGGAATGTAAATCACCAGTTCATATTGCAGAGGTGACTCAACGGCATTTAGATGCCAACATGTAGTTAGTTCTGGATGGAGCGGGATGTGATTCAGCAACTACAGGCAAGTAGCAGTGTATCCCTTGCATCCTCTAGACTCCTTTTTTCTTAATAAATTAAATTAAAATTCAGTTTAGTAATTGCTACTTTGGTCTTTTTTTTTATTACAGCCACTGTTGATCTAATACAATACACACCTCTTATCCCCCTCCTCCAGTATTCAGAAGACCTATGAGGAATTGTAGTATTGCCACACATCAATAACACTAAATAAATCCTGCGCTCGGCATCGCGTCAGTCCTAGCCTCTTCCCCATAGCATCAAAATTTGATCCCAAACGCAGCTCCCACCACAGCTGTCTCACGCCAACAGCTGGAAGCAGCCTCTCTGTTGCTCTGTCCCGTTACGACCGCGCCAGCGGCTGCCTCTGGCCGATGGACCCTGCTCCACGGGGAGAGCTTGGAAGAATACTGTCACCTCCACCCACATACTGGGGCTGCTGGGGAAGAGCAGAGATAAGGAGATTGCAAAAGACAGGTGAAACGTTTATTTTGTCCTGTGTTCCCTGTGGGGTACAGAAGGCAACTAACTGACTGCACTTGAAATATCGGCCTATAAAGTTGACCGAGCAGAAGCCCCGGCTGGCAGTGGTGGTGCAGGGGGTGCAAAGGATGCTGGCGGGGAGGGGCCCGCTGCCTGGACGTGCTCCTCACCATCTTCTCTAGAGCAGTTTTGAGTGTCTTCATGGAACCGCATGAAAGCAGAAGTGTTCATCTTTACATGGTGCTCTGCATCAAGGCTGGCAGGGGGGAACCAAACTACCTGAGCAGTCCTGGAAGATCTAACAGGCAGGATTTATTAGTTTTAATATTAAAATATTAAAAAATCTACCCTGATCATAAACTCAGGGACTCTGAGTCACTGGAAAAGAGACATGGATTTTTTTTAAATGTAATTTTGGAGTTTAGAAGCCCAGAATAAGTGACAATATTAAAATCATCAGTCAAAGCAACCCTGTCTCCAACACGCGAACCTTTTCTCACATCTTCTATAAAGGCAAATCTTATTCTCATACTGCCTTTATGCCAAACCTGACCAAGGAAAGAAGCATGCTCTTTGCCACCCACTTCGCCAGGGGATTGCCAGAGGTGTCCACAAGGTTATCCTCGTGTCGGGGGGTAGTTCCCTCCACTGAAGAGACTCTGCGCCACTTCCAGGGATTACGTGGAATTTGGTGACAGGGAAAGTCCCGACCAGGACTTTGCCTTAGAGAAAATATCATGCCTATTGGAAGGTGTTTTGGCTCCCAACTCCAGAAAACAGCCATCCATCTACTTACACCTTACCTGCACAATAAATCTGCACCGGATTAGTTAAAAGTGTGAACCTAAACTGTTTGCCTATGAACACTTTTTCTAAAGTATAATAATGACCTATTAGCTTTCATTTAAATTGGTTCCTAATGGAGGTAAATAAAATGAAAAGGAGTGGTTTTACCCAGCCTGTCTAAACCACAGCATACACCAGCTGATACATCAGTGTAACTGCCTTGTTCAGACAAGACCTGAGTCCTCCTGATTCAAATTCTGTCCTGAATATAAACAGTTTACCTTTCAGATGTGTTAAATCTCAGCTCTGCTGTGCAACAGTTACCTTCAAATAGGGTAAAAGCAAAACACAATAGAAAAAAATTGCATAAACAGTGCTCAGCACTCTATAGGCACTTTGAGAAAAAAAAGGGGAAAAAAATAATCAGAGCATAATCGCTTCAAAATTTGGTAGTTCAGAAAAAATTACCAGCCTTTCTTTGCACAAAGAATTATCCTTCTAATGCTTTGCAAGAAACAAAAGCAGGCACAAGGAATTACAAAAACAGATTGTAAAGCAAAGAGGAAAACTCCTAGGGAAAGCTGAGAATAAGGTTTCTTAATCTTACACTGAAGGGTCGTAAATGTGCAAGCTCAATACCTCACAACCCTTTTTGAGTAAATAAAGGTTTAAAATGTTCTTTCTTTAGCGTGACTGAATTCCTTTCCAATGTGACCTCAACATGCCATTCCTCTATCTTTATCTGCCGACACAGCAGAGCTGTTGACCTTTCACCAATGACCTGCGCAATCAATAAACAGCCGACAAACTATCTCAACAGAAATGCTCCGCGGACAAGTTTCTCCCTCGCTCTCTACGCCGCCAAGCTCTGCCGTTCCTGAACTTTTCCTCGGGCCCTTGGTTGTGCGTCAGCGTGACTTAACAAACAACATGGGGCTCGGAAACACATTTTCTTGGGCATTCCCTATCCAAACATAGGTTTAATAACCTGTAAGTGGTTTTGCTGTCGACTGCAGTCCCCCAAACTGCTTTTATGTTACGTGTAGGACCTACAAGATCTGTACCTCATGTTAAGCACTTTATGTTGACTTCCAAGGGCAGAATCCAAACTCACGTAACTCAAATATACAGAAACTGTTGGAGAGTAAGACAGTAACTTTAGAAAATAAAAAAAATCTTATTAAAGACTTGCCCAAACATCAATTGGCAAAGTCTCTTCCTAAAGAACTTCATTAAACAAAAAGATTAACACAGTCAGTTACAGATGCCTGGCATAAGAAAAGCAATTAAGGCAGGTCAGAAAATACTAGCGTTACCATGGATGTCTCCAATGCCATAAATTCTGTTGTACTGTTAAACTACATGAAAAAGGATCCAATGTGATGTTTCTATCAATATGATTTAAGAAAGCGCTATATGCATTTTGACTCAAAACAGATCCATATTTTAAAGGTGTTACAAAATGGGGAACCAGTAAAGTGCTGCAATGTGTTTTACTGGGGTGCAGAAAAGAGAACAATCATTCCCTGCAGCGCTTACGGCAAACATACTGAAGCATTGATCAAGATCTGAGAAGCCAAAAGAATGAAAACTATTAGAGACCAGCCATAAGCAGAAATGAAACTAATTAGTCCATAGAGTCTTTATCAAATTGAGTGAACACAAAGGTAAAGCAGAGATGGAAGTGCTGAAAAGGAACTTAAGATTATTAAATTGGAAAGAATAACAGTTTAAAGAACTTATTCCCATGACATCTAAAATGCTTAACAGAGATGAAGTTTCTCTCTCTATATATACACACACACACACATATATAAACTTTTCTTAGTGTGTATATATATTTTTATGTATATAAAATCTAAGGAACACTTGCAAAGGCTCTTAAAATGTTAATAATATTTGCTGATGCAAGATAGCTTAAATTTCAAACCCCAATAAGCCTGCTAAAATTGTTTCGAAATCCTACTTTCTCATATGCTTCACATTCTCCAGGAGACTGATTTATTGTTTCTCTCCCCACCATTTAAAAAAAATTGGTAGCATGATTACAACTGTGTTTTGAATTGTTCTGTTAAATTAATAATGTAAATCAGCACTAAGTGGAGCGTAACATGACATTCTTTTACACAGATTTTTTTTCAGTCTAACTTGAAAGTATGTTCACTGTGCATTTTTAGGACCTGCTAATGACAAAGATTAGCTCTTTAAGGGCAGTGGCAGCAAAATTTTAGTAAGAGCGATCAAGTGATTAACCTGCTCATTACGGAAGTGAGAGTGTTTGCGCTATTATCTGCACAGCAGAGAACTGAAATGCACGTAGCAGCTCCGATTTATTTATTCTTAATATAAGCAAGGAAGCATGGTTCAAATCGCAGTATTTAACAGATTGCCTCGATGGATCAATAAACATTCCACTGAACTTAAACTTCAAGCAGACAAGAGCTATCAAAGCCTTTGATCAAAAAAGCCTCGGTCTCTCTCACTGGAGTCCAGAGCCTGCAGCCTGGCCCTCCAAGCGGGATTTCACGGGCAGGAGCCCCTGCACTTCACCAGCACCCGCCTGCTTTCGGCCACCGTCAGGGAGCCCGCGGGAGCCGCCGAGAATCCCCGCACGCCCAAGAGAGTCACCTGCACCCAGCCCCGGCGCTTCCGAGGCGTCCCCTCATAACCTGGTGAGGTGAAAGGACGCACGCTTCCGATTTCTACGTGTTATAGACACTTCTCCGTGGGAGAGCGGGACTCCAGCCTCCCGTTCGGGATTGCTTCGACTCGCACAGGTTCCCAGCCATGGGCGTCCGCAGCCCAGGACCAGCAAACGCAGCTTCCAGAAAAGCCGGGCATCCCTCTGGCCCGGTTTGGAAGTGCAGGAGCCCGGCGTCAAGGCAGGACGCTGGGTCGAGAAAGGAAGCGGTGGGACTCGGCTGGACGAGGCGGGGATGCGACCAGAAGCCCTCGGCCACCAGCCCCGGCCCTGGCGGTGCCCGGAGCCGCATCACCCACCGTGCCGCGGGGACGCAGCGCTCCGACCGGGGACAAGCTGTGACTCGCCTAGGTGCAAGAAAAGGCACGCACACCTCCCCTCCCTTTCTTTTTTTTTTTTTTCCCCCCTCCCAGAATGTGCAAAAAGCCCTTGAGATCCCAGCACTCTCCAGGTCAAAGCTATGTGGGAATATTTGAGCTGTGCTGAGGTTTTGGGCTTGGGGTTTGGTGGGGTTTTTTTTTCCTCCCTTTTTTTTTTCCTTTTAATCTAGATGGAATGAATTGAAAGTGCTGCTTAAGAAGAAAATAAGAATGCAAAACTGGAGAAGCACCGTAAGTAGGTATATTAATAAACAGGCTCCTAATTTCTTATCTTTGATGGTATTCAGTACTATTTTGAAAATCCTCAAAAGAATCACAAACATGCAGAAGGTCATATATAAGTCCCCGATGAAGCAATTTAATGCTAAATTAAAGCTGAAACTAGGTAAGCCCAACTCTTGGGATCTTGGGTATTTTCAAAGACTAGAATAGAATCAACACTAACCAAGAACGCGGTGTGTTTTTCCGATTTTTAAATATTTATTTCCTAAATTAAATAGAGCAGGTTTAGCTGGTTCTTACAGCTTAGCAGGAAACAATTTAATTTCCAAGCCAATTGTATATTGACAGTGGGCAACAATGGTTTTAATTTATAAAAAGAGAATGGGAAAATAGTTGTGCATTTTTGAAACGCTTCCAGAAAATTTCCTTTGAGAACACGTTCAGTGAAAAGTATACAAACAGGCATTAAACATGAATGTAATTTAATAAACATCCACTCAGCTATATGGTGTGATAAATAGGTAATAAGAATGTAATACAGGCATTTAGCTTTCAGCTTCCAAAGGAGCTGGAAGCTAAAACAATAATACTTTCATTAGACTCTCCTGCCTGGCATCAAGAGCCAATTTCCACCTATTAATATGGATTTCTATTACCTGCCTTGTGAATACTGTTAACCCATTTATCAAGCAAGAAGCCGTACTTTTGTCACTTATTACAAGCAGAAGGGGAGCAGAAGGATTGCTAAACCATGTAACATTAGAGCATCAGATTAAATCGTTTGACCTAGAAGATAAAAACATTCCACTTACATTTAAAATGGAAAAAAAAAAAAAACAACCAGCCCTGCTCGTATTACAGCTAATAAGACCTCTTGCAGGATCAAATCTTTCCTTGCTGCGTCAGAAGGGAGAAAAAAAAATTTTAAAAAAAATCACTGTCTGCAGACTAATTGTAAACTCAGTGCATGTGTAATTAAACACGCCTCATTGGTTCTCTTGATATGTCAATAGCGGGTAGGAGGAGGTTGATTTAAGTTAAACGACTCAAGTCTTACTGAACATTTGCCCCTTTCTGTGTCCTCTAAGCAAAGCATCATTTAACAGAACAACCTCAGCCAAATATGAGGAGCTCGGAATTAAGTGTTTATTATTCAGATTACAGCGGTGCCCGAAACACGCCAGGCACCTTCCTAAGCGCAGAGGGAGGCGCCGGGCAGATCCCTTCGTGGCTCCTCATCTACCCCGAGAGCAAACGTGCGCTCCGAGCACGGAGCCGCTTTCCCGCTCCCCTCCCCCACGGCCGGGGCGATGAATGGAGGGACTATGGTGCTATCGCAGAGATGACAGCCACGCATCTATTAATCACATGTTTGTTGCTAAACACACCAAACTCCCACTTTCCCACAGCGTCAAAGTCTCCTCGTCCTCACAGCCGGCTCTCGGCCGCAGCGAGCTGCACTCCGCAGCTAATGGGTCCAAATGAGCCTTTAGCTTTAGCCCCCTCGTTATCTCACTGCTCCACCACTCATCCTCCTGCTAGGGTATTGAGACCATAAAATTTTTCTTGCTGTTCACACTGGATCACATTATAAAACATGTCTGCCTCCATGCCTATGATAAAAGCTCCACGATATCCACCTCACCCACTTTCTCTGGAGCGATGACCCAGGAGAAGTACTTGTATTCCTCCCACCCTACACACGTTGGCTACGGATGCCAAAAATACTTAAGACCTCAATCCACGAGGGAGAGACAGGACCCAGTAAAGCAGCAGAATGTGAGCAAAGTTTCTGAAGTTACACTACTTCCAATTTTCTGGTCTCCATTCAGAAGAAGATATCTTCAGTCACTGAAGAGATGCGAATCCTCCAGCTGGGATGTCTCAGCCTTCCTTGCCTCATTCCTCACTGCTGTAACTCAGCAAACGCAGTTCTCTTGACTTCGACAGCTTAGTGCTGGTTTACTCCACTCGCCTGGCTATTTTTGTTTTGATTCAATTTTCTCAAACCACTGAAGTCTCCCAATGTGTTTCTGTTGGTAAGACTTCCATACGACTTCCACCCCTGGCATGGCAGAGAGCTTCCCGCCCCACGCGCTCCAGCGGAGCCAAGGGACCTCCAGAACTCCTACTGCGGAAAGAACGTTTCTCTTTTCCTTCTCCAAAACCTCGCAGAGGTCACTAAGTTAGCAAGTTACTCAGAAGCCATTGAGCGATGAGGCTGCTCGTTATACTCCTCAATGAAATTATTACCATGCGTCATTCTCAGTGCACTACTACAGGTTGGCCAATCTTACACCCTTTTCAAAGGGCTGGAAGAAGTAGCGCAGCTTTGTGAAACAGATTTTGAATTCCTCTCATACTCCTGGACAGTCACTTTATCCCGTATTTTACCTTTTTGCACACTGCAAGTTCATCCATGCCCATTTCTTTCTCAGTGGTCCCTTAATCCTTTCCTGTTCGTGCTGCAGCTCAGCACAAGGACGGGTGTATTTCTATAAGCCATGTACTCAGGAGGCTCTATCAATATGCACGCATGGTGCAAGGAAGAAACATATTTCTGCTGAAGAAGAATCAGAAGCTGGGGTCAGACATTTTATATTTTAGCCAGATTTTGATAAGACGTATTAGGAATTCATAGGGCTTTTATCATTTTCAACAGCAAGAGGATTAGACCCTATGCTGACAAGAGCAAGAACATCAATTGTTAGAAGAAATATGCGCCACACTGAAATACAGTAAAGCACCTGAAAGACATAACATACTGTCTGATAAAACACTGTAAGCACTTTCAAATTCAACCCAGTGATGACTTGCCGAGTCAGTGCTTCATTTGTCTGGCAGAGCCAAAATTACAGTGACTTCTGTTCTAATACTCAAAAATGCAACAGAAGTGCAAAGAGAAGCCATGATTTAAACCTTGGCGTCACACAAAAGCAAGGATTCAAATATGGATAATATACCGATGCTTAGGACGGAACGGAACACTAAGAAACTTTATTTGGATTCAAAAATTTTATCCAGCAAAATTGACGAAAAGACTCAAGTCTTAATTAAAAAAAAAAAAAAACCACCAGTGATTATTCCCGCCCCCCCCCCCATTCAAGGAAAAGTAAAGATACTGACTCAATAACAATCTCCCTCCCGTCTGAAGAAAGACTCCCAAACCAAAAAGCATCTCAAATTCATCCTTCTTCCTCCTAAAACATTCAGAGTGCTGCAAATGTGTTACAAACTAAATGACTTTTTGTACTGAGCTTCTAAAACCCTTGACTTTTAATAAGGTCGTGCATCATTTGATTTTAATTACAGATTTTTTTATCCTTTAAATTTGACTAAAAATGATGTGATTTACAAAGCAAACAAGCCAGTTAAACAAAGCTAATTAAATTCACTGGAGACAGCCTTGCTTTTCCCCTCAGTGAGTGTTTATTTCAGCTCCCAGTGCTCTGATAGCTCCTGACAGCTTGCTGGGACACAAGAAAGAAGTAGGTCAGGGTAAGCCAGAATCAGCAACAGAGGATCCCATTAGACAGGCTTGTAGGGTAATACGGAGATCGAGGAAGTGTGTGATGTAGTGACAGTGTTAGAGACACATAACAAACAGCCTGAGGACAGCCTCCAGCAGAACCGGTACATTTATCTTCTCTGTGTTATAATGACCCCTCGTACGGCTTACCCAGTTTGCGATTTCTCCTACAAGAGGTGCCGTACCAACCTAACGACAAAAACGCGCTGGCGGTTCGCGAGACGACGCGGCGGCGGCAGAGTCTCCCCCCGCCGAGCCCTTGCCCTTGGCCTCGCGGAGCCGCCAGCTTCCAGGGGCAGGCAGCTACGCGCACCAGCAGAATACGTCCCCCTCGCCGAGCTGGGAACGCGGGGAGCAACCTCGCTGCGCCCAGAGATCAAAGGAGGATAAGACTGGTTTCTCCCAACCAGCTTCTAAACCACTACACTGCCGACTGGGGTTGCGGTGCCTGCGCCGGATCGGAGCGTATCGAGCACCCCGTAGCAAGGCAAGCCGCCGTGGCGGCTAGGGAGCACAGCAAAATGGCGTTACGGGGCACAAAAGGCGCCTGCCTCTTACTGAGCTGTTGCCTGGGGGCTCCCGGTGAACCGGCACCCAGGTTCCCACGTGCCGTCCGAACTGGCAGGGGGGCTTGGGTACGTCTTCTCCCACCACAGCACCACGGCCTTTGGGAGCAGCGACTGGTAGGCAAGAGAGGCTGAGAAACCTGCGGTTTCTGCTGGCTTTCCCAGCTGGGAATGCTGTGTAATGAAGAAACATCAGCGAAACCAGGGAGGAGAACAAAACCGAAAAGACCAAAGTGATCAATGTAAATGTAAAATGCTTTATGTTTCTACCACTGTGTTAGGTTATTTAACATAAAGTGTATTTTCACTGGATACATGGGTATACCTGGACACTTGCTAATGCAACTCTTCCCTCCTGAAGAAAAGGATAAGAGTATTTTTTTTTTTCCAAGTGCCTTGGCAATAGCAACAGAAAACACAGTGCCATAAACTCTGCACTGTAATATGAAGTCAGAAGCAAGTGGAAAAGCAGAGCTCTGACTCTCCTTGTTCTCATGACTACTGCTCACACCATTAAAAGTTCAAAGCCTCTCCCACTGTCTCTGGCAGTCCTGTACATACCCCAAACATTCCAATTACGAGAATCAATTTCTCAGCTTACACACAGAGCCAGAGAGATTCTCCTCAACTCCAAACTGTGTAGCTTACATTAAAAAGAGAGCGCAACCATGTGCTATCTCAGAAAAATAGGTACGTTTGACAGGAACAATTTAAATCGCCATGGGCATAAACAAACACAAATGGAGAATGTTGTTTTATTTTGTTCCGAGCTCAACACATTCACTCTGCTTAGAGATGTCTCCAGCATCCACTTTACTTGAAGTGCCTGAGTGACTTAGTTTTCAGAAACGATGGAGGCCGTACTGATGAAGCAGCTCACGTTATTTCAAGAGTTTAATTTTTGTCACCCCGACTTCATTTTCATGTTTATTCAACAAGAGTGCGTCATGCTCAGCATTTATCCCCTTCTTTGTTTCTAGCCACAATCTTCGTGCAACACAATTCGCCTCCTGCGTTAGCAGTGCTTCCTGCTCTTCAGGGGGTCACACTATACGGGTCCTTGCACCCACCCATTTTACAACACAACACATCCCTTTCCTCCAATTTTTACTTAAGCAGACAGTTCCATTGAGTTCACAGGGGTTTTGTCCGAGTGACGCCCATTTGCTCCAATGCTGAGCATCTAGGTAAAATCCCTACCCGATTAAATGTCCTAAAGAAAAACATGCATGTCCTATGAAAATATGCATTAAGATAAAAGCATTAAAATAAAGGAAGACAATGAGAATGATCAGAGTAGCACTGCCTGCGAGGAAGGAAGGAAGCTTTTAAGACCACTAAAATATAAAATTGATTTGTACACATATTTGATAAAAATCAATACAATTAGCAAGTAACTGAATACTAGAAAGGGAAATTGATTGCTCGAGGGCCCAGAGGACTCAGGGCAATCAGTCCATTCTTCTAGCTCCTCCACTCTTAATAAAAATTTACTTTTTCATAATCCTGCCTGAACTCTTTGCCCATTAATAATGCCGCTAAATAGCTCTTCTTTTAGCACTATTATTGCAGACCTGCTCGAATTACATTTAGAGGCAGTTTTGAGTGGCATGTCCTGGCCATTTTGCTATCTGCTGCACAAACCTCTAAGCAATAGCATAAAAGAATACCAGCTAATGAACAGGAGCACAGGAACACTTGAGAAGAGCTTATAAAATTAAGTACCAAAGTTTAAATAAACGGATTACCATAGAATTGATTTGCTACATCAATTTGGTCAGCTTTTGCTGATACATCACTCCTTGCTCAAAGAAGAAGAGCCACCGTTTCGAAACAACTAATTAAACATTTTGAACCATGGCCTTACAAGGAGAGCAGGGCTGCATTGCTCTGCTCTCCTGTCTCCCTTCGCTCGGCGAGCGATTCCTCACTGCGGGGTAAAAATCGTTACTGCACGTGAAACAGGAGACTGAATTTATAGTCAAATCTAGACTAAATGAAGTGGCTTTTACAGCCGCCATCTCTGAGCGGATTCCAGTTCCAGGCAAGGGCATCTTCCTTCATTAAAGTGGGACTGGAGGAACTGAAACGCAATTGCTCTTCCCCGCACAGAGGGAGGGAGGCTCCCGGCTCGGCCAGCACGGTCTCCCCAGGTGAGGATTTCCAGTACAGCCAACCGGCTGTACAATCTGATAGAGGGTGCGCACAACTCGTACGCATCTACAAAGGAGGTTTCTCTTTCAAAAGGTCAGATGCCTTCTCAGATAAGAACTTTCTCAGATGTTAAGCCCTGTCCACTGACTCATCTTGATAGGAAGCTCTTTAAACCAAAAACTACCTTTGGGCCCTCAACAACTTCTCTGCCAGCCTGCAGTTCAGGGCGACACAGCCTTCGCGGTTAGCTAGGGCCCTGATTCAGCAATGCACTTGAGCACATACTCAAATGGAGCTCTGTGAGTAGCCTTATCCAAGCCAAAGGCAAACAAACAATTTTTCCATATTAATGAGACCACTTGCATGCTTAAAATTCAACAATATACTTTAAGCACTTTCCAGTGCATCTCCAAAGGAACATCTCAAGAAGTCGTTGAGCTGAATAAAATCACGTATGCACCTCGTCATATTCACTCCAGCAGAAACTCAGAAATCTCAACACATGCTTAAGTCTCCAATGGTCCAGCCGGACCAGTAACTAAACTGAGCCATTATATCAGCCTAAGAAAAGGTCTACAGATGCTTTGCAACTCCAGCAGCCATCTGCGGTGATGCCTCCATCAGGGTGCATGAGAGACCGCAGTGCCGAGGGAGGAGAACAGCGCGTCGCTCAGCAGGGCACCAGTGTAAGTGCCACAGGTGCAGCTGCAGCAGCTGCTAAGTTGCCTCACTAAATTCTTATGATGTTCTTACTCAAAAGTTTGTCCTGCTGCTTCTTCTTACAAAGAAGAGACATTAGTCTGGACACAGAAATAGAAACCAGAAATTACACAGTTTCAGCGCTGGCCTTCTTTGTAACCAAGAGCAAACTACTTTAATCTCTTTGCTTCAGTTTCCCTGCCTTCATTAATAAAGCAGAGACAGTAAAACTTATTTCACCTAACTCATACATCTTTTGTGAAGATGAAATGCTTGTTCTGTGTAAAGTACTTGGAAGATGAAAGGCATCAAGTAAATATTAATCATAGTCACCACACCTACCAACAGGATCTCCAGTAGGCTGATTTGGATCCGTGTTTGAAGAGTCTTTCTTTGTGCAGTTCAGGAACTATGCTTTCCTGGAGTAGTAGAGCTGAATTAAAGCTAATCAAGAATTCCCATGTTAATCGGCCTTCTAGCCTTCAGAAGATCATAAGAAGGATGATTCTTCCATTTCAAAAGACAACACAGTGCCTCAAAATGAATTACATCAAACTGGCTGAAGCCCATTTACAGCACGGTCATGGAAGAAACTATGGGAGTTCATCCACTGACATTCATCTCAGAGCATACACACTTGTAAATCAGCTCCTATTCAATAATGAAATGTCGAGTGACTCATTCTTTCTACGTGTGAAAAAGCTCTCAGAGAGAACCAAAGAATCTTTTACTTCCCCATCTGAACACTGAATTACCTACCTCTCCTTACTTTGGAGAAGCTACAGGGCTTCAGAGCCAGCTGTAAAAGAGAACATTACCGTCTTAGGTTGACAGAATCCAAGGCCACCTTAAGATCTCAAATTTCTGTGGCAGGAGATCTGGGAAGATGGTTCATTAGCAGCTCAGCTGATCTTCTGAACCAGCTTCCCAGGCATAGCAAGGTGCACCGATCCCACGCAGACGTGCCCACGAGGCTGGCCTGGGGAAGGCTAGCAACGCTGCTCCCGGCTCTTTTGCTGTTCCATGTGCGTCACGTGCCAGAGTATTTACTTAACGTCTTAAGCAACTCCTGCCACTCAAACTTAGCTCATGCAACCCTAGCTGTTCCAGCAGTAACCAGCAGGTTTGCCAGGTGAAAGCGGTCTTCACTATTTCTGCCTGAACCAGTGAATTTACGCAACGAGGACAGCAGCGCAGACGTACCTTGACTTTCGTCCCTGGGTTAGCACTGTCTGAAAGCCGCCCAGCGCCGACCGCAGCTGCACACTGAATAGCAGTTGCGTGCTTTGGTCAGCTGTTCAGTAGCCGGGCTGCCCAAGCACCGAGCTCACCCAAAGAAAAATCCTGCAAACAAAATAAACCAAACCAACGCGTGCCAAAGGTCACGGGGCCATCAAAGGTGTGCAGCCCCGGCGCTGCGCCTGCTCCCCGCGCAGCTCTGCCTGCCTCTGAAGAGGGGACCCAGCCTCACCTCCCCGGAGCATCTCTCCACGGCTGCCGAGAGAGTCCAATTGCTCCGGCAGAGCAATCACAACACAGGTACGAACGCAAGAGTACAAGGAACAAAACAAGAGTCGGAACTCAAAAAACACAACGGCGATAAAGAAAAGCGCTGCCTGTTAGTCCGCGTTGGAGGAACACAGAACGAGTTTGCGCGCAGGGAACACTCACTGCCCGGATGGAAGCAAAAGGGGCTGCCGGACCTGGCGGAGCAGGCACGCGAGGGACCCCGGTCCTCCCGGGGTGGGCCTGGCCCTGCTGTGCCTCCATCCTCCCCAGATACCTCCCCGCCTGCCTCAGCTCCCCCTCTGGCCCCCTGGCTTTGCCCTCCCAGCCCTGCTCTCTCGCCCCTCCCATTGCCTCCTCGTACTTTGGACCTCCTCGCCTCGACCCCCCGAGGTCTCCGGCTCTCCATGGGCGGCTCGGGCAGCACCGGCCCGCGCGGCCGGGCCAGCCGGTGCCGCAGAGCAGCTCAGCTCGCCCCTGCGGCGCCGGTCCGCCTCCTTGCCGGGATCCAGCAGTATGCACAAACAAACAAATTACGCTGCACACAGCTACGCTCCGAAAGGAAATGACCACTGGATGTTATTGCTCAACCTTTCCCAGTAATGAATGTGTATTTCTTGAAAATATATGCCACCTAATCCCCTCAGCATTGCAAACACGTGCAACAGGAGGGTAATTTAAGTTAATCAAGCCCTAAGCTCTACGTGAAGTTTAACAGTTTGCTTCACTACGTTTTGGGTAGCAGATGGCAAAGCACTCGATGGTACATTTTCTGCGGTCCTCGTACAAAGGCCGATACCTGTTTCTGTTCCAGGCGTGAATGCTAACAAAAGGACGTTCGCTGGACCAGCTGAAGGCTGCAAAGTGGGCAAGCATTTTAAATCCTGAAATAATAGACATGTAGTTGCCAATATAGATGTTGCAAATGGAGTACTCGTGGGAGCCAGATCATTTACCTGCTAGTTTGCCATTACTACCGTTCTTAGACATGATAAAATTGAAGCTACAGGCTGACATAAGACTTCAGGTAATTAACCCACACCTTATCTGCACAAGTACCAACATCCAAAATCAGTTCCATGCAGGCGAGTAGCAGGGGTTTTGTTACACAACAGCACTTGACACTGTTGCTGTAGCTCACAATATTTCTATGCACGCTCTCCTTACAGATGACTCCAGACTGTAAGTAGCCTGGCACGTGGGCATCAGAAACCAGTCTGAGTGGATAATTTGGATTTCAAACTGCCTCTGTGGACAGTCACTCAAATGCTCTCTTTCTGGCTAGATTGGGGGAGGGGGACTGGGGTAGAGGTAGGGGGAGAAAAGACCTGACAAGGGTGAAAAAAAGAATTTGTAGATGACATGCAGAGCCAGAACGATTTTAAAGAAAGGGCAATTAAGACTGCACAAGTCAAGCTTTTTCCAGGTACGTTAGAGTGACTGGAAAGCAAGGGGGTGAGCAATAAACAGTTCAGCCTACAACATTCAAGGTTTCATAATTTATAACCAACAGAAGACGCACAGTTCTCCTTCAAAACACAAAGTGCACCCCCCAGGATCCAATTAATGGTGGTGTGTACAGTGAACATACCCTAATTGACTGGTCCAATAGTCATGGCTGCCCCCAAGCATTTCTGGAAGTAGCATTTCTGCAGCAGCACCGTGCAGAAATGCTTCACGTTTATTAACTTGTTTGGTTTTGATTGTTGGATCGGTTCCCCATTCCCAAGGCACTTAGATTTATTCTTTTAGCTTAACACTACAAAGTAATCAAATCACTCCGTTACAGCTGACAGACTGTAGGAGCCCTGAAGGGGAGGGGAGAATGGCGTCAGAAGAAACATCTACATTTTCTCTTACATCCTTCCAACTTGCCCTAAACTTTAGATTTGACTCATCTATGTCTCTGGAATAAAAGAACATTGAACTTTAACTGACATGGGAAGTTATCTGAAGATGCACTTTCACTTGAAATTAAGGCTGATCAGGGATCAGGGACCAAGACTCACGTCTCATGAAGACTGCCCAAACACACTCTCCTTCTGCTTCAAGTTGAACACAAGTGTTGCTGCAACCAAGAAAACATCCTTCCAATGCTATGTAAAGTTCAAACCAACCAATCCATAAATAAGAAGAGGAGATGAGATGGAGGATTCAAACATGCCTTTGTGCCCTTCCATCAAATGCGTAGAATAGGTAAGAACAGAAGGACAAAGGAGATGGCTCAGAGAGTCAAGATTAATACGGAAGCTGAGAAAAAGGGCATGGCTTTGGTTGGATTTTGACTGCCTCTTCAGTACAATTTTTTTTCAGCTTTATGCAATTCAATATTAGAAAATGCTTAGCACCAACCCTTGATATGGAAGACAGAGAGAATTTTTTTTTTTAATTTAGACGAATTCCAAAGTCCTTGTCTAATGCTACCCAATGCAAAATCAGAAAGAAATTAGTGCTTGCATGGTCCTGTGTGTTTAAAAATAATTTGTATGACCCACTGCTTAAAGTATGGAAAGGGTCCTCTGTTATTAAAATTCAAACATATTTTGTTTTAGACTGTACTCAAACTGACAGGATAAAACTTCAAGAAAATCCCCCAACAGGTTTTTTTAATCAAGAAAAACAACAAAACAAAACTTCATGGAGCCTGTGATCAAATAATCTTACAGAGTTTGGATTTAATACACCAACAATGTCAGGCATTTCAATGTAGTAGCATCAAAACTAGATATTTACTGCTTGGTAGTGAGTAACCCTTTGAAAAGGGAGGAACACAAATTCCTTTTTAATGAGTCACCATTTGGCAGTCAGAGATCAAAACCTTTTGCCTGTATTTCTGACTGCAAGATTGTATATACTTGGGTTTTTTTCAGTCTGTGTGACTTTATTTAAATCAACACGGTTAATTAAGAAAATAAGTAAGTTGAAGGAACAGGAAAAGCAAAGTCCTTAAAAGTACCTGACCATCAGCATGATCTACTGGGTTACTGAAAACACCAGATGAATTCAGAAATTATTTCCGTATATAAATTTGGAATTGTGAAAATCCTACTAAGATTTAAAGTAACTAGTCAAAGCAAAATGAAATTATACGCAGTATCTATTCTGATAACCGCATGAAATAAGTGTTGTGTAATTATTTTTAAACTAATTAAAATGTTTACATATTAAATGTTACATACTAATGTACGGGGGGAAAGCTTCTCATGTGTGAGTGGAACTGTGTATGACAAATGTCTTTGTAAAATATTCATTTGTTTATCTTTGCCCAAAACTTAACCTATGAAGATCAGTAACAGAGAATGAAACATTAAAATACGTGGCTGAGAGTAGATGCTGGGTTTGCCTTTAAATATTTCCTTTTCCCCTATATCAAATTCTGAGGTTTCAGCAAAAAGGAAGATACTATGATGTGATGTTGGGGGGGGGGGGGGTGGTAAAAAAAAAAAAATCCACCTGCTTTGGCATTATAGCCAAAGCAAAGGAATAAAACTATCATTCACATTGAGGGGGTCTCAGAGTAAGATGTACTTGCCTTTATTTTGAATGTAATTTCCACCTATGTGAAAAGTCCCTAAAGAACTCAGCTAGTAACAAGCACTTACGATTTACAAAATGTTTAACTAGTTAAGGACGCTTAGTGTGAAGGTTAAGGTAAAGCACCATTATTCCCATTTTACAATGGACAAGAACGAACCTGGGAATTATTTACTCCAAAAATTGCCTCCATCTCTGGAGGGCTGTGGGGCTACAGATACTCAGACCCTTTGAGAAAAAAAAAAAAAAAATCTCAACAGTTTTGAAATTAAGAGTAGGCATTATTCAGGCTTGGCTTCCACCTTAGGAAATCTTCAAATTGTTATAAGAAAATCGTTATAAGAAAAAAAAATTAGAGCAGGGACTTACCACTCACTCCACACAGCCATCCCATGTAACTACTGATCAGCAAAAGCATCTCCATACCTTACTGTCAGCTCACCGAACCATCCCATCCCTTACATCAGTTGATCTTAATTTATGTTCAATTTACTTGTAGATTGGAAGTAATTAGAGTAAATAATTACAGTAACTGGCTACAGTTTGGGAATTGAGAGAACTGAAGAAAGAATTCAGAGAAATAACCTGATCTACTACTGTAAAGAGAATCAATCATCCATCTCCTTCCATTAGTCTTTTTGGCAATCCTGTGCCACTGTTGTCACAAGCCTGGATAACGATGCCACATTAATTCTCCTTCTGAGAAAGGGACTACAAGATTTGACTCCGTAACTGTGTCCTGTCTGACCTTGGGGAATCTTTGGGGGAAATTTCCTATCAAATGCTGTTACAGTTCTTGCTGAAGGAGAATTACCGAGTTGGACCCATGCTTTATAACTCGAATGCATGACACAAAAATATACAACCAATCTTCTGTTTCCACTAGAAATAAATCGTCACTACATAACCAACGATTCTGCAGATCCAACCCTATGTGAGAAATTACACTTTCAAAGTCATTTCAACAGGCCTGCTCGGAGGTGATGGACACGGGGCACAGCGAAGAGACAGCTACTGCGAATTTCTCACCTAACAACAGTGCTTTTAAGTACATTTACCTAAACTGGAGATAGGCTGCATTTCCCAATCCAAACCTTCCCAAAGGAAAAAAAAGCTTTGTTGTAAATATTACAGAACACAGAACTGAAAAAGAAGAAAGTCATCCTATGTTTCATAACAGAAATGGACTCCCTTCCTTCAAGACTATATACTTCTCTCTGTAACGTGAACTGTGGCATCACTGATGTCAGTGTGAGCAGGCAGAAGAGGACATATGGCCTTTTGTCCTGCTCCCAAGATGCTGCATGTTAAAAAAAAAAAAAAGAAAAAAAAAAAAAGATGACACAGGTTTCTTCTTCCGATGTCTCCAGCTCAAGTGGTTTACTGTGATTTCAAATAAACAAAGATTGCTACACAGCAACCTCTCACCCTCTTCCCTGAAAGCCAGCTTTTGAGACGCAGAGCATGGATAGAAGAATCATTAGAGTGTGATAAATAAACCTATCATGGGGATAACAGAAGTCCTGAGCTACACATATCAGGTAGATGGAAAGAGAAAGAGGTCACACCAGCGAAGTGAAAGGGCAGGGTAGCACGCAGCTAATGTTTAAAAAGGAATTAGTTAAGAAAAAAAACAAGCAACAAAACAGAGTGAAAATATTCCTCAGAGAGGTGGTGAAGGGTAGAGAGGAGAAGCAAAGACATTTATTTGAGGCAAAAGTTATGGGGCTAATTACAGTGTGCCGAGATAGGATGACTGCATGTGTAGGGACAGCAAGCAAGACCAGGGTGTGCAGCTGCATGTTCCATTTCCAGGCACAGCATCTTTAAAGGTTAGGGACCACTGCTGTGAGATGCTGCTCAATGCGCAGACAGACAGAAACGGCATGGCATGGCATTTTTATAACTTTCATTGAAGTCACATTCAGGCTTGATAATGGCCTGATGTATTAGCTCAGAAGCCGATGAAACCAGAATTTACATTTCTGTTACAAAAGCATGTTAAATAGAGCCTATTGCAGCAGTACAAAATCTGGAAAAGCTATTCAGTCCTGCCTGAAAGGTGGGTGGTCCAACAGAAGACTGCTTCAGCCCTGTCCCAGCTTTTCATGCATCCTTTCTCATGTTACCCGGGAACACGGATTTCAGAGGCCTGTTGTAGTCAGTGGAAGAAGCAGCAGAGATCTGTGTACACAAATAATCTGCATAACAAATCTTCAGCAAGCAGAGGCTCCCACGGAGGCCACGGCTTACTAGGTGTGCCCTGATGAGCCCCTTGATGTTTTCATACCTGTCCAGACCTGGCTAGAAAACAGTTGGATCCCTGTAAATTGATATTTCATTGGCAAAGAATAGTCGTAACAGTGGGGCTGTGCTAACTAGGTAGGATGGAGTAAAGCCTGACGTTTGTTTGGGAGCAGATGCCTGCTTTTCAAAGAGTTTCAGGGATGTTAAGCACTAGCAATGGAGATTCCCAAAGGGGCACAACAGGATGGGTTGGTGAGACAGAGCTGTGCCTGCCCCTGTTACTTGTGTAAAGCAAATACACATCTACTCCATGAGCATTTTCCACACTCAATAACTTAAGATCCAACATGGGAAAGTTCATCTCGAAGCAAGTGGCAAGATTGTGGCTACAGCCCTGATGTAGGTGAAGTCATTTGAAAGGGTTCCTTTAACTTTGGAGGCCTAGGTTACAGCATCCCAATGTCTGCTAGTTCACACAGCAATGGGAAAACACCATGCAGATATAGTCAGTGAGCTTTGAGGCCTATCAAATCCAAGGTGCTTTCCCAAGCGTTTCCAGCCTGGCTTACACAAAGCTGTGCCCCATCTTTGCTTGCAGAACATGTATGTTCCCAAACAAGTTTTCCTGCACATTTGCTAGCAACAGAAACCTCTCCCATGACTGTGATTCTCCTATAACCTTGAAATTTAACAAAAAAATTGGAAGCATGATCCCACAAGGAGTAGGATAGTTAATACAACTTTCAATTTTAAAAGGGTTTTCTCAATATTATTTTTTTTTAAGTCTAGGTCACTAATTTAATATTGAATACTGATGTGAAATCTACAGGGCATCTGCTTCTCTCCAGTCTGGGGCAGAGCTGGGGCAGCAGTGTGGAGGCTCTGTGTGCCTTTGCCCTGGCAAGAAAACAGCCACCAAAGCTGCTAGAAAAATTCACAGTGTTTGCACCATCCATAAAATTGCAAAGATAGCAAAACAAAACAAAACAGGCTAGTATTTTCAGGGACAATCTTACCAGAATGGCTTCCTGACGGCAGGCCAGCTTTGGTGAAATTCTGCTTTACTCTTCATTTTATTAATTGAGATTGTAAACTTATTTGACTGTAAACCAAAAATTTTGGCTATTGTTCTCTTTTTAAATTGATTTTTTTTGATGTTTTAATGAACAATAGGGACAGGAACACCTTGTTTTCATTCTTTTTCCTCTTTCTTTCAGCATTAGTAATGTACAACAAAGAGAAGGGAGATGAGATAGTATTGCTATTCTTAGCTCCTAATGCAGATGCTTGTGAATGCTGGAATAAAGATATGTGTGTTCAGATAGTCTTTCCATCATTTACACATTTCTCTTGATAGAAATTAGAAATTTATCTTTGCCTTTGACTGGATTCCTCTATTTTACATTTCATTTCCATTGTGTTGGGTATTTTGTACTACTCCAGGTTTCAGACCCAGCACCACTCTGTTTCTACTGACTCTGACACTGTCTCCCTTTTGTAGGTTGGAATCATCGCTGGGGCACTGCTTAATGATATGGCCTTTCAGTCTGTTGCTCCTTTTGCCTGCTTCACTCTCTCTCTTCCAGACATTGGGTATGAGCTCATGACACTGTGGGTCACAACATCACTGCATTAAGTTGTACAGCAAAAATCTGCAACAATCAGCCTCATCAATGAGGATGAAGCACGTGTTGATTTGAAGAGTGTTTCAGTATGACTTGTTGGTCAATGGGGTCCAAATGGGTCAACAGCTCCACAGGCCTCTGCTGCAAGTGCTCACATTGCAAGGTCAAGGGATGGGTCATGACAGAATAGGACATAATCCAAGCAAAAATGGATTAAGCCAATGTCTGAGACTGTAAGTGGGCTTCAGATTAGGTCCAGAAGAAGACTGTGTGGGTATTCATTTGGAGCAAGAAGGGGTGGCTTCCTTCTCCCTACTGCATGATGAAAATTCATGGAACATTGTGAATATATTTTTATTTGCATCTTTGGGGGAAAGTGGAGAGCTGAGCTTCAGGAAAATAAAAGTTTTGCTAACCACAAGCTTCCAAAGAACACCATTTTCACGGCATGTCAAAAGGGAGATCAGTTCGTCTTTAGGACAGTCATGTGCCTGAAGAAATACCTAGAACCATTTCAGAAACTAGCACCTGCTCGGAGAACTAGTACTTGTTTCACCAATAGAGGAGAGAGACATAAAAAGTCCCCATGGAATTCCCTTTTCAGGTCCCTCTGAAATCCACCACACTTTAAATGAAGATCTCCCTCTAGCACTGACTATATGTTATTCCCTGCAAGATATGACCACCAACCTTTATTGTTTCAAAGCCATGGGCAAAGCACCAAAGAAAATCTACTGCAAAGCTTTGTTAGTGAGTGGCTTTTGAGACACACAGCTTTTTGGTTTGTGGTTGCTGGATCTCTGTGCTTAGAGGTTGTCATCATCTGCCCTAGATAGAACATGATTAATAAAGAACTGTTTTAATGTAATTTTCGCCGCTGACCTTAATTGCACAGGTCAGAAATGAAAGCAGCTCACCATATGCCAGACATTAAGGTCTCGAGCAATTCCCCAGCAAACGCTGCACTCCCTGGATTGGATTGGAGCCCAGCCAGGCTGCGCTCATTGAAACTTATAAATTGCCTTTATCTTGCTGGCAATGTAAAATTAAATTGGTATAAGGGATATTGCATTGTTGATGAAGATGTACAAGGCAGAGTTAACTCCAATACAGTGAACTTATCACGAGATATGAAAAATATCTTAATTGGCTCAGCACCTTTCTTGCATGGCCTTGAAGAAACCCAGTGTTCCTGAAAACTGCAGTACCATTAAAGGAAATAGTCTTTGTTCATTCTCTTTGTGTGTTTGAATTCTACAGCTTTTCCTATACTGTTCATGAATGGTAGAGTGCAAAACAGGATGTATAGCAGTTTACATGATGCTGTAGTGAGCTGTGATTGTATCTAAAAAGTCCTTTTCTTGTGATATATTTATGGCTTGTAATCCCTCCCTTGCTACAATTCTTCCCCAAGCTCTATTTCAATCCATTGTCCATACAGGGCTCATTTTATCAAGTTTTCTCATCTCTAGCTATAATGCCAATTGCATGATGTAAATCTAAGAGCAGCAGGGAGTCATTGGCTAGAGATGAACTCCAGTGAACATTAACCCTTCTGGGCTCTCTTAACATTTGGACCCAGACTTTGGAAGTAAATGAAAAAGAAAATCCTTCCAGTAATTTTCTCTTCTCATGAATTCAGAGAAATTAAAAACAGCCAAGACCTTTTGGGTCAGCGTGTCCTGCTTCCCTTGTGTCAGAGTCTTTGTGGTCTCTGTTACATCTCTTTGAAAGAAGATTGGGAAGTTATTGTATTACTTACTTGTTACAATCCTTCTAGGATTATAACTATATTAATGTAATTGTGTCAAACTGAGGCAGACATTTTCCAGAGAGAGGGAGTGAGGAAGGCAGTGTTCATACTCTCAGGGGCTTATATTCTCAAAGAGCATAGCTAAACAGAGACTGCTGAGCAGCAAAGCAGTGGGGCCTGACTGTTCAACCAGGAGGGACCATGCAGCATACTAGAAAAGCCCTCAAAAATCCCAAGGACCTTGTGCACTCCTCTGATGGATGTCCATGTAGTCATGGAATCGTGTTACACACACAGGAGATGGCATTGCCAGCAATTACTTGCCTGCCTGATCACAAAACCGGAGTTCTCTGTATCTTGCTATGAGCTATGGGGCTGTGAGCCCTGGGATCTTCATGAGAAAGTGCAGCAGGCTTCTGCCAACTACACCTGCAAAGGAAAGACTGGGTTGCATGAGCGAGCTACAGACTGGACAAAGAGCTCTGAAAGTCCATCAGTCAGCCATCCTTGACCCTGGGCAATGTGCCATGTGTATAACTGGCCAGAACTCCTGGGTCCTTGATGGCAGAATCATTAAGGGATTTATGCCTTCAGTTGCCACACTCAGATGCTTGCCCACTGTCCTTGACATGAGATCCAATCTCTCACAAGGTGTAAGGGTGGCTGAATTTTTCTCCTGTGACCCTAGAGAATGTTTCAGCAGTCCGAGATTGATGCTGCCTACAGAACTGCACCTGGAGTGCAGTCAGTGCACCTTGCACGCTCCTCCACTCACATTTATAACAGCCAGTATGGACTGTATTCAGTTTTGGAGGGTTCTCGCAGGAACCTCCTTGTGAGTTTGGGGCTAACCTGAAAATTGGCAGTCCTCTAAGTGCCAGCAGTAGAGCTGGTGCAGGGTCAGGAGGAGGAGAGGATATCCCACGAACCATCCATCTGGACACATGAGGAATCAGTACTTTTCAGCCCCTAGGTGTTAGGGTGACAAGCTCTAACAAATGCAGCAGATGGGTATCTGGTAGAGAGCCTTTAGTAGGCTGGCTGAGTGCCTGATAAACCGCAGGGAGAAAATCACAGTATTAAAAGAAGCCCCATGCAGAAACACACTGAAATATTGCCAGCGAAACATCCGACCAGCTCCCGACTGGGCTTCCCGCACAGCGGAAGTCGAACCTGCTGTCTCTTGCACCCACTTCCTCCTTTTTTCCCAACCCTGATGCCATGAAAGGGCCTTGGCGAGCAGCTCACCAAATCAGCCGTCTCCCACTGCGTCTCCTCTCATGTTCTCCTAGCACCTGAGGGACAGAACAAGCAGCATCCAGGTTGTACATGGGCCATGTCTGGAAGTTTTTGAAAAGAGGAAGAGAGAGACTTCAGCAGAACATATCTGTTAACTGGCTTCTTCACCTAATTAGCTGTGGGAAAGTCACCAGATGGACACAGATTTTAATGATGGCTTCATTCAGAGTCTTGGAGGAGTGGGTTGGATATAAGAGATAATTATCTTGACTTTTAGATGTAAAAGGCTTCTATTTTATTCTGCTTTTTTTCCCTCTAGTTCATTTTTAATGAAAGAGAGGAACAGTGAAATTCAAAACATCAAATAAAAAAGGAAGGTTGACAATCCATCGTTTAATCTCTGCTTAGTGCCAGCCTGGAGTGACATTTCTAAGGATTGGTTTGATGGGAAGCTTGTTTGTTCATAAATTGCCACAAAATGGCATTCTGGGTTTAGCCAGGGACTTTCCCCCTCCCCCTGTGTGCTGGGAGGAAAGTTAAAGTGATCTGATTAAATGCTACAGGGGATGGAGCTGTGTTTTCATGACACAGAAAGAAATACAGATAGGAAATGCCTCTTTCACACCCATTCTCTTTCCTACCCTTCACACACCTCTGCTCCTATGCTGTGTTCGACAAGGGGCATCAAGATGAGATCATGAGAGCATATCCACCAGTGTATAGCTGCCCCTAGTGTGGATAAAGACCCCAGGGGGCTAAAGGGACCCTCCTTTAGCACAGAAAGCAGAACCTGTGTCTGCAGAGCTGCTACTGCTAATGAACGGGTGAGGGAGGATGGAGAAGGCAGCAACCAGAAGAGGTGGATGAAACGGGGTAGTTAGCAGAGGACAACTCCTCCTCACCAGTGCAGAGGACAAAATTCACTTCCCTGCGTGCCATCTGGCTCCTGCAGCCTGTTTCTGTCTGGCTGCTGGTAGGAGAAAACCCATGAGCGACTTGGAGCACTGAGCAGCTGTGGGCACGAAGGTCGGGTTTGCAGAAAGTTTTCAGGAGTTAGGATTAAAGAAAAATGCATTTTACCAAATCAGCAGTGGCCCAGTGAAAATGTGTGCTTTAAATGAATGCTATGCATAGGTCTGGGGTATGCTCAGAGATAACATATATGGCATGCCTTTAGTCATATTTATCTGGGTTCAATCGGAGCCTTGCAACTGGTTGGAAGTGGATTTCAATGAAAACCTTATTAGCAGCACAGGCACTTAGGCCTGAAAAGGCTGGATGCTCATATATGTCTCAGTGAAAAGCCTTTTCTGACCTCTGATCTGATTTTTTTGAGGGGAATCCATTCCTTTGTCAGCAAGTCCCTCCCACCTCCACCAGTGCTCCCCGAGCATCTGATAGAAAAGTAGGAACACAAACTAGAATCAAAACTTAGCAAATTCTCACACTTCTTTAGAAACCACTTTGATGGCTGAGAATTTGCAGTATATGGCTATCAAATTTGGCTATTGTTATAATTCAGATTGAGTGCAGTCCCTAGGGACAAGTTTTGCTCTCTAGTATCATAGTGAAGGGCTTGATAGTAGTGCATACTGATGGAAATGCAATATATAGAAAAGAACAGAGAAACAAAAGACAAAAAGCTTGTAGTTTCTGAGAACTACAGGCAGCTGGATAAGTGGATCATGTTATCCGTAATTGAAATAACCGAGACCTCTGAAGTCCATAAAATGAGGAAACCTCTTGAGAACAACATTGTTGGAGAGGCTTTAGCATTCACTCTGCCTGGGTAGCCCACGAGACCAGCCTTTCACACAGTGCTCCAGCCCTCTCTGCACAGCTGATGTGCAGATGAGTAGAAGAAAGTCCGCAGAAATAGAAGTTGATGGGGAAATTCAAAGGAGGCCACTCAGAGCTCTTGCAATGCCTCCCTTTCCTGTCACATTTTCAGTAAAGAAGGAAAGGACAAAGGGGGAAATCTGTATTATTATTGTTATGATTATTGCTGTTACCATTATTTTATTATCATCCTCACAAGTTACCAGCAGTCTTGTGTGGAATACAGCTCTCTAAAATATTCAGGTCCAAACTCTTTCCCCGAGCCTTTGCATTAACTTCAGCTGAGAGTCTTCCTCCCAGCCTGAGAAGAAAGGGTTTGAGATAAAAACCTGTGTCCATAGGGAAAAGTGGCACAACCCCTTAACTCAGTGTGCTGCTTGTGAATCACAAGAGAGGTCCTGGACTAGTTGGGGCTGTATTTAGACAGAGAGAGAGATGTAGATATGGACATATACATATACACTTGTGTATAAAGCTGTTTGATGGATGTTAGAAGGTACTATCATTGCTTTAAAAGTGTACAAGAAAGCTTGGATAAGAAAACAACTACCCTGTAAGCAAAAGAAATTTCAGGGTGTAATTAGGAATGCAAAGTAGAATCAGCAAGTCTGAAGCTAACCAAGGGCCCTTGGGCTTGTACAGCTCCTCCTCTAAGAAGTGCCATGTTGAACACGGACCCTCACAAGCTGGTAGCCTCGGTGTGCCTCCAAACAGAAAGTTGGCCCTTTCACTGGAGTAGTGTTTCCTGGTGATTTACTGAGGACCTTATTTAACATGAGATCAGACACCATTTCCAAAACCATCACATTGGTTTTGGCTTTGTGATGTGCTTTTTCATTCTAATTTTCCAAGTGGCTTTATTAAAGTGTGAAGCTGCTTTCTGCATTTCAGGTAGAAGTAAGTGTGGTATTCATCATTTTGAGCTGCTGGTGTTGAACGGCTGCCTTCACTTTTGGAGCACCCTGAAACTTCGGCTTGTTTGTGTATTTAACTAGCTGATTAAAAGTAGGTAGAAAAGTCTCTGTGTTGCAAAGGTCATTCAATATTTGGAGAGAATCTTAAAGTGAAAAAAATGTCCCATATGGAACATATGTGGCTTCAAGCATTTAAAAAAGCAAACGCTCAGAGATTAGTGTGGGATCTTTTTCTGTTAAGCACCGAGCATTGTCTGAATGAATTCCTTGAATGATCAATACAGCCAAAGGAATTTGGCGTGCTGAGACTTTCCCTAGCAGTGCTAAAGACTCTTGCAGGATCTGATCACACATTAGAAATGCCATGGTCAGGCTGGCATGACCAAACAATCATGAGGTTACAGCTATATCATCAGTGATGTCGCTTAGAGCGGGTGATGACCCAAGTACTTTCGTGTTTTAGCTGTGCTTTAATAATGCTCTTTTTTTTCCCCCATTGCCTATTTATTTACATGGAGTGAGGCCATCAGAGTGACAAGCTGAGTTAACGAGACAGTTCATCATTTCCTCTCTGTAATTTTAATTCAGCAGATTGCTGCTTCGCATCTGCATGTGTGTCGGTGCGTCTCACACTCCTCTGACACATCACCTTTCCAGGGCTATAATTTTTCATCTAAGATTATGGACAGGCATTTGGAAACTGGCCTCGACCAGCGAGGTGAGGAGAAGTCAGATCATTTTTATGAACCAAAGGGTAGAGTTATCCATAAAATATATGTCAGATTAGAACCAGTGCTTCACTGTAAGAAAGACACCAATTAATGGGTTTCACGGGTTTGAATTTAATAGTGCAGAAGATTTACCAGCCTTAAAAGCTTAACATCAACACCGTTTATTGGGTGAAATTGTTTGTCAGTGGCTTAAGATCTTCCTGACTTCCCTAGTCCTTTGTGAATAGTCATAGCTAGAGATTGACAGTGGTATGCTGCTCCTTGCTAAAGAATTTCTTAACCTTTTCCATGGATGGAGCATGAGTGGAGGATGGGATGTATTTTGTGTAGGGAATACGAAGAATTAAAATCAACAGAGATACAAATCTCTCTCTGCAGCTCTGACTGGCTCTCAATGAGCAGGACTACGCTAGCTCCAATGAGCATCGGTAGTATGATAAGGTAATTTGTTTGGCTTCGTCAACTGCCTCATCTTCTTCCTTTTCTTCAGAAGTCTTTTTTTCCAGGTTACTTACTCTTGGTCTTCATAGCTTAAGTTGAGAGACAATCATCATCCTTAGTGCAGAACTTTCATATGGGATATGGAAACACAAATGATGGTCCAGAACTATTGGGTTTTCTTGTGTGAATCCTGTAAAATCCAATAGGAAGGGTATTGGAAACCATCATTTCTTGTCTCCAGGTAGATCCTTCAACTCCCCATGACTTTGGCTTGTCAATAGGGAAACAGGTTATGCCCAGGTGACACAGGATTTATGCAAGTTTATACAAAGAATCTTTTTTCTTGGGTATATTCAACACTAAGAATGACTTACAGTGAGCCCATGAACATGTCTTCAATATCGCCACGACACAAAGTGCACTGAGCTTAAAAATTTATCCTGTGTTCTCTAATCTTCATAAACAAATGGATTTGCCATGCAAGATTATCTTAAGAGCATTCTTAAATTACTACTTAGTCCTTAACTGCATTATATTTGTGAAAAGGCATGACTATGTGGTTTCTCAGATAATGTTATTCCAACATAAGAATGCAAAGAACTTTAAAAAAAACCCCAAACCAATCCTAACAAGCAAATGGAATGTAAATAAAGGAGAAAAGCAAAATATTTGGACTTCTGAAATTCCTTCAGGGTTGTTTTATGTGGTTTAGAATGTATTGTATTTCTCCTGCAAAATTTCCCTTGCAGACAAAAAAAAAGGAGACTTTTCAAGGATCTGAGGCTGTATAAGACTTCAAGCAAAGAAAATCATGGCCATGAAAACAGTCTGTGTTTTGCAGTGACATACAGCCTGAGAAGATCCTTTCTTGGAGCTTTCCTTCAAGTGAAAGCTCTAGTTACCATAACACTTGCATACCACCTATCAAAGAAAAGGTCAAATGTGAATTCAGACCATAGCAAAAGGTTATTCAAGTAAATCTCTACCTGAGGTCACTCAAAGTCCAGATTTACTACACTGTTGAACAAAAGATAATGCAGGATGTTTCCATAGCCAATGTTGGGTTTTTTACAGCAGATTCTAAAACAAATTATCCAGGTTGTCTAAAAAGACTCTAAAACACTTACCTAAGCAAGATGTTTAGGTGCAAAGAGAGAAGAAGCTTGAGGTATGTCTGCATCAGTCCTTTGACCCAGAAGAGATCTTTTGGGAAGAGCCATAACAAAGATGAATCTTGTTGAATTTCGTATCAGTGTTTGTGTAAGCCCCACTGACGGAAATGAGAGTGATGGCTCCTCTCTAGAGGACTTGAGAGCAGCGTATCATGTTCAACATTGTGTTCCTCAAAGAACTGTAGAAAATCGGTATTGTAATCTAATGAATTTGAGAGGATGTCTCCTGAAGGGGTAAATTACCATACAGAATGTGTTCTCTTATTATAAAGCTGTAATTTTATTTTACTGTTCTACTAATGATGTACAGTGAGCCATGACTGGGGGAGCCCCAAGAAACATAATGATTGTTGTTTATTATAGCAATATTTAATATATTTCATTAATACAGAAATGTTTTCACTGAGGACAGTGGAAATTCTATTCTAGGGCAGGATAAAAAGAAGATGTATCTATGCCATGCACTATGCTAAAATATACGCCATTAATTTCTTTTTGCTTTTTCAAAACTAGCCTTGATTCAAATGGTTGGTTGATCTCCTCAATAGACAAAGAGGACTCTGAAATGTCCTCTCAAGGGTTTGCTCTTGAGTGGACCAGAAAATAACTTACTAAAGCACAAATGGAAGTGAGACTTTTTGAGGACCTGGTGGCAAGAAGCTTTTCAGTGAGGCTAGTGGTCCAGTGGAGAGGGTTTGACACTGAAGGATAAGGATGCCTTTCAGACCTGCCTGGTGGCACTGACTCTCAGTACCCTGTGGTCCTTCCGTTTGCCTTCATCTCTTGAAGAGTGAAATACTCCCAGGGAAGCTCACTCTGTGCCATGCTCTGCAGGAACGAGGATGCTCTTGAATGATAGCTCTCTCCACTGTTCTTCACACTGTTTCACAAAGCTCTGCCCAGACTGAAACTCCCAAGGCCAATCCTACTCGCTGGTGACTGCAGGCGAGAAATGAAATATGTGATGAAAAAGCAGCAAGGGATGGGACCAGCTTGGCCAGGCCACCAACTCGACAGGTCACCTCTTCCCTCCAGCATCTCCAGCTCTGCTCCGGCAGTTGTGCCGTAGCAGAAGTCCTGCTGTAACAGATCTCCTGTGGCTGTGGCACTGCCATTGTCCAGCCTTTCCAGCCCTCTCCATCTGTCCCCCTGTTCTTCCCCTTCCCCATGGACGGCAGAGAGTTTGGATTAAGAATTGCTGGGCCGGGAGGTTATTCAGCTTGCAGGAAGGGGGTGCTGGCTGGGTTGGCGGCAGCCTATTCATTCCTCTTGGAGGAACGGCAGGACTGTGGGAAAAGGGGCAGCATCGGCAGGACTGTGGGAAAAGGGGCAGCATCAGCAGGCTGTGCCAGCTACGATGCGGCGGAAGGAAGGAATAGCACTGGCATGTTGCAAAAAGCGGTGGTGCTGGAGTGGAGTTAGTTAGCAAGCACTGTTAATAATGACAGCCACCTGTTTCATTAGCCATGGTTTCAAACAGAAAGGATGTGGTATGCAAATTACCATGCAAAGCAGGCTGGCAAAGACCAGATAGGGGCAGGGAGTTGCCAAAGGCTCTGATAGCAGCTGAAGCAACAGATGTGTTGCACCAAAGAGTGCCAGGAAGGGAACAAATGGCCATGGCAGCACCTTCCCTTGGGCAAAGTAGAACAGTGAAATTGCCATGTGGCAATATTTCGGTCAGGTCTTTATATGGGTAGTTGGCCTTGATTTGCAAGGCTGATACATTAGGTACCCTCCAGTTGGCACCTGCCATATTAGCTAGCACCTAAAGACATGTCAGCATGAAACCCAGACATAAAAATTTATCCCAGACTAACTCATCGAAGGGATAGGAACTTACGGTACACTAACATGTTACCTGCATAAATTGCATCTCATTGCTTTTTATAGCTTACTTATATGCTATAAATTTTGTAAGAAGAAAGAGAAAGGGAGCTAAAAAAGATTGAATAAATGCAGAAAGATAAGTTCCTTTTTCTTCTAGCTGTACCAGAAGAGCAGTTGCTTCCCTTTGTCTGGAGGTGTGAGCAGTAAGGATGAGCAGTGGATGGATTTCAAAAAATTCAAAGCCTTGGCTTGATTCAGATATGGCACCCCTCAGCTGTATTGGCCAAGAAAACATGCAGAAGCCAGCCTGGCTGAATATCGTATGCCCCTGGAGCTCGGCTCTTAGTGAATGTGAACCGACTGTTGAAGGAATTTAGGATGAGACTTGACTGAACCTCTGCCAAGATTTGTCAAAGGCTGAGATTTGAAGAAGGATAGCCTTTTGAGATTAAGAAAAGCTAGGCTGTGTTTCTGGCTCTGCCTTATACTCCTGGGGTGACCCTGGGCAAGGCGTTTAATCATGCAAAAAGGAATACCAGCTGTATCTTTACTTTACAGGGCTGCAGGGGTGTTGAAAGGACAGATTAATTAAAGTTTAGGAGAGACTTGAATGGAACAATGACAAGCCCTACATAAATATCTTGTTGCTAGAGCTAATGGGAAATGCAAGCTGCAGCCTTTTGTGAATTTCTGACATTACAGCATTTGGTTTTGAGCGTGTTGGTGCAAAATAGACAACTTTGGCAAAATAAAAAGTTTAATAATTTCTGTTCGGAAATATCAGCATGTTTCATTTCAGGTACTTTCTGGCTTTTGAACTCCTTTCCCAAGATAATCTATCATACCAGGGCTTTTAGGATGCCTTGTGGCACTGTAGTCAGAGGAGAAACTCTACCTCATCCTGACAGAGGCAATTTGGCTACATATCTCTGTGGTAATATGCAAAGCTCCTGAACACCATCTTTATCAAATCACTACAGAAGTTCAGGCAAGAATCTGCTGCTTGTGAGACCAACCTAAAATTTAGATTCAATTCCACAGGTCATAATATTTGATTTGTGGTCCACCACCCTATCTCCTACAGGTTTTTCATTCTAAGTTTCCCATCTCAGTAAAATCAATGTATATTTAAGGGCAGATTTTTTTGGAAACCATATGTTGCTGCTACAAGAACATATTGATGTCATATTGCTTGTTGGCAATATGTGGTATATAGTGACTACTTTCATTTTCCAATTCATGCTAAAGCCCTTTATGCTGCTCTATCTGTATATTAGAGTAGAAAACCATAGAATTCCTTATGAACCTAAGCTGATTTATAATATCACATAAAATAGGAGGGGTTTTCTGCTTTCACTATAATCCAGGCAAAAATTGTTAATTCAGCCAAGTATTCCAGCATTACCAGCTCTGTAAATAAATCCAAATCCCTCAATATAAAGTGAAATGGATAGGTTGTTAATCCATTAGAAATAAAATAATTGTCTTTTTTTTTAATCCCTTGATCGATGCATGAGAATCATGTTGTAGGAACTATTTTGCTCATCTGCATGTAAGTTGGTTAGAGAAAGTGTGGTTAAAAAAAATGTGCAGAGAGAAATAAAAGAGATTTGTGGGAAGATCAGGAAAGCAATGTTTCATATCATAGAAAAAAAATGGGTATTGTTCTACATTTGACAGTGACTTCCAAATTACTCTCAACTTTGCCAGGATAAAATTACTCAATTTCCCCCCCAAAATAAAAATTCGAATCCCTTTTGAAGGTAATTTACTACCCCATAAAAAAAGACCCCAACTAACAAAATCACATTATTAGGACTTCCTTGTAAAAAAAAGATTTTTTTATGGACTGTCATCAAAATGCATAATTTCAGGGGAAATGCGAACAGGAGAAATCAAAGAACTGAATGTTTTGAGTGAAGTAAGAGGAACTTTATGAGAATTTTCCCATGGTTTCTCTGAATCCCTGTGATCTATCCATTTGGTCGTCCATCCATCTTGAGTTTCCCATAACAAAACAGCAGGTCTTGAGAGCTGGCATGTGTACCAAGCTAAACTCTGCCACATATTCTGGCAGAAAAGGTGTTCTTTGTGGGAGAGGTGCGCTAAATTTTGTATGTATCACCTGCATCGCCACCACTTCTGCTCTTGAAAAGGGTTGGACGGAGCTGTGCATGTATCAGAATTGGTAATGTTCCCAGAGCAAGAGCAAATCTGTCCTTATGAGATTTCATGTTGTTTGATGGTTTTATCGTGCTCACATGCAGATCATTACCTGCATGTATATTAAAAGTAGTTTTCAATGGTCTGTCTTTCCTTTGACTCTTCTCTTAGACCCACCATTAGCATGCCAGGCACATGAAGGCCTATTTCAGCACTCCTGAGTGGGTGCAGAAGGATGCGTTGCTCAGGGAAGGACGGCCCATGCAGCTGATGGGGACGGCAGCACAAAACTGCACGCCTGATCCTTGCGACACATTTTCACTTCAGTTGGGGCTTTTAAGACCAAAGAGAGTAAACAAGTCTCTTTTCTTTGGAGGTGATGGTGAAATTCATGGTGAGTTTAATGAGACTGAATTTTCACCCCACAAATGTTTTAGAGGTTACAATCTCTTCCTGCATGTGTCCTTTTTTCACATTAAAACTCTTAAGCCAGATTACTCCTGGGAGGCCTCCAGCACCTACATTAGACTCTTTCTTAACTGTAAACTCCAAATCCTGCTTCTGACTCCAGACAGTATCTCATTTTTTGGCTGAGGATAGAAGGAAGCCTCCGTCTCCCCGTATGCAGGGGCACAGGGATCCCTTCCTGGTCTCTGCAAAACTGCACCGCTCCAAAGACAGGAGACACCAGCCTCATTAACAGGCTCCAAATGAGTAATATTTGATTGCCCCCTACTCCCACCCTTGAGAGCATTTGTCTGCCCATCTGGCAACCCTGCTGCAGAGGCATAGCACCTTCCACCAAGCTGGAAGACAGGAGCAAGGCAAGAGCCCGTCCTCCTGCCTGTGCCTGTGCCGAGAGCAATTTCAGTGCCACTGATGGTTATCACATCTGTGCCTTCTACAGCTGATGCCCCGACTTCTCCACTTCCACCCGGCTTCCCCTCTTCCCTGCTCAAACCCGCCAGGAGAAGGGAGGGAAGGTGCTTGAAAATTCCCTTTGAAATCTTGCCTGTGAGGCATGGATTTATTAAAGCAACAAAGTTGTATGTGTGTGCACCAGCCCTGCCATCACATCAAAGGCAAGAACAAGAAGGAGTTTCAAAGGGGTGCCCTTGTTCCCCCTTCCCTATTTCTACATGCATACACACGCATGCACGCACATGCACACACATAGTTTTCTTCCTTTACAAAGTACTGGGCTTCTGCCAGGACTGCTTATTAAACTCTGTGCTGGTAGGGGGACATGCACAATCCCTCACTGCAGTCACTGCATTCAGGGGGTTAACCAGGAAAAAACACTGCACTGATTCCTGCCATCAACCTGGAGACTAACAAGACAGATAGATGCAGCGCAAACCAGTGGCTCAGAAATGGCCCCTTAAAAGGCCGAGATTACCCACAAAAGCAAGTCAGCTCCTTGGTCAAAAGACAGGAAGGTGTTGTCTTGAGTACATGTGACAGCTGATAAAACAGCCTTTCCCATGTGTTCAATAAAAGCAACAGGCTCGAAGCCCCTTTCAACACCTTTATCCTGGCTGTCAGTTATGAAGCCTCCTGACACCGATAAGACACAAGTCAGAACAAATATTGCCCTGTTTTCTGAGGGGTGAAATAGTGGTGTATGCAGTGAAGCGACTCGAAGCCAGAGTGACAGGACAAACACACCGCAGAGCTGGGAGCAGAGCTCCAGTGGGTATTTGCAGAGGGAACCCGAGTTTCAGGATCAGAGATACAGAGAGATGCCTGGCCTAATTTACGGGATCTGAGTCTCTCCACAGCTGGGATGAGGTGAACTCTGGGCTCAGACCTTCTACGGGGTGATTTGGTCCCATTCTGCATCTGCCTGCATTAGCAGTGGGTGACAGAGAGACAGGGTGACTCCTGACCAACCCGGTAGTCAATGATACCAACATTAGGAAGTGACAGAGGCCATATTTGTAATACTAATATCATGCTTCCAGTCCTGATGATGTTCTGCCTCTGGCAGCCTCTCTCCCTCCTCCCAGAGCTAGGGCAGTGCTACGTCCATCCGCACACCGCTCCAGCAGTGGCAAGGGAACGCGGGAAGCAAGCCATGGTCCTCCTCAGCCTTCTGCCTAGGCATTCCTTCTCTGCAGGAGCAAAGCATCGGTGCAGAGCTGCTGGACATAATGGGTGAATGGCAGGTGTGCTGGGAGGGAGAGGGCTCTGACAGCCCCTGGGACGGAGTCCTCTGTGTCCTACCCCAAACTGGGTTCTGCACTGCCTGCTCATCCGCTGACTTAAAAACATCAGGCTGCTTAGTGCTGACATTGAAGTAATACCAGTACGTTTAGGGCTCTAATCTCAGCCCATGTGGCTGTGCTGAGCTAGCTTCACCCAAGAGTGAAAGCCTGACACCTAACTGATAGCTGTGAGACTGCAGTAGATTGAACTGCCCTGGCCAGCTGGTGCCCAGGGTATTTACCCAGGAGGTCTGGCCAGTGCGGATGAATGTCTCATATCCAAACATGAGCAGAGAGGTTAACTTCAGGGTGGCTATTTCTGCAAAGCTGCAATCACAGCCCTAAATTCAGGGGGATGCGTCCACAGAGAGGTGGTACACGAATCCTTAGAAAGATACTGTCTGCCCTGGAGAGCTCTAGCTCTCTTTAGAAGAGGTAGACAAAGTGCACTTCATTATAAATGGGGCACTCAGCCTCTGAGCTGGTCACACAAGGAGACAGAAGAGGTATGTGACAGGGTAGCAACCCAAAACTCCCTGCCCTTAGCCTTGGCCACAGCTTCCCTGATGCTTTCTTCGATAATTTACTATCCCACTAGAAGAAATACAAGTTCACCTCCTTCCTGCTTTCCTACGGCTGGATACTTGCTGCATTTGGAATTTTTCACCATGGTTGTTTGGGAAAGCACTGGTTTAAACTGGCTCTGCCCTGAGAATGATGCTTGGCTCAGCCTGAGCAGGTTTGGAAACACTGAGCTCAGAACCTCCTGCATTGCTTTGTCCCAGAGGCCCCACTGCGTGAGACTTATGGGAGACAATGCTGCCTTCCAGCCAGAGTGTCTCCTGCTGGGGGCACAAGGAGGAATAAATGGGTACCACATGTCCTGTGTTATGACTTTGAAGACTTCTCCCTGTGCACAGCAACTTCTAGCAAATGAATAATGCCCAGGGTGAGTCAGATGTTCACATATCCCTTGCCCCAGCTTTTCTACTAAAGCAAAAAGAGAATACCTTTGGTAAGTCCTTTGCTGCAATTCTGAAAGACTTAAATAAAGAGGGTGTATGTTGAATTTTGATGGGTGGTGAAGTCTAGAGGGCCATAAGGCAAGGTCCACCTGAATTGTACGTGATGATGATTCTCCTTCCGGCTCGCGTACCAAACTGTTCCATGAATGATAGCTAGTGTGTCTGCACATGTCTAGATATAGCAAGGCTGAAAAGCAGCAGCCAGTGGGGCTACTGCTGTCACTGACAGATGAGAGCAGCCAGGATCTTCCTTGGCTTTGCCCTGTGGCCTCTTGGTGAACCTGCTTGCTCTGTTCTCTGGCCTCTTCAAAGTTTTTCACCTAGTTCATTAACTGGGCTTCGTGAAGGGGGTCTGGAACTGGTTTAACAGAGAAAAGAACTTTGTGTGTTAACCTGCTGTTATCGGAGTTCTAACTAACTTTTTACCGAAGAACAAATCTGCTTTTTAACATCTGTTGGATTTGATTGAGCATGCCTCCTTAACATTTATCCTTCAGTAGAAAGTTAGTTAGAACTCCGGTAACACCTGCACAGCATTTGTGTCACAAGAGGGTAAATCAGTAGCATGTATTTGGGGCAGCACTGGGCTTCAGTTCAGTTTTCTCTCCAGTACACACAATGCTTACAGAAATTTATCTGCAGGTCCTCAAGAGACTGTGAGCATCTTAACGGAATCAGAGGCCTCTTTTAATAAATCTATCTCATTTTTATTTTTAATGTGTGAGTGAATTTCCAGCTTATAAAAGGGAAGACCTCTTCTTCAGAGTTCACACATGTACTCACTAAAGCACAAAACTGCAGTTTCATTCCCCTCAGGAGCGAAAGGCTCAGACTCCAGCCTTTCCTATTCTTCATCACTCACTGCCACCTCCGGAACTCTGCTGATGAACATCAGTCCTGATCTCTGACTTTTCTGCTAATGCCTTCCTGGGAATGTCCCCTCTGCTGTGCTTAGTCCTGCCATGCTGCAGGACTCTGTCCTGCTGCGAGTTGCACTGAATGCACCAGCTGGGTTCCTAAACCGGGTCCAGTTCAGAGCACCTCTTTGTACACAGAAAAGATTTTCAACCTTGAATAACTGAAGGAAGACCTGGCTTAGTGTGGGTAGGGGCTGAGGAAGGCTTCCCAGAGGGGGAATAAGGAGAGGGTCAGAATGAGAATCTCAGGTAGCAATTCAGTAGCACTGAGAGATGTTTGCCTTTAGGACCCAATGGTTTCAGTCTCTCCAGGGTTCATCACCGCATCTTACTCAGTTTCTGTCGTGCCCATTATCTTTGAAAGACACATCTATCTGAGAACGCTCCTCTTCTCAATCCTCATTTTTCTTCCTGGGCATGGGCATCCTCCCTTAAACTTCAAGCACCTCTCCTCAGGCCTCAGTTTCCTAACTAAGATTATTTATTGATAGCCTCTTTCTTTTCTTTTTTCTTTTCCCCTTTTGGCTCCATGGCTCATCAATTAACTGGAGAGGGTATTGATTGGTAATTGTGTCAGGTTTTCCAAAGGTTTCTGGGAAATGCGGCTGCTGCTGCTGCTTCAGATGATTGCATATGCTCTGTCTTTGATTCACAGAGCACAGCTAGGGAGTATTCTCACTCAATGTGACTTAAACGAGCAATGAGCTCACAATTTACCCTTAGGAGGGTATTATTTGCAGCTCTCACTGGATGGGTGTTTGACATTAAAAAGAAAACAGAAAAAGCTAGAACCTAACAATTAATTCCCACTGAGCCAAATGGAAACTTTAAATTGGGGGTCTATGGCAGTCTGACATACATTAGCTTATAGCATTATGCTACCTGGCTGGAAGGATATTTGTGTCTGGCAAACTAAACTTACAGTAATAACTTGATTTGTACCACAGTCCGATTTCACCCCCCTCTGTCTAAAGGCTCAGTAAATTAAGTTCATGTTAGTGCCACTCTGTGCTGTAAAACTGCTGCTGCAATCCCTGTTGGGTCTCCCAGTGCTAGCACAGCTCCTACATTCGGAAATTATTTGCTTAAAGACATCAGCTATTGATTAATAAGAGATTATTTTCTGAGTCTTCATCTGCTTTTCTACATGATGGACAACTCTGCCCTAGCAAGCCTGTAATTCCCAAGCCTGGGATTGGGAAGATTGCGTTGGCCTGTTCAGCGTCTACATGTGCAGGTGCTCACCTCCTTTCCCACGCTGGACCCCTATTGATTGAAGTTGAGGAGAAAACAACGTGCCTTTGCTTCTAGGATGATTTATGTGGCCTTACAGCCCACAATACATCTCTGGCCTCAAAGACATAGTATCCGTCCCACTGACAAATGCCAGTGTGTGTTTCAGAGCAGTTAAGGGTGGGTGTGTAACAGAGGCGGCAACATTGACCTATCAGCAAATAGCCTGAGAAAGAGCTGCTTTATATATCTGAATATGGTAGGTATTTCACCAGTGTCTCGCTTGCATTATACAGTGACCAGCTCCCTCTTGCTCGCTAGTATGTCAAGAAGTTCAGCTGCTGGGTGAGGTGTTGTGCTGAGCTCCTCAGCGGTGCTCCAGGGAGGGCTGGGCTGCCCCAGCAGTGCCAGCAGGTCTGGGACACCAGGGAGTCGTGATGGCTGGTCGATAAGAAGGTCCATTCCCACAGACAGCCTGGAGTTCCTGCTGTCTCTGGCTGGTAGGTGATGTGATGCTGCAGAAGGGGGCTAAGGAGAAGATGCAATTTTTTGAGTGCTAGTATTTTGACAGGTAGAAGAGGAATTGCTCTGTGTGCTCCTACCCAGCCTGCCTTCTGCCAACAGGAGAGTTTCCTGAAGTCTCTCCTCACTCGTGTTCCTTGCTAAACATCCCCTGAGTTCCCTCAAAGTTGGTCACAAATTAGTGAGAGAAAAATTGTTCCTACTGACTTAGGATGAGATTTTGCCACATAGTTCTGTGTCTAAGACCAAGCTTCTTGCTCTTCAAGAAGCCACTTTACCAAGACAGACTGTTCAAACTACTCAGACTTGGGTCTTTAACCCTTTACATAAAACTTCAGGGAGCATTTGCTTGAAATAAGCTGCTGTCATGACTTGTGTGAGGTTTCCTCCCTGAAGGGTAAGAAAAAGGAAATGGAAAGGGCTGCAGGAGGGGATGGAGGGGTTTTGAGGGTCTCATCCACAGTGAAAGCAGAGAGACTGACATGGGACCTAGCTATTTTGCTCACACTATCCCAAACCAGCTCTCCGTTCTCCCGTGTTTCTGGTATTGCCTCCTAGGGCTGTTCAAGGGAAGGTGAGTTCTTTGCTCAAGTCCAGGCCTAATTTCATACTTCGATGAGAGTAATAAAAAGCTTGTCAGATGAAACTTGTTTTCATAACACCCCCTGCAAGCATATGTCCAGCACACATGCAGACACACACGCAAACACAAAGACTTTCTCATTATCCCCGGCTTTGTGCTATCCAACTTCCACCGTTGTTTTTTTCTCACTGTTTGTACATTGACCTGTATTCAATGCAGCATCCCTGCATGTGTTTTGTTTCTCACAGTAACCGTTGTACACATGTACCCATACGGATTATGCATGCACCAGATCTCCGCAATTCCCTTGTTGTGCCTGGCACAAGTTCAGATGAGTTGAATTGGAAAGCAATGGCTTTTTCCCCTCTCATCACTACATGTAAATCTTCATCAGGTTGGTGACTTTCCAGCATATCACACCCACAGTTAGTGTTTTGTTTCGTTAATCTATTAGCTCAGTAGATAATAAATCAGTCTTAGAATTAGCACTTTGACAATGCCATTCTGCCTCACAGAGAAACTTTTTTTTTTTATTAAGGTGACTAGTATTTCTTTCCATGAAGAGTCAACATGTAAATTTTCTAGGCACCAGCAGAGCATCTTCTGTAATTCCACACACTGAGCATCTTCACCAGCCTGCCAGCTGCTGCTTCTGACTGCTTTTCTTGTGCTACGGACTTTCACATGGCTCTGGGAAAGCTTCTCAGCCCAAAGATGCCACCTGCTTCCTTGTGACCTGCTCCAAAACCTCTTTCGAACCAGTCCTGTAGGACAAGTGGTTGTTGTGGGAGATGAACCAACACAGAGGGTTAGAGATGTTAAGGGTGCCAATTGAATGGAGTCTCCTGATGAGGTGGGTTTGATTTGGGCTGTTCTAACTGAACGTTAACCCTTGGTTTTCAGACCTGATGCCATGTTCAGCCAAAGTTCATTTCCCAAAGTTCAGAGGTGCTGTCAGCAGGTTGAAAGGTGGTTTGAACAAAGAACTGAGTTACAGCAAATAAGATACAGAAGGTTCAAACTCAGCCCACATAAAAATTTAGTCCCTAATTTTAAGACAAAAGGAGAATCACATTAAGAAGCTAAGCTGAAGAAGCAGCTTTGTTTCTTCATAGCATCCTCGTAGATATGCTGAAATGCATTCCTTCCCCATCAATCACATTAAAGAGCACATTTGCTTAAAGTAGTTGTGAATGAAAGAGATGTGATGAAATCACCGTCAATGGTCAGGCTGGGAATTCATCAAGATGTCTACTGATCCTCTTAAAAACGTATCATTGCCTGTTGAATTGTGGAGCCTAATGGAAGGAAAATTAGTCGACAAAGTTGGTTTTATTTTCCTAGAGTTATAGACTTCATCGTATTTCCAATTCGCTGCTAAACAAAGATATGAGCCTACCTTTTGTTCAATTCGAAGCATTTAATGACTTCATAAAAAAAACCAGGCTGTTGAAATTTATATCCATAAGTTGTCATCTCTGCCTTATTTTCAATTTTCCTGTGAAGTTATTAAAACATTATGTGATCGTAATATGTTTATGGGGAGGGGGAAATGAGGTGTAACTCTGACTGAGGCACAACGATTTGATAAGAACTGTAAAGCATCAAGTGCCACTAACTCGTACAGGGGAAGGGGGGTGTGTGTGTGTGCGTCTATACAGAGTGGAGTATTGGGTACATATATTCCATACTTGTTGCACAGAGTTTCTATTCTCCCAGCCTACATAAATATTAATGAGACTCAAAGGTATCAAACTCTGCTCAACAAGTTGAACTTAGACTCCCTCCTGCCTTTGAACTGCTTTGCCTTTTTCTTTTGGATGTTGCATGACAGAAGATAGGAATTTTGGAGCAAACTTGATGGTAGTGTTTTGCTGCTAACAAGCACAGAGCCCATTGTTATTCCCTATGCCTTTATTCACATGGGAGAAAAAAAGAAAACTATTAATGGACATAAGTAGTTTTCTAGGCTTCTGTTCTGCTCTGTCTTCTGTAAGGTTATACTCCACCTTCCCTGTGGTATCTGAACTTCTGGCCTGTTTTGTCAGCTGGGTGCAGACCCAAACTTACATTTGTAAGTAGGATGCTGAGCACGTTGACTGTAACAGCTGTGGACAGGGATTTTCTTTCTGCTGCATATCTGCACAGCGTTTTGTGCAGGGCTTCTTGCCGAGGACTCCTATGGCTGTATTAAGAGCTCCTAGTATGGCACCAAAGACAGACTTACAATTTAGAGAGACTATTGCTCTCAATCTCTAGGCTTTCTCTCCATGGAATGAAGTCACTACAACGTCCAAGCTGAACACAGCAAGCAGGTTGGAAGGATGCCTGCACTGAAATAAAAAAGGCCCCCTGATTTTCTGACCCAAAATGCAGTCCTGTTTATACCCCAGTGTGGTAGTGTTTTGAACATATTAATCATTTCAGGGAAAACTTGGACCTGGTATAAATCAGAGGAACCCATTGTCTTGAGCAGTGTTACTTCATTCTCCAGTGGTCGAGAAATGGTCCAATCAAACTGATGGCATGTCAATATGAGTGATAGGAGGCGTATGTTTCTGTGTGCTAAAAGCAGCACAACACATTGCAAGGGACAGGAAACTGGAGTGGTTCCGACAGAGTCACATATGGCTTCACATATATAACGTGCAAATTCATCAGTCAAAAATATTGAAACACTTCATAAGGGTAAAGCTCTGCTCCTACAAGGGCTGCAATCCCACAGACTTAAGGCGAGCAGAGTGGAATCAGTGCCAAGTGCTTGCAAAATCCTCCCACAACAGTGTTTTCCAGGGTGGTTACATGAGCGACTTTCACCTTGGGAGACCAGGATTCGTATCTGGCTTTAGTCATATCCAGCTGAGTGATTTCACCCACCTTCCTCTGTCATATGCATTCGCTCTTTGACCATCCTGGATCAGGAGAAGCTGTCCATGCTGAAGCAGACCTGTGAGAGCAAAGGAGGTTGCAAGACAAGTGCCTCACACTTTATCTGTTAGATGAGGAGAGGGGACATCTTCATAGCTATATGGGTTGGTGGCCTACAGCATCCTGCCAGTCAGGCACCCTTTTGACTGGGTGCTCCAGAGCTGATGTAAGGGATGCCAAAGATTGTTGAAAGCGAGCACAGAGGAGTATAGGCAGAGTTAAGCCTCTGTGCCAGAGCAAGGCCATTTCGGGTCAGGAATGAAGAGCCTTGGCAGAGCTGTGTGGGGAATCCAACAAGGTCTGCCCTAAGGGTTCCTGTCTCTAATCTGCACTAATATTTGGCTCTTGCAGGGTTACTACATCCACTCATTAAAAAGACGATGCAAAGAAAATACATGCAGGAATTTTTCCCTCCTAGGTGTCTCCCAGCACTGTTACACTTCATGTTTGCACATCCAAACAGCTCTCCAGCACCAAGAAATGAGTGCTTGGGCCCACTAAAAGCCTATGTTTGTCTTTTTGGGACCAGCACATACCCCATGCTTTGCAAGGCTTATTTTGATTGCTAATTTTGGGTTGACAAGATGTATGGGGCTCCAGAATGTAGCTCACTGCATAGACCATGCTGAACTGACAGGACAGATACGTGGGGCCGTTTGCTGGCACATGGAAGAAACAACAAAAAACATTAGCTACATTAGAACTACTTGAGATAACCCTAAGAGTCCTTCTTACAGACAGCTCTGCTCCTGCTGACTCTAACTGTATAATGTTAGAGCAGAAAGCCAGGCCCAGCATGGCTGGTAGGAAAGGGTTTTAATTACTTTCATTCTCCATTTTCCTTTCAGCCTTCCTAGTAATTTGCTTTGCCTTTGTTACCAGAACAAGGGAGACAAAAGATATTTGCCTTGTAGATTCCTTTAAAAAGCAGGTTTTGTGCTAGCAAAAGCAGACTGCCTGACAAGCTGCTAAAACCAAAACCTGCAAATCCACAGAGGTTTGGCACGCAGCACAGACCCAGGGTGACTCTTCTGGACTATGACCCTCTAAGAGTGAGAAAGCAAGGCAGTCCTCTGGACCAGTCCTTACTCTATTTGATGGGGTTGCCAACAGCAAGGTCAATGCAAGCCTAGCCTCAGGCATGTGTAATTTGCTGTTGTAGACCATTCCCTGGCAGAAACTGGGCTGGACCACTAACCTCTTCCCCTGGATCACCAAAGATACTTTTGATGGAGTTAGCTCATGGTGATGGCCACAGAGGCAGGAGCTGCTGAGTGAATAACTCTATTCTGTCACTGAGCCTTAGTGCTTGATAAAACTGCATCTGTGTGTCGAAAAGGAAAGCAAATCACTAGCACTAATGGAAGGGTGGATTGTTTGAGACAGTCCAGACACCCAGGAGACCATCGTATTTTCCTGTTGGAGTTAAACTGATGGGTGTTGTTCCAGACTACACACGTGGGAATGCTCTTTATTTTCATTTTCAGCTCAGAAAGCTTGTGCCCACCATTTTCTCATTGGGAAATCACACTGTTTTCTGTACCTGCTTATCATAAAATAAGAGTATCATTGCACAGCATAGCTTTCATTCCAAACTGCTTGTGAACTTGAGAGTAGCAACTGTAGAACACTGTGGTATGTCTATGCCGACAACCAGAAATCTGAGTGTCCTTTCTGCCTGTCCTCTGAGCTGCCCATAAACAAACAGACTACTTTCCAGAGATCCATATTAACAAGGAATTCTTCCTTCAAAGATACTGGAGTACAGCAGTCACCAGGCCTTTCTCAGAGATACAACCACGTCTCAGGGCAAGGGTGTGGGGAATAGATAGGTCTTTGTCATTAACTGTCAAAATTGGGACAGAGGAAGCTGAGCATTTGGAGTAAGAGGTCATATAAGAATCCATGCAGATTTAGGTAAATTTACCTGTACTAGAAAAAAAAGAAAAGAGGAGCTCCATCAGAACTGTTCAGAGATGGATTGCTTTTGTTAGAAAATACTAGGGTTTTAATGCAGAGATTACAGCATTAGTCTATTGCTGGAGACAAAATATGGCTGTACACATTAAAAATGTTGAATATGACTGGCTACTGCACTGATACACACAGCTGATATAGTCAGAATGCATTCATTATTCTGGAAACACAGGCAGATTTTGTGCTTTGCTGCAATTTGCTGATGCTCTGCTTTTCATTCCATTTGAACCTGTTTCCCTTCATGTTAAATATTTTTTGAGTAGAGTTGGCTCTGGTGTTTTTAATGCCCTTAGCAGAGTTTGGAGGTCACTGTAGCAGAGCAAATAGTGAAGACAGCAGAATTCCAGCAGCAATTGAACTGCTTCCATGAACCACTCTTCGTTGTGTCCTCTGGACATCTGTTGTGCTTCTTTAATGGGAACTGTTGGCTTTGCTCTTCAGGAACCAAGCAAAATATTCTCAAATTCAAAAATACTCTAAACTGCTGGTTAAGTCAGATCTAAACACAGGTAACAACATAAGCAACGAAACAGTTTGTAATGCTTTGCAGCTCTTAATGTAAGTATACCCACACCAGCAAAGAGGCAACTCTGATTATTGACTGAAATTCCCTTTGCACTTCTTAAACAGCATGAGTTTCACATAACCTTAAATCCTCTCAGTCCCAGGTGACAATGAGGAGGAAAAAAATACTGGCAAAGGGAAGGTGAGAGAGGAAGTTGGAATGCTGCTGCGGGCAGGAGGCTTCCATAGTGTGGTGAAGCAGCTGTTTGCAGCACAGGCAAGGGCAAAAACTGACTCTGGCTTGACTGCAAAAGGCAGAGCCTCTTCCGAGCAGAGAAGCGTGGCAACACCAGGGCAAAAACTCTTCCTCGGTGAGGCCAAGCAACAGCAGGTCAATGCATAAAGATGTTGGGTCCAATGGTAGCCACAGAAGCACTGTTCCACAGCAGCCATGTCAGATGAGACCAGCCAAGACCTTTGTGTCTCTTGATACAATGGAAATGTTGCGGGAACACTGCACGGTGATTTTGCCCAGCATCTTCTGTACTGAGCAGGAAGTAGTTTCTAAGGAAAGGACATTATTAACAGTGCTTTCCAGAAGTTTCCAGCAGCTCTCCGAGAGAGAGAGAGTTGGTCTTTCACAGGAATTTTCTGCTTGAAGATGTTAGAGGATTTTTTTCCTACACTGTGCTGCAGGCTCCTGCATGTTATGTTGTCATACTTGGCAGGAGGACGAAGGGTAAGGAAGTGTTAAGTTATAATGTAAATTGAGTTTATTGCTGTCTGGCAGAATATTTTGGCAGCCTTTTGTGACAAAGCCTCTGCCACAAACACTTTTTTGCATTTGGAACCAGGTCAAACCGTTAATCTGGGTGTCTGCAGGGACATGTACAATACTACAGCAGCTCCTACTGTCAGAAGATGGATGCATCCCTAGCTTCCCGCTGAATGCACTAACTTCTGACAATGTTAGATTTGATAGGTTTTGCTAGCAAGAAAGGTTATTGGGGCAGGAGGAAATGACTGATTCAAAGGGGTTTGCATTAAACAGCTGTTCAAACTGTGTTTCCAGTTTCTCAGTGTTTCAAAACAGCCACCACATCTTTCTTGAGGCCATCAAAACTGTAGCACAGAGAATTACTAATCTGCCAATCTGCTAACTTCAAAGCTCTGGAGGAAATCTATCCCAGTCAGGCCCTAACTAGTTCACATTTGGGGCTCCTGTTGCCATAAGTCAAGTTTTGTGTCACAGACCATCACAGAAAGCCCTAATGATGTGATACCCACAGGGCACTAGGGGAGGTTGGCCAGTGGGTCTAGCAAGAGGAAGGACTCATCCCATGTGTCCTCCTAGAAGGGCCTTCCAGTTCAATGTGTCTCTGTAGTATCAGGTGAAAACATCCATTAGGTTATAATGAGTGTTTCTGTAATGATCCATTCTTCATCATTTCAGCTGAGGAAGGGAGGGAGAGAAGGATGATCGTGAACTGCACTTTTCTTTCTCTGGTCCCATGACAGTACCAGTTAAAATTAATAGGGCTATTGTGCATGTGCAAGCGTAGGAGAGGATTTATTTGACAGAGCTACAGATGGAAGGGTTAACTATATGCCTAAAATGGCTTCACTACTCAAATATTTTCTTGGAAAGCTTTGAAATGGTAAGCCTTTGTAGTTTTGGGGTTTTTTAATTAACATTGATCATTGGCTGTACCAATTAATGCAATTACTTGGTCCAAAATAAAACATCTTATCAGATCTGTATCATATGCTAGTCCTCTCAGAAAAACAATTTAGGCAGAGCAGACTGAAGAAGTGGATTAGCCAAAGAAAATATTTCTGTTAGAAGAAATTGTCGTTTGGTTTTTTTTTTTTTTAGAAGAAATGACACATTGACTGCATGCAGAGTCATAACCCATTTCCTTTTCAATAGGAACTAAATATGTTTAATCACTGGGCTGTCATATTAACAATCTATTATTTCTATTTAAAAAACATGAAGGAAACAAACATTAAAGTCTAGAAAATTGTTTCAATATTGAAACTTTCTTTTGGGATACAGGTAGGATTTGAAATTGCAGCAACTTTGGAAGATGGTAGTTCTGCCATGTATTCACGTCTGATTTTTCCAGTTAATTTCAGTGATCAGAGAAGTTTAGAGGCACTGTTAGTTTCCCAGTTCTGCATCCAAAGGATACATTTGAAAACAGAGACATGACCTGAGTGTAACCTCCCTCTGATCTTTAAGTTATATTAATATGACTGTGGGTGGTGGGGATTTGTATAGTTGGATCCAATATTTTTTTCCTCTAAAGTGCTAATCCTTTACTTGGATCCCATATATAAAAGACTTGGCTTTTCAGGACCAGATCATGTGTTTTCCGGGCTGGTAGATGCCTCAGCAGATCTACTGGTGGGAATTTGTTACCATCAAACCTGAAATAAGAGCTTAATTCTGGATTTGCCTGAGGGCCAAACCTTTTTCACAGTTCCAATCCACATCTAAATACCAGCACTTTGATCTTCCCTGCTTCATGGTCTTTACTTTTTTATCCTTAAAAGAGATTCAGCCAGATTTGCAGTGGAGATTACACCTCACTTCTTTGTAACTCTATTTGCATGAGCATCAAACGCCATCATTTCCCACCCGTTCCTGCTCACTGGGTGGTGGAGACCATCCCAGCAGGGTGTTCCATCCTGGCCATGTGAGACAATGCCCTCCAAACAAACTCAGAGAGCAGCAAAACAAAAGTGAGGAGAGAGAAGACCTCCATCTTCAACACCCACCCAGCATTTCCCAGGCTCTGGAGGGCTCTAATGATGTTGCTCGTTGGCATGTCCCACCGTGATGCCACACACCTTCTGAATGTCCCTCCAGCTCAATAAGCAAAGTGTGCTCCTATCTCTGCACCTAACACAATGCAAGGGACCTTCTCCTCCAGATCTGTCCCCTCCTGCTGCTCCTCTTCCCCTAATGGCCAAGGGCTGGCTTCTCCCCAGGCTTTGCCAGACACCACACGTCTTGCTGCAACTTCTCCCAGGCATGTACCTGCTTGATGTGCTTGCCCTTGCATCCAACTGTGGAAGCCCAGCAACATTTTTCAGGCCAGCACAGTGGTTTTCAGCCCAGAAGGCCACATCAGGTCAAGCGAAACACTTTGCAGATGTTGGCAAAATGGTGGGGGAAAATAATTAATAAATAAAAGTAATTCCCTCTCCTTCCCTCCAGTGCTTCCTCAAAACATTAACTAAAAAGAAAAATTCTGGGGCTTATATATGCTTTTTAATGGTTAAAACATTAAATAAAGCTGAAAAAACCAAGCAAAATATTACTCTGCATGTCAACTTTTCTATTCACCAAAGCTGCTATGAGAAGAAGGGGGATTGGGGTGTATCTCCCATACCTGTTTTATAAGTATTCTTTACTCTTGTCAGTGAGCTGAAATATCATTTTTTCCCCCTGATCTTTAAAGATTACCTGGGCGATCCATACCCTGAGCATTGGCATGGGACACAGAAAGATGGGTCTGAGAGGTTACCTGGGGTCCCTTTTCTAGGTCACCCCTCTGGGGCATGAGGCACGGAGGAGATTGACTTCTGTCAAATGTGCGTTTGCATCCAAAGAGAGAGACCACAGAAGGAGCACAGAAAAGAGGTGGACTTTGTGCTGGGGGGCATTTGCAAGCAGATGAGTGGTGCCAGACCTAGAGGACAGAAAATTAGGGCACGTATTTGGCAAAAGGACTGCAACACAGAAAGCAAATGGCACTGGTTCAGCTGGAAATCTCTGGGGCCATGAGGAGTCCCAGGCTGCCGTGTGAATCCTCCAGCAGCCGCCGCCTCCAGGGGCTGGAAGCTGGCATCTTTAAAAGAATCAAAGCAAGTTAGGGGTCAAAATCAGTGGAAATTCAGAGCGAAGCAGACGCCTTTGGGGCTGCTTGCAAGCTATATGAGATCTAGATTTAATAGCTAGGAACTCCCCAGAGCACTGAGCAGGCTGTTGCTGTGTTTGAGACGTGCTCTCCCTTGGGTGTAAGTTGCAAAAGTGCATGTCAGCAGCCAGGTCTGAACGCCACGCTCAATACCTGCCCCACACCGTAAGAGAGAGTTTAAAAGTAGGTCACAGCTTACTGTAATGTAACTGCTTTCTTCTCAGGTGCATCAAGGCGCTCTTTCATGTGCTACTGAGGCAGGAGCAGCGACTCCTGAGCACGCTGAGCATCCATGATCCATCTACCGCAGTACCTGCTCCGGGGACTCTGGAGAGCTGGAGGCTGCTGCCTTCACTGCATGCCACAGGGTCTGGCAGGAGGGGGAGGACAGCAACGGGTGCCACATGTCACGGCATACAGAGCTTGGGTGGCAGTTGGTGGTATCAGATATCTTCAGCTTTCAGGTCTTAGGATGCCTTTCCACGCTTCTTAGTGCTGCCCCGTGCTGCTGTGATGTCCTGCAGCTCACAGAGCAACCCTGTGCTGCTCCACTTTCCATGTCCTGGCTGCACTTTTATCTCTCTGCCCTCACCAGGTGCTTCCTGACTCAAGCACATGTGTTTTCCTGTGGGAAAATGCACTTTTCCTTAGCAACAAAGGCAAAGTCTAAGATAAACCATCTCAGTACAGCGAGATTAACAGGGAGGTTGAGAGAAAATAAATGTGTGGTCATCGCCTAGTGTCAGAAGCTTCAAACAGATAGGAAGTTGAATGCTCCATTCACCATTTTTCTAGACGAGAGGCAAAAAAGCCAGAAGAAATTGCAGTTGTCCGTTACTTGCAGAAAAGAGTGTTTCATCTCATCCTTTCATACCTGCGGTGAATGGATGATAAAACTGGGAACTTCCCCTTCATCTCTAGATCGAAATCCCACCCATTTGCTTTGAACATCACTAGGGCCATTGCTCAGGGTGGTTCCCAGTTTTCTGACCTGAAAATATGGAAATTTGACCATCATCCACATTGCTTCCCTGTACAATTACAGGCAAGGGCTGAAACAAGCAGACTGTGAATGAGAGATGGAATCATGAAAGCTCACGAGAAGAGAAAGCAAATTTGCCTGTTCTCAACATGAAGAAAGAATGGAGCCAGTGCAAACATTTTCCATTGAAACTGGCTTTCTGAAAGAAACAGTTAGCACCTAAATAATTCTATTCACAGGACATATCTGTTTCTCACGGAAAATGTCAGTTGTTCAGATAGAAAAATACATTAAAAAGTCATATGTCAAAATATATCAAAGATATTTTGGCTGAACTAAAACTGAGGGGGGGTTGTTTGCAAAAATTCAAGCAGGGAGAAGTTAGGCTGCTCTGACTCTGTTACTGAATAATACGTAGCTCTCCTACAGCTGGCTTCATCCACAGTGCATATATAACTGTGTCCTCTCCTTTCTACATACAGAAAAAAAGCTGAGATATCTGAGTGATGGCCTTGAGTATTCTGGACGAAGTCGTTATCATTCAATAGGCTCTCTGAGAGCCTTCAGCCCCAGCGAGATCGGCTGGCATCTCTTTCTCACTCTACAGACAATCAGCACCGTAGGCATCAGGATTATCTCACTGAAGAAACACTTTTATTGGGCACATTGCTTATAGTAAATCTAGCAAGTGTTGCCTTTTTTTCCCCCAGGTATAGCCACGCATCGATCATTCAGCAGCTGCTGGTGCCTGGGTGTGTTAGCATGGGGGCAGACAGAGAGCTTTAAATGGGAGCCCTTGCGTGATGCTACAACACAGAGGTTTCTTCTCTCCCCCTCCACGCCAGCCCCGTGGGGCAGGGCTGTGCTCCCCACCACCTCCAACCTCGGCCCCCTCCAACGTGGCCTTGGAAATGGGTACCAACAGGAGGGGTGCTCTGCGCTTCTCCAGGAAACCTGCCATATCGCACAGGATGAATACAATCTGGAAAAATCTGTTTACCATGATCCACTCGTACAGTCAGAAGGTTGGAGCTGCTATTTCAAGCAGGCCTTCCTGTGAATGTAAAGGGGCATCTCAAAATGCATTTCAAACACAGAAACGAAGAGCCCTGCTCTGTCTCATTTTCACCTGTGATGTGTCATCTCATCAGTGGCCTCAATTTGCCAGACACCAACAGGAAATTTAGTTTGTGAACCCCACTCCTGCAGTTGCCTATGCCAGTTAGCCACACGATGGCCAACAGGACTGCTTTAAATACACTGGGGTATAATTCTGACCCTGACTGATACCAACAACAAAAACTTCCCTGAATATCATCTCGACCATCACTGTGCACAGGATTCTCAGTTTGAGGCAGGGTGAGTTGTGACACAGTAGGTTAACCCCAGCTGTAGAAATCCTCCCCAAAGCAGTGAATTGTTTCCTTCCTTCATACACAAAGGAAATAAACTTACACTGAAGCCCCAGTAGTTTGTCCAGGGTTCCCCTCTTAATATCTCTGCTGTATAACACCCGACAAGAGCTTCCCATGTGGCTACCTACCCAAAAAAAAGAGAGGAGACATCAGCAAGGACATACCAACAGCTCTCAGACGTGTACTTGGATGCAGCCCTAAAGATTAGAGCAATAGCATCATCCATAGTCGACTAGAATTTCTCTTTTACAGGCAATAAATATTGGATTATTTATTTTGCATCATGACTGCCTTCTCCTTTCCTCTCCTTTCTTTTTTTTCTTTCTGTATAGTAAGGAAAGAGCACATGATGAGTGTGGTATATTATAACTGAATATTAATCTCTCCTATTCAGTCAGTGCATGCATTCATTTATATGGATGACTTGCTAGTTTTGTTTGAATACACACACACACACTTAACAGTGAGGTTTATTATGAAAAATGCCATCAAATTAACTCTTTTAAAAGATGCCAATATTATTGGCAAGAATTGCATTTTATTTTCTTTGTAAATGTGCTGCTTCCTTAGACATTCATTTCTTTGGAAATCCAGTACTTTTCCAAATGCAAAGACACTGGTGATGAGCAACTGTCATTCCCACATTAAAAAGCAAAACCAAGCCTTGATCTTTCTACAGCAGATTAGGGAGTGAGATAAAAATGAGACGAAAGCCTCAAATGTCTGTTCCACTAGGTTCGAGGCATTCTTTTTGTTTTAGTTCCGCACTCTGCCTCTTTAATTCCCCCTGGCTCAAATGCCAATTTTCTGCTGTGTTGGCATGACTGCCGAAGAATTGCTTCTGTTAATAAACTGCACAAAATAGCTGAGCAATTAGGCAATTAAACTGTTTTAAATTTAATTTAAAACCCTGGCATTTTGCTAGGAGTATTTTTTTTTTCTTTAATCCCATCTTTTTTGTGTGGTGGGAGGTAAAGGGCAAGTTGGAAGGGTGGGAAGGCAGCATGGTAACGAGGGAAGAGTCTGGTGTGATCAGAGTTTACTCAGGCTTCTGCTACAGATAAGCACAAGGGCTATCTGCTTTGGGGAGCACATTTCAGCCCTTGTCCCTTATTAGAACAAGTCATTTTTTCCCAAACATTTAACACACAAACAAGTTTAATCTGATTTCTGTCCTGATCCCAGATGGGTATCGGGGCTTGTAAGCAAATGATTTCAAGAGCTGCCTACCTGCTCTTGGCTGCTAATTCAAAATAAAAAGGAGCGGTGGAGAAAACACAGGAATTACTATGCCCGGGGGCGAGCAACCTATTCTGCTCATCACCATGTGTTCCCACTGCATTCAAGGGCACTTCTCCATGGTACCTGAACTGTAGCAAAGTTTGTCCTTTGAGCTTATTTGACCTGTAATTACAGAGATGCCTTTTTTGCTACAGTTCAAGTTTGCGTTTTGATAAACGCTCTCTCGCTAACTTGCCCTTAATGATGGCACGGGGATTTACACTTCCCAGAGATGGGCCCAAGAGGAGAATGGTGAGAGGGCTTCTTCCACCATGCCATGGCTGCATCACCAAGCCCATCATTGCCTGCCTTGCTCCACCACCAGCCAAGGCCCCTCCTGGGCCACTCACACGGCGTGGGCCAAGCTCTGACAGCCCACCTCTGTCTTGCTACATCCCTCCCCAAACCAGTCGTCTACCCTGGGCCACCATCCAAAACCTGTGCATGTTCCTTTATTCTGATCCACAGTCCCAACCCATCCCATTCATGAACCCAAGCAAAGCTCTCCCAATAACCATAAATCTTCAACTACCCAGCAACATCCCATCCTTGTGCACTGCAACTGCTTTTCCACCTTCGCTGCTTTGCACCATGCATCTCAGCTGACCCACAACTCTACCACTCCTAAGTTTTCAGAGTAATCTGTCCTCTTTACCTCTCAATGAGCTAAATCTCTTTTCTTACTGTAATGGCTGGAGGTAACAGAACATTCTCCTTAGTGCCCTAGTAAAACTTTCCCCTAGTAAAACTCACCATGTTTTCTGAGCCTTTTTGAACTACCTACATTTGGACAAATGATGCCACAGCTGAGCAAAATATAGCACAATGTTGCATACCCTGCAGTGCTGACTGTCTCCTCAAGGAAAGCTCATATTTCCATGGTCACGTAACGGCTATTTTTAGTGAACCAGTCATTCTTGTTATTTTCCTAGTCTTTGAAATTAAAAATAATGGAAAAAGAATTAAAAGGATTCTTCCAAAGGTTACAGTAGTCACATACTGTTTGCAAAATCTGAACTGAAACTTCCCCCTCTGAGCTAATTTGGGATATCAACATTAACAATACTCACGTCATCATTGCAATCAGCCGCACATTATCATTTCCACTTAATACACCATTGGGACCAATCCTGTGGTAGTTGGGGAAATGTACTATGAGTTAATTCATTATTTCTGGTATGATTCTATGCTTAATCGAGATCTCCTGTTCTGCACAATGAACTCACTCGTTACCCTGAGAACAGACAAGTCAGTCCGGGAAGTTCCTCACTGCAGACCTGAGTGTCTCCACGCCTCCGTGCTGCAGAGGAACTGTCAGCAAGGCAGGCTGCGCCGGGGCGGTAATAGAGATACAAGGGCTGGAAGTGCTGGATGACTTGGAGGAGCGAGACGTGCCATGGGAACAGGCTACTCATGGCAGTGTTTTAGAGCGATGCAGAGAATTGAGGCAGCAGTGAGACTTTCATTTTCTGCTTTTTGGACATCTCGGGGCACCATTTCAAAATCTTTTTTGTCTCCATATGTTAACATAGACTGCAATATTAATTTCTGTCCTCTCATCGCTCCTGACATTGACTTTCCAACACCAGCCCTTTGGCTGTCGAGTCCATTTTGACAGCAGGGTCTTCAGAACAGCATCTCTCTCTGTGTGTTTATACAGTGCCCAGCACAAAGGGAAACTGATTTTTTGCTGGACCTTTAGCTGCTACTGTAAGGCACATAATAATAATATTACATACTTAAACTATCTGTCCTGTTTCAATGCATCTGACAACCTTCTTAGAAAGAAAGAGGTATGTATTTATTATGCATCTGTGAACAAGCTCTAACATCAAGTGGACGGCACATAATTCCAGATCATCTTCTGAGTGTCACAAATAAACGAACTGTCACAGGCATGACATAGGGAAGGATAGTTAAGGTAATGGCTTGGTCAGTATGTTTGTATATCGCTTAGCAGCCATCAACATAATTACTGCTCAAGGCAGACCCCAAATCACTCCTCAAGCCTCCTTGCTAGCAACCTGTAGTCGGGACTTCAGAATAAGAGAGTCTAGGCTTTATCATTGTACATATAACAAGATATTCAGGGACCATGACTCTTAGAAGAGAAGCATCAACTTTCCTGATCCTACAAGTGGTATACTAAAATCTTTGTGTGGCCAACCCCACAGACAGAGAGCCATGCTCTGGCAGTGGCTCACAGGTGGGAGGTGACAACAGTTCCCCATGGGGTACCAGCACCTTGCTGGTTGGACTGGACACATAGCTTCACCCTTGGGCACGCTACTGATGCCATCCTCAGTGATTAGTACTGCTTTTTTCCTACCAAGGTTCAGGATTCTCCAGCAGGGCCTTTTCTTTGGTTAGGGGACTCAGCTCTGATCTGGGTCAAGAGCCACGTGTTGGTCATGAACCACACATTGGACACTTCTGCTTCGTTTTGTAACACAGTGACTAAAGGACATTGCAGGAATTTAGCTGTTTATTGTAGTTCCTGTAAATACCAGCAGAGGTTGTATTGAAATGTAAGATAAACACGTATGCAAATAATACATTGACTCTGATTCAGTCATGACAACTTTGCCAATAAATATACAATCACTTTATAATACATTGCATTTGTATATTTTAAATGACCTAATTGATAGGAGCATGAAAGCATTAAATTACCATATAGCAAGACAACTACACCACACTAGACATCTATTAACATACTATACGTCAATCAGTGTTTTACCAATTAATAGCTATCTAATTATCTTGCTATAATGAGCTTGTTAAATGCCAATTAAATGGCAAGATGTTTGAATGCATTAATAAGAATGTAATTACACAGTTATTGGTGACATAATTTTCACATCATTAACTAGTAACTTATCCTTATTGAGTTTAATAAGTATATTCTTTTAACTTCCCATTGATCCTGCATCAGGATACAGTCGCTGGTCTGTTAAGACTGAACAAGATGGCTATAATTATCAGGATCATTATTGGAAAAGTTTCATGCCTCTGATGTTATAAATAAGCAATAACTGAAGAATGCACTGGAGGAAAAGCCTACTGAAAGTGTAACTACACTCTGCGCACACAGAGAATAACCTGGGATAGAGAATCTTATTCTTCCAGACAAGAAAGGTACCAGTGATAAGAGACCAGCTTCTGAACCTGGCAACTGCAGTTCACTTGGACAACAGAAGGTCAAATTTCCCTTCTCAAACTTTGCTACCAGTGTGCTCTAGCTGGAAAGAAACCATGAGGAAGGCTGAGTCCTCACCTGGTGTGTCATCCCTGGGCGAGGACACCCCGGAACACCCCAGGAGGTGGTGGGCTGGACGATGCTCACCCTGCTTGCTCTGTATTGCTCCTGGTGGAATGGTTTCTGCTGCCTTTTGGCATAGCTGCGAAGGATGAGGTGCAATGAGAAGCACACAATGTGATCCTGCGTGGAGAAGGACAGTAGAGCCTGGCGGGATCAGCGCTTTGCCGGGACTCAGGAGACTGTGGAGTCGTTCCCAGCTCCAACTCATACTTGCCCTGAAGTCTGGACAGGTGACTTAATCCACCCTATCCTCCCATTTTCTGGGACCTGTGAGAGTTAAATGATCACCAATGATACTGAAGTATCCAAATCCTCCAGGTCAGGGGCTGCACAAACACTGGTGTCAACATCAGCTCCCCACAGAGCAGGTATTAGAGCAAGTTAAAGCTGTCCACAGGAAGCTGAACTGAGATCTTCGCTTCAGCCATTAGGGTGTAATAGCTTGTATAAAAGAAAATAGCTGTTCTTCCATCCCAAATCTTTTATTTATGAAAAGGAAATAAATCACCCAGTGCATTTCCACACCAGGAAAAGCTATTTAACCAAGCGAGCATGTGTGAGCCATGGCAAATGCACAAATAGTTCTGAGTTAATCTCTTCCTTCTCCCTCTCATACTATTCTTGCAAAAGATTGGGCTCATACCATATCTACTGTATTTAAAAGTGAGAAAGAGGTGGACTGTCAGTTACTGAATTAGACACTGTACTGAGATATGTGTATAACTAACTCAGCCCTCGGCCTCAGTGACTTAACTAGCCACCCCTCATTAACCTTGATGAGTGCCGCAGATCCCAGCACAGCCCAGCATGTGTCCAGCATCCCCAGCTATATGTGCACTGCGTGTCCCCAGTGCAGCTTTGCCAGTATTTCCCAGACACCAGGAGACAAAAAGATACGTAGTGGTCCATCAGGGCTCAGCAGGGAGCTGCAGCCTGCATGTTTAAGTGTTTTTCTGAACTGGGGCCAGTGGAACTACCTCATCTTTCCCAAGGATGTAACCTAGCCCTCTTCTAACATTTCTTCTTTCTCTTTTCATCTGTCTTTATGACTCCTTCAGTATTTTATTAAGAGAACCAGGGAGGTCTGCTGAATTCCTCTGCCTCCTGGGATGTATCTAACAGAAACGTGTTGTTCCTATCTTGGACAAGTAAGATGGGCAAATGCATACACAGACATCACAGTAACATCATCTTCTATTGATCTCTACTGATCTAGGCACATTGCGGATGTGCTTTGTTGGTTTAAAGAGTTGTTTTCAGTGGATACTTGTCAGGTTCCTTCCCGCTCTCATTTTCATCTCCTTATAAAAAAGGCAGTTTTGTTTGAAAACACAGAGGTGCCCTCCTTTTCCTGAACAAAACAAACATAAAGAAGAGGGAGAAAAAAAAAAAAAGATAGAAACTCTCCAACCCCTATGCAGCATTTTTGTTTTTCACCCCAAAAGCAATATGAAATTGCACTGAGCAGGTATGGTAATAATCAGCACTGACTGGAGTAATGATATGTCTCCTGTGCTGAAGCTTCTGACAGCAAAATCATGACCTGCTCCCCACAGGTATCAAAGTCACTAATTACCCATCATGCACTCAGGATCGGCATTCATTAGAGGAACTGACACTGTGTTATTCAGTCACGGGGAGTCTCTTTCAAGTCCCTGCACTTTTCCCTTTGATAGAAAGAGACCGCATCAGCACAGGCGCCACATTTGCCTTCTGCCGTCAGGCACCACGCTGCACCTCGCTGGCTGCTGCGCGGCACACGAGGTTCGAGGCTGAGGATGCGGCAAGCTTGGCTGAAGCATCGGCTCTCGGTGGTGCTCGGAAAATGTTTAATAACAGAGCACGGACGAGCACAATTCTAAGCTCTGCTGCTGCTGCTGCTGCCCACCTGGATCTGCAAAGCCAAAGGGTCTACATCTCTTCTCAGCACCATCCCAAGTGCTGCCATCTAGATCGTTTGCCTCTCAGATGGACACACCACCTAAAGAAAATGGGTTGTTCTGGCTGTTTTCTCAGGGCTAGGCTAATCAAGCTAGTCCTGCTATAATTGCATAGACAGACTAATGAGATGATAGGTAGGGTCCACCTTACTAAATTCAGATCCAAAGGTCTTCAATGTCTGCACAGACCAGATTTGCCTGCAGCCCTGTTTCAGATCCATCTGTGATGGGATTTATACTTCTGTCTCGTATCCATTTCCCCATTACAGCCTTTCTCCTTATCCTCCTTTTATTTTTTTTCCTTGGTTGCTATTTGCTTTTACCCTGTGTCTTTGAAACTGAAAATGGTAGTTAACAATTAAGAATAATTATTTTATTGGCATATTATCTCTACACTGGCACTCACCAGAAGAAAATAATAAGGAGTCAGCACTGGTGATGTTAAACAATTTATAGGTTACCTAGTTCAGAGAGACACTAGAGTCCTTCTTTACACTGAAACATCCAGCACTGATCACTGTTATAGCCAGAGTATCTTGCGTGGGTGAACCATTAGTGTGTTGTAGCATAGAAATCCCTATAGTGGCTATAAAACATATTTATATATCTATAAAACCAGGATGCTTTGGTCTACTGAAAGCACTTAGATACTTTGATAAAGAACAACATATAGAAGCTGGATGTATGGTGAAAAGAAAGAAGTCATGCTCACGTTTTGATATCAGTGTTTATTTTCAGCTGTCTGCGAGGAAAGCCCATCCGTTCGATGATTATCTGAACGTATGTGAAACATTTATAAAAAGCTGAGAGAATTCCATTATGTATAAGCTGCTTAAAAAAGTGGCTCACTTAAGATTATTACATTGCTGCTTTGGGTTATTTTTGTTTAATTCAAACTCTGCAGTGGGTGAGACTCAATTTCAGTTTAAACAATCACTTCAGTGCCTTATCTTTCTCATCATCTTCTGTACCTACAAAATTTGCAGTGTGGGACTCAGATAAATAAATATGTGATTACACACACACTCCCACATCATTTTCTCCATGATGTTCTGTTTTCTGTGAATGTCTTTCAGGGCAGTTTTTTCCTTCTCTTTTTAAGTTAATGTTTTCCAAAGGGCCTGTCTGTCCAGAACAGATTAACTCTCTTGCCTTAGAATAAGGCCAAAGCACGATTTTTAGTGTCAGAAGTTCAGGTGTGAATCCACAAAAGTTTCTGTTCAGAAATCTAAGAATACACTTATAAAGAGGCTTTTCTAACCTGTTCCATCTGAAGAAAGAATTAAGTATTTACCCATTGACCCAAGAAGGTGTTTCAAACAAACAGCCCTATTAATGAAATGAATAAGATAATGTGGACTATGATTTTGCCCCACAGTCTTGTGCATAAGAAAATGCATATTTGACAGCTTTTGAATTAGCTGTGCCTCGGTTTGAGTCCCCAGTGAAAAGGCTTCATGATGTTTCCAGATGTAGCAAATGCAAACTTTGAGCATTCAGAGGAAATACTGCAGAAACATCCTCTTTGGAAAGATCTTTCCACCAGAAGAGCTGGTTAAACCATCTCACCTAAAAGGGGTCCCAACCACATAACACCAAACCAATGGTAATCAAAGAACTAAATGAAGAAAAAAGCTTTCAGAATGAATACTCCTTTAAAAGTACTGAAAATAGAGCATTAAAAGACATGAAAAAAACCCAGTCTTCCCCTCAGGAGAGCCTTCGTGGTGAAACCTACTTCTGGGAATATGTTTCTTTCAACATTTTATTTTCATATTCATATTCTTAAGATTTCCTAAGTCCATGTAAGAAGAAAGGGATGTTTTCTGTAGATCTCTTTCACACAGCAGCTCTCCAATCAGTCCTGTGAACTCACCTTTTCCACTTAAGGCAAAGCGGGTGCCTGGCAATTAAAATTCTGCCCAAGCCACCCAGATTCATGTCCTTTGCAATGTCGTGCCAAAAGCTTCCAGCCATTGCGGTGTGCATCTTTCCTCTCTTCATGATACATCTTTCCATTTGGGGGTGGCAAATGGCTGGGGTCTGTGAAACAACACAAAGTTGTTCTCTCAGGCGTGTTCTTCATTCCCCATATTAAAGGGGAAGTGAAAAAGTTTAATTGTGCTTCCCTCTGTGTCTCTCGTCTCAGAGAGGTGGATTGGGGTAAATTGTGAATGCACTTTAATTCTACCTCTTATAAGCTTATCACAAGTCTAGTGGCTCATTACGCCCTCTGTTTTTTCTCCTGAGATGCTATAGAAATGCAACAGTGTAAGTAACACTTCTCCTCATTTAGAACCGCAGGTGGTGGGAATACGTGTGATTTCATTGTCTTTACTTGGTAATTACAGGTCTGTTCCTATTCCTGCTGTCTCAGCGGGGTGCTTGTGTAGTACACATAGTTAAGTCCTTTCAGGTGCTTGCAAGGTGGATTAACACGGAATATTGTATCATTGCAGAGCGGTACCCGCTCCGGTGTGCCTGTGACCGCTGCCTGTGGAAGGAGCGCTGGCACGCAGGCCAGTCTAACTGCTTGTACTGAGGCACTGGCAGTGTAAAGCCTGGCTCAGCCAAAAGTCATCCCAGGAGGGTGGGATAGCTGGGATTCGGGTGGTCCACCTTGCAGAGCGTGTCTCCGTATTCGTGAACACGGTGCCTCTGCAGAGGGAGAAAAATGCACTGAGCTCCAGCTATTGCCAACTCTCCGGCGTGCACACATCAATTCATTGCACTAACCTTCACGCGTGCCGTATTTTCGTTCCTTTCCCCAGCTAAAGAAGTCTGAGAATGTGAGATGTGATGAGCTACGGGGCAATGGCAGCAAGATTGACGCAGCCTGTGATTTAATGCACGTGGCAGGTCCATTTAAAAACGTAAATATTATTATCCTTTGATTTCAGCTTCTGATTCCTCCAGACGTTTGTGGTTGATAAGCCAGGCTCCCTTCAGGTTCTGCCACCTTTCATCAGTGCATATTATGTTTATCAGACAGAAATCAATGTGTAGTAGGAAGGCACATTGCATATACATCCAATGAATGTGCCTGTATATTAACTGTATGTTAGTATACCACATTCATGTTAAACTTTGAAAAACACGGTAGCCGGAGCCAACGCTGCTGACAGAGCAGATCCTTTCTGACCTTCTCTTTGAATTCCCTCTTTCTCTTTGAATCAGGATATTTGCATGAAGGCTGGAAGCTCTATCTTTCTCCTATTAAAGCACTGGTGATCTTTGCCTTTCCTCCATTGGAATAGGCTTGTGAGTTCAAGGACTGAATTCAGCAGAGTTCATAAGCATAAGCTTAAACTGATAGGATTAAATCTTGGGTAAGGCAATGAAGCTTGGAGCATGTGTTCATCCTTAAGCACAGGCTTAGACGCTATGCTGACTAAGGGCTGCAGTATGTTTGAAGCAACCCAAAGCCTTTCTTCCCTGGAGTCCTCCTACTCTACTGTTGTCTCTTGGTTAAACAAAGTCAAAGATTGCCTGTGCAGCACACAGAGGAATGTCAGGCTGCGGAGGTGCAGACACCCTGATGTCTCCAAAGCACTGCTGTAGGTGCACAAAGCTATTCTGAGGCATCTGGAAGTGATGAGGACTTCATCTTCAATACTTGTATGGAGAGAGAGAGAAAACCCAGAGCTGTATAGGCTAAAATAGGATCCCCAAAAGGATATGTTTCCAACAAGATGCTCACAGGAAAGGCTGAACATATGGGGCGCCAAGGGGCTGTCATCTTTGTATCAGTACATTAAATGTGGCAGATGGTCAAAAGTCAGAATCCAAGGTGCAGATACCTCCAAACATTGGGAGCACTTGAAATCTGAACCCCTCCACATGCTTTGGACACCACTAATCCCCTACACTATTTAAAGGTCAGGAGCCACATAAGAAAGAAATAACAGCTATGTTTTTTACCTGCCATTCCCTAAATGCCTAAAGAGCAATCAAAAATGGAAGCGATTCATGGAAAATTGTCACATTAGCCATGGTGGAAGTTTGCTTGTTTGCTTTTAGGAATAGCTCACTCTTATGTGTGGGCCTACAAGAAAGCCCGAGGGGGACTTTTTACAAGGGCATGTAGTGGTAGGACAAGGGGTAGTGGCTTTAAACTGAAAGAGGGTAGATATAGATGAGATGTAAGGAAGAAGTTCTTCACTGTGAGGGTGGTGAGGCAGTGGAACAGGTTGCCCAGAGAGGTTGTGGCTGCCCCATCCCTGGCAGTGTTCAAGGC